>CM020028.1:41856538-42460049 GCA_009769605.1 Bucorvus abyssinicus
AAGGGGAGCATGGCGCCTTAGAAAGCAGTTCCTTCAGCATGAAGGTGCTTTCAGCTCTAGGGATCATTCTGGCTAACTTAGGAAAGTTAAACCACTTAATGATCACTTATGTTAATGGATACAGGTAATAAGGGGATTTAAACTGTATTTCTTTTCACGGTGGGCAGTCTTTTCCAACATCAATGAGCTTCTCATTGAGATTTGATTCACTTTGAGACCCTGCTTCAAACAGTGGAAAAGAGTACTATTTTTTTCTAAGCTGAAAAACAGTAGCATCTTTCTCCAAGAAGTTTTTAGTGTGGTCCAACATTCTTGATATCACTCATGCTGAGGAGATACAGTGGAGGACTTTTTCCTGAGTGGTGGAAACCATAAGGAGCTGAAAAGAGGATCTTGTAATGGGAAATACTGGGCAAAGGCTATGTCACACAGTGCCTGCAGTAGCACTATTTGTTCAGTAAGGGTTCTTTGTAATGTAACAAGTGAGTTTTCCAGCGCATACATTGCAAGCTAAAATGGTGCTTATGGTACCATTTCTTCAGAATCTTACTCCATATATGTGAAAAATAGCTGAATTCATGACCACGTCATAGAAGTTTTAACACTGACTGCATGTGGGTTCCCAAAATGAATTTATCATTGCACTGGCTTACAGTGAGAAGCTCCTGTGAGAACTCTCGGTGGGGTCAATATTTTACCTTTGGGACTAATCATTAGAGCATACACTTGAAAATGACATTCAGTATGCTATGCTACTTGTCGTTCTAAGCAAAAGAGAAAGTTGTGTGGGAGACCTTCCTCTTATGGCAAGAAATGTTCTCTATTTGATGCATACAGCTATAGCTTGACTTTATGTATTTTGCAATTCAGAAATGAGGAAAGTATTTTCTTGCTGCTAAGATGAGTTTGGAATGCTTCAGACTGTGTTCGAGGGAATGAGATGTTACTGAAATAACTCAGAGGATTTTGCTTGCTTTAATTTCTGGTTTCAATTTTCCGTGTGTGATTATAAATTGTTGCCCAAATACTGTAACTATGGCGTACAGATTTCACTGGTCTCCATCAAAATATCTTGTGTGATGTTTCCACACCTTTTGATTCTTAGAATTTTCTCTTAAAATTAAGTGTTCTTTAAGGTTATGAACTATCATTATTTGAGGTCCTGTGAATTGCAAAGAGGTCTGAAGAGTGTGTGATAAAAAGATGCCTGAATTTCAATTCAGTATCATTAACATCTTTATCTTACTTGGTGAAAACTGCAAAGGTTATTTCCAAAAACTAAAAACCTGTACAACCTTTGACTGTCAGGAAATGGATCACGGTCATTAAAGGCACATAAGAACTCATTTTAAGTTTGCCAAGTCAGGTATTTTCTTCAGAAATGCACACTAGAAATTAATCTGCTGTGAGCATCATGGTTCTTTCAAAGTGTTATTGTATGTGCCTGCATGTGTGAAAACATTATCTTTACAGCATCCCTAGAAAGCCTATGTTTCTGATGGCACAGCAGTCTTGAAATTCATAGGAGGATTGATCTTTTTTCCTAGTATCCTTTTTACAATGACAGGAATCCTTAGCAAGGGCTGTGAAGCTTTTTCTTGTAAGACTCTGTAAACCTGGCTTGCAGATTCCATCACTAGGACATCAAAAGGAATCAGTTTTGCTACTATGTTTTCGCTGAACTTAAACTTTTGATACGGATTGGTGAAGCTGCTTGTTTTCTGCATTCTGCTTTTCCTGCAATAATCCATGTAACTTCTTTGCGGGCAGAAGATGCTCTCAGTGAGGTCAGAGTGACACAACGCTCCTACCTCTGCTGGTATGCAGTGTGACATGCCCCTGCCTCTGGAAGATGTAGTGAGGTTTACTGCTTGTAAAATGGGCTGGTAACTTTAGTCAGACAGAACATGGTTACAATGGACCAGAAAGCAAAGGGCAACCCAGTAATCTTTCAAGAAGTGCTGTATATTTAAAGACAAGAGGCCAAGACCACTCCTAACAGGTCTGGACAGAGTCTGTATGTAATTCCGTACCATTTTGGAGAAACCTGATAATTTTCACCACCCAAATCCACTGCAGATAGTCATACTTCTGACTGGAATAATCTCAGCTGATTTGTGTTGTCATTCAGTTGCATGCCTGGAAGACAGGTAATTATCACAGGAAATCGACTGAAACAATAAGCATTGCTATCTTCTTATGGCAAGACACAGAGCTCTCTTTCATGTGTAGCTATTTTTCTTTTCCATGTTCTACTACATACCTATTTTATCTGAACTGATAATTATGCATTAAATATGTATTAATTCTGCTGGTTTAGTGTCATATAATTTTATATACATTTGAATGCGTAGTATTTGAAAACGTCTTCTGCCAAATTATGATACAGTGTTTGGGTTTGGTTTTTTAAATTAAGAAATGAAGGCATTTTGTTGGACTGTGACTGTTAAATAAAAAACAAAGAAATAATAATGTAAAGAACTGCCGTTTGAGACAAGGTTGGTAGTCTCTCAGGTACTCAGTATGAGTTGCTTTGGAATAGTTAAGACACCAAGGGTGGAGAATAAGCCTGTACCTTGCTTAAGGATCAGCTATCTTGAAGGACGCTGCTATCTTCTGCTTTAAAACAGAGGGAAAATTTCTGCTGTTTTCTATGGAAAAACTCTTTCCCTCCTTCATTACCAGTTTAATCCTTTACAAAAGGAGGCTAAATGGGAAAGTAGTAAATTTGGTGATGCAGATGACAGAAGAGGAATATATCACATTCAGTCTTTGAGAACCATTGGATTTTGGTTTATTCTGAACTTTTCAAGGACGTGATTAATTGGGGAGCTGCAGAGACAGTTATGGCAGTAAGTGGTGCCTTTTCCCTTACCCTTTGTAAATTCTGTTCCTCTTCATCATGAAACTGTTTAAACCTATAGGATGGATGAAACAAAACCCTCTAATTTGCTTCAGTGTTTTATGTGTAACAGCTTAGTGTTGGGATTATCAAAATGTTATGCCAACTGTCAGATTTTGGATAAAAAGAATTCTACCCATGGCCTTTTTGTCTAAGGTAGAGCTTACAATATGAACAATGTCTGGAGCCTAAACATCATAACGGCACATTTTCTATGCCTATAATATCATTGAATACAGAGGAAAAATCCAGTGGAAGACCTGTTGTTGAACTGAATTCCTGTGAATCCAGTGATGCAGAAGAATCTGGCAGGACAGGCTGCTCTGATAAAGTAAAAATGGATCCATTATGGCCCCCATAGTTTTGTTAGTTGGAGGCTCTCACCTGTACAGTACAGAACTGCGTATTTGGGATACAGTCACTGAGGGACATATTGGGATCAAGTTCAGCGGGAATTCATGCCTCTAGAGAAGCCAGTCAGAAATTATTTCTTAATATATTTTTAATATATTTTCTTTTTCCTTCATATTGGTTTATTTATATCACCATTCAATTAGTGTCCTGGAAGGTTTGACAGCAAGGAAGTTTTGGAGACCGGCACATTAACATCATGCCACAATGGCTATGATTGCCAATTCCATGCAAAGAATATTACGGTCGTTCAAAGTACATGAGGAATTTAAACATCCTTCACACTGGCAAGATCTGCATAAAGAATAGGATGTATCTGAAGATCTTAGTTAAATATAACCTCAGAAATGGAGGTGAGTTTATCTGGGTTTGTATAAAGCTTATCTAAGAAGTTTCTGCCAGACCATGGGTAAAAGACCTGGAGTGGGTGACCAGTCATGATCACCATTAGAAAAGTTTGACAAAACAGTGACAATTTAGTATGTATCCAGGCTGCATTCCTAGGAAGCTTTATTTTTTAAGACAAGTTGTGATCGTGAATGATGAGAACTAATACTACTGACAAGGATAGGAACTGAAACTTTGGAGCGTTTGGCAAAGATTCTTGTAGATCTCCTGATCAGAAAAAATACTGATGCTTTTTTAGAAATTTTACTTGAGAAAGCTGACTCAGTTGTCAGAAAAAAAAGTGCAGAATTATACCCATTGGTGATCATGACGTGCAAAGATAGAAATTTCTAAAGAGATTAGTATTTGAAGAAGTATTGAATAAATGGTTATGCTAGAGCCATTATTGAAGGACAAAAACTGTTGTTGGAAATGTATAACCCCAAGGAATTTTGGAAACATTAGGGCTGTTTGCGGAATTTTTTTGGAAATAGCCTTGAGAAATAATTATAGAAGAAAGGTCAGTAGGTCATTTTAATAGAAGACAACAAGCAGTTTTCTATAACAGATCCATGAGAGGTCTGGTGTTTGAAGCTGACAACGAGGAAAGACGACTTTGGAGAATCTTGATGTGTTGTCAAGAATATTTAGACATGAGCAGGTAGTAGTAGTTGTTTTGTTGGTTTTTTTTACCTACACTTACTTTTGCTCCTGGTTTTAAAATAGTTATGTTGTTCTGCAGAAAGAAACTAACAAATTATCATTATTTCAAGTCTCAGACAGATAAATCTTTAGCTTTGACTCATATCCCACCAAGACAAGCCTTAGGAAATGAGAATAAGTGATGTAGTCTGTTTAGCTTTTCCTTTATATTTGAGTCATATTTAGCATTTGCCTTCCCCAACCCAGTATCTCCAACATTCAGAATAGGCATTATTGTTCACCGACAATGCCTATCACAACATACTTGCCTTTTTAACAAATACATAGTATTTAACTGCAGTCTGAAATGTGTGCAGATGGAACATATGTGTGTCGATACTTATGGGCCATAGGAAAATGTTGGCCGTTCTCAGGTGGATGGAGATCTATGTCCTGAGGAAGGGAGGTTATTCTCGTTGAGACATACATACCGATGGGTGAAATACTGATGAATATATTCCTGCACCAGTCTGCTCGTCTAGAAAAAGCAAGCAAATAATTTTGTATATAGATTTTAATCTTTTTAAGAACTTTGTGTAAAAACCAGCACTTATTCATGTAGCCCAACTATTATTAGGCAGTAATAGTAGCATGTTTCCTTGAAGAGTTCTCTCATTCCCAAAGCTCCCCATGGGGTGGTATCCTTCCTTCTTGAAGCTCAGTACAGGAGTGTTCTGCCCCAACACCACTGTAGGCAAACTCAGCTGCTTCTCTGATTTTTCTTGCAGTTCTTTTCCAAAACATGTCTTTTCCTTTTTCTACTTTTCTCCTTTATAAGTTACTTTTGTCAGTGTTATAGTAGTGTCTCCTTTTTCATAATGATTTTGAAACAGTGGTCACCAATCAACATAGTACTTTAGATGCTTAAGTATTTCAGACTTCAGAACGTAATCCAGGGTTCTCATGTGACTGACCTTGCATGGCTTAAGAAGTTAGTACCTCTCAATTTCTATCTGATACTACCCCCCTGCCGAGCTCTGGCACTGTGACAGACAGCTTGGACTTTTCAGTCAATGACTGTGCTGAACTGACAGTCTGTTTTATGTTCTCAGTACAATTATCGTAATACATAGCCTGGTGATAATGCATCTCTTTCTCACATTTCAGTGTCTTTAATATCATTACTCATGACATATTACTGAATATCATAATTGCTGTTTTAACCCAAAGACCATTAAATATTATGGTTTAATCTTGTACAGATTCTCAAATGAATTTCTGAATGAAGAAAAATCCTGAAAATACTTTGGAAAACTGCACTGCATCAGTCACTTCTGCTTTTCAGCTTTCCTTGTAATGCTATTCAGAACTTTCAGCTGGATTTCTGTCTTTATGCAAATGACCACCATAATTACACTTGAGTAAAGGGCATCTCTTTGACTTCTGTTTTTCAAAATTCCTTCAAAGCCATGGAGTATTGGATACTAACACTATTTTGTATTTAATGCTTTAGAGACTTCATTTACTATATATCTTCTGTAAAAAAAAAAAACAAAAAAACAAACAACCTATCAGCATTGGCATGCTCAAATGCAGTTGCCTTCCCTTCATCTGGATTAATTCAGACAGTAGATTGTATTTCAGTACACAGATTGCTTTATCCTTACTGCCTGTCTGTTTAGGGGTTTAGCATTTATGCAATGTTGCACAACTATGGCATTCTCTCTATTAAAGTTGCAGAGAAGCGTTATTTACAACACTGTGTCCTCTTTGAGTAACAAACTGCTCAATTGTGGCTATCACTGCTCTCCGGCTCATTGCTCATACACATAGTCAGCAACTGCACCACTATTTTATTGCAGGTTTTGTTTACAAATGTTCTTTTTAGATCTCAAATCATGGATAGTTCCAAAATTAACTAGTCAAAGAAGTGCTATTTAGTATGGGACACCATTTTAACAAGTAGTATGATTCATATCCAGGTTCAGAACTAGGGCCAAAATACTAAATGTCTAATAATTTTGGGTGCTTCTGCTTTGATGCCCCACTTCAGTGATTGTTCAGCCTGATTTGTTCGTTTGTGCTCAGATTGTGTGCCAAGAGGTTACATGGCTTCCCAGCTGGACCTACCTGTGGTCATTTTGAGTATTGGCAGAGAAAGTGATTGCCTGCTACCTACAGTCCTACCCTTAGAAATGAGTGGGGCAAGGACCGCTGCATCCATCAGAAATGTCCAGTGGATTTTTAGAGGGCTACCCAGAAGCAGCTCTGTCAGGTACCGTTTGTACTCCTTCATTGCCCTCTTCTTCCTTCCCTTCTTCCTACCTCCTTTCCACCTTCCTTGCCTTTACTCAGGGACACATCATTCAAGAGCTGGTGCATGGCACCAAAGGAGACAGTGCTGGATTTCCAAAGCTAAATGGGTTTCTGCAACTATATAAAAAGCATTACATAGCAACTTTCTTCAGTTGGGGCGGGGGGTATTGATTACTTTTCTGAAGGGGCTAATTGAATCTGATAACAGAGCAAGCAATTTTTTAAAACACTGCCTGAAGAACTATACTATCTAAAGATGTATTAGATGGATGCAGCAATCAACATTTTTGCCAATATCTCAAAAATCTGAGAATGTCCTTAAATGCTGTTTGTTAAAATATCATCATTTTGTGTTTCTGTGCAAAAAAAGGGTATGTTAGGTAAACATAAAAATAAATGCTTTCTTCTTCATTTTCCTGTACTGTAACTTCCTTAACAATCTGCCTTTCAAAAATAGCCTGTGCTTACTAACATTTGCAGAAGGCTCATGTGGAAACTCATGTAAAGTCAGTACTCATGATTTAGCAATTGCACTTTACACCTGTGCTTAAGGCTAAGAATATTTCTGAATGCTCTGCTGGATATGTCCAGAAAAAATGATGTGGGGTAGATGTAATATCTGATTTGAAAATACGCCAACTGTCCAAACTCCTGAAGGAAGTTTGGGTGCTGGGTGTTTTAATAAAGCAAAGAGCCCTGTTTTATAAATGCAAAGCTGAGCACTGAATGCTCTCTCAGTAGATTCCTGCGCTCTTCAGTAGTCTTCAGGGAGGGTTTGGAGCTGGCTTGCAAAAATGACAATAGTACCTCCTTCACTGCCTTGCACTCTTCATTCTGGCCACACTCACAAAGGCCCTTTTGGCAATAAGCCTGTGGGGCCACCATTGTTCAACCTGTCCCTGCCACAGAAGCAGCATGGTCCCCTCAGCTGGAGGAATGCTCCCAGGGCACACTTCAAGTTCTACCTTTCTGTCTGGGTTACTTGGCAATTCAGGACAGAGCTTTACCCAGTACTGGAAAGACCATTTGGCATGCCCGTTATTGCTGGCTGTGACAGCCTGTTACGTTAAGCAATAGAGTTTCTGCTTTGGATCCAGTTAGTTTAAAGACTTGGTGACTAATTCTTGTTCTTGTAGGATACTGTAATAAAATGAAATAGGCATGTTTGCAAAGGGATCCACAGGGCTTTAGCTACACAGTGTCCATTAATTTCAGCAGAATGCTCAAGACCTTATCCTTGTACCGTATTTTGTCTCTCTTAAGGAATGTTGAGAACATCGACATTTTTAGACTTCTGCATTATGTATTTGCTTTCTATAACAGCTCGTTACCTTGTCTATGAATGCATCACAGGGATAGAATTACAATGCTTAATAAGGTACTTCGTTATCATCTTGAGTAAACATTCATGAACATTCTCAAAGTACTTACAACTTACACCAATCTGAAATGAAAGTGAACTTGTTCCAAAAGGAATCTCTCTGTCTGAGTTTTGTCCTTTCTCAGGGCTGTGAAGCCTCAGGCAAGGCTTATTTGAGCCCTTCACCAATAGTGCATAGAGAAGATTTTCAAGGACTGACTGTTGCCTCATTTGCATCTTTAAGCTACTTCTTCAGAGCAAGAAAAATAGTAAGAAATTACCCAGCAGTACAGAACATAGCCTTGGTCTGATTTAATGTTCTATTACCATTGTGATTCATGGCTAATTAATACAAAAAAAATTAGGTTATGTGTTACTATTAGGAGATTAACGTTTCATGAATTTAGTAAATGCTCTCATGGCTACTTTGAAATCTAATTCCCTGGCCTAAAATGTCACCAATGTCTGCTTGTTTTAGGTAAACCAATTTATTTCAGTTTCGTAGGGCTGTGGGAATATGTTAGCTGACATTCATTTTGAGTGGAGTCACTGCCCTTTTCTTTCACCTTCTGTCCCCTCCTTTCCATAAATCTAAAATGCTATAGTGTTAGAATGATGCAGGAAAAAACCCCTCTGTTAGCTGACTTAATGCAGGAGAGAATGACAGTAGTTTACATCATAAGGAATGGAAATGTCAGTTTCTTAAGAATAAGCCTATTGGATATATATATATATAAGTTAGTTTATGGCATTATATGTAGCCAGTGGTCATATTCTAATAACTTGAGTGTATGATCATTGTACTGTTCTCCATGGCATAATATAGTTTTCTTAAAGGCCCTCAGCAGTGTTCACTGCAGACTTAGAATGGGTAATGTTAGAGGCTTTATTCGATTGTGGTAAATATAAATATATAATATTATTTTCTCTCTAACTTAAGAGTCGAATTTACTCATTTTATGGATAAAAAAATGATGTCTTGCTGCATTTGAGTATAAAGCTGGTTCGTTTTTCTTCCTGCACCAGCATCAAAAGCATTCTGCAATCTGTGTGCAGTCTGAAGTAAGATCCACCCCACACCCCCTCCCTACAGCCCCCCCTTAAATTTGTGCAGTGAAATTTTATGGACTTCTTCATGCCAAACTTCAACTCCTGCCCTTGCCCAGCATCCTTTTGGTCTTGTCACATTGGAGCAGCTGAGGCCATAGCCAGACTGGGGTCAGAAATGAAGGGCTTCTCCTCTTGGGAGCCTTGGATGCCTGTTCTCAGGATGCCCAGTGCGTCATTCCCCCGGACACAGCAGCTGCTGCTTCCTCTGAATGGCAGGTGTGGTAAAAGCAACGCTGTGGATCATTTTCTTCTTCCTGTGTCTCTGGCACAGCTAATTTTTTTTCCTTTTTTTGGTTGGTGGTTTTTTTTTTCCCCCTGCAGAATGGATCAGTGGGAACAAGGAGGGAGAAGGCTTCTTCTCCAGGCCCATGCTTTGGTGTGTGGAGCACTTGTGGAGGGTCTGGGAGAGTGGGGTGAATCCTGTTCAGGCCAAGGAGAGGGATGAGTCTAGGCTGGAGCTGTACCTAGATCGGAAACCTTCTAATTGCTGAACTGTTACTTAAAAGAAGACTAGAGTCAATTACAGGTTTTTAATTAAAGTGAGGGAAACCCTTATTTGAATCTTGAAATAAATGGCTTGAATACCAAATGTCAGGAAATAGCCAACTGAGCTCTGAAGGGAATTCAAAGCCCTGAGGAAAATTGGCAATATTTAAACTGCTCATTGTGGTCAAACCTGAAGGCCTGGCCAAGCTCCAATGTGTTGACCTTTTAAAACTGCTTTAAAACTGTTAGCTATGGGTGATGGTGCCAAGTCACGGTCCAGCTCTTGCCCTTTTTCGTTCCTTAGGACAGCTGGGTCAGGCAGCGCCTCACAGCTTGCCCCACACTGCTGCGTCTTGGAGCTTCTCATCGCTCACCAGCTCCAACACCAGGGGTTGTCCCTCTGTGCCTCGGTCCCCTTGTCCCTATTCCCGGCAACACTGGGGGCCTGGAAGGAGCAGCAGGATCAGTCTCTAAAACAGCCTTGTTCTTTTGAAAGGAAGATTTTTTAACCTGCAGTTTCCGTGGCAGTTGTAGGGTAGTTGTATTGTATTTCAGAAATCGCTTCCCAAGTGGATTTCCATCTCTAAATGATCTTTGAGCTACTACTCATCCAGTCTCAAAATCCATTCTCTGAACCATCTTTATTACAGTGCCTAAAAGACATATACAATGCATTGTTAATTGGCAGTCAGGGATCACTTATCTTTATTGATTTACTTTTAAATGGCTTTAAATTGCTTTAACAAGATGAAGAACAGTAAACCTGAGCATGTAATTCACTTCCATAATGGTATGTTATTGCTGTTGTCCTCATGTCTATACACTTCATATCTGCAATTTGCCTAAAGTCACCAGCTTGTTTTTGTTTTGTTTCAGACAATTGTCTGAAGCAAAGGCAGTGCTTTCCTGTGTCATTCAACTGCAAATTCAATTGTCCTCTGCTGCCTCTTAGGGCACAGGAAAGATTGTATGGAAAAGATTTCATATTCTTACTGAGGTTTAGTTTACAATATTTTGGGCTGATCTGCCAAAATGAAACTTCAGGTGACAAGGCTTTTTGACCCCACAGTCCTGCTCAAAAAGAAAACTCATGTTCTAAAATAGGCATGTTCCTACTAAACTGTCGTAAGTTTTCAAGTTTACTTTTAGTGTTTTTCATGGTCTAGAGATTTGTTGATTGAATACTTCTTGCTAAGCATGTCTTTAAAAAATAATAATTACATTTTCCATAGATTAGTAGGAGAAAGTAACTTGAAAACATTTATTTGTGTAATTATGCCAATTCTGAATTGCATCCAAAAGTAACTTAGAAATAAGCTTTCAGTCTTTGTGTTTGGAAACATTACATGAATTTTAAAAATGGTGAGAATTCTTTTTCCATAATTGAGCTCATGGCATAATCTGAACAGGACTTGACCATGGTGCATGCCTGTGAGCTGACCTGTTTACCCTAATGCCTTAATGGGAAGCTTTGCAAGGCTCAACAAACAAAATTCAGAGTATAAAAGCAAGGGCTAGAAGTAAGGGAAGTTTGTGGGAAAACACTCTTTTCCTAAAATCCTTATCTGGGCCATCTTGGAGAGGAGAAGCACAAATATTTGCAGGCAACTGCACCTTATGACCAACATTGTGATCTCCCACATGCCACCACCATGAGTGCTTTGCTGATGCTGCCCCAGTGCTTCCTGCGTGAGAGGCCGGAAGAACTCCAAGAACCCATGCATTTATGAATCCTTGATCTTAAACGTATTTCTTCAGATTAGTCTCATGTTTATCACTTGTATTTTATTAGGGTAAGAGATACCCCAGCTTTAATTTTTAGGCTGTCAGTTCATTTGCGTGCGTATGGATTCTTTGTGGGCTCCTGTAATGGTAAAAGAATAATAAAAAAAGAAGTTTCCAAAATGACAATCGTTCTGAAAGCATAGCCTCAGAAACCTTAACATTTGGGCTCTGTATTGGAACTTCTAGAGCCTCAGAACCATACTTGCGCTTACCAAAGAGCAGCCTCCCCAGAAGGAAGCTTAAGTAGTCTGAGACAGCAGTTCAGATAATAGATAATTCTGCTTCACTGTTGAGTGAATGCACTTTAAATCACTCTGGCTGCAGCTGGGGATTCACACAAACAGATTGTTACTTTCTAGAATTTACAGACAGATTATTTCTTGAGGTAATTTTGTTGATCTAACTCCTTCTGTAATTGACTCAGTTCTTTGCTGAACTTAGACCCTTGATTTGATTTTAAATTTGGCAACAACATTAACTTAATGTAAGAATTAACCAAAGTTAGTCATAATTAAACTATGATAGCATCTTCCTATTTTTCTTGATCTTTTTTTGGATATAATTTGGGTTCAATGATTTTTAAAACATTCCTGTGAAGAAATAAAATGAGATTTCTTTCACCAAGTAATGTAAATCTTAAATCCTCTAAGATTAACTCCACTTTGTCAATCCTTGATTCATAGGCTGAACCACAGGATAATATAATTTCTAGGTTATACAGGTTTTCATATTTTAGCTATACATGTAAAGGTTCAGGCATACTGTTTCAGCTGAACTAGAGTCTATGCAAGGTAATACAGGCACTCTACTGGTGACGTGGTCATACAATAGATTAACACAGGCCACATCTGGCAGCAGGTGAAGGCATTCCTTCTGCTTCAATTCCTTCTGCCTCTATTTTAAGCTAGTTTTGGTCTTATTAACTGATTCCCATCCATCCTTTTTATATGCTATTAAATATGAGAATCAAGGTAGCAGATGCATCCCAGTGGTAGGAACATTTTCATATTCATGTATGTTCATATTCACATTTTTAAAAATATTTTTTGTTGTTATTTTGCTTTTGGTGGGACATGTGGGGCTTAATAACTGCCTTCTGTTCCAAAAACAGTATAGAGGGTAGAAAAGTGCCACTGAATAGGCCAATAGAGAAAAGCTCCTTTTTATTGCAATTTGCAGTAGGTGAACTAGTTAAATATTATTCCTCACTTAATTTTGTTCCAACTTTTGATAAGGAGAACAAAAGCTGAGAAAAACTTGTTGAGAAAAGGCCAGACTTTTGCTGTGTTTGGAGCAGAGCCTTTGCTATCAGTAGGGGAAGAACTGAACAATGGAGGGAGAATCCTCAGCTCTCTGCCAGTAGTAGTACTGGTTTTGGACGTAGCTCAAGACTGGGATCCACGGAGAATTTATATCTCGTCATTAACTTGCTCAGCTCCTGTATCCTCCCTGGCCTCAGACAGGCTTGCTTTTCACAAATCAAATTGCAGCTATGGACAGAGTAATTGTTTGGAAGGGACTTGCTTCATTTTGGGTTTGCATTTTGGAGAGGCTTTTCCTCATGAGACAGTAGACATGATGCAATGACCCTAGCTTTCCTTACACATCTCTTGGTTTCTAATAAGAATTTTACATGGATAAAAATGGCATGGAAAAGCTGCCAGGCCTTTTCTTCTATGTTTTGTCTCTTTCAGGGGAATATCAATATCAGAAAAACCAACACTATGAAGTGGTTCAAGCTACTTAGAGTTGTAGGTTAATAGAGGAGACGTGGGCTGTGACTGTGATCTTGCAGTGTTTATTCTTTGTTTCTATGTAAGTACGTTTTCAGCTACAGCATTGAATAAATAATTTTCCAGTATTAAATACCTCTTTTGCATTTCAATATACTTATATTGTTTTCATTCTTCCTCCATCACTAGTAGTGATTTGTTTTCATGACTCTCTTGGTCTGCTACTCCACTCCATTGGCAGGATGTTAAGACTCTTACTCAAAAGTGAGAATCAACTTGCACATCCCACTGATTTTAATCAAAACATATTTAGTCTATTCCAGGAGAGACAATGCCTGGCTCCTTCTAGAAAATACTCACTTTCTCTTTGTAATCCATTTGGAGTTATTGTTTGAATGAAGTTAGAGATTGTTTTGTGCTTTTTGGAAAGAATATCTGCTTTTCCAAAGTTGGCTTAACGTTATTGAATATTTAAAGATATATTTAATCTTCCAGCTGGCAAGGGATTTTGTCCTTTTGACCAGAAATCTTGAAATCTGCAGAAAGTCTGGTGCAAGCTGGGAAGGAGAAACCAAAATAATCTTTAAAAAACCTGTTAATTATTTTTCTGGAGTGTATTTAAGCCTACATCTTATTCTGTCTCAGATTTAACAGTCTGGAAGCCTTTTCATTAAGCAACCCCAGGAGACTCTGACTTCTTTCTAAAACTGCGGAACCATGGAATATGTGTATCCGTGATCGATCTGCGGTGCTGTTCAGTTATTATATGCCTCTGCTAAATGTGTGCAGTTCAAGGCAGGGTTACTCCCCAGTAAGAAAGAAATTCAGGCTGCATGTAGATGTATGAATATTTACTCTGCAATTCCTTTACACATGCTGCTTAAGATTGACTGTGGTTCAAAAAAACCATGACATCTGCAGTATCTGGCTTTTGCAATAGGGCATGTTTATAAACGTGCTAATTTCTAACTCCTCAAAACATTCCACCCTTTGCCACTGTCCTTTGGCAGCTTCTTACTCTCCTTTCTTAAAAAATTAGCTGCTTTAATGTTTTATTGTCTGCTTTATTATTTTCTACATTGAAAGTAATACTTAGAGCAGTACCTGTCCTGTCTTCTTTCAGTTGGCATGCAAACTGTTGTATCCGCGTGACTGCAAGTCAGACACCTCTTCTACATTCTTTCCTTACAGCCAGGTCAGCATCTTAGTTTTCATCTGGTATGAACTGGATCAGATGATGGTTGTTAGGGCTGAGAAACCACGGACTCCTGGAAGAGAATTTTTCACTGTTGTTCAGCCAGCTTATATCTAGTTTTTATGATTTTTTTTTTTCTTCTACAAAGTTTTGGCTACTGATCACATCTTTCTCCAACAGACAAAAAGTTCCCAAGACTGGCAGTAATGTTGCAGGATATTCTGCATGGTTGTTACATACACAGGCTGTTAACTTTGCCTGGCAGCACCTGTGCGCTGCCTGGGCATGCTGCTCCATGGGATGCTTCTGGCTGCCGCAGATCTGCAGGCTCCCATGGACCTCACCACATTCTCAGGTGTCTCCATGCAACGACTACCACCGGCAGCTCCTGACCATTTCAAGTCCCCCCAGTTCTGGGATCAGCCCCACTGTGCCTTGATCAGGCTCGGGGACTCAGCAGAGCATTTCTAACCTGGGTAATGTGTTGAGACATGCAAGGATGTGAGCCTGGGACCAAGCAACCCATCCTGGGCCTCACCAGGCAGGAGCCCAGACATCCTGAAGCCAGTACTGCATCTCTTCTTTATACAGATTGGATCAGGTCCTTAGACACTGTCTCCTCAGTGATTATAGAATCATAGAATGGTTTGGATTGAAAAGGACCTTAATAATCATGTAGTCTCACCCCTACCCTGGGCAGGGTCACCTTCCACTAAACCGGGTTGCTCAAAGCCATATCGAGTGTGGCCTTGAAACACTTCCAGGGATGGGGCATCCACAACTTCTCTGGGCAACATGTTCCAGTGTCTCACCACCCTCACAGTAAGGAATTTCTTCCTACTATCTAATCTAAACACACCTTATTTTGGTTTAAACCATTACCCCTCATCCTATCACTACACCCTGTGATAAAGAGTTCCTCCTCATCTTTTCTGTAGGCCCTCCTTTAAGTACTGGAAAGCCACTATAAGGTCTGCCTGGCACCTTCTCTTCTCCAGGCTCAACAACCCCAACTCTCTCAGCCTGTCCTCATAGAGGAGGTGCTCCAGCACCCTGATTATCTTTGTGGCCCTTCTCTGGACCTGTTTGAGCAGGTCCATGTCTTTTTTATGCTGGGGGCCCCAAAGCTGATGCAGCCCAGGATGCAATTGGCTTCTGAGCTGCGAGCGCACATTGCTGGCTCATATTCAGTTTTTTATCCACCAACACTCCCAAGTCCTTCTCACAGGGCTGCTTTCAATCCACTCCTTAGCCAGCCTGTGGTTTGTGCTTGGGATTGCCCCGACCCAGGTGCAGGACCTTGCAGTGTTGAACCTCATGAGGTCCACATGGGCCCACCTCTCAAGCCTGTCAAGGTCCCTCTGGATGGCATCCCTTCTCTTCAGCATGTTGACTGCACCACATGCTTATCCTCCCTAATGTGTCCATCATGATGTTTCAAATAGGTTAATTAAATTATTCACTGAGCATGAACTCCAGAGTCCTGCATGTGACAGCATTAGACATTCTATAGATGCGATGCAACTTTAAATGCTGTCTCTGATTTTTTTCCCAGAATACATTATGTAGCCCTTGTTAGGCTTTTGACAAACTATGGATGCCTATTAGCCTGCTATCTAGCTGCTTATCAGTCATATTTTAGTTCCTTCTTGATTCTGTGGCACAGAGAGTATAATTAGATGTAATATTTTTTCAGGTCTGCAGCACATTAACTCTACATGGCTAAGGAAAATGGCTTAAAAAATCTTCAAGTAAGAGATATTTTTTTCAGAATTTCCCCTGTAAGGGACCTTGTGTAGTCATGATTCATTCAGTTAATTAACTAATTCTATAGTTAATTCATTTTCAATGCAGATGAAATATTACTAGCTTTTTTAGGAAATTGTGAATGTTTTACTGCTGTGGAACGGCTCCAAAGAAATCTGCACACTTGCCTTTTCTTCCCTGCTGTTGTGAGACCTGCTCTACTTGAAGATGTCCCTGCTCACTGTAGGGGGGTTGGACTAGATGACCTTTGAAGGGCCCTTTCAACCCAAACCATTCTATGAAGAGCCTGGGAGAAAAGTAGTTTTGTTGCTCTGATACCTGAAGTTGTACCAAAAAAAAAACCCAAAAAGCGCCCAAAACAACCCACCCAAAAGAAAAAGCTAAACAGAAACATGAGATTTTGAGTTGTTTTTTCAGCTCATATATACATATATATATGCTGGGGTCTGTGCATTTTATATATATATATTTTGATATATATATACACACATTATGTCATATCAATCTTGAAAAAAGTTTTATCAGCACGAAGTATTTTATTCTGAAGTGGATATAAGTAACAATGTGTATCTGAGATCTTTTTGTGGAGAGGCATGTGTGGTCCTGTGGCATAGACTACTCTGACCTCAGTGCAGGTTAGTTCCTTGTGCTGGGTGGGATTCCCTTTGCTGCTCCCCTGTAGAGAGCAATTGCTCAGAAGGACAAGCATCTTCTGGGCTGGATCTCAGGATCTTTCTTTGCAGCTGACCAGAGAAGGACGGTGTTTTCAACTTTCTCTCATAGTACACAGATGAGTCATTCCCCCTTTCCTCACCTCAAATTATGCTTTATTCATTCACATTGCTTTGGAATACTTTGCTGGATTTTCTAAACGTTATTCCTTTTATATTCTGAACTCTTCTTTCTTCACAGTCCTAAACTTTTCAAAGAAGAATAGTGTGCTGGTGCATCAAACTTCTTGTTTCTGTTGTTTCTTGGTTTTTTGGTGTAGAAGATTTTAGCTTGACTTCTTTTGTCTGGCTTTCAAAATAGTAGGAATGGACTTTTCTGGAGAATCAGCTGACCTGTAAGATAAAGTAACCTACCTACTCTCTGACACCCAGGAACTACAATAGTACAGCAAACTCAAGGAGCTTTAGAAGTGGATGGATTTCTGAGTACTCAGATATTTCATAGTTCCACTACAGTCCAAGAAAATGTGCAAGCTGTAAACAAACAAATAAAAGCAGTAACACTATGTTAACATAAATTAGAAAAGCAGTGAACTGTAGCTAATTAAGTATAGCCTTGATACTGTGACTCTGAAAGCGGTGTGGATATATAACTGCAATTTATTAGTGAGAACAGTTGAACCTAAGCTGTTTTGAAAACATTTTATGTCTTACAGTAATGAAACCGTTGGACCTAAGACCTCCTGTGCAAATGAACCCGTTCACTGCATCGCATTGGCTGTGCAAAATTCTGTTGCCAGGATACGATGCTACCAGAACTTCAACTTTCCTTCAGAACTGATATTTTAACATCTAGGACCGTCATCCTGACACAGGATGCATTCAGCTGGCTCCTGCACCTGTGCAGCTGCTATGGTCACTGCTGGATCGGTAAGTTAACGCTTGCTTGCACATACCAGAGAGCACAAGGGTCGTACGTTTCTTTCACCTCTATGATGAAATGTCACTACTGTTGTTTCAGTTGCAGTTTTCCTCGTAGCTGTGTACAAGGATGTAAATGAAGGGTAGAGTTAGTTGGAAAACTTATTTTTAATGAAAAACTGTGAACAACATATTCTGGGCAAATGTTGCTAATATGTTTGGTGTTTCCTAAATGATGATACTGATGGGTGTGCTCAGGAGGTGAAATCACAAAGGAAGGAAATGAAGTTAGGATACAGGTGGTTAGATATTTTTTTTCTGTAGTTGAGAATTTAATCCTAGAACTTGACAAAAATAAATTATTGAGGGGAAAGTTAAATTTAAAAAAAAGCTTGAGAGAGAAAAAATTCTTTCTTCAATGAAAACTTGGATGAAAAGGCCTTTTCTTAGGACTTCATCCTAATGCTCTTCTGGAAGCTGGGTAGAGCCTTTTACTTGGCCGGCTGTGGCTGCTTAGAATATTTACAACTAAAAACTTTCTATGCGTTTAGCTCCCAGGACGGTAGGTTCCCACATGCAATCTCTTGATCATGATGAAGAGTAATGTTATTTTTCTTTCGCATGCCTGAATAGCGAGTCTTTATAAGAGTTGTGGTGGGAGGCATGAACATGCAGCTACCAACACTTAGGAGCAAGCTTTACTTTAGACACAGCTAACTGACCCCTTGATGTTCCCTGATGATCAAAAATGGAAAGGCAGAGAAGTGTTAAAAGTTCAGCGTGCAATACGTGAATTCAGGCTGCTGGAGAGAGGTGTCAGTATTTGATATTACATGTTATTTTAGCGTAATCAAAAATGTTGCATGGGGCATGGGTAGCTTAGAAACCACTCTAACAGGACAAGCCTGAAAGGAAACTTTATTCCTATTGGGTTGGAGAATGATTTCAGCCTCGTTGTGGAGATGGTCCCACTGCCTGAGCTGCCTTCTAGGGGCAATCCTGGATGCCAGCTCTGCCCATCCCAGATACTGTGGTTGAGGGTAGTCAGCTGAACTTAAGTATGATGTGCACTTAAATGGAAGTGGTTTAGGCAGAGTCCTCCACAAGGGCTGACTTTCCCAGCCTGGGTTTCATTCTTCAGTGAAATGACACCACCCTTGTGTGAGACAAATAGCATCCATTAAAGTTAAGTGCTGCTGCTGGGCTGGACTTGTGACCTTCAGCTGCTTGGCAAAATGGGTGCAGCATTCATCTGTAGCTAATGTTGCTTAGGGTTTTTTTGGTTTTTTAATGCAATAGGAATTCCTTTTTGTGCTAATGGAGGCTCCGTTTATCAGGATATGACTTCATGCTGCAGTGTCTGGCTTTTGCCTGTAATATTTGTTTGTTTGTTTTTAATTCACAAGACAAGAATTACTTTTCCTTTGCAAAAATGTGTCATAAGGCAGCTGTGTAAAACGGTATTATAATATTTATAAGGGAGGAACAAAACAGAATTCAATGCCATTCTAATAAATCATGTAACGTATATTAGACTGTTCATTACATGCACCAGACATTTTTCTGAGAACCTATGGAAAGAATTTGGCTGGATGTTGGTAACCAGCTAGTGTATATTTTAGGAATATTTTTATTGAATTTAAATCCAGGGGTGTATGATACTGTTCTGAGTTTTCCATACATGAAATAGTCATACATAAAGTGAAACTGTCTGCCTCCTGGGCAGAGAAACTAAGCCGTAATCATGCATCTGCAAGTCATAGAAATAAATGAGCATGAAGGGCCCTTAACACACATTTTTGTCTCTTGTCTTTATTCTGTTTCAGCTTCCAAGCTTCTGGTTTTGCAATAGCAGAGGCTTGAAGTATTGTTGAATGGGCACAAGATGAAAGCTAACAATCGTCTTCATCCTGGGTATTTTTTCACAAAAACATGAATTACAATAAGTAATATCACTAGTTTTAGGTAATTTTACTGAGTTTGCGGACTATTGCACAAGGAAATCCTGTGAGAGCCCGCCATACCGGCTATGTCTCCTGGCACTTAGAGCAGGCTTACCTCTGCTTTTTAAAGCTTTTGTCATGCGTTGTCCACAAATTCATTTCTCTGTTTGCTATCTGGAGTAAAATATTTTGCACTATCCATTAATTTGAACCTTTATACTAAACTCGGGATTCCTTTGGGAATATTTTTTGGAGCAGATTCAGTAGCACCTTAAGATGGCCTAATTATACTGGAAAATCACAGGCTAACCTGAAAGCCAGAGACTTTGAATTTATTTTGTTCCCTTCCAGTGGGCTTGTTTATTTGGTTTTATTTTTAAATATGTGCATCTGAAGCTCTGGGCTTACGTACAAAAATTTAAAAAGGATTAGGAATGCAGCTTGGATACCATAGTGATAAGGATGGTATGACTGTGCAAGGACAGATCCACCCACCCACACTAAGATGCGCTCATTTTCCATTAGGCCTTAGTCAGTTTTGCAGAGAAGGCTTGGGAAAAAACTTTGCAAGACTGGAAGGCCAGTGCATAAAGTTCCCCTGGGACCGTAGGACGTCAACGTTGCAGAGAGGAGGAGGATTTGCCGAAAGAACGCTCTGTCCTACCCCAGCTCTAGTCCTCTGCTGGGTCATTAGCTGTGCACTATTGCCTGTGGCAGGAGGCAGCCTGCCCAGTGACAGGAGCTGGGCTGGGGTAACCCAGTCTGCTGAGTGCTACCATCATTTTTGGTCACTTGTAAGACCACATACAGCTCTGCTCTCAGCAGCTATGTGATGCCAAGACAACACCTTCTGGGCTAACCGCAGAAGCCTATGCAGGCGGTCGGCTTTAAGGACAATAATGTCTCCTACCCCTACCCTCATTTTGCTTTCCTTGTTGAAAATTTCTTACAGGACCGACTTAATTTAGGCTTTAGGCCACATATCTTAAGGCTTATGGCATCGGGAAGGTTTGGCCCGGTGAAGTTGAGCCCTAGCTGGACTTCTGAAGATCTGATTTTGCAGCACAGGGACTGGAAGACTTTTGGACTTTCAAAGTGAAGACTCTGTTTTATTGTCTGTTAATTATATCATTGCAGACTGTCTGATTGGACAAGACGTGGGGCCAGCGCCCAAAACTACTATGCCGAAGTGAGTACTCACGTTGAAGTACAGGCCAGGCTGTCACAGAAACCCAGGATTTGCCAGACCAGGTACATAATTTCTTAAGCTTATGTTCCATATTAACTCCTCACGGTTGAAAGCCTTGCCATTCGCCTGAAAGCCCACATCTTGTGCAACATTTGGGCTCTGTGGGGAAGAGAGAAGGAAGGAAGGGAATAATAGAGGGTGTGTGGATGGGCGGACTGGTTAGTTATCCACTCACATGGTGGTTTTGGTATGAAATGGTGATTTGGGTTAATAGGCTCTTCATCTCTCCCTCTCCACCTTTTTTTTTTCTTTTTTTTTTTAACCTAGAGACTTTTTTTCCTATCTGTGTTTGCTCAGCTGTTTCATTTGGCTGCTTATTTAAAAAACAGAGTAAAGTTGAACAGCTTACCTATTAATGTTAAGGGTTAATTAAATGATTATCCATGGAATCCAGCTGAGAGGTTCAAACAGAGAAAGGTGCCTTAGATTTTGGAGACCTGGGAAAAAAAAAAATCTGTAAGACTCCTTTCCAAATCTCCGCCTTTACGGTGACCTTTGCAGAGCTATCCATGTAGTGGATCAGCTTGTGCGACTATAAAAAAACAACTGAAGGATCTGCATTTATATGGCAGTAACACAAAATTAGACCCCCTTTCTCTTCCGTTTATACTGTTCTTAAAAGAAATTATAAGGTGCATAAAGACGTGCTTTGAAGCTGCAAGTCAGATGTCTGTTTACAGTGTCCCAGCCTCCTGAGGGAGCACATTTGGGCGAGGAATCTCAGGAAGGAAGGCTGTCAAGAGCTTTCCTATCGATTTTTGTGGAGTGCCTCACTGTGTTTTGATGGCTTCAGCAGAAGATTACCCAAAGGGGCAGAAACATTTCATCAAATGCTTTTGAATCTCCAAGGCCTGGTTTGGGTTGTCAGGAAACAACCGTACTGAAACCACACTGGTGCATTCCCACCTTCAAAAATACACCCTGCTTCTGCCAAACTTCGATGGTCACAGGGGTGATCATCCTTCAGGTGAAGGTTTTGGTAACATTTCTAGGCTTTTACCCCAAGCAGCGAGACTTGCACAGCTGGACGAAAACAAAGTTCAGATACCTGCAGCGCCTTCCCAGGTTTGCTAGATTCCTGGGAAGACATGCTGTAGTCCATTTGGGCAGAACATAAACAGGCTTAATTAGTACAGAATTGGCAAGAGCCCATTATTTCTTTTCAGCGTGAGCTCTGTTTACGAGCAGCCACCTGAGGACTTTTCAAAAGCCGTTTATCCATAAGATACCTTGGAGACAATACAATTCTGGAAGCCAGCCTTTTGCTATTATGTTAATAACACTTGCTTCCTGGGGTTGCTATTTCTCTTTCATGGTGAGTAGGTGCCTTGAGCCACCCTGCTCACTGCAACTGCAAGAAATACTGGGTCAAAATTGCTCTGTGTCCTGAGTTCTGGCTTTCTTGCCTCTCATTGGAGAGATGGCAGAGTTCAGCTCTTGCCTTCACTCTCACCTCAGCCTTTGCTGCCTCTCCTGTGAGGTGAAGAAATAAATGCTAGGTGGTGAAACTCTACCATATCGGACTAATGGGCTGTAAATCAACTCCATCACACCAGAAAGGACCTAGGCATCTCTAAAGAGAGCTCAGGGTGTCAGTACAAGGAATGAAACATTAGGAAGCCCATCGTATAAGATGGTGAGGAATAAAGATGCTTTCCCATGCTCCTGAAGGAATCAGTGGAGGGATCAGATCTAGGTTGTTCTGGATGGCTCTGGCCACTCTGCTTCCACAGGATGTGTAAAAAGTAGAGTGTATTCAGGAAAATATCCAGAACTTGGAACAAACAGGTTGAATTTTAAAGGTTCTTTTGATTTCAGTTCAGCTCAATAGTCCTTTATACTCCTGGCATCTCCGTGTCTGGTTGTGATCTTAAAGTTGCTTCCTTCCTAAGAAGAAGAAAAATGGCCATGATAACACATAGTAAAGAGGAAAACTGGGCACATCTGTGACCTCTCTCCACTGTCAGGAGACCAAAGGGACAACCATTGAAATTTAGAGAGAAGAGGTTAAAAAATAATTTAAAATTTTTTTGGTTTTTTTTTCCATTCTAATTACAATGAAGCCTCAAGGGGAGAGTGTGGGTTCCAGGCCAAATGTGAGCAGTAAAATACTGTATCAACAAAAGCGATAGGGATGATTTTCCCTTTAATAATTAAAAGTGATCCTTCCAGATCAACACTGCATAGCAGACAGCTCTGTTCTGAAGAATTTGTCCTGCACAGCCAGTTGCTTTCATTGCAGCCATAGATAATCTGAAGACAGCTCTGCCTAGGCTACGTCTTGAGCAACTGCAATAGGTGGTTACATAAGTCCGTATACTTTCAAGTTATGTCCTAAAACTGGTTCTACCCTGCTCTCAAAAGTGCATTTGCTTAGAGACTAGTAGCTGACCATCTGGGATTTGTGTTCACACCCTTGGGGTCTCCTGTAGTTTTGGCATCTGTTATTTTATACTCTCAGGGGTTTTCTGCTGCCCTTCTTTGGCCTTCCTCAGCAGCCTTTAACATGTCACTTCTGGATAGCGCAGTTATGGTTTTGCTAGTACAGCCTAGTCCCTCTACAAAATAATGGTCCATTAGGAGATACAGGTATATGGCAATATCATTGCTGTGCTAAAAAAAAAATGGCTTTACAACAGCCACAGTAGTCTGACACAGGGTACTGTTACTGCCACGAATAAGCAAAGTTAAGAGAAGTCATCAGACATTTGTGTAAAGACCGAGACTATCTAGAGATTTCAGTAATAACAACTATAACTCTGGAAAGGCTCTCAGAAGGATAATTAGCTTCAGTGGTTAAGCCAAAATCTACTAGAGGTTGCGAATGGACCTATTGTTACAGTGGACAGATTACCCCATGATCTTGGATGCACACAGTAGTAGCCCCTGAAAGGGGCCCAGTACCTCTTTCTGGATGTAACTTGCATCTGTCTCCTTGGGACAGCTGCTACTGTGCTCCCACGGTGCCTGTCGGAGCAGCTCGGCTGGGGCCTCCTGCCAGGGTCCCCCATTGCTTTGAGGTAGGAGAGGGAATAGGAGGAGAGGGAGGACACCCGAGTTCAGCCAAAAAAGGGAGAGCTACAAGGAGCCTTAACCTATATGTAAGCAGCTATATGGGAAATGGAGGCTTCACAATGCTCCTCATTCTAGCAGACTGGGGATCAGTCAGATCAAAAAAGGCAAAACCTTCAAAAAGCGGCAAAAGCCAGTCATTGGAGCAGTTTGTGAAATGGTGGATTCTCCATCCTTGCATAGAGATTGGAAGTTTTTTCCTTGACAGGATCTTTTTATTCACTCAGCCATTAACTGAGGGTCTTGATTTACGTCATTTAGGCTAAGCAATCCCAGTGGTCCCTTCCAGATCTGGGACCTCTACCTGCTGCTTTGACTCTCTGACTTATCAGTAAAACTCAGGCAGGCAGGAAATCTGACTACCGAGATTCCTCTCCAGGATGCAAGTTTGACTGACCTGTGGTGCTGGACAGATACAGAAGACTTTAAACTTGGGAAGAGAAATGTCTGTGGCTGAGCTTTACTTGGTGACCTTGTAGATCAGGCTCTCTGCACTTGCTATTTCACTTCCTTGTCTGTAAAGACAGAACAGATATGTAAAGCTTTAAGCCTATGTCTTGTACTGCTCTCCTCCATCACGGGGGAAACAAAGCTGTAGCTCCACGTGTTTGTTCTAGTAACTGCTCCATACAGAAAGCCCAGTGGGAGTCCTGCTTGTGTGGCAGGGAAGAAGGTTTGGCTTGTGTAAAGGATTTGCCCTGCTCCTGCTGTCCATCCCCACCAAAGCGGGCTGTGTGATGTTGTAGCGAAAGTTTTATTAGTGACATGTATTTGCTGCTGACTTCTGCTTTAAATGTCTGTATTTGTGCTGAGCTGCAGGAAGGAGGAGGCAGCCTGTGGCACCTGGGGAAAAAAGAGGTACAAAGAAGGAAGTGGGGTCATCAGGGAACCATTTCTTTTTCTGGCAGGGAGCTGTGAAAGAAAACTGGATGTCGAATAGAAACAGCACTTCTAGTGCCCAGCCTAGAAGCATTTTGTTTCCCTGCTTGCAGGGCTGGCAGACAGTGCTGTCAGACCACGGGGTGGCAATAGTTAGACTCAGCAAGCAGAAGTTAGCCATTTGAGGGAGGCATGGTGTGCTCAGTATGCGGAGCAGGTAGAAACAAAATGACTTCAATTCCTGTCCCAGTTAATACTTCATGTTCTTTGTTGTATTTCACGCAAGGTTGTCACACCCCTCTGATGAAAACAGCAGTATGTCCAAGGATGCAAGTTGTATCCTTTCTGGCCATCTTTCTCCTAAGTAAAGCCTATACCTGTGTTTATGCATCATATACTGTGTCTTTCCCATGAAGAAAACTAGCCACCTTTGGATGAAAATACCTTTATGAGCTGGTTCCTATGAAAAAAATGATGTTGAAACATCTTAGAGTTAAAATGTTCTGTTCTTTTCCTATGCGGTGCCAGAGCTATAATGAGAAAGTAGTAGACCAGTGGTAAAAAACATGTATGTTTTTGCTAATGATGCCAAATAAATAACCTTTCAATAGTAGAGAGGAGCAGGACAAGAAATAGAGTGCTGCCTTGCCTTAAATTACCTTTAAGAGTACAGGTCAAATCTAAACTCCTCTTTTGTCTTAACCTTTGATTTTTGGCAAACTAATGTCCATTGCTTAATTTTGTTGATGTAGAAAAAATAAGGGAGCAAGTAGGTGTAAACCCTGTTTAGTTTTGCTGTCTGCCCTACATGTACATTGCTATAACCTGGATGGAGAGAGGCTGAGGATAGCTATAAGTACCCTGACAGCTCTATTTTCATCCTGCAACACGTGAATGTTTGCCTGTGCTTACATGCTTGAGGGAAGAACATAGTGTTGCTTAATAAAGGCCAGAAGTTTTATTAGCTATTCAAGCTTCAAACAGTCTTTCATGTAATGGAGAATAGAATAAATATTCTACTGAGGTAACCAGTAGAGAAGTTATTGAGGATGGTGACAAGAGTTGAACTGTGCTGTAAAAAAAGCAGTATATAAACAGTCTCATAAATTTTTCTTTATGTGCTTGGTCTTTGTTCCCTTAGTGAGAATCCTGCCACAGATCAAGGGTTTCACCTGAGAAGGTAAGGTCAGCTTTCAGCTGGCTGGCTACCTCAGGCATCCCTGAATATTCAGTATCCTGTGAGAACTTATCACAGTCACAGAATTGGACAGATGACCTGTTTCTTAAAGCTGTAGGTCTGTATTTGAGAGCTGGTGAGATAGCTGAGTTTCACTGCAAATCTGCTGTCTAATTGCGACTGGCGTTGTGGGGTCATTAATTGTTTTTTTATCTCCTGTGAGTTTCTATAAATGCCTGCTGCTTTAGAGAACATGGTGTGTAATAAGTAATAAAGTAACAAAGGTTTTGATATTTACATAGAATAGGCTACTCCATCGAAGAATGCTATTTTGGAAATGGAATAGTCGGAACACTGGGACATAAATGCAGCTTGACATAATAGGGGAGGAGTACAGGCAGGTGAGGAATTACTTGGGATCTCCTGTCTTCTGTTTTAAATGACCAGCACAGCATTTCTTCAGCAGCCGTTACCCTGGCAAGGACTAGCATGCTGGGTTTCCACTAGAATTTATTATGTGGATTTACAGAAGAACAGTTCTTGCCCTCTCTCTGCAATTTGACTTAAACTTCGCACTACTGCGGTTCACTGGCTTGCTAAACTGTAAAGGCACAGTGAACACTGAATTAAGCCTTGCAATGAGGACACTCATTAGCTAGGGTATAAGGGCATTCAGCAGGTAGTATCAACTTCATTGGATATAATATGAAACTCTCTCAAAGTCCCTGTTGTCTAGACATCCATGGAAGACCTTAGTCCAGCATCTCTGGTGTGGAACAGGCTCTGATCTGGGGATGTGCTCTGGTTGTCCAGCTAGAGGCACTGGTGCTGGAAGGGTGACTCCTGCTCAAGGGGGACGACTCTGGTGGCAGAGGGGAAATATAAATGCTACTGTGCCGGCGCTCTGGCTCTTGGCACAGGGAACATCTTCATTTATCACCATCACAGAGTGAGCTGTGGTTCAAACACAAAATGGACCAATGCCAGCTGTGGTTAGGGAGCTGCTGCTCAAATCATCCAGCAGTGGGGAGATGAAGTGGCTCCAGCCAGAGGGGGATACAAACGTGGTCACATTAATGTGACAGGTCCAGCTGTGCTTGCCACCTGCAAAGTCTTTGGTCTGGGACCCTCTGACAGTAGCCGATTAAAGAGACTCAGAAATGACTTCTACAGAAGTAAGCAATCATTATTCACTCAGAGGTACCAGGCGTGCAGACACGGGAGGATGTAGATGCTAAAGAGGAGCTAAAATATCTGTACACCTGTTGTAGGTTGGGCCTGAAGGAGCATCCCCCCAGGAGCTCCCTGTCACACAGCCCAGCCTTTCTAACATGTGTCTCCAGAAGTCGTTTACCTCAGGTGTCTTATTTCTGTTATCATTCTGTTTCCTATTTATAAGCAGATAAAACTTCAGTGCCCAGTCTTCATAAAAGCAAACGGTACAGGCAGTTTCATTTGCTCCCTGTACTGCTACAATCTTCCTGCACATTGATTTCCATCTGCCGTTTTGGTCCTGTGAGGCAGTGCCTGAACAGGGTAGCCTGCTCTAATTTATGTAGACAGGCTTGCCCACGCTGTCTCCAGTACGGGAAGAATACAAAAGTGAGCTTCTAGACAATACTGTACTCTCTGTAACTGGCCCCAAGTCCTGCTGGGTCTGGCTGTCAGCGGATTGAAAAATGCCCTTTGCAGTGGTGGTATAAAAAGTAAATCTGTGTTCTTTGTTGCTGGATCCACCCTTGGATCCTGCTTACGAGGGGTGTTCAGTTTCTATTTCCAACTTTCATTTTGGTTTGACTTTAAGGAATCCAAAGTAATTTGTGTTTAAAGGGGACCCTGGTTTTATTTACATATAAAACTGCTGAAGTGAAAAATGCATTAGACAGATCTGAACTAACTCAGACCCGTAGGGAATTTCTCTTAATCTGCAATTTTAGTCTCCTTTTCCATCAATTGCAAAGAAAGTGTGTGGTCACAGCAGAAAACCCAGCAGCAGCACTCAGATTCAGACAAGTAGTCCACAAGGCACATCGCTAAACTGCCAGTTCCTTGGTTTCCCCAGACACACTGAGCTTCCCCAAAGGCTTTTTTTGCTGCTGAAGTAGATGGGCTCTGGAAAAGTCAGTACACTTGTATTTTGAGTTTAGGAAGAGAAAGGAGTGAATTACAAATTCTAGAGATGACTCCTAAAGAATCTTTTTTTTTCACCTCATAGCTTTCTATAACCTCAGCCATGGCGATATTGATGTGTTGTTACAGGATAGAGCCATGGAGTTTCCATATAGCAAATTAAAGATGCCAAAATCTGCTGGGAATGTGAGCTCTTTGAGAAAGAGACTATATCATGTTCAGCATCCAGCACAGCTGGGTTCTCTCCATGACCAGGATCACAGGTAAGAGAGCTGAAAACCACAAATTATAAAATCTCTGAGCAAAAACCCACCTTGTTGCCTACATAGCAACCTGCCACAATCAAGTGTGTTTACTTCACAGGTATTCAATTTTTTTCTGCAATTATGAAAACTAAAACTTTGTAAAATATGAGGTGCACGCTGATGTGCTATTGTTTCAATAATACATTAACAGAGCAAGATGGAAACCTGTTCAAACTCTTGCCTCTGATTATTTCTCTGCTTTGATTAGAAAGCAAAAATGGTGCCAAGCAGATGCGAAATGAAGGAACTGCAGCCTTACGCAAAAAGAGAGAGGGAGTTAGGAAGCTGAACAGAATGTGTGAATGATGGTCAAAGATGTGGGGGGCACATTTAATTTCTGACTGTTGTATGTGCTGAAGCCACATTTGTGTTTTTTGGTTACAGGTAGGTTAGCAGTAGAGATTGAAATGTGAAATTATTTTTTTTTATCAATATTCTCTATATCTGTCTTTGCCACAGCTTTTGAACAATCCTTAATGCTCATTGCTATGAGGGGTCCTTCCTGATTAGAAGGAATATTGCTCTTATGGTGGAGTTCTGCCATCTCTTTTTAAAACTCCCTTTTTCTCCCAGCTGGAGGAGAAGTAATAGTGATAAGACATCTGATGCAACTTTTGATGAGATCATTAAGCCTTTTGTCCTTACCGTGAATATTTAAACCTGTTTATGTTCTCTGTGAAAGCAAGTGAGATCATTGATGGAATTTGACTTGAGTTTTTTAGGCATTGGAAAGTGGAAAAGTAGAATGGCATTGGTAGTGAAAAATATGTTGAATTTAAGGTGCATTCTCGAATAGTTCTGCAAATAGCATTTGCACAGTTTAGGGCAAATAGAGAAGTATCTGTTTGATTCTGAACGGTGATATGTAATATTTTTCACTCCTGTTGCACAGCAATTTACACTTGGATTCTATCATGACTCATCAAGCTATCTTGAAATAGTTTTTGGAGATTAGGCCAAAGTAAATTTGTATATAGAACAGCAGAAGCTCTACCAGTTCTGAAGTGGTTGGACTCGTATCAGCCAGGCACTTCAAAGAGCTTGGATCTCCTTTCATGGAGTCCTTCAGGGAATCCTTAGAGATTATTTAAATTGAAATGAGTTTTCAGGAATGAATGCTAAAAAAAGCATCATATAAGGTGAGATCAAGAAATGATCCTTGAAATGCTGCATAAATTGGGTATGAAATACACCCCCTAGGTATTCAGTCCTTCTAAAGTTCTCCAGGTGTAAAATGAGAGATGTAACTTTTATTTATGGTTGCTTATTTCTTTTTGTCTTCTGTAGCTTTGAGCATTTTTAGATATTATACATAATATGTTGTATTTTAATCTTATGTTAGAAGATGAAAGTCTGCTGAGAAAGATCACATAAACCTAGTAACAATATTTCCACCTTCGAAAGCAAATAGTAGAGGAGAGTAAGGCGCATTCCCAAACAAATTGAGAATATAGTTTCTGTACCACCAGAAAGATGCTACCCTCTTCCCTAATGGAAAGATATGATAATGTGGCTCACGTATCGTTTGCATGCTGTAAAGCACTGCTCTCATAACTCCTAAGTTCATTTCAGCTTAAAGGAAGAGCTGGCCTGCATTGTTGGTTTTTTCTTTCCTTCTGAATTACCAGAAGACTATTTTTTGCAGGGAAGAAGTGCAGTAATGACCAAGTCAACTGTTGTAGTAAAACTTTAATATACTTCAATTGCTTTGTCTGTTGGCTGAAGTCAGGAACACTGCTGTCTATAAAAGAGCATGAATTACTTTTCTGTATAATGGCCAAAGTGGGCAGGAATTCTCAGTCTTCATTTCGGTGCAATACTGATGCCAGAAATAAATACTGTGTTACAAAACAATTCTTAAACAATGTTGTGATTATGCAATGCCTCTGGTTTATACTCTTTTTAATAACTTACCATGCAAGTTTTCTTAAAATTACCACAAGAATGAATTAACTCTAGAAATACTAACAAACCTGCTGCCTCTATTAGCTACTTGCTAAATTAGTTTTCTAAAATACAGAAAAAAAAATTCTCTTGCTAGCAGGAAATATCATGCTGGTAGTTGTGGGATCTGTCTGTAGTTCTCCATCCTTTCACAGAAAAGGTGAGTTTTGGGACCCGGGTGCTTTGTTTATGTGCCATGTTCGCTTCATACCATACCCTACACAGTACCATCCTTCTGAAGCCAAGGCTGCATGATCATTAATACCAGCTCTAGTGTCTGGGACGCAGTAGGATACATTTGATTCAATTGCAGGCACATGACAGCATTTCTTTTGGATTATCCAGGCTACGTGATAGTCAGCACTGGCTTTAAGGATTTTTTTAATCTGCCTCATAGTGGCTGCTGGGGCCACTCTCAGCCATAAAGCATTCTATAAAAATCTTAGCCTGTGAAAGTCTTTGAACATGTTTGAACTTGGAGGACGCGTCCTTGGTGGATTTGTGCTTTGCCTCATGTGGCTAGTGTACTTCTCATCTTTCATGGGCAACTTTAAAACCCAAGTTACTGTTTCCTCAATCCTTGCAAGTAGACCTGTTAGTCATTTGGGCAATGTCCATTCTCAGGTAGACTTTAGCCAGTGTCAATGAAATATATATTGGTCTTTGAAGTTTATCTGGCCCGCAAACCCCTGATATCAAAGGTACTCTGTGATAATGTTTATATCAGCATTTTTCATTTTATTAGGAAAGAACTAGAAATTACTTTTCTTCCTTGCCTCAAGAGATCCATCCTGCAACCTACTACAAAATTCCTGTATTTTTGAAATGAAGGATGGGCTATGAGGGACTGAGGTAAATCCCAGCAGCTGTATGTTCCACTGTCTGCCTTTGAGTGAGCTGGCTGCTCTTTTCCTACAGGGCAACATCTTGGTAGTTTAAAGTGAATGTATTTGCTGTGTACTGTTGTGATACATAGAGGTGGCTGGATATTTTCTAGCTTTATAAGAACAAAAATTTATTCTTAACTTTTCACTTGTTTTAAAGATGCCTGTTCATGTGCAAACAATTCTGCAAGTCAGATTTGCATTTGGTTTATCTGCCAAACACAATAGTAATGTTTTAAGTTTTCTGTCTAAACTATTACTTTGCACAGACATCATCTGGAAGAGACAGTCATAGATGAATTCTACAGAAAAGAGCCAAAGACTTTTCCCTCCCCACACCAGAAGCTCACGGGGCAACTGTTGAAAACCATCAGTCCCAGATGGGGAAAATGGGTGAAGAGGTAAGAGATTTTGAAACAACTCAGAGTCTCTTTGTTGTGAAATTTTGGAAAATATCCAGCACTAATAATCTCTAACACATGCCTGGGATGGATAGAATCGAAAGTTCAAAAGGCAGATTAAAATATGTTGCTAAATATAATCATGCACTTATAAAGAATTAGTCTAATATGTGGGGGAGGGTTGCCCATGACTCAAAGCCTGCCTCAAAGTATAAAAATTCCAAACACAGGATAAAAGATGATAGGTATCCACAAAGAAAATATGGGTAGAGCTCAAAGAGATAATCTTCTGTGTAATAGACAGTGATCATAGCCATATGAAATCATTCTTCAAAATCCAGGCAGAAGGATGATCTTCAATACGGCTGCACAGATGTAAATGCAAGAGGACTGTGCAAAATTTTTTATTCTCACTTTAAATGCAGCTTTAGAAAAATAATAACTCATGTTTGAATGCTTTTTGTTGGGGTTCAGTATTTGATCAAGCACTAATAACCATTCACTGTAGGTATTTAATATTCAATATTTGAAATTAAAACTGTGTAAAGTATAGCGTGCAGATTTTTGTATTCTTGTCTCTGAATGCTGACTAAATGTTTAGATAAATAATGTTTTTATCTCCCACTTAGGTGAGAATACACTTTTTTTATTTTAAGAATGCTAAGACAGAAACTTCACCATTTTTCTATGTGTTACCAAGGTAGCAGATTATCAATTCAACTGAGAAAAAAAATTAATATGTGAAAATAAGCCTTAATTGATCTATATATAGACTTGCAATCTATTTAGTTTACTATATGAGAGTTAGTAAAATGGATAGCAGGATCAAAAGAAGTCAATGATATATTCCCATGAGCAGTTGACTTTATTTGGCTTAATTATTAGGGCACTTGTTATTTAACAAGTTAGGTAACATGGATATATTAACCTGCTCTTAATTTTGTTCACGTACATTGACTATCAAGGTAATTCAAGAAACAGTCTTGTGGATATGAAGGTCAACATCTTCAGTTTTAACTATGCCTTTGCAGTAGAAAACTTGTTCATAACTGTGCTTTAACAGGTCTGCAACATACTTGTTCTCGAGATGATTCCATGATGGTGCTCTGATTTGATATCTCCCACAGATGTGCTGCTGGATTTGCTGTGCACAGTTATTCATCTCGGGGGCAGTTGCTCTCTGAATGCAGGAAGTATAGAATCAGAGACCGTTCAGTATTACAGTCCACAAAATAAACCATTTTTTAATGGAGTGTCATAATAAAACAGAGTAGGTTTACGATAGAAACTAATCTGCAAAGCCTCTCTTGCTGCTTTCTTGTGCCGAAATGTCCACAGCTTACTAATATAATAAGCTGTGACCTATGTTCTAATCTACTTTAACATTTATTTGTAAGATATTTTACACATTTCTGCCACAGGCTTTCCTGTTCTTTATCAGCTAATATAATATTTTATAGTTTAATGCAATTTTTATTATATTTTAGTTATTAGTAGAATGTAAAAAATTACTAGAGCTGTAAAAATAACCATGATATCAACCTGTAAGATTCTTTCAGCTATGCCCACTATATTGTGGATTCTTTGATATGGTTTCTACAGTGAAAGAAGTTTCTGTTCGTGGATGTTGTATGGCAAATTGCTTCTTTGTCAACTGACATGCATGCATTTCATATTTTGTGTCTAATTCCACAGTTCATTTCCAGTCAGACGCACCCAGATGTGTTCAGACCTCTCTAATACCACGTCTTTCGTGATTATTTTTATAAAATTAAGCATGGTTTCCATCATTTTATTCAAAGAAAAGCACCAGAAAGGTAAATGCAAATCAGTATCTTTGGAAATCTACAGACCAGAATAAACAGGTAACTGTTAGAACTTGGCTGCTTAACTTAACGAGAAACTGCTAAAACTCTTCATGAGCAGTATCTGTCTTTGGGTTCTTAAAGCAATCTGCGTTTTGCTACCAAAAATGAGATGGAGATTTCCTTCTGGCATGTAGCTTTTAATAAAGTTGCTCCATTATTTGAATGCTGTAGGTTTAAACATGCACGAAAGAATTTGTGTTTTATAATATGCCTAAAATATTTGATTTTTTAAATGTACCTTGCAAAAGCATAATGTAGTTTTTCAAACTCTTGTTAAATATATATACATCTCTACATAAACACATCAAATAAAAGAAGAAAAAGTTGTCCTTAGCTTCAATCTGTCCCTCTGAAATAAATGTATCATTTTGTGTTCTATTTCCCCTAGAAATGAGCTGTGTCAGGTAACTGCTGAACGGCTGAATATATTACAAAGTGTGCAAGTGGTTGAGCTGCGCTGAGACTCATAGTCAAAAAGGTCTCTGACTGTATAACAAAACGAGAAAAGGCTGACCAGAGGCCAGGATGAAGTTCTTGTTCTGGCATCAGTGCCTGCTTCGTTTTCTCACTCCTCAGCAGCCAGAGAAATAAGGGGCACAAGGGGGGAAGGCAGGGAAAACTCCCTCTTTGGACCTAGTGTGGCTCTGCGCTTCTGCCTGCCATCACCTTGGGATGGCACCTAGGCTTTTCCAGCCCTGGGAACTGACTCCCTTTCACTGGAAATGGGAAAGGCTTTTCTGGCTTTCATTGGGTTCTTCTGTCTGCTGTTTGAGGAATCTTTCTAAATTTTATTTCTTGTGTTCGGTTTGTTTCAAGTGATGTCTCCCTCACCTCATGTCCACAGGAAGATCACTCCATCCCTGAACGTGCTTGCTGCCATGTACTTTTTCCTGCTTCTTGAGCTAACTCCTCCTGTAGTTCCACTGGATCTGCACTTTGCAGACCCCAAGCAACATGCCCTCCACACAACTCCTCAATGGCAGAATTGGGTGCGCATTTTTCACATTGGGGTTGTTGAAAATGAATTTACACAAGTGACATCTGTACCTAATTTGTGCGTAATTTAGCCTTATGTGCATATGTAAATACTTATATATTTACATACCTTGCATATATACATAATACTGAGGCAGCTAAAGAAAGCATTTTAAAACCATAAATGTGGCATTAAGGGACCCAAAACCAACTCTAGCATAATCTAGTTCAGTTACTACTAAATTGCATTCCTACGTCACATTGAATTGTTGGGCTGGAGAGAAGATAGCATGTCCAGTTGGTCCTAGGTATTTGGAGTTCTTTTCTCTACTAGCAGTGACTAATAGCAGAGACCTGACAATGACAAACTTCATTTTCTGCATCTGGGTATCCCTGCAGCATGGGTATATCTTACAGCTGTGCCTGATGTTGTTCCTGATGGGTTGCTGAGGTGACAATGATCTCCAGGAGCCTTCAGAAGACACGAAAGTGCTTTTAAATGGATATTCCAGGTGTGGTCAGTGCCTGAGGTGAGTGTGTGAAACCTTGCAGGGTAGGGCAGAGGGGGATGAGTGTCCAGTGAAACCCACGGTGCTGCCGCTGCCTCCTGAATCTTACCCGCTTTTTCTGTTCAGCTGCTGCCACACAGCAGGATGGAAAACGGCTATTGTTAACCCAAGGAGAGTCACACACCACCAAAGCAACCTTGGGGCCAAGCTCTGCTAGTGACCTGTATGGTTTCAGGCAAATGGAGTGCTTCCCACTCCCTGTCTTGTCTCTCCACCTCATCTATTTATTGTAAAGCCTTTGAGGTAGCATATTACCTGTGGTGTTTGGAAGTGCTCAGCACCGCAGACCTCAGATTTTGATCAGGGTTCCTGGGGCAGTGTTTTTTAACCTGTGGTCCACTGACCCCTAATGGTTCAAAAATTACTTTCCATCGCTCCCCTAGAAGCATAGCAGAAAACCAAACCTATTTCAGAAAGGCTTAACCCAATTTTCTGGAGGTCTGCAAGATTTGCAGGGTTCCACATAAGCAAGATTGAAGCCCCATTTTATAGGGTCTAGTGAATCAAATCATGACAGAAATAAAGAATTTGGCTTGATTTACAGTATGTTATTATCTAGTATTTACAGGCTATGCATCTATGTACAGTGTGTTTTACGTATAATCACAAGCAGAAATACATGTGTATTTGTTATCTGTCTTTCTAAGATGAAAGCATGCCGGCCAATATCATGAGCCCAGTTTGTAGAACGTATGTTTTCTATGCGCAGATTGTCTTTCCCCCCCCCTTTTTTTCTCTCACCTTTTCCTAGCGCTTTTGTCAAACCTTGAAAAGCAGCACCAGAGAATATGCCTTGACTGGGCAGGTGCCCCAGAACTGCCATCTTCAGGCATCCACCACGGCTGCAGCACTGGGGACTGTCTTTGCTGCGTTGTGGCACTCGCTGCTGCTTCTGCTCTGTGCTCCTGACTGGGAATCCTTTCGAGAGAGCTGCCTTCGATTACTTGTAGAGGCAATTTTAAAAGCTGTGGTTTTTCTCTTTCTCTGAACTGCTTCTCCTGGCTTACAGTGGAAGATGATGTATATGCTGAGTCAGTTTTTCTGTGCCCTCAGGGATTAGGTGGCTGATGTGGAGAATGCTTTACAGCTGGCTCGCAATAACTCTTGCACAGCAGAGTGGTGATGCTTGCAGGGGAAGTGCAGCTGGCTTCAAACAAGGTTCTCAGCCTTTTTTTTCCAGTCAATGCACTGGTGAAAATAGAAATTATTCCTTACTTCATTGGACCTTCCCTCCCACACTCACCTGCTGAACAGCTGCCTCCCTCGCTCCAGAGGTGAGGTCAAATGCGGAGCAGTAATTTCTGGACTGACCTTGCCAACACAGATCTGATGGAAGCTTTCTGCTGGGCTTCCAGGCATTACTTGTAAAGCATTTGAGCCTGCCTTCTTGATACTGCTATAAATTACTCATTTTCATTTGCTAGTTTGAAAATAATATGAAAGATGACATTAAAAATAAAAGACAGTACTAATGTAACCCAGCGGACAGGTATGGACAGACAGTTGCAAGCAGTTTGACTGCTTGGCGGCTGAGCCTCACCTACCACAATGTTAAGAGATACCACTTCTGGCCCTGGGGATGGTTTAAGTCTCAGGGTTTTGTGGCTCTGCACAAAGCTAGGAATGAGCAGTTGGATGGTTAGTACAGCTCAGCTGACAAACAGCAACTCTTGGAGCTGTATAGCTCAGCTGCAGCTGTCTGTAGCTGAAGTCTGTGGGAGAGAGAGCTGTGAGATATGAGGAGAGATGCGCTGAGATGTGGGAAAGAAAGCCTTGACCTAGGAGAGTTTAGTGGTCTCCAGAGCAGGAGCATGGTGCAAAAGCTCTAGGGGTAGGGGGACTTAAGAGACATCGAGTGCACTTTGATCTGAGCATTTCTCAAATGCCCCTAAGTAGGTATAAAGGAAACCATCAAATGCTTCCAATGGAACTACTTTAGCCTGCAAAGTAGTTGCAAACCACCAAAAGGCATAAAAAGTTCAGTTATTCTCTACATCTATACCTCTGTGCTCTGAAGGATCCTGTGGGTCTTTCTCTGCGTACTAAGGCATGTCACCTAGCTGCTGAAAGGCAGCCAAGCATTCAAGCTAGCCCAGAGCCTGTCCTGGCACAGCCTCTCAAAGCTCCAGTCATTGCTGCCACCTTCTCCTGTGCCCTGCTGTGCTCTCCTGTCTTATGGAGCTCCTAAGTTCATCTCTGTCCCCCAAAAGGATGTTGATGACAGGTTCCTCACCTGACAAGCCTGAAGAAACTGGTTTCTCGTGTTGGAATAATTTCCATCATAAACACTGAATAGTTACCTCACAGAAGTGGGGGAGGAGACTGTTTCAAAAGTGATTTTGTCAAAAATATTTTCTTTGCCCGTATTTGTTTGGCTGTGATAAAAGAAGGTATAAGCCATGCGTAAGGCTTTCCTTACCAACCTTGGCCAGACAGAAATGTCATGGGTGTCTCCTAATGCTGCCCGGGACTCCTGATAGGGCAGAATCAATGGGTTACAGCTAAATCTCAGGAAGCGTATCTAGCAGAAAAAGCACCATACGCAGGTCAACTTCATATTTTTATGCCTTTTTCAGTGTACACAATTATATTCAAACCCCTCTTAATGGCAACATGGACCAACTTGTTTTTTTGAGTTCTCCCCTTTGCAAACACTGGCACACTGTAACAAAAGGCAGCTGATGGCTTCCTTGCTTTTCTAATTAGGTAACGAATTACTGCATCGCACGGCAGTAGTTGGCTGCACTGCAGACTGCTTTCTCTAGCTATCATCACGGTTAGCTACTCCATTTTCTTCAGAAGCTTCTTTCTCCTGCAAAAACTAACTTTTCTATATAACTTAAGTGATCACAGTCTAAAATGTTCTTAAGTATTAACATGTCTGTTCCCAGAAAATACCTTCAAGGGATACTTTATCTAAATCTCCTACGTGGCAGTCACTGCTGTTTGTGGCTCTCTGGAGTGTATTAAGTGAATTTATTCTCCTGTTCCATGGAGCTGGCTACTCAGCGTTAGTCCGTCTCAGGAGATAGGAGCTGAGGGAGATGGATCAGGATTCTGATCTGCTAAATGGATTAAGATGTTTGAACTGGTATTTGGTCATATGTAGACATCTAAATCTGGGTCTCAAAAACATCCAGCTCACTTGTCACTGGGACTCCAAGGGATTTTCTCCCTGTTGTATTTATCAGGTTTGCTCCACCTAGAAGTGGTCATACAGCCATATCTAGGATCCTTTCCCTCTTTTGAAAGCCACAGGGCTTGATGTCCAGGCCAGTGCAACACCCAGCCCGTTTACAGGAAGTGGTATGCCTGGAGGTGTCTCTCAGTGGACCTGAGCTAGTGGGACACTGCTTGAGGAGAACGTTTCCTCCCGTGAGGCTCTTGGCTACTCCTGCATTTCATGACGTGGGACAGAAATGGAAAAAAAAAAAAGAATTCACTGCTATGATCAAACTCAGTTCATTTACAGAGTCTTTCAGAAGGGTTTCTCTACCCAATTAAAACCTAGGCTGTGTTCTTTATGGAGAACATTTACCATTTCTTCCCACCCACTCTGTTTCTGAAAATACCTGTTTTAATGTACATTGCTGCTGGGCAAGTCTCAGTAATCACTACAAGTCACAATCTTTACACAAAATCAATACAAAAGAAACAGCAATGGAAATGGAAATGGAGGAGACTTGACAATGAAGTCCCTTGTTGTTTAAAATCAACTGAGAACAGCATTGCTTCTTGCAGAGGAATGTCTTTTATTTAGTCTCTATTTTTATTTATTCTTTACTCACAGTAGTCAGAAAGGTGTAACGTTACTGAGGCAAGAGGAGGAGTTTGCACTTCTGCCCTGCCTGACTCTGGAGTCCTCTAAGTTGAGGGTGGGAAGGAGATAAAGTAGGTGCATGATGAGCTGTGAAGCAGAGTTCTCAGCCCAAGAGAAGCGGGAGAGTCGGTCTTGCTGTTCATGAGCAGGGAATAGCATGTGTTTACCTTAGAAAAATAGGAAGAAAAGGGGAAAAAAAGATGTTTTCTTCTGCTAATATATAGCTTGTGTTCCCTCATGGTGGGATGGTTAGTGAATGATTACATTTGTCTCCCAGTCAGTCTGCGTTTATTTCTGCAGGACTGTTTCTTACATGAGACACAGCGAGGAAATACGCTGGACCCCAGTTAATTTCCAAAGCAATTTATATGAATAATATTAGGTTTCTATTGCCTGTATGTGTATATATATCTATGCATGCCCAGCTTGTTATGAACATACCATTCTCAAGAGCTCAGCCATTCTGTCTGGGTCTGTACCTCAGACAGCATGCTTCAGTTCTCCGGTTGGATGAGGATCAGGCTTTTGGGGAGGATTTATATGAATGATAAATTGTAGACCTTTCAGAGGAAGCCAGTGATCACACCTGTCAGTTAGCTTGCTAGAGTATTTGTGGAACATTTGATTACATAAGTATTATTGACTTATTTTAAGTGAACATTAAATAAAACAAGTCAGGATTCGGTAGGAATATTTTCCCAGTTTCTGTAGTAGAGACCTTGTATACTTTCTACACAGGGACAAACTGTAAATTGCTTTGAAGGTTTGCATTACTGCAAGTCTTAATCATGAATTGAGTCCTTGGTCAAAGAATTGGCTTAAATTAATACTTCAGAAAACAAAGAATTTTGGAATATATTTTTGACCTGCCATGGCACCTGGGTGGTGTTTTTGTGCTTCTCTCTGGGATCATGAGGACTAGAGTTCTGTGATGGATGCTGAGGTTTCTAAGCAATGGAATGATTCCAGAAGCACTGATTCAAACCACCACGTAGCCTCAGACTCAAAATAAAACCACAAGAATTGACAATACCAGCCTGGTGCAGGTGTTCAGCTCCTTGGGCAATGAACATGGCAATAATATGCAGACAGGGCCTGATATTCAGAGATGCTGAACGCCTTCCGCTCCTGCTGATTTGTGTATGGGCTGTGGGTGTTCCCTAAAAGTTGGTCCCTAATGTTTCTCCTAAGCTAAGGCAAGTAGGGGCAATGGAGACATAGGGAAAGTGATAACATTAGCAACTGCATGTGTCTGAACATAAAATGTTGTTTGACTGGGGAGGAGGAAGAAAAGCAAGAAGCAACATGACCTGAAATGGTAATGATCAAGGGGAAATAGGCATTAGAAGTAATACAAATCATGATGTCAAAACCTTGGAAAAATTGTGTGTTTGCAAGCACAAAAGAAAGGCTGGACTGTGACCCAACATCCTGGCCATGTTCAGGGAATTACAGCCACTTCGTGACTGTCTTTTGATGCTGTATGGAGCTGAGGAAGCCCCAGACTTCATATCGTAGCTGCTGCAGTGACCAAAGCAGGGAAATGGCCAAACAAAACAAAACAAAACCCAACCACCCCCACACCCTCCCTCAAACCACCTGATGAAAAAGAAAATAAAGCACAGAGGAAGAATGAAGGAACATGAGTTTTAAAGTTCCCAAAATAGTAAAATAACATAAAATGCCTTTCTGTGTTTGTGCAAAGACTATACAAGGTGAATACCTAAAAATACAGTCAAATATTCCTTTGACAAATCAGGTACGGATGATTTGTGCATCCCAGCTGAAAAGCTTTGTAAATAATGAAATTTTCAATGTGCTTTCAAAAGTCTCCAAGGATGCTGCAGACCTATCAGCATTCCCCAGCTTCTGCACAGCATAAACAAATGTTCTTTCACCTGCCAAATTTGGCTGCAGAAGAGGAACCACCACTTGACCAGCGTGAAAAGAAAGGAGGAAGCAGATCTGCAAAAAGCGGTAAGCATGTCTGCTGGATACAGATCCACACTGTGAGGAGATGGGAAATGTTGCTTAAAAAAAGCCGAAACCAAAAAAAGCCCAAGCCTGACCTTCTGCCGTAGGCACAATCCTCCGGACTTGAGTGCATTTGTATTATCTTGTGCTGTCTCCTGGCATTGTAGGAATGAAGAGGTTTAAACACTGATTTTTTTCTTAAGCTTGTTTTGGTGGGATGGAATAGATGAAAATTATCAATACTGTTGATGGGCTAGTACAGTTGAACTCAATCCCAAATTCAAAACCAACCAAATATCAAGAGCTGCTCAAAGCCGTGGTTTTCATTGGGGTTCTTGTAGGTATTGTTAGTCAGCATGGTAGGATTTTTCAAAGCCAGGAGCAAATGCACTTTCTTTTACGCTCTGAAAGAAGAGGGGTGAGCAGGTAGATGTGAATGCACAGAATAGACAAATGCAGCCATCATCTGCTTCTTAAATAATAGGAATGCAAAATATAGTCTAAGTTGCAGCAGGGAAAGGAACTTCACATGAGTGATTTTTGCTGTTAGCTTTACAAACTCCTTTTGGGAACGTGGCTCAACATGCGTGGCACCTCGAGCAATAGCAATGGTGAACATCCCCTTTGGCGAGGTCTGGACTAGTGAAATTTTACACAGGCTTGTTTTGTTTGCACTGCATGATTGCACATAGATGACATTAGAACAGACCAAAGTATCTGCTTTTCAGAAGTATTCTTGGATATCTCCCCTTTTCCAAGGCTCCAGCTAGGTAAATCTGATTTTTGGCAGTGATCTTGAGAACTGTTGAGCACCTGGGCTCTTTCAAATCTAGAGAGTGCACCAGGTATCTGGTATCTCAAAACAGACCATACGTGATAGGAAAACGCTGAAGCAGTGTTATTATCCAAACCTTCCCTCATCTGCAGTTGGAGTATTTCCCTTCACCCAAAATCTGCATGTTTCCAGGGAGACAAGGAAAAAGAATAACACCGGTTAGCTGGCCCTGAGGAGGATCCTTGCTAAGGATCATCATGAGAATGACTAACGCTGAGGACAAACTTCCTGGGGGTGCCACAGACTCCAGTGTAAATACACAGCAGTTTTGCCTTTGAGTTGTGCAGCTGCAGTTCAAAGCTACTAGATTTTCATATAATGAATTCTTCTGCCCAGTAAGTCTTCTTTTTTTCAAGAACCAGCTTGGGTGATTGATTTCAAAATAAGGGTGCTATGATCCATCCTAGAGAAACCAGGTATAAATGCTCTATCGGGGCAGGTTTGAGGCGTGAATTCTTAGCTTGCAAGAAATTGTGTAAACTGTGACACCACAGAAGAGAAAACTTGGTGTAGTTGGTAAGGGCATAAAAGTGAGTGAATGAAAAAGGCATTAAATAAGAGTAGAATGCCATATACTGCACTTAGACCTTGACAGAGTACAATCGTTCATACTTGACACATCAGTGACCTAAAAAGCCCCATTTTACTCTTAAAAGCTTAATCCTGAATTGGCTGCCTTCTGGAAACACAATCTTTCACTCAGGTGCTAGTAATTCAGGGAAAAGAACAAGCTTTTACTGCATAAATTGGTATTACTGCAGAGGCTAGACGTTAGACTTCTATTCAGCAAGATGAGAGGTGAGCATCCAAAATGAGACAGCTTCTGTCCAGATGATCTGACCTTCTGAGCAGATGCATGGAAATGAGGAAAATGGGGACACAAAGAGATAAATGAATAACAATCATGGTCATGGCAAAGCCACTGGTAAAACCCATGGTCTGCTGAGATCCAATCTGGAGTGCTTTCACTTGGACCACACTGTGTGTCTGAAAGAGAACTCATAACATTATCCAAATATTATTCATCCAAATAAATCCACTGTAGAGCGACTGATTAGTTGGATACATGGTGGGATCACTAGAATATTCCTAAATACGGAAAAAATTATCTCACTGAGAAAATGCACCACTGCATCTATAATCGCTTTTTTTTTTTTTTAAGATTCTGTTGGTAATTGTTATTGGTGGCATAACAGAACATTTAAATTGATGTGTTAAAGATTTATTTAGTTCTATTGAAGGAGGTGCTTTTTGGGTTAATCCTGTGGGCTACTGAGCTATAGGTTTAGATATTTCTTTTAGCTATGTAGGCATAGATATTTGCTAGATGATTTATCAAGTTCATTTCAGCAGTACTTCATTCACATGGCAGGTGATTCTTCCAAAGCCTAGAACTGCAGAAATGTAGCTTAAATCATGTATCTGCCAGCCTACTGAGAATCTGAATCAACTTCTTTGCCTCCTGGCTTTACTGATATTAAGCAGTAGCAGCCTTGAAGTAAAACCTTTAGATGCTCAATGTAAATGATGTGTAAATGATGAAAAAGCTCAGACCTAATAAAGGGAGGGGAAAGGTTTGCGTTACACTCAGATGAACATTATTGGAATATAGGAGAGTTATTCTTGAATGTGTTTGCTAGGTTTGAATAATTTGTATTTCATCCCACCTCTACAAATGAATGGGGAGTTGGAGGCACCTCACCTGGCAGGCAATTAGATTTGTGGATGTTTAAATAATTAAGCTTCTTAAGTACCATCAAAAGCCTGTGTAGCTTATAAAGTTTGATCAATTTGAGTGAGCTGCCTTATGTAACAAAAGAACATTTTGATCCATTATTTTTGGTGTGACAATGTTGATTATAGTGTGTTAATACAGTGTAGGATGAAATACATAGCCTTGAAGAATAACCTTCATTTTTCATATATAAACCAATGCTGTAATTCTATCACTCTTAAAAGCCAATTACAAGGTCTCCTGTTCTATACTGCTGCCAAAAGTTTTTGGAGCATAAAATTATGGAGGATGTTATTGTCTGACAACAGGACATACGAAGGGCAAACACATTTCTGAACTTTCTCAAAGAATGGAGGAGATTTTTGAGCAAATACTTGCAGACTCTAATAACTTTTTAAAGTCCATCTCATCTACTGAACTTCATTGGCAGTTTGCCATGTGGAAACTATACTGATAAACACTAGAATGTGGCTAAATACACATGGAGAATTGTGTGCAATAAAAGATTTTGAGGTGGGGGAGGCGGTATAGACATTTGAAAGCCCTCACTGAACAGCAGAGGCTTAAACATCTTCTGAAGGGTGAGCATCTAACAGAAACTCTGTCCTGCCTTTCTCATCTCCTGAGCTTGATTTCAGGGCATCCCTAAGCGGCTTTGTCAGTGGGTTAACACTGGCATCCCTACAATGATATGTGTAGGCTTAAAATAGATGTTCCTAAGGTGTTTCTGAAATGAAATTTCTGAAAGGAAGATGGAAAGCTAAATATACTCTGCCAGACTCCAGAGAGCAAGGTTTAAATAAGCTGCATGAATGTGAAGATTTGTCTCTGTCTGTTTATTATGTCAAAATTCTTAAAAGTATTTATTTTTAGAGGCCAGCCCTGTGAAATTTATAGTCTTTGTCTGAGAATTGAATAATGGGTTGTTTTTTTTTTATTATACAAGCTGCTGATCAAACAGTTAATACACCAGCATGATATTTCATGCCCTAAACTCCATTAAAAAAAAAAAAAAAGAGAGCTACTAATCATTTGGATAACGTGGATTCATAAACTTGGGTTATACATTGTATAGCTTCATTCAGAAATGGAGTCTGATACTAATCTTAATTACTTCTCCTCCAGTTTTATATCACAGATGGCTCTTAATAAATTTATTTTCCTTTAGAGCTTACATGGTAAAGATGCTGATACAAAATGAGATCAAACGTAAATAAATATAGTACTTCTATAATACATCCTGAGGTACTTAGTCTCTGACACCATCCTGATGTTGAGCGGTGAAATAGAAAAGTGCCATGGTCAGCTGGTGCAGGCTTTCAAAGAATGTAAAAGCTTTCTAGTGGTTTCCAGCTCCTTCTAAAGTAACAACTGATTAAATAAGGCAAAATGTAATGCAACCCATATATGTGAATTTTTCAGGTGGGACTGTACCTCATTTGCATTTCTAGAAATCTAAAAGCTGAAAATCATTATCTACTGTAGCTGCAGTAACCTGCAGGGCTGAGGGCTGCAAAGAGAAGAGCTGGTGTTAAGAGACTAATCACATATTGATCTCATGGCACACCCACAGTATGCCAAGTCCAGAGGGGAGAAATCTTGAGTCCATTGAATTTGATGCTGATTTTTCCATTAACTCGACTGAGATGAGATCTGACCTCAGTAAAGGAAAATATGGCTGCTGCTTTTGTTTATTAGTCTTTGAAGTTGACTGTTCTCATCTTTCTCCATACCTCAGTGGTGGTTTCATGGTTATTTTTAACACCCTTTGATCAGGCTTCTACCCTCTAAAACCTATATGGCTAAATATTGCTATAACGGCTATATATTGCTGATTTCAGCTCAAAATGTTAGAGAGGAAAAAAATTTTTAAAAAGCCCTTGCTTCTGTTGAGGCATGAAAACTGCTTTTAATTTCACGGGCTGACTTGCATGTTTAAACTCTGGGTTAGCTAAGTAGTATAGAGTGTAGAAATGTCTAAGAATAGGGGGGTGTCAAAGTAAAAATAGAAAAGACTTGCATTAAACCACTGCTCCTCAAAGAGCTTTTTTTCTACAGCATACACTCTCACTGGACATGGAAAGCAGCATTTTCTTGAGCTAGAGCAAGAGCCGTCACTTGAAGGATGAACTCTGGAAAGTACACACCAAACCGGATAGGAAAAAGCAACCGTAAGAAAGGGAAGCGCATAGAGCTGGCAGCCACTCAGGTAACCCAACATCATCCATCTGACAAATGGTTGCTGCCAGAGGTGGAGGCACTACAAGAGGGGGTGCATGATCTCGAACTAGTGTGAGAAGAGAGACAAATGTTCATAAGGGTATAAATCAAGTTATTCAAGGTACGTTTTTTCAGTTCTGCTTCTGTGATGCGGTGGAGATACAGACCCTCAGGAAGACCAACACAGGTTGCTGCTGGCCGTTGAAAGATGATGTTACCATTGCCTGTTTGTGATCAGTCCTTTCTAGCAAATCAAAGATCAAGCAAACAATAAAAAATCAGCACAGAAAATGGGATGTGGAGACAAAGAATGCCCAGATGAAGGATGACCACACTTACTGGGGCGTGACGTGAACCTGCTTTGGAGCAGGCTAATGCTCTGCTCAGATCCCCTCGTGGCGGTGTTGTCCTCTGGGGAGAGAGGGAGGGCAAATGTCTGGGGTGCTGAGAGCCACAGCCATTGCAGTGTGCCACACCACCCAGTGTGTGCCAGGACTCCTAAGAGTCCCTTCGAAAAGCAGCACTCCCAACTCTGTGTTTCTTTCTTCTTTATGTACTTTTTATGTGCAGTCACTAGCAGCTATATGTGGAGATAAAGTCCAGTGATTTTGTGTGGGTCTTAGACTTCCTCTTTTGAAGCCATGCTACTGGCTGTTGGTTCATTGTGCTAAATCTGGCATTAATAAGGGCTTTTATATCAGCTTTTAATATGAATTTTAAATATGTAAATTATATCTAGATTTTACTGTAAAAATCAGTTATTTCTAATTTAGATTCTGTTTTCTTATAAGGAGAAATAAGAGGAGATTGATAAGTTTTTATATATTAATACTTATGACAGTGGCTTATGATTTTTATTAAAGAAATTTATGACTATGAATTAAGGTGTTTCTGAGATGCATTATGAATGTATAAATCATGTGAGGCATGCTAGTATATTTATAAAATACATAAAACATTTGGCAGTCAAATGGTAGTTTTTGCTTGCGGTCATGAGCAAGGGAAGCAAGACAATTGCTATGCTATAAAACCTGCTCTATGAGGGATTATGAAAACTTTTGTTTAACTATTAGAACTGGATAATTTCTGTTTAAAAGTGAATTTATTGGATAACTACTCTGTCCTGCTTACAGACTATTCTAAAACATTATCAAGGATGGCAGAGAAAAGCCTGCCTAACGGACAGGATGACTTAGCTGCTGTGCTACCTCTAGGCAGTCATTCATAGTTCTTAACTAATATCCAAGTCTTTTGGAGAGTAACTAACTTATGACATTACTAAAAGCAAAAATTCATTAGAAAATGTCCAATATAACAATCAATTGTTTACAATTCAAGTAATTGTCTTATTCATTATTGCCCCTATAATGAAGCTATACTGGCTTTAAAATCTCTGCTTATTATAAAAGTTCCCTTTCGAGTCCATGGCTAAATATATATAAATGGAACACAAGTGAAGCTCTCATAACTTGGCACTGCTTAGTTTTGAGGAAATGTGTGTTAAGCTGCCTTGCTTTAAGCACATCTGTATTTTGTATTTACTGCTGGTCAAGTGCTGCAATACTGAGGATCGTTTAGTCCCACTTGGGGTTTTCATAAAATGTTTCTGTATTTTAGATTCTCTGTCTCTCAGCTTGCCCTGATAAATAGATTTCAGAGCACATTTGACATGGATTTCTCTCTTCCTTAAACATCTGAGAGAAGTGTCAGAATCAGTTCAAGTTTCAGTGAATGCTTATGAATTATTACTTGGTTCCTGATAGCAGGGTGCTTTAATTACTTATTTTCTTTTAAAAAATATTTGAGTCAGTAAAAGCAATCATGATAAAAGGTGCAGGCATCTTACAGGACTTGAGACATAAATCAGATTTTCCCCACACAAACAGACTTTCTTAGGGTTGTGGTCTCTGAGTCGACAGCGATCCCCAGGGGCTTTCTCAGTTGACTATGCTGACATGTCTCTGTCACATGTCAGGTGGAAACGATCCATCCAGAGAGGTAATATCACTTCAGCTTTACACGAGAAGGGGACGCTGTTAACAGGACTGCAGTAGATGTGACAGCTGGTGACTTGATAATATGACATGGGGGAGGCTGTTAACGAGTGGGGCTGGAGCCAGGCACCAAGCTTCCAGGGAGATGTTGGCTGAGATCTGTTGTTCTATTGAAACAATTCTTTCAAAGCTGTAATTTGATTTGGATAAAATTTGAAAGGAAACAAAGTTGGATGGCGGCAAAACCTGCATGACTTTACGCCAGCTTGACTGCATCTGGTTTTGCTTTTGGCCACCTCAGGCTTCCCAGATCCATGACTCCTCTGGAAAAGGCTCTGTGGCAATGGCCTCAGAGACAGAGGGGTGTGAAAACCCCACGATTTAGGACCCTGGTGCACCCCACCAGCTGCCCTGCTTTGAGGCTGGGGTCTGTTTTTAATTTGGAAATCCTTCCTTTCTATGCAACTGCAAGTGCAATTTGGAGTGAAACCAAACACCAAAACATTTTGTGAAACCGTATTTCCTTCTGCGCAGCCCTACTTCTAAAGCTGTCATTACACACAGGCAACAGAGGCAAACATTCGCTTGCATTTGTCACTAACACATGAGATGTCTGGAAGTTGCGGATGCCCCGTTGCTGTTGGATTTGTTCAAGGTCAGGTTGGACGGGGCTTTGAGCAACTTCATCTAAGGAACAATGTATCTGCCCATGGCAGAGGGATTGGACTAGATGATCTGTAAAGACCCCTTCCAATCCAAACCAGTCTATAGCTCTATGCCAAGGGATGGGAATAAATTTCAACATCTGTGAGTGAGACTATGAGCCGAGACCTTCATTTGCGGTGGTGGAGGAAAACTCCTCAGCACGGTTACCTCATTTCCTGCTGTGTATCTAAGCACTCCTGAAAAGGTGCAATAGGACAGAGGTACAGGTGAAGCAGGGCAGAGATGTAGATCTCTGTTCAGTTTTGTATGTATCATCACCGTGAGACACGGCAGATAGAAGCGTGTGGCACCTGCAGAATCAGGACCATGCCTCTGTTGTGGCCGAGATACCCGATCTCGCCAGGGCCTCATGGCAGCAGCTGCACAGGAGAGCTCGTGCTCATGCCCACCTTGCAGATTTTTGCTGAGAAGAGACCATCTGGAAAATCATAGGGTAAAAAAATTGCCTTTGGATTTATCATTTTATTTCCTCCTAACTGGAAGGAAGCTGTGCGGAGAAACTGACAGTTTCATACAGTTTAAGGTGGGAGTGGACTATTTGCTCATCTGTTTCAAGCTCCACAAAACTGTCTTTCTGGTGCAGGTACGAAATGCAGCCTGCGATGATGGAAGCTGTGCTCACAGCCTGGCTGACCCCCAGGACGCAGTGTCAATGGAGGAAGATAAAGACAAAAGCCAATTATATCAATATCACTCAGCAGCAAGTTCTTTTAGTAACTGGGCAAACACCTATAAAATTCAGAACTCCTCAGAGGTTTACACCTCCCTAGGTCAGATAGCGCCTCAGAAAATAAAAGATATTCTTCCTACGTAGGATAAGTTGTTTGTCTTCCTCTAGTGAGGGTTGAAAAAAGCTGATCTGTAAATTGTTTTATAAATGGTGTCTTGCAAAGGGAGAGTAACCTGAAAAATCTGTGTTTTTCTATTTATCTTGTATTTTTTATATGAGCACTCCCTGGTGCGTTCCTGCCAGCTTCAGCAGGTTTACCGTAGGCTCGAGGGTTACAATACTTTTACCCTGGAGGGTCTCGTTAGCTTGCATGCCTTTTTGTCTCTGAGCCTCATATAATTTAGCAACATTGATGGTGTTACATCAAGTGGATGAGTTGTAGGAGGCAGTTATAAAGCTCCGGGGTGTTAGAGGAGCCGAGACAGAGATAGATAGATGGTTTCATAACAATGTTTTTGTAGCGGACACCACAGAGAATGAAGCACCTTGGACACTGGTGACCCACAAAAGCAGGACTCTGCTTCAGTCTTCACCCTCCAGCATCAGTACCAAACCCAGATGTGAAGCTTCAACACCTAAAGGCACTCGTGAGCAAGGTCTGTATGAAGAAACTGTACCAGCAGCACACAGTGGATACTGTCAAACAGAAACGACTAGTGCTTGTAGTGCATGACTCTGTTAAAGGGCAGAGGCACCCGTCTGCTCATCTGACGGGGAGATGTGAGAGGTATGCTGCCTTCTGGGAGCTAAGATCCAAGACACTGCTGAGCCAATCCACAACTCGTCAAGAGCACAGACCATTATCCACTGTTAGGTACTCCTTGTGGGATGAATGACACTGCAAGCCAGAACCTGGGCAGAATCAAGGACGACTATAAAGCCCTGGGGGTACAAGTGAAAAATATTGCTGCCCAAGTTATCTTTCCCTCCATTTTACCAGTTGGAGGAAAGGGGGCAGCCAGAAATGTGTAATGCCTATCAACTTCTGCTTACGTGGCTGGCTTTTATGACAACAGTACATTCTTTGATGACTATAACATGCTAGGGAGGGATGGAATCCACCTGTCTAGAAGAGGCAGGGGAATCTTTGGCAGCAGGCTGGTCAACTTGGTGAGGTGAGATTTATACTGAAGGACTCAGGGACAGGGTCCAAAATGGCAATGCTCATGCCATCACATCCAGCTGGAGAATAAGCCAGATCAACTAGAGCAGCAAAAAAAGTTCCTTAGCTGCCTTCCAAGATGAGAAACAGAAGGTCAATGACCTCAAGGGTGTATATGGCTATGGTGGATCCCCTTGCAGCCCTCCAGGGAAACCTGCATGCTCGATTACCTCTCTGAAATGACTTTACACCAACACATTCAGCATGGGGAATAAACAGGAAGAACTAGAGATCTGGGTGCAGTTGTAGGGCCATGATCTCATCACAGTTACAGAGACATGGAGAGATCGCTCACATGACTGGAATGCTGTCATAGATGGCTACGTCCTTTTTAGGATAGACAGTCCAGCTGGACGAGGTGGTGGAGTTGCTCTTTATGTGAGAGAGCAATTGGAATGTATCAAGCTCTGCCTAGGGGTGGATGAAGAACAAGTTGAGAGCTTATGGGTAAGAATTAAGAGACAGGCTAATGTGGGTAACACTGCTGTGGATGTTTACTACAAGCCGCCTGATAAGGAGGAGCAAGTTGATGAGGCCTTCTACAGATAGCTGAAAGTAGCCTCAAGATCACAGTCCCTGGTTCTCGTGGGGTTGACTTCAACCATCCTGATATTTGCTGGAAAGGCTGCACAGGCAGGCACACACAGTCCAGGAGGTTCCTGCAGAGCACTGATGGTAACTTTTTGACACAGGTCATGGAGAGGTGAATGAGGAGAGATGTGCTGCTGAACCTTGTACTAACAAACAAAGAAGATCTGGCTGGGGATGTGCAGGTTGGGGGCAACCTTGGCTGCAGATGGTGGAGTTCAGGACCCTGTGTGGAAGAAGCAGGGTAGTAAGTAGGATTAAAACCCTGGACTTCAAGAGAGCTAATTTTGACCTCTTCAAAGACCTGCTTAGATGCATCCCATGGGTTAGGGCTCTGGAAGATAGAGGGGTTCGAGAGAGCTGGTTAATATTCAAGCAGCACTTCCTCCAAGCTCAAGATTGGTGCATCCTATGTGTAAGAAATCAAGCAAAGGAGGCAGGACACCTGCATGGATGAGCAAGGAGCTTCTGCAAAAACTCAAATGGAAGAAGGAAGACTGCAGAACATGGAAAAAGGGACTGACCACTTGGGAGGAATATAGGAACATTGCCAGAGTATGCAGGGGTGCAATGAGGAAGGCTAAGGCCCACTTGGAATTAAATCTGGCAAGGGGTGTCAAGGACAACAAGAGAGGCTTCTTCAAGCACATCAGTAGCAAGATGAAGGCTAGAGAAAATGTGGGCCCGCTGCTGAATGTGGTGGGTGCTCTGGTGATGGAGGTTACAGAGAAGGTGAAATTACTGAATGCCTTCTTTGCGTCACTGCTAAGGCTGGCTCTCAGGAATCACAGACCCTGGAGGCAGGAGAGAAGCTCTGGAGAAAGGAAGAATTTCCCTTGGTTGAGGAAGATTGGGTTAGATATCATTTAGGCATTCATGGAGAACAGGAGAGTTGCCTGAGGACTGGAGAAAAGCCAATGTCACTCCAGTCTTCAAAAAGGGAAGGAAGGAGAAGCCAGGAAACTACCGGCCGCTCAGCCTCACCTCTGTCCCTGGAAAGGTGATGGAACAGCTCATTCTGGAGGTCATCTCCAAGCATGTGAAGGAAAATATTATCACGAATGGTCAACATGGATTCACCAAGGGGAAATCATACTTGAACAATCTGGTAGCCTGCTATGATGGCGTGGCTGGCTGGATGGATGAGAGGAGAGCAGTGGATGTTTTCTACCTCGACTTCAGCAAGGCTTTTACACTGTCTCCCATAACGTCCTCATAGGGGCGCTTAGGAAGTGTGTATTAGATGAGCAAACTGTGACGTGGATTGAGAACTGGTTGAAGGACAGAGCTCAGAGAGTTGTGATCAGTGGTGCAGTCTAATTGGAGGCCTGTAGTCAGTGGTGTTTCCCAGTACTGGGTGCAGTCCTGTTCAGCATATTCATCAATGACCTGGATGAAGGGACAGATTGTACCCTCAGCAAGTTTGCTGATGAAACAAAACTGGGAACACTGACTGAGACACCAGAAGGCTGTGCTGCCATTCAGCAAGACTTGGACAGGCTGGAGAGTTGGACAGAGAGGAACCTAATGAAGTTCAACAAAGGTGAGTGTAGGGTCCTGCTCCTAGGGAGGAATAACCAACCCCATGCACCAGTACAGGTTTGGGGTTGACCTGTTGGAAAGCAGCTCTGTGGAGAAGGACCTGGGAGTCCTGGCGGGCAACAAGATAACCATGAGCCAGCAATGTGTCCTTGTGGCCAAGAAGGCCAGTGGAATCCTGGGGTTTCTTAAGAAGAGTGTGGTCAAGAGAGGTTCTCCTCTCCCTCTACTCTGCCCTAGTGCGGCCACATCTGGAGTACTGTGTCCAGTTCTGGGCTCCCCAGTTCAAGAGAGACAAGGAACTGCTGGAGAGAGTCCAGTGGAGGGCTGGGACGATGATTAGGAGACTGGAACATCTCTCTTAGGAGGAAAGGCTGAGAGATCTGGGTCTGTTTAGCCTGGAGAAGGGAAGACTGAGAGGGGATCTTACCAATGTTTATAAACATCTAAAGGGCCAGTGCCAAGAAGATGGGGCCAGATTTTTCTGTGGTGCCCAGAGACAGGACAAAAGGCAATAGGCACAAACTGGAACACAGAAAGTTCCATTGGAACACAAGGAAGAACTTCTTTACTTTGAGGGTGGCAGAGCAGGGGAACAGGCTGCCCAGAGAGGTTGTGGAATCTCCTTCTCTGGAGGTATTCAAAACTTGCCTGGACGCGATACTGTGCAACCTGCTTTAGGTGAACCTGCTTTAGCAGGGGAATTGGACTAGATGATCTCCAGAGGCCCCTTCCAACCCCAACCATTCTATGATTCTGTGATTTTGTGATTATTCCCAAAATTCTTATTGGTCTTTCTCTAAAAGTCCACTCCATCAACTTACTTCTTTGTCTGCAGTCCTATTCCAGGAGATGACATATTATGCACAGTAAAAACCCCTTGTAATCCCCATCCAAAACAATGGAGATTCCTTCCCACAACTGTGACAGGGCAAAAGTTTCCAGAGAATATGCTGTGTCTCCTGCCTGCCTCCCTATTGGCTGGAAAGTTAGCAGCCTGCTCTCTTGAAGTGCAGGCACTAGATCCCATGAACCCCGTGTGTTTGCTCTGAAGGAGTTTAGGGGTATTGCTGGCTCCTTGCTTTCCTCACCCAGCACACATGAGTGTGAGTAGATGACTCTGGATTTAGAAGCTGTGAACTAGATCTTCTGTCTTGGAGGTTGAAGTACTTTTAGCCCACACGTCAACTGTGTATACATCCTGTCATAATCAAAACTAACCAGGATGAACCAGTAATTTAGCTTCCTGTAAGTTATGTCCATGTATGGTCTTGAGGCTTTTTTCCATTAGCTTAGTTACTGATAAATGAAAGTCGTGTTGTGTTGTGCGTACCTCCTGCCAAGTATTGTAACACACAGCCAATGATTTGGGAATGTGCTCAGCAATGTTCATTTCAGGTTAGCCAGAGGTTATTTAATTACTGTGAAACTAAAACTGGAGCCTCAGGCTCCTAAATCTGATGGGGTTTTTATGATGGACTGTTGCATCTGAGTGCTTGATTTTTGGAGGCATGAGTTTGAGATGATTTCATGAGGTTTGATTATTTCTTTTCCCTTCCCCTGAGTGTTGATTTGGTCCCATTTTAATTTTTTTTTTTCCAGTGCTGTGTCTGAAAATAAGTTTTTGGTGTTTTGAAACTCAACCTGAATGTCCCAGTAAAATAATAAACAACTTCTCTATGCCTTCCTTAAAATCACTGCTGCTAGATTTAGCTCTTGGAGATAACGAGGACTGACATTCCAGTGATGTGGAGCTAAGATTGGTTTTGTCCCCCAAAGCGGATGGAAAGACATCAGGGCAAAAGCTCTGATCACATTGCTCTCAGTGCCCAGGATGTATCTGCCTCTCTGATACAGAAAGGATTTTGTTCTGAGCAGTCACAGCTGAATTTCAGAAGCATTAAACTCACGCTTGCACGACTCACTGGATCGATGTGATTATGTGTATGCCACAGTGACCACTAACCTCTGTAGCCTGCAGTTTATTTCTGAAGGGAGGACTTAATGATGGCTTTACACGACGATCCCAGCTATCTCAGCTGGGACCTTGCATGCTTTCCTCCGTATTGAAATCATGAGATGAGCCCTTCTTTTTCAAACCTGTGTTGCAGCCGTCTGAGACCAGACTCCTTTGTCCTTTTATCCTGCCGGGACAGTGGTCAGTGCCCCCTAGTGAAGGGATTACAGAAACCTGCAGTGGTTTTGGTGCAGCCATTCTTTAGTTTGGGCTAATGACTTCAACAGCATGAGTGGCTCATACGGGAATAAAGCAAATTCAAAATCTCTCCAAATGGATGTTGTTATGTGTGTGGGGACAGCCACCGAAAGGCAAGCAGGATGGAGGAAATAACAAGTTGGTTTCAGAGCTAAAATGAGAGGCTGTAAAGGACAGGCGGCTGCAGCAAATCTGTCCCTGCCTGAGGAGCGGATGCTGCTGGAGCAGCTCTCACATTGTGAAGAGGAAGAAGGGCTGCATGCCTGTGCCAGAGGAACAGGTAGGAAAAATTGGGGAGGAAGAAATGACAAGCAAAAAGTCAACAAAATGAGTGGGCTCTTGGCCAGGCTCTCCAAGGTAGATGGCACTGCTGGTTACAACAGCTGCGACTGAAAATCCAGGAGACAAAATATTTGAAGACAAATATTTAAAGATTGCTACCAGCTGTTGAGCCCAAACCATATCTCCTTCTCTCCATCACTGGATGGCAAAGATGGTATTTAGATGTCACTAGAAGGCAAGCTCCCGAATGCCAGCAGTGTCTTATCCTACAGTAAGATCCTTAAGACTGAAGGATTTGCAGCATCCTGTCTTTTCACCAAAGCAGGTGGGATGTCGTGCCTTCCTCCTTCATCTGGCTCTGCAGCCTGCTGGTCTCCTTACAGCTGCTCGGGCAGAGCGGTTGAGGCTCCTCAGCAGGGTAGGGAGGTAGAAATGACCCTGTGTGACCGGCAGTGTTCTTCCACATTGAGGACTGCCCCCTGCCCCCTTGCTTGCTGTGTTTGCCTACCAAATGCAGCTAACACTGCAGTTCTGTCCTTTGAAACCCGTGCTGTCCTTGCCGTTCGTCTTTGCTGCATCTTCTCCTGCATGCTGCTCACCCTAGCAGACATGGCCAGGGTGGTCTGTCCTGTCCTCTGCCCCTTGCAGGTGCTCAGCTCGCTGAGGAAGCTGGGTTCTTCTGAGAAGGAAAGTACAGCTCTGTGGCTGCTCTTACCAGGCACTTTTCTGTGCTGATAAAATAAGCTTCACCCTCCAGTACTCCTCTTCCCCTAAGAATACGTTATTCTTATTCACAACTGGAAATGGAAGCATGATAGCCACTGCTTGAGGTACCCTTTCTAAACAGGAGAGACTCTTCACCCAAACGAGTGCTCAGAAATGTGTTGTCTTCTGCCCACGGACTGTTGGTAAGAGCGAGATTTTGTCGAATTTCTTCTGGGTTCTTACACAATTCTTAAACATCAGAAAAATGGATCAATACTGAGAGTCTATTTTCCCTTCCTAATCTTGTGTTGCTGTTCCCTCTGAAACTTAGAAAAGTACTTGGACTGAGTTAGAGAGGCAAACAGTTGAATTTTTATGAATCTACATGTGACTGGTAGGAAGGAATGGAGAGCATCGAAAACCCTTTTTAAAAAGAGGAGGTTACCATCAGAACTGCTTCCAGCTCAAGATGACTAAATACATCGGGATCATTGAACTCATCCACCTGAATCCTAATGAGAACATCAAAGGACAAAGGGATGTCAGAGGACAGAGCTGGTCACCGGCAGGAGAAAAGAGGATACCGTGGTCTGCCGAGGTGAGTGACGTTGCGACATGATAGTCTTCCCTGTCATGTACTTACCAAGCTGCAGCACTGACCTTGTCTGGTGCTCTGGGTTTGGTGGTGTTTTCTCCTGCCCTCACACACAATGAAGTGAAAATTTTGGCTGGAGAAAACAGATATGGAAACTGTGTAAATAAACCAACCGATTGGTTATGCCTCTGAAAGATTCTGGAACCTAGGCTTGCCAGATTTCTTCTTGAGCAGGGGTAAAACAATTCTCCTGCCTGAATATCCTACTCTGATGACATGAGAGCAGCTGAAAATTGAACTGGCCGCTCTGCTGCTGCTCTGAGCAGTGGGTGGGAAGGCAGCTGCTCTGGGGCCGTTTCCGTGGGCATTGTGGTGGCATTACTGACCCTGTGCCCTAGCAGGGCTGTGGGGAGCTGCGCACAAGGAAGAACAGCACCCGCAGCTGGGAGCGCATGGGGAGTCCAGCCCCAAATTAACACCAGTGCAGTTGCAGCTTGCGATTGTAATGCGTACATCAGCTCAACAGGAGACTCCGTTGTACAGGCAGATCAAAATAGGTATTTTGTTTGGCAATTGTACTGAGCTGGGAACTCTGTTCATTTCAATATGAATAATTATTCCCAAGTCTCTTTAGTCTCTTTCTCTGTTAAAGAAATATTCCTAACAGGATTTCCCTTAAGTGGGACCATACCTAGATTTGCTGCAATTATGTGATTAAGGCTGTCATGGCTTTTGTGCTTAATTATACTGCAGAGAGCATGAATACTGCAAGATGCCTAAACTGATTTTTTTCCCAGACAGGGACATTTAGTGCTCTGTAGCAGATACCAGCTCATGTACTCAGTGATTTTGTCATGCCTGCGGTCTCTTTATGGATTCCACTCTATGTGTGTTCTGATTTCTGGCTGAAATTTTCTTTATTAGGTTCTTTCAACCTCTCCTAGAAAGCAACTGCTTGGAAAATTGCAGATGGAACATTTTATGTTGTGTTTTATAAAAGTAGAATTATTCAAGATGGATATGGATTTGGTGACATGTGGAGAGAACAGACATTTTTACTGAAGGGGTTGATACAGCTGGCATGAAACATTTCAGAGGTTAATAATGATAAATTACATTTAATTTTGAATAGATAATGTTAAAAAGAAAATTGTCAAACCCAATATTTCAATGAGCCTAAGTGAGTTTTTTTTCTACATTTCGTGTGCCTATTGTATCTCCCGTTGTCCTGGTTTGAGCTAGAACAGAACTAATTCTGTTCAGCGACTTTACTTTTCAGCTCAGTCTTTTCTCAGTGACGGCACTGTCTGAAGTTAACGGCATATTTTTGCTTCTAGAGGTGATGATAACGCTTGATGTTCACCAAGTTACCAAGTTACCAAGTTCACCAGTTACTGCCAGGGACTGGTGTGCAGAAAGGCTCCTGCTGACACTTGCTCCTGTGCAGACCAAGGTCACTGCTGAACCCTGTGTGCCACGGTGGGGGTGCAGTAAGGTAGAGGCTGCACCTGCGGGGAGGAGCGGACAGGACAGGTGACCCTACACTGACCCACAAGGTGTTCCATCCTATATATATGTCATATTTGGTATAAAGCTGAGGGATCACAGGGCTCTTGCTCTGTTCTTCAATGGTCGGTGTCTGAGGAGGACTCTGTCCATTTTGCCTTTGATCCAATCCGTGCATTCCTGAATCCAGTTCCCGAATCCAGCTCCTGCATCCAGTTCCTGTCTCTCGCTGAGCCCAGTTTGGGACTTCCCCAGTGTCTGCCCACAGCATCAGGGATGTGATTGCCATCAGGGGATGTGTTAACTTGTGAGGCATTTTTCCATCATTTTCATAAGCAGTAATGGAACAAAGGCATGACTCCAAGGACATATCCATGTGACTACTGAAGACCCTCAATGACCGCTTTAAATATCTGGCACAGGTATGGAATGTCTCCTAAATAATGGCTTCCTTCACAGCTAATGCAAACCCAATGGAGCTCACAAAATCCTGGGGGCCTTTGCACTCCCAGCACGATGAGGTACCCTCTGGGAACTCCTCAAGATGCTGCCTTAAGGCAGGGAGGTGGCTGCCCATAAAGCAGCTGTGTTCAGGAGAGAAAAAAGCAGAAGGAGAGATGCTGGGCTCAGAGCTGCTCTGAGAGTTGCCCTTCCAGAGCATCTTTTGCTGTGAGTTCACACCAGTAGGTGAAAATCAGATCTAGCATATATTTTTGTAATAGCTGCTTGTGAGAAAATCTGTCAAAAATCAGAGGTTTTCCTTCAGATGACTTAGATGATTCAAAACACTGGACTGACATTCCCCCACCCCCCCCTTTCTTTCTTACTGGAGATTTCACTTTCCCCCTACATTCTGTATTTGGGATTGCATTTTGGAAATGGACAGTCTGGGCAATCTGAGATTCGAAATCCACCCCTGTGGCTAGAAAAGCAAATCAGAAAATGAGGAGAAATTTTGCCTATTACAACAAATTTTTACCATAGCTCCTCGCAGGTTTCAGAAATACCAGAAGAAACGATACCTGCTTAAACACTGATCCCACAAATTATCACCATCAGAAGGTAGGTTATATATTTTGCAAACTAAATTATACTTGACGTGATGCAATGTTTTACATTAATTGGGATTTCTAAATATATGTCTGGTTCTGAAGCTTTCTCTGAAAGCATGTACTCAGTTTAGAAAACACACATTCCCCTCTAGCCTCATGAGAGACTTGTTTAGTATTGAGGAAGAAAAACCTTGTAGAGCAGTGGTTTGCTGCTGGCCACGTGTCAAATGCAGGCTTTCGGGTTTGAGAACCTGATGACTAGGATGAAGCCAATAGTTCAGAGGAGAATAGCGAAATGGTGAGTGAGGCTTGGCAAGATGATTGATTTCTGAGGAAAAACGTAGAACTGAGAGATTTTGTTGGATAAGTGATGACTGTTAGAGGTGAAAGGAGAGCATGCTGCCAACCTACGAACACCGAGCGAGTACAAGGTTGTAGACGTACCTCTTTACATGGTAAATTAAGATTTCTTCTAAGCAGTAGGACATTTAAGCAACAGAAGGCATTAGGAAATCTAAAAGTAGAAAATCTCAGGTGAATACATCCTTCCTCTGAAAAAAATCTTCGGCCACGAGCACTCAACTTGTGGTTTATCCCCCACTGTTCGGAATAAAATGCTCCTCATTCTCCTATTTACTGCAGCTACAGTGAGAGCAGGTAAGCACCCAGTCAAACGCCAAGGTGCAAGCCTGCCTCTCCAGCTGGCTGAACCGCGCAGTGCCCATCCGCAGCACCCCAAACCACTCCAGGCTTGACAAGGCATGGCCAGGAGTAGTCTTCTTCCCAGCTTTTCCGTGAGTGTCAGTGCTGGTCGTGTCTTTACCCGCATCCCCGGGGCATCGTGTGTGGCCAGGGCAGGTTAACCCTGGCCAGCGTTGCGTTTCAGTCTCGCCGGTGGCTGAGCTAACGGGATTTACTGTTCGTTAGCCGTTCCCCATTGCACTGTGGCGGTACGGGCAGAGACCAGAAAGAAATGCCTTACTTAACAGTGTTACTGACTGGGAGGAGAAAAGCCGGGGCTCCTTCCACGCCCTGTCTCTTTTATCTTGGATAGCTTTCAAGTAGATCTAGTCGTTTTTATGGGGACCTGAGAAGAAATTTCTTTTTTAAAAGTTCTTTGAGTACCCAAAAGCATTTAGCGTTCTTTCCCTATACAAAGGAAATAAAGTGGAGCATCAGGATGCCTTTTGACTTGCTCTGACGTTTTTTTTTCCTTGGCATCGGCATCTTTCTGTTTCACTGGCTGGGATTTATTTAGAGGTGATCATAGCAATGATGAGTATATTTATTGCTTATTTTTGCTTGTCATCTTATCTCTTTCTGTTCTCCACGTGAAATTGCAGCAGCATTGACTGGAGAGCATGGTGACAGGGACAATTCTGTTTAAAATAAAAGGCAAAATAATGCTAGGCAATGGAATTACACCAGGGAGGAGCTCGGCTGCTGTCCTGATATTGCTAAAAAAAGCTGCTGCTGTAATCACTCTGTAACTCTGATCCTCCGTCTGAGAGAAGAGGATGCTCTAAATGCAGAAACCCTCACTGAACCTTAGGGGGGAAGTGCCACAACAGCGTGTCTTTCCGCTGGGGAAACGTGGGGGTGGGTGTTTATTATCAGTGCAGGAGACCTGACCTGCCTGGCGTGGTGCGGTTACAGCTGTGAGTTCCCTCCCGTGGCTTTGTAAAAAAGGTCACGTTATTTCGGTGACGTGAAAATTCAGACACCCAAACCTGACAGCTGTACCAGGAGTTTCACGGCTTTGCTGTGCTGTGTCACTTCCACGATTACAGGCTAACTGCCATCCTGAAATTCCAGTTAAGACACAAGGGTATCACTAAAAAAAGACTTTTTCCTTTAGAATGAAAGTTTTAATTACGACCTTACATTATATTTACTTGCTTCTCCAATATGGCAATGAAATGAGAATTGTCTGTTTTGCTGAATCTTTTAGCTGGCATAAAATTTTAAATAGGGTGTACATAGGTGAAGATTGAAACTGTAACGGGCACTTACTAACTTCAAACCTCTGCTCTAAGGTATTCCATCTTCTACCCTTGGTTCAGCACTCTTTTCTTACATTTGGAATATTAAAGAAATATAATCCAGTCTGTTTAATGGAAATTCTATATAGGCAAGTTAAAGAGGAAGAATTTCAGTTACAGTTACTAAAACTGAGCTTACAGATTTTGTCATTTCAAGATTGATTTCATTTTATATAACTAAAATTTAAGAATTTATTTCTAAAGAATTTGGCTTAGAATTTGTTTTCCAAATTAAATTTTAGTTGAAAATTATCCCTAAACATTTACCATCACAACGGTAATTATAATTTTTAAAGTATTCTTTTTTTGATAAAAGTCTAATGTTAGTTATAACTATGAAGTGTGTAACAAATGTGAAATATGAATGCTTTTAAAAACAAATTTTGGAAAAAATTTACTTTAGCAAAAGAACAACAGTTTTAAACAATGCTTCTTAATTTAAAATAAACTGACTTGCATATTTACCAACAATATTTTTTAAAAAAATTAAATATTTTTGCTTAGTTAAAATTTTAATTTTATTTTATTAAAAATGAAGCTTGTTTTGAGAAAGGATTTTTTAAATCATACATACTAGGGGTTTGGTTTTTTTTTTGGTGCGAATTATCGAAGTATATAATGTCATATTTTATATGAAAGTAACTTTTTCCATTTTTTAAACTATAGATGACTTCTTACTTACATTTAAATATAATGTAGAGTGGAAAAACCAAGCCAAAACATTTTAGTCTTTTACAATGAAAAAAAATAATTACAAATTACAGTAATGAAAAGTTTTGTTCAAGAGAGCCCAAGGGGTTTTTGACCAGTTCTTCAATGTCTGCTTTCTGATCCAGTAAGGATTCTGATCGTCAGAGGAACAGCTGTCCTTGATCAGATCAAGCTGTGCTTCCGATCTTTCAAAATCTCCTAAATCTGAAGTTTACAGTTCCAAAAAACACTTTCTCCAGCTTTTCGCCCCGAATGACCCTAAGTAGAGCAGTAATATTTACTATAGAATCATAGAGTGGTTGGGGTTGGAAGGGACCTTAAAGATCATCTAGTTCCAACCCCCCTGCCATGGGCAGGGACACCTTCCACTAGACCAGGTTGCTCAAAGCCATATCCAGTGTGGCCTTGAAACACTTCCAGGGATGGGGCATCCACAGCTTCTCTGGGCAACCTGTTCCAGTGTCTCACCACCCTCACAGTAAAGAATTTCTTCCTAATATGTAATCTGAAACTACCCTCTTTCAGTTTGAAATTGTTACCCCTTGTCCTATCACTACACTCCCTGATAGAGTCCCTTCCCATCTTTCCTGCGAGTCCCCTTCAAGTACTGGGAGGCTGCTGTAAGGTCTCCCTGGCACCTTCTCTTCTCCAGGCTGAACAATGCCCACTCTCTCAGCCTGTCCTCATAGAGAAGGTGCTCCAGGCCCCTCATCATCTTTGTGGTCCTCCTCTGGACCTGCTTTAACATGTCCATGTCTTTCTTGTGCTGTGGACTCCAGAGCTGGATGCAGTACTCCAGGTGAGGTCTCACCAGAGTGGAGTAGAGGGGCAGAATCACCTCCCTCGACCTGTCGGTCATGCTTCTTTTGATGCAGCCCAGGGTACAGATGGCCTTCTGGCTGCAGGTGCACATTGCTGGGTCAAGTTGAGCTTCTCGTCAACCTACACCCACAAGTTCTCCAGAGGGCTGCTTTCAATATTTGTTTCTAAATATCTCGGTGTAACCTGATGTAGTTATTCTTAAGAACCATGGTTTTTAACTTTTGGAAGAGCCTTTTTTGTCATGTGCTTCCAACCCTACAAGTGGTAGGAGTTTCCACTCGCAGGAGAATGAGTTAGCAGGTAAAAGCCATTTTCTCACACAGATTTCATCCTCCACAGACATGCCAATGCCTGTGCCTGTAGAGAACTGATTTACCTTTTTTTTGAGTTCCGCTGTGTGGGAAAACGATGGATAATGGGGAAATGAGGGAAACCCTATTTCCCAGATTTTAGCTTACACCTTGACACAAAAAGTAGCCATGAAGCGGCTAAGAAGCAGTTTGCTGATCCCAAGAATGGAATGCGGTTGCCATGGATAAGGCCCACCCTGACTGGGCAGAATGTACTGTATCTCTGAAATGGAGAACGGGGCATCACGGAGGTGGTGCAGCCCTTCTCTGTTATCAGGATAACGATGGGCTGCTACGAGAAACCGCATAGCTGCTATCAAGAAAGATGGATCGCTACTGCCGTGCCAGCAAAAATGGTGAAATCGTGTCCTCTAGGTGAACTTTGCTCATTATAATGTCATTATAATACCAAAACACACCTCCATCCCAAAGGCTACCCGCCTCCAAGGTGCGACCACTCCCCACTGGGCATGCGCTCTATATTTTTACACCTGTACCTTTAAACGCGAAGCGAGAGATTTTTAATCCAATCAGAATAAAAGGAATGTATGACTAGAGTCACTCAAGCTCCATCTAAAAGTATAGAAACAATATAAAAAGTGGCGATTAAAAGGGGGATTTTGGGGAACAGAAGACCACCATCGAAACTTTGGGATCGGTCGACGGGCTGAACCTATCTTCTCCCCCCCCATAGGGACGCCTATTGGGTAAGAACTTTGTATTTAGCGCGCTTTAATATTAACATCAGGCTAGCTATTAATAACCATTAGTGTTTAGGTTTGCTTGTGTGTTTAGGTTTGTATGTGTGTGTGTGTTTAGTGTTTGCTCTAAATCCATTTCGCAGTCAATACCCTCTCACCGGTATCATTCGAACCTGCATTTAGTCACGAATCTGCACAATAAACTACTATTGTTGATTTTAATACTGAAGGGATTTGTCTTTGTGTAACTGCTAGTGAGGGTCCCTGAGTAGGTTAGGCGAATATCCTCCAATCTTGTGGGCTACCAAAAGGGACTTTGGTTTCAGTGACGCTGCCAGCGTGAGCCTGGCAGGCTGGCCAAGTTGTAAAGAACCCGGGGAGGTTCCCCTTCTCCCTGACAGGAGCGTGGTGGGCAGGTTGGGTGACAGGAGTTTGTCTTTCTTGGGGAACTAGTGGGCTGGACAAATTGTAAAGGGTTTGGGAAACCCCCCTTCTGGGCCAGGAATTTTTCTTTGTCTATTCTCCTGGCCCCCCCCGTTTTCGTGACACGCTGTCAGTACAGCTCTTCACTGCCATAGGTTCAACTGGAGCATCCAGCCTTGGCTATCTAGTGTAATGTCACAGCTTCAATTAAAATCCTGTAACTAAATTAAAATCCTGACTCTGACAATCTTCAAATTCTTTACAAAGCATGTATGTATATATCCTCAAATATACACTATATTTAGATTTCTAGGATTTTGTAATCTCAAGTCTTTCTTGGCAAAGCGAATTCTCTTTGCTGATTTAGTAGACATAATTTAGCCCAGCTTGCATTTTGCTGTGCTGGTCACAGATCTTCCCCTGCAGAATTTAATTGGATTGTGGCCACTGTTTGTGGTGGCAAAGGGACTAACACTAAGCAGATAGAGTCATTGCAGCAACATTTACCTGTGATAAAATAGAGTAATTAATTTTTCCTTTTTTCTTCTTTTTTAATTTTTCCTTTATTTTTTTAAATAATCAGTAGTTTCAAGTTTTGTTTCAAGCCCTTCATTAACCTGCAACCTCCGGTCCCAGGAACCATGGTCGCTGGCAATATTTGCATTCATACCAATCACCTCGCTATGGAAGGAAAACCTTAATTTCTTCTCTTTACACATTTTCTTTTTATTGATTTCCTACTCTGGCCACCAGAAAGCCTCCAGAGACCTGGGAAAGTGGTTTCCTAAATCAGTCCTTGAAAATACAATCCTTGGGATAAGGCAGGTGATAAGTAAAGCTTTAGATTTGAGGGGTTTTTTTGTTGGGTTTTTTTCCCCATGGCAGGTAATAACTGTAAAATAACATAACTTTATTTGATCGGTGTCAGAAGATGTTTTGAGTCTGGTTCCCAAATGTACCTGTGGTGCTGACAGAATGAAAACACAAATATCAGTCAGTATATTTTTATTAGATATAGTGTCAAGGAATAAGCCAGAGTTAATGGTAATTTTTCTGGTCATGGAATTAAATTCTATTTTAATCTAAGGGTCAAGAAGGAAAATTAATACCATTTGTTCTGAAATATGGTACTGTTCTCTTCATAGCTGGGAACAGACTGCAAGTTTTCTCTTTCTGAAAAATAGTTTGCTTACTCCATATTATCAATATGAATTCAATCTGCAGAGTAGCCCCAGTCCCAGAACAGTACAATCTCAGAAATAATAGCTTTCTGCTTTCCCCGTGCCAGTCTCCACCCTGGCTCGTGCTGGTGCATCACAATGCGTGGTGCAGAGCTGCCTCCTTGTTACACCAGCGTGGAGCGCCTAACCTATAAATCATGAAGGAACATTCTGTACTATCATCATCTCTTCTTTGACCTGGGTATTGCTCTGACTGTGAGAGACCATGATTTACTGCCTGTCATGCAAGTGTGAAAGAGGTCTGCGTGATACCTCCAGGCTTATCAAACCCACCCTTGTTCGGGTGGGTCTGTCTCACAGACAGAGACCTTCCGTGTCACTAGCAGGTTCCTTTGGACGAAGATGATTATGTGAGAGGGTCAGACACCAAGTCAGCTCCTGCACCATCAGATCCTGTCTCTTAAGTCAGAGAATGACCAAGGTTTCTGCCTCTTTGCTTTAATTGCTGGCATGAGAGTGGGGTGAGAATGTGGCCAGCATCCTGGAAACCTCGCTTGCTTGCAAGGTATGGTACAGCCCTTGGAATTCCTGCAGTGAGTTAGAGAAGGAGCATCTCCTGCTAGGTGGTTCTTCACCCACAGAGAAATCTGAATGCCACACAGCTGAGGCAGGGTGTTATGTCCCTCTGCTTAGGGACCATTCACCCTTTCCTTTTCTTCTCCTTCAATTCCTGCTGAGCTCCTGCCAGCATAAACCTGTCCTAAGTGTGCTGCTTTTTCTTCTAGATCCTAGTTCCCTTTTGTGATTTCTGGGTTATATTTACCTTGCCTTCTCCTTTCCTTTGCATTGCACCTTGCATTTATCTGTCATGTGTACTGGTCTTTTTATTTTTTTTTAATCTTTCCAGAACTGCAGCTTTTATTCCTTTTTCCTGAATTAGTCTCCTTTTCCATTCAAGTCTTTTCCAGGTATATTTCATTCAGAAAGTCTTCTTCTGTGGCACGCCTCAAATACATCTTGGCCCTCATGCATTGATTATCTCTGACATGCTGCATTTGCTTACTTTAGTGTCCATATTCTGCTCTCAGCTGCACTGTTGTAGAACCTGGAAGGACTCCATTGTTTCTTATCCTTAGGTATGCAGCTGAAAGATGGATAGCTTAAAGCAGAAAAGCTCCTTGTCATTTGGTAGTCAAATTAAAAATGTTTGTGTTGCTCTGCATCTACCATGATTTTTGTTAGGAGATCTGAGATGTTGGTTAGGAGGTGAACAATTTTCTTCTGCGATGTACCACTGCTATCAGATGACACACGACGACTAAGCGTCTGTTTTCCTGTCTTGGTGATCTGGTCAGGCTTGATCTGAACCCGTAGGTTTAAAACATAGTTCAGTTGTGATGATGTTGTCATTTGCAGTGATATAGGTTAAACCAGTTACCACTAAATAGCTAATCCATTGGCCAAATCCAGCCATGGTAGTACACCTGGTTTATACCAAGACTGAATCGAGTCCAATAACAATGCACCTTTACAGATGCTTTTTTAATGAAATGCTGAACCAAATTTATCCCTTGTTTTATTTCCTCAACAGTATAAAAAAAAATAATTATGTTTTGAACTTAAATCACTTGGCTGGCACACACATAGTCAGGCTGAATGCTCATTATGCAGCTTAAGTAAGTCCAAAATAGAAAAAGGTTGTAAACTATAAATTAACCTCTGATATAGACAGTTAGTAAAGCTTTCACCTTGACTCCTTTGTGCTCCTACCTCTGACTTTACCAACAACTGACATCAGTTCAGTCTTTGACCGTCAGCAGGTTTTGGCACAGGAAAGCAGATAGCTGTCCCCTGTCGTGAGCAGTTAGTCTCCTGCATGGAGCAGCCTGTAGTAAAGGACTTCCACATGTCCCACGTGCCGCGGGCGATGAAGCATTTCTCAGTCCCACAGCTGTGTGTTGCTTTCACTTTTCCTTTTAAAAGCCCTTCCAGAACTACACTGCTGAGAGAGTTTGAAACCTTCTAATTTGCAGCCTGAGTTAGTCAGGCTTGTTTTACATCCTTTTGTTCTTGGGCCAATATAGCCTTGTAGGTCCATTAGATGCATAATTGCTGATGTTTATTCATCTCTTGTATCCCTGCCCAGTCTTCCTTTCGCTGGTATATTTGCCAAGCTCTTCTAGCATCTTCTTCTAATGGTCCTACTAGCTTTTTGCTGCACCTCTACCGGTTCAAGTTTATCTTTGCTGTGGAGTCTTTTATTGCTATGAGAGAGTCAAAGTGAAAAGTGCCAGTAGCTATTCATGTGTGTCGCTTTATGCGAGTGAGTAGCGTCCAGTTCTATAGTCCTTGTCCTTGCCTGCCTTGAAAGGTTGAGACTGGCTTGAGAACAAACTTTAGCAAGCTGAGCTCTATTTCTGCTGGTTATTTCCAGACGTTAGCTCTGTCGTTGCTTAGATTCAGAACAGCTGTGCTGTGCGTAGGCTCAGGATGTCTGCGGTTGGGCCGAGCACCCATTCCCGCTCATCCAGAACATCAGCTCATCCAGAACATACAGTCATGCTAAATTTCTAGGCGTTGCTGGGACTCTCTGCAAGTGGAGTCTAGATCTTGACCTATATGCATGCTTAAAGGGAAAATTATGTGCAAATCTGCATTTGAGCAGCCCGAGTGCCAGAGTCAGAGGCCCATTGGGCAACAGCTCCCCAAGCTCCCTGCTGTGATTTCAGTCCCAGTGTACCTGCTCTTCCCTGCCCTCCTGCAGGCCCAAGCAAGGGTGGTGCTGGTGCCTGGAACTGGAGAACGTCAGTCCTTCTACTGCTGGTGTTGGAATTTAAGGATGGGGTGGCAATGGCAGGGTAGATTTTTAGAAGAGTGCGTGTGGAGAATTTCGACAAACAGCAAGGTCATAGATGGGAGTCACAAGGCTTTCAGACTCCTGAGTCACAGAAGTCCATCTCTAACGGCTTTTAAAGTGGTAGGGTTGAAAAACAACCCGTGTAGGACAAAATGACGGGTTCTTGCGGATGCATCATATCCCTGAGGCCTGCAGTCATAGTAAGGTAGAAGTAAACAAGCAAAAACATAACGGTGAGTATTGAGAAGAATTTGTTGGACTCTTTTTTTCAGAAGTGCTGTAAAATCTGATTCAGATAGCTTAAGAAGTAATTAAATATGTTTTTTCACACTGTATCTGATCTGCCTGCCTTTGCGGGTAGATGTACTGAGGCTACAGATTTATTCCTATGGACACATATTTTTATATTTTGGTAATAAATTCTTTTTAATAGAATGACTCTCCTGGACCAAGATCTTATGATTCGATTGATTTAAATGCCTGTATGAGACTGTGCTTCTGCTGTCTGGCAAAACAGATATAAATTTTACTCTGGAGCCAAATAAATTGGGGAATTGTACTAAATTTTACTGAAGAGGGAAGATGGATCACGAAACAAGCCACTGCAACAAATAATGCATACTGAGGGTGTAAAATGTAAAATAAACGAAACCCTTATGAACGCAGGAATCTTGTTACCAACCGTAGAGCTTAAGCCAGGTCTGAGAATTACTACATGTAGGGCCTCATGGAGACACATACCTCTACTCCTTTGGCAGAAATATTAGATGAACTTAACCATATGTATCGATATTAACTAGAAAAATTATGATATGGATAGAGCAGAAACATTTCTTCCTTTTCTTGCAATCAATAGGAAAGTTCCCTGAACTTCAATGAGAGAAGGACTATCCCAAAGACTGTAAGAGTAGCCACACCAGCATAACTAATACATAAAAGAATAAAAGGCCCAGGCAACTATTTGATTCAGTTTCATGTCACTCCAAGCTTATCTCAGCAAAATAACTTTATTTTTCCTGCTTTAAGGTGAAGTAGTGCATTGTTGGAGAAAAGCCAAACCAGAATGGGTCTGCACAGCTCATTATCCCACCACCAACACGGACAGATGTTTTTCAATGCTTTTTTTTCCTTAAAAAATAGAGGGAAAGTAATGCAAAAATGCTTTCCTTTTCCAATTTCTAATAATTTTCTTCAGCTTTCTTGGGCTACTTTCCAATAGAATGTGGTTGCATCCAAAGTAGGGACATTTTCATCTGAGAACTGAGAAATACTTCGGTCCTTCAATGTCTGTGTGTGGCAGGGATTTGGAAAGAGTGCTGAGGTCCTTTCTTTAGCAAGAGCTGCGCAGCACTCAGGCCCTTTCTTGGCGCCGTTGCCATCCAAGTGAAGAGCCTTGTAACACTACAGGAGCAGCCAAAACCTGAGTGCGTTGCACTGAGCTAGTAACTGTTTCACGTGGAGAGATGGCTCCTTAGCAGGCTGGATGTGCAGAGGGTTGGATCCCTCTCTGGGGCGGTTATTCAGACACATTGCACTGACACTAAATTTGACCTAACAGCTAATCTTCTTTCAATTAGGAGGCTTAATCAGATGTGACATGAAAGATGGTACAAGCTGGAAATCAGAAGAGACTGTGAGCTTGCCCAAATACAACTTTTTCTTCTCTTGAAATGTTGACTGAAATGAAAATTAAAATAACGTATCAGTAAATCTGGTTTTAAAAGCCAGAAATACAATGAAATAAATTCATAGTACCTGTCTTTCAGTCTGCTTTTTACTTCCTTGGTTTTCTCAGTGCTAATACAGCACGAGAAATATTTTTCCATCCTCTCTCTTTGGCGCATCCTTATTGCATGTGTTAGGTAATGCCTTGTGTCTGCTATAAGGAAACAAAAGACCACAATATTTAATGTCTGGGCTAAAAGTCACTGAGGAAAACATAAAAGCAGTTTTTAATGTCATGAGCACAAGAAACAGAGAGTAGGATCTCCATTGTTCCAGAGAGGGTGTTTCCATAACAGGAGGGAAACTATTCCCTTTAGTTTGTGGATGTGCGGGGACACACCCACCTTTTATAATCACAAATTTCTGCTGCTTCTCCGCAGGTGCAGCAGTACTCCCTGGCAGCTACTTGCAGCATTTTGCTGTCCAGGAGCAGAAGTCTAGAAGCGACCCAACAGGAATGGTGACTTTCTTGAAAAAGAGTGAGGAAGCTTAGGAAGGTGCTCAGTGTCCCTCAGTACTATTATAGAGCAGGATTGCAGTAATGCCACGGTGTAGCCCTGTTACCAGTTCGGTGCCTCCTACCACATGTGGCTATTATTTGAGACACCTGAACTCTTCAAGAATGGAGATCTGTGCACTAGTTGGCCTGCCTGGTTAACACTGGAAAAGGAGGCAAGGAAGGGATGGTGTGGGAGGATGGAGGTTTTAAAGAGAGGCAGTACTTGGAGAAGGTCAAGAGTGTGAAGGTGTGAAGCAGGATAAATAGAGTGAGAAGGTGGTTTGCCACAGAGTTCAAGGCTCCACTCTGCCGCTTTGTTGTTCTGGCTTGTCCCTGTGCTCTGGGGCATCTCAGGTTCTGCCATCAGCTAAGATCTGATTTGTAGGAAGGAGCTAGAGGACAATGAAACCTTAGGTTCCTGCTCTGTTTTGAGGATGGTGTTTTGATTTTTACATTTAGTGCTGACAGAGGTTGTCTGGGAAAGGAAAGAAGCTGTTGAGCTTGTTAGAGACCCACAGGGGAGAAAGTGCTCTATGAGATAGTTTAAGAGTTGCTAGTTGTTTTGGCAACCATTATTAAATGTGGCCCATAATTACTTCTGTAGCTATAGAGGAGTGTAATTTGCTTTTAATTACTGTATTAGCAAATATTTCAGTAGGGAAACCAACAGAAAAAAAAGTTGCTGAATTTCTTTCAGTCCTGTTCTTTGTGACTCTAGGAAGGCAAAAATATTTGGACAAAAAGAAATTATGCTGTAATGGGCCCCAAACAGATACATTATGAGACTGCAGGGAAAATAGCTATTCTAAATAGCAGAAAGCTGGCTTCTAGCATAGTCCTACAAAGTGGAAATAATAGCCTCTTTCCATTGTAATTTTAAAATTGTAACTCAGTGCTGTTCTTCTGATGGTTTGTGATAGATGCCAGGAGTGAAGCCTGCTCTGCTTCAACCGTGAGTCAGATAATAAAGCACCTTCTGCGCTGTAGCAGCATTGCACCTTTCCTTTTGTTTCCTGTAAGAGATACTGTAAGGCTGTATTATCAAGATTCACCTTTGCAGCCCAATATTTTATTTTTAAATCACCCTTTAAAAGAATTTGTACATCCTGAAGGCGATGTCTTATCTCCCATCATGGGCAAGTCTCCTCGGGAATCTGAACAAGAAAATGCTGCACGCATTTTCTTACCTTGAATCTCAAACAAAGAAAAGACATTCAGTGGATTTCCTGACCTCTTAATCTTTTCGCTGAGAAACTGCTCTAAACACAAACGAACGTTAAATCACTACTGCTCTGTTGGCGTGTTGCGCTTCGGTCAGCAGTCCTTCCAGAATCAATAACAGCAGGTAATCTACTGCGGTTTCCCCAGTGTTTATTTTTAAAGATAATACTTACAATGCTTGAAAAAATTAAATATTTTGTTTTGAAGGTGGCAGAGCTGGAAAGCTCTTCAAGATGCTTTTACAGTATGTGAAAGCAACAAACCATTTGGATTTGATTTTTGCTTCCCTGCTGCCTAGCTGGCTGCCAATCTGTGGAGGGAGCATGACTCTTGACAGGCCAGGGGTGGCTTTCCCCACTAGCTTCCCCCATTAGCGAAGCACAGGACACTGGGCAAGTGCAGCTTTCCACAAGAATCACCAAAGGAGGAAACGGGGCAGCTAAATTGAGGGCAAGCAGTAAATTATGAAAAAATCCCCCAAAACCAAAAAACCTTCATGCAGCCTGCTGAACTGCAGTAGAAAAATATGGCTTGGTTGTGCATACATCTCTAGCCATCCCATCCAGGTCAAGGAGAGCATTATGCATTTCCAAGCAGAGGTGCTGTGGGGCTGACTTCAGGTCGTACACAGCCCCGCACTATCCCGCACCCTTGCACTACCTAACTTCCGAATAGTCGGTTTTACAGCCACAGCAATACCCTCCTCACATGATTTTATGTGAGGTATTTATAGACCATCTTGTCTATCAGCAGTAACTTCGCCTGACTAACAGTTCCGGCTGAAGTCCCTTCTGTGTACCTCAGGGAACTGGGGTTTTTTTTCCCTGTCTGACAAGTTTCAGCCAAAATGGTTTGTCTGATTCCGAGCTGGAGTTCAGGGGAAGATGTGTCATTCTGTAATGTAAAAACAAAAATTATTATGAGAAACTGTAGCACTTCACTGAGTTTTAAACTGGCAAATACAGAGAGCATTGTGGAAAGAAGGAAGCGGGAGGCAGAGACAGGGGTGCAATGCCATAGCTAGAAAACCCTGTAAAATTTGATGGAGGGGAAAACCAAGCACGTCAGATAGCTATGCCTCTACTTTTCTTCGCAACAGACATCTCTGTCTTTCTACATTGCTCACCTCCTTACTCACATTATGCAGGTAAAGAGAGGCAGTGTCTGCAGAAAAATAGAACTGCAGAGGCCAAGAACCTGCGTGGCACTGGGGAGGCTCAGAAAGCAGCGTCCTTAACCTCGATGCTTCAATTCTCCTTCTGTAAGGGGGATGCTGTCAGTTTTGCTCAGAGATGTGTCATGAAGATGCACGTGGTCAAGTTTTGTGCAGCACTAGGAACAAATGGCATAATTTTGTATTCAGTAGAAGGTTTGGATGCGCGGTTTAAATAAGGCAGACCACTCGCCTTAATGTGGATAAAAAGAAGTCTTCTCTGAACAGGGCAGACACCCTGTGGAAGAAATAGCTTGTAATTGAAAACTACATCCTAATGTATACATATAATGGCCTGAATTAAGACTTCTTGTGCATCAGTAAACCTGTCATGTCCTAAATTTACAGTGCTTAGTTTGCACCTAAGTGTTCTTTCAAAATTATTTTTCTGTACATGAACTGTAAGGAAGACACTTGCAAGCACATGAAGAGGGCAGTAAAAGACAAATAGGGCAGAAAAAGACAAATAGATTCACTCCCATGCATCATGTGAGGGTAGCACAGGTCTTCAGTTCTCCTTAAACCCTTGATGAACAGATGAAGCAGAACAGAAAAGCCTTTGGGCAGAACAACCAGTTCTTTACTGCTTCTTCAAAATGTTCAGTCTTCCCCTCAATTTCTTTTCCATCACTTTGGGATCTCATTTATTTTTGCTTCTTCTCTCAGAGACCTTGATTTAATTCTTTCAATAGACAGACACTGCTGAGCACCCTCTCCCTCACCTTGCAGTGATAAGGATGTTGCAATCTCTGTGCTCCTTCTAAGAGAGAGCTGGAAAGGCAGCATCAGGGAATGAATCCATTAAAAAAACCCCTGAAGACCAAACCTTGGAAAGTAAACAGAAAAACGTGGGCAGAACACCCTTTAATTAGAGTTTGTATTTCAGTTCTGCTCTATGTCCAAGCTGACAGAGAGATGTCTTTTTCTTGATGCCTGTTTCTTCCAGACGTCCTTGCAGCGTGTTAGACATTACAGCTGGGACAAGCCAACTTCCTACACCCCGTGAACGTACAGCTGGCCGAAATAGGGAGAAGATTTTGCCTTCTGGGCTGAAATGGGTAACAGGTCTACCCTCCCAGTGCCGCTGCAGAGAAGGTTGCAGGCTGTGTTTTCGTGTGTTCAGGTGGCTCAGACTGTTTGTGTGAGTGTATATCTCTGATCCTTCCAAGAAAAACCTGAAGGAGGCTGCAGGAACGGTGATGCACCTGTGGAAGGCTGTGCTTAGGGCTTTTTAGCAATGTAGGCAAAACTGGGCCAGGGCAGTGAAACCAAATTTTCTAGCAAAGGTGGTTTAATTTGAAGAGGGAGGAAGCAGCGCTGAATGTCTGCACGCTATTATTTTGCACGCTGAAGTTTTGCTAAAAGCTATTAGGAAATTATTTATCAAGTTTGAAGTCTGGCTTTTAAATCCATATTTGAGCACCTTTTAAAATACCCTAATATTAAAAAAAGATGCTCCCATTAAAGCCCAATACTTGTGAAAATTATGTTTCTCTTGACTACTTCTATCCAGCACTTATCACAGTGGGGCCTGGATTCTTGAGCAAAAAAAAAGCTCTTGCTGTATAATCAGATGGTAAAGAAGTATTAAATAACTGCAGAGAAGGGCTGGAAATAAAACCCTTGTCTCATTGCTGGCAAAACAGAAGTCATATTGTGCCTCAATAACAGAAAATTTCAAAGATCCTTTGAGGCTGCATCTTTGCAGCTGGGTACGCTGGTAGAAAACTAAACAACGGGCTGACTCAAAAGGTCTCATATTCACAAAAACTCTGTTGTCACAGACACTGATGTCCATAGATACGTATCTGGCAGAGAAATTAAAAATAATTTCCCCAAGGTGGTGCTGTGAGGAGGGGCACTGGAAGGAATGCCAGGTTCTGGGAACACGGGGGCCATTCCAATGGACAACCCAGTGAATACTGTGCATCGTACCTTGGTGTTCTAGTGACTTGAGAACGGATTTGGCATTCCGCCAAGAGAAAACATTTGACACCTCTGCCTCTGCAGACAGTTTCAAGGAAAGGGAGGATCATTAAGCAAGAACAATGTCAGTCAAAAGCCTCCCCCTCTCTTGAAAGCCTGCTGGTATATGTGACGCCGGAGTAATGGTAATTTCTCATCTTCTCAGGTACTCAAGGTATAAGGACTTCGGGGTATCTCGCGTAAAAGACTTTGCTGCTCTGCATCACTTTTTCACTTGGAAATTTGAATCCAAATAATGCTGGTTTCCTGTTATGCTTTCCTTGTAGCAATTTATCAAACAGCAGGAATTTATGCTGTTCCTGAGGGCAATCTAGTGAACCGAATCGTTCCTGCAAAGCACTGTTTTCCAGGCTTATTGTCAATTGTGAATGAACAGAAACTAAATCCAGTTTTGTGAATGCCTGCTCACCTACTATAGGTATATTATCTATGCATAATAAAGGGCCTTTTGTCCTTTGAAAAATGAGATTAATCTTTGGCTTAAAAATATCACAAGCAACTGATATACCCAGATGGACCTATCTGTTCTGTTGGATGATTTAGTCATTGATTTTATTAATGCATTTTAATTGTCCTTTTTATTGGCATGGTGAACAAAACTCCTTCTTGATGAGATACTCATTCCTCTTGTGGCTTTGACTGAATTATTTAAAATCAAGTTGCTCAGTACAGTAATGTTCCAGCATTGCTTTATATTCAGGTCTTCCGCGCTTACTTTGGATTGTGCTGTCCATACCTGCTGTTGCATTCTCAATTGTCATGGTGACTTTCTCAGCTTAAGAATATGAAAAGATCAAGGTTTGATAGCACATACTTCTGAGTGGCTCGAATATCTCAGGCCCTGCACTAAGGCATCACTCAGAAGGCATAAAGCTATTTCTTTATCATTAGCAGCAATATTAACACAAAAAATGCCACAGTCTTTCAGTCTGATTTACATGATTTAATTAGATCAAGAAAACTCTGTGCTGTCCAGACCTATAATGACCGTGTAATTACGCACAGTAGAATAAAAGACAATGTCAAGAAATTGCTGGTTACTGTAGTTTCTTCACTAATCACTTGGAAAAGTGATAACACATGTTTAAGTATTGTCCTCATTGCCAATTTATAGCATCATTAGGTTTTTACTGGGAAAATCTTAGGCTAATTTTGGTTCTTACAGTCTGTGAACTTAGATATGGCTGCTTTTTTTTTTTTTTTTTAAATTGATCTCTACTTTTGTGCATCTTAATCTCTATTGTTGAACTTCAGATGCTTGGATTTTGAGTAGGAAAGGCTCAAAGCATCTAAAATGCAGGAGATGGTAGTCAATGCCTCTGTATATTAGCTTCTTAAAGCAGGGCATGACAAATTTCCTTCGCATGTATGATTTTACCACCAAAAAATGCAACTGTAGAACTATCAGTGTCTTTGGCCCCAGTTAAGCAGCTCGTCTTTAGCAGAGCAAATGGGGGTTTGCACATCCACCTGGGCCATGAGGAACCCCTCTTCTGTCTAAGGAAATGTAACCTCCAACTCCAGGGCCAGCGGCTTGGCCAGCCAGATAATGACGGCAGAGGGAGGAGCAGAAAGGGTTAGAGCGGAGATGTTCAGGATGCGCTGCCGAGCGCCCACGCTGCATGGTGCAGTGCTGCCCCGGCTATGCTGCTCCTCAGTCTGGAAAACCCTGAAAACACTGACAGCGCTTCTCAAAGGACAGGATAGAATACTGCTGCGTTTTGTCTGGGTTTTCTTACATAGCTTCTAACGCTGCTTTCATTATAGATCTGATAGATTGTGGCAATTCTTACATAAAACTCATTAAGTGGCTACTCTGTTTTTTTAGAACATTTTCAAATGTTTCCTTCATAAACGGTAAAATCTTGGGGGGTTTCGAGGTTTTTATTTTGCAGTCTAAATGTGAAATGGAAGATAAACAGGAAATGTGAATCATTTCGTAAACCTGTAAATTGCAGACAATTCTGTTTGCCTTTTTCTGTACAGTTTTCACATCCAATTTGCATTATGTGCCGTATGAATTCACTAATAATTTATGCAGCTAGACCACCGTTTATCAATAAAAACATAAGAGCAGAAGAAAAAGGGCTGTGCTTTTAAACTAACTTTTATTTTCTGATTTATTTCTCAGCCTTAATCTTGCATAAATGATTGTTGTGGGCTTTTTTTCTTCCATGAAACCCCTTTTAAAATTCATAAGCTCATTACAAAAATTAATAGGTAGTGATAGTTGTCTTTCATTCTGTCTTTTATAAACCATTTTAACGTGAGTGTAGCATTTGAATTGCAAACTCAGCTCTTGCCTGCATTCATGGAACAATCGTGGTGGTAGATGCAGAATGATCACAATTTTTCATCAAAGTGCTTTAACCCCAGCCCTGTTGGCTTGTCTCCCAGGTAACAAGGTGGGGTAATCTCTACGATTAGTTAGGCAATGTTTATCAAGCTGAATGAAGATGAAAGGCTTTGGAGAACTCTATAGTGTTAAATGTTATTAAAACCAAACAAAATGGTCTCTTCCAAAATTTTCTCTATGCATTTAGTAGTGTCAGAAATCTTTGGATCCTCCACAACACAGACAGAAACATCTGAACCAAACCTACCAACCTCCCTTTACTCACACAAAGAGTCAAGATAATAGATATTGGTTACTGCCTTCAAACAGATTTTGAATTGATCTTTGTCCTAAACATGTGCATAAGAAGACATGTTCATGAATGTGACAAGAATACTGGAAAAGCCAGAGATGCCTCCTGGTCATTGCTTAACATCTGTAGGAATCACAACAGAATATTGCACATTTGAGGTGGTAAATACCTTGCTCCATTTTTTTCTAGGACTTAAGATCAGTAAATAATATAATGTAATGTTTCTTTGAAAAATTATGGATCTAAAATTACAAGAAGTTGGCAAGAACTGTAAAATGTTTCTTTTAGAATCTCACATCTGGAAATGTTATTTAATATCAACTTGTTTCCTTTACATAGCCTCTGTAGTGGGAAACACGCCTGTGCAGTCCTTATGCTCTTCACTGAGGGGTAGGGAGAAGCGGGCAGGGAACCTTGGAAGGGAGGGGATCAGCAGGATCATCAATGAGCCGAGGCCAATGGTATGAGGTTCAACAAGGCCAACTGCCAGGTCCTGCACTTGGGTGACAACAACCCCCTGCAACACTGCAGGCTTGGGGGAGAGTGGCTGGAAAGCTGCCCATCAGAAAAGGACCTGGGGGTCTTGGTCGACAACCAGCTGAATATGAGCCAGCAGTGTGCCCAGGTGGCCAAGAAGGCAAATGGCATCCTGGCTTGTATCAGCAATAGTGTGGCCAGCAGGAGGAGGGAAGTGATCTGTACTCAGCACTGGTGAGGCCACACCTTGAATACCGTGTCCAGTTTTGGGCCCCTCACTACAAGAAGGATGTTGAGATGCTGGAGCATGTCCAAAGAAGGGCAACAAAGCTGGCGCAGGGTCTAGAGAACAAGTTTTATGTGGTTTGGCTGAGGGAACTGGGGTTGTTTAACCTGGAGAAAAGGAGGCTGAGGGGAGACCTTATGACTCTCTACAACTACCTGAAAGGAGGTTGTAGCGAGGTAGGGGTGAGTCTCTTCTCCCAAGTAACAGTGATAGCATGATACGAAACGGCCTCAAGTTGTGTCAGGTGAGATTTAGATTGGACATTAGGAAAAATTTCTTCACCAAAAGGGTTGTCAAGCATTGGAACAGGCTGCCCAGAGAAGCAGCGCAGTCACCATCCCTGGAGGTATTTAAAAGATGTGTATAATGTGGTGCTTAGTGACACGGTTTAGTGGTGGACTTGGCTGTGCAGGGTTAATGGTTGGACTTGATGATCTTAAAACATCTTTTTCAACCAAAATAATTCTATGATTCTAAGATATAAGGAAGAAATTGGAACTCTGGAACAGGTTGCCTGGAGAGGTGGTAGATGCCTCAACCCTGGAAACATTCCAGCTCAGGTTGGACGGGGCTCTGAGCAACCTGATCTAGTTGAAGATGTCCCTGCTCACTGCAGGGGGAGTTGGATGAGACAGATGACCTTTAAAGGTCCCTTCCAACCCCAAATATTCTATGATTCTATTATATGTAGTCTATACTCTTTCTCACTCTTTGACTCATGATGAATGTCCTTTAATAACAAGTAAGGTTTTTTTATCACAGAATGTGAATGTTTTGATTTTAAAAAGGCTAACCAATAGTGTTTGGCTGAAAATTGTTAATACTTCTGCTTTGCTAAACATGTTCAGAATTATCATTTTATGATTTCTTTTTTTTTTTCTTTTTTTAAGTTCCCGAAACAGAATATTTTCTTGTGGAATTTTCTACCTGACAAAACCTATCTTTTCACATTCAGTCATTTTTCTTCTTTTGAATGCAGTTATTATGAAAATGCATAACTCAAGGCAGAACGTAGGTCTTAGGCTTGCCACAGAGCTGACTGCTATCACAAAGCATCCCTGTCTGTCCGGTGGGGAGATCGATAATGTGTTTCAGGTAGGCAATTCTGTTGCGACCCTACTACCACGTTCAAACCAGCTGACTGCTAGCTGCAGGCTTTGGAAAAGGGGTTCACAAAACCTGAACGTGGCCACCAGGCTACTGCAGTCGTATAACTAATGGTGTTCTCCCTGCACCTACCTGTTTAATGAACATTTGCCTCTGAGAGACATTTGTCTTCATGTCTGCACAGGTACTTTGCATTGATAGCAGATGCCTTCAATGAGCAGCATCACACATAGCGAGTCTCACAGCAGAAAAATCTCTGTAACTCACTGATGCCAAAAGAAGATGTTTAGTCTGTATGGTGCTGATGGGGAAATAAAAGGATAGCAGATTAACATGTCTCATTCATAATTGCTCTAAAGTATACTTCAAAATAGAAATTAAAGTTCTGAAGATTACTGAGCACACACAATGCCCATTGAAGCCAGTGGAGAATGCAGCTGCTGTAGACCCTGTAAGAGTTGACCCAAATAAAGAGCAAATGTCAAGCAAATCAATTGAAAGTCCTGCAGCCCTAACTGCATTACACACAAGCCTAATTGTGTTTATCAGCAGAGTGGTGCTACATCTCTTTTGCTGTTAATTTAGGAAATCCAACTTTTCATTGACTCAACAGCAGCTTTGAATGCCCCAAGCACCTAAATAAATCTAATCACAGCAAATCCTTCCCCTCCATCGTTTCACTTGCATTAATCCTCGTTAAAGTACCATCTCATCAGCAGAGACTGAGGCAAGCATATCTTGCTTCTCTTTGGTAGCAGGGAGGAAATTACACACCAGGGAATGAGATGTCCTTTCCATAGTGCATCTTTCATGTGTACTTTATCTTCTTCACTGCAAGATGCTAACACTGATGAGCCCTGTGGGTCCTAAAGATTCAAACACAATGGCACGAAATGAAGATTAAGCCCAGAAAAAAAATTGGACTTCACTTCCTCCAACACTGAAAAGAACTGATTTTTTCCATTAAACAAAATTTTCCATTACAGTGTTATCCATTAAAAATCGCTTTTTTTGGAAAACTGCATTTCTGATTAAAAGAGCATTTTCACAGCAGGAAAGGAATGTGCTTTTCATTAAAACTCCCAAGTCACAGGTTTAAAATACGGGGTAGAAACCTCAGTATTTCAATTCCTCTCTCTTTTAGTCCAAAATTAATGTTTTTGTCAGGGATTCCTTCCTCTATTATTTTTTAATGCAAACCATATGTCAGGGCCAGTAAGGTACCTGTAGGCTGATTGACCTGAGTAGTCTCAGCTGGGCAACACCCACCCACACCCCAAGGCTCCATTTAAGCTCAGACCCAGTAAGCACCCAAACCTGACCTGAACTCCCTCAGAAATGTATTTGTGTTTGCTCCTGTATGATCCTGTCCTGGCTTGTGGATTGGTTTTTTTTTACTAGATGATTTCCAAAGCCACTCTGACTTCAAGCTTTGTCTCCTCTCCTGCTTCTGGCCAAGCCTCCAGAATGGACCTTGGATGTATGTTTGAGTCGGGTCTCCTCTAGCTCTTGACTGGTCCTTGGATGTTGTTCATCGCAATGTCTTGTCTGTGGATGTCAATAGGACCCGTTGTCATCCTGACATGGTTCAGATCCTGTGGGAAGACGTTCTGCTCATGAGAGAAACTCTTAAGTTTAAATTCATTGTTCTTGACCATACTAGCTTCTAGCTGAGCCTGTGAATAGTGCAGAATGAAGGAGACAAGTTTAAATGTTGGCTTTCAAGGACTGTATAAAAGAGCCCCTGGTCAGCATTCTTAGGTGCCATATTTGCTGTATTATTTTGCTTCCTGTGGTCTTTTCAGTGCATTGAAAGTTTTTTTTGATCAATATACCCTTGGATCTTCCATATGTTTGTTTTTTCCATGTGGGTTCATACGTCGAAGTTGTTGATGATGATTAAATTCTACATCTCTTTTGGGGATATTAACATGAGGCAGCTGCAGGATCAGACAATTCTTCCTATTGTGTTTCCCACAAGATTCAGTGTCATGGGTAAAAGCGTTGTGTGATGAGAATAACAATGGTAGGGCCATTAGGCTTTTTGCAAGAGTGAGAAGTCAAGATAAAAAGATGAACAAATGAATTCAACCTAACAGGCAAGCTGCAGACTTCTGGTTGCTGAGTAATTTATAATTAAAGCTAAAGGATTGGTATTATGGGATCACCCCAGTAAAAAGTCAGTAATTTATCTTCTATTGTTGTTATTGGACCAGCAGGTCAATGGCCTTTTCTGACAGCATCTGGGCAAACAGCAACACTATATGGTCTCTTCCTTTAACTGAAAAGAAATACCTGTTTTAGCAATTTCCTCTGGCAGGAAAGCAAGCAGATCTTCTTGCTCCATTCTTTTTATTGAAAGTGCACTATCAAGTTTGAATCCCCATTTAAACTTTTAGTCTGGCTTCCTAAGGATATGATGCTTATATGGTAACAATGACTTTCTGTCTGTCAAGTCCTTCTCGGTAACTTTTAAACTGTTTGGTCAAGTGCAACTCAACTTAGAAGTGGATGGAAAAGTGTCAGCTAGCCTATGTTCTTGAAGTCCTTGTCAAAAGAAGAATCTGGGTAGAAGAGAGAGATGCTATTGGTGCTTGTGCTGAGGGAAAATAGCAAGCTTCGCTGGTGTGCAGTTTGGCATTTGTGGCTTGGCCAACCAGCCTGTGAGCAGCAGCGGGCCCGTCAGCACACATCCCTTGTCTCTCTTTTCCTCTGTCTCCTCCTCCAGCACTGCCGACAGAACTGGAGTAATTCAGAGAAGCAGCTGGGGACAATGGCTAAGGTGGGAAATCTGCGAGAAACATTTCTTGAGTAGTTCTGCTGCTCATGAAAATATTTGTTGTTCTAGGGTATAAAAGTCAAGATAAGGTGGGCGTAAACACATCAACATGTGCTTTGTCTATCCAATCTGGCAGATGTGTTCTAATCGCTGATCATTTGAAAATCAAAGTGCAAATAAATAGTAGGATGAAATGTCCTAGTGCGTAAATTTCAGGCCTGATTTTTGGTACTAAAAATGTCCCCAAACTACGTTTGTATCAGAGGGACTTAAGGACATGTTGCAAGTTCTGTGAATCAATACACTTGGGACTGGCTTTTCCAATCCGATTAAGATTATTGCTGTGTTAATTTCAGCCATGAATGTTGATAAAGTCATACTTTGACTATAGGACCAGAATGAATCTTTTTGGTCTTCCATCCTGACCTTCCATATAACCTAGAAAACTCTTTTGAAGAAATCCTTGTTTGGAACTTTTTTTAACAGGGGAAAAGTATCCAATATTAAACATCAAAATAATATACCACCATGTTTGCTAAGATGTAAAAGAACTGATGACAAATTATCCTCACTTTTTTTTTTTAAGAAAAAGCTGTTGTTTTCACTTTGAGTTAATGAGGCTTGCTAGATTGATCATTGGATTGTGCTGTGCTTTGATATGTTACAATTAGTAGCCCCTGGACTTCTTTGTTGTGGTAATTCTGGTCTGGTGGTAACACGTTTTACCCCTTATTCATGATATAGTCTTTAGGAAAATCTCTAGTGGTCATTTCCTTGCTCTTACCATTCGCCATTGTATTCTCAGTTTCTTAACATAATTCCCGAAGTGGGCAAGCTATTCTGATAGTGATCAGAGTCTAACAGCAGTATTCTCTATTTTACATGCACTAAGGGTTTGTTAGTTTCTATGTCAAGCTAATACTTGTCCAACCCAATTGCACTTGAAAGTTATGTGGTGTTGATTGATTGTCTGTTTTGATTCCTCCTCTGCTATGTTCAGTGTTTCTACTTTCCATGAGACTCTTAGAAATCCTAGTCTTTGCTCTTTCCTAGATATCTGACTCTACCCTGGCTATTTGTGCCCCCACTACCTGTTGGTCGAGACTGTTCAGTATGGATGGTCTTTTCTCTGACAGATACCATTCTTTTACATTTGGTGTCATCTGCAGTATCTTGTTGTTGGGTTTTTTTTCTGTAGACTATTGATAGAGATACTAAAAGGGTCCAGGGTAAGGAGTTAATTTCTTTAGGGCCTTGTGAAAGAAAGCTTGATGATCTTTCATTTACAATTACATTTACAAGACTGATTATCCAGTGTTTAATGTATCTAATGTTACCATGCGAACTTTGTAATATTCTAGTTCCTAACTGCATGGTCTTCATGTACCAAATCAACAGCTTTGCAGACGCATTACTGTATTGCATTGACACTACTGCCTTTATCATCCAACCTTGTAATCTTGTCAGTGATGTAAAATTAGACTGATGGCATCTGTTATCTAGAATGATATTCCTTAATAACCAAGTCCTGCAACAACTTCTGTGGTACTTCTCACGTGGTGCTCAAAAAATTTAAAAGTTGGACTGTGAGATAAGAGTTTAAATTTCTACTTGGATTTCTGTTACAAAAATGTGTCTTAATACATTTTTTTCTTAAAAAAAAAAAAAAAAGCTCCAACTGTGGAAGAGTTAAACTTCTACTGCAAAATTGTCGGAGGCAAAAAATAAGGTGGTGGTGTTTTATTTCATTACACCATGATACCCAAAGTCTCTTTTTGCTGACCCGAATGTCTGTCTTCAAGTCCCAATGGTCTGGACTTGTAGCTTAAACTTTCAGTATTCTTTGGGTCTGAGGCTTAAGCCTTTTGTATAGGACACTTCTGTTATACCAACTTTCTCTCATTCCTTTGTGGACTTGTGCCCTAACTTTTTTGCCTACCAAAATCACTACTAATACCCATCTTCTTGTGCTTACTGAGGTGGAGCTGTTTCCAGTTCTCCAAACTCTTTGGTCTGTATTTCTTAATTCAATTTTTCTAGCATATGCATTGAAAGCTTCTGGGTTTTGTGTGGAGTTTCAAACCAAGACTACTCAGCTGGTGCACACAAGCACAACCACGACTCCACTATGCTATCTCGAACAGGTATCCCAGCCCTGTTTTTGAAATCAAATAACAATCAGCAGATTATACAAGGAACCAAAACACAAATAATTTGGTGTCAAGCATTCTCCACACTTCCCTTTTTTCTCAGTTTAAATTGAGCTAAAACTTGTCAACTATATCAGTGTTCAATGGGCTGCTAGTGTTACTCCCTTTAGTACCTTCCCTGGTGTACATATGCTACCTGTGGTAAGCACGAAATGGAGTAAGATGTTTTGGTGCATCCCCAGTGCACTCAGTTTGGCAGAGCCTCTTAAACCTTTAGCAGTGAAGAGCTAGTGGACAGCAGTGTGTGACAAGTGTATAACATGTTTGTACGAAACCAACTGGTTAAATCTTTACTCTTGGAACTCTTTGTGGGTTTTGAAACAGAACAGCATTCCACTCTGTTCCTGCATTTGTAGTTAGTCTCTCTTATGAAAGCAACTGCATAATGGAAAAACAATTTAATCTAGTGCTGCCACCCAGCCACTATTTCTTACTACATAAAATCCTTCAAAGGAGGCGTTTGGGTACGGCTCAGGGACCTCAGAGTTGGAATAGGTTTCTTTTGTATTTGGCTGGCTAAGGAATGAACAAATGAAAGTGATGGTGAATTTCCTGTTGCAAATCACTGAATTTGTTTTAATAATATAATTGGGTTGGGAAAAGAAAAATAATGAATTCCAGTGTGACAGTTATTCTGGCCATTTAGGAACTAAGGCAGGAATCATGCTTTTGCTCTGAGGCGGATTTTCACAAACAAAGTGATACTTAACTCCTTCTCTTGCCCTTCATAACCTCTCAGTATTCCTTTCCCCATGCATGATTTAAATTCTTCCAATTAAATTCAAACATCATAAATTTTAAGCCAATTTTGGAAAAAAAGTTACCGGAAATATCTGGGAGTCGCTGTCCCAGAGGATGTATACACAAGCAATGATGTTTAGCTAAAGGCTACCAAAGGACACAGTCTTTCTTATAAGTCATTGAGAAGCTCTGAATGAGCAAAGCCAAGATTAAAAATTAAATACAGCAGCATTCTTCTACAAGGCAGCAAATGATTGCAGATGTTAATAGGCAGCATTTAAAAGAATGTGACTTATTAATGCAATTATGATGCATATTTTCTTACTGTGACCGTTTCATTGTTGTCTTTTCAGTGCATTTATCTGTGATTTCAAATATTGTTAAGATTTTCATGGTAAATTAACTTCTGATTATATTTAGTTTAAGGGCAATAGAGGCTAGTAGACACAGCACACATGCTGAAAGAGTATTGGTTGTATATTTCCTTTTTGTGATATGAATATCCAAAGTGATGTTAGCTATGAAGATCTGCAGAGTTTTAGTTCCCAATAATAAGGAGCAAGAGTTATTTTGCTCTTAATTTTATTGCTCCGATAGTGTTTTGCCAAGTGTGGTTAGAGCAGTTTTTTCGTAATCTGCTAACAAGCTGAGCACACTGATGTTCCTCACATACTGATTCATCTCCCATCAAAGCAGAATTTGAGAATCCTCTGGAATTCTGTCGTGGGAATAGCTGGAATTTTTTTGATACGTGGTGGAATAAACAGGGTATGGCTGGTGCTTCATTCTCCTCCTCTTCCTTGAAAAAAATCTAACTCATCCCAACACCTTTCTGCACCAAAATTAAGAAGTGTATTCTTTCCCAGATCTGAAAATGCTTCTCTTGAGAGAAACCCTCGGGATGAGCCACACCTTTAAAACAGCAAAAGACTGGAATGTAATCCCGTGTATGCTGGCGGAGACTGCACCATACAGGGGGGTTGCTGCATTCCCATTGAACATCCACATCTCCTGAGCAGTAAATAGGGTGTCAATAGGAAGAAAAATATTTCCCTGCAGTTTGCTGCATCAAAGATCATTTTTTGTCTTCGGAAACAAAGATTTCACTTGTCTTTTATTTCTAAAAGGTCCAAAGTGCTCTTTATTACACAAGGTTTCGGCAGGGTTGATTTAAAACCAAGAGCGATTGGCTGCGACAGCTGAGCCCTTCCCAGGGCTGAGATACGCACATCCTGTCCTGTCTCTTATTCCATGGTGGCTAAGAATCTTCCCAGAGGAATTTGTTATATTGAACAAAGCACAGATACAGAAAACCAATATTTAGGTAATTCATTGAATTAGGTGGGCTGCGTTTTCAAAGGATATTCAGTTTTCTTGTAACTTGAGTCCTGTTTTGCCTGTTCTGTGCTTGAAATGCAAATCTTCACCTGCCTGCACCACACACACATACATGTGCATAAAGCATGCATACGTGCTTTTAGTGCACAGATGCCCAGCAAGCAAACTCACAGCTAATTTTTATTAGGTACTTAGCTAATTGTGTATTGATGTTCAGATGGAGATTGTGCTAAGAGACTGTAGATTGGTTTTGATGAATTGTCCTTAAACATTTGCAAAAGTGACTTCATGTGAATTTTGGCATGCTTGGCTCAAAAGAGGTATAAAAATGACTTTTAGTGGAAAAAAAGATAATTTAGGAATTTTGTTTTTGAAGGCTTTCATAGGTTAGAGTGAGTTGAACAGAACTCAGTTGTATTTATTTTACACTGAGTATGATAAATATAGTCACAACTGGGGGCCCTTTGCTTTGCAAATTAGACTCATTGACTTTATTGGGACTTGTCAGTTCCCCCTGCGTAGCTGTTTTAAGTAGGAAGTCAGCCCTTTCAACCTGGGGAAAATTAGGGGGGGTTGTCTATTTAAAATTCAGTACCACAGCTGGAAGGAATGAGTTACTTTCAGCAAAGTCATGAGATTCATACATGTCCTGCCCTTTCATCTCTACAAAGAAGGTCTATTGCTGTTAAAAGTAGTGGCGTCTATACTTTCTGCCACTTAGTTGCCTCCTTAAGATAATAGATGTGATTGGAATTTTCTTTTATTGTCATGTTATGTCATTATCATTCATTTTTTCATGAGGACTGGACTGGCAGTCATAGCATTTTGGGAGCATTGAACATACGCATGTGAGCTCAGCTGCTTATTGTCATTAGGCAAAGCCAGTATCAGAAGACAGCAAATAGAAGACTGGGTATTTTTTCTGTTCTGGATCATTTGTTTTCCTGTTTGTGGGCAGTTATTAAGGTTTTCTTAAAATCTGTTAGTCATATTTTAGCACAAGTTGACTGAGCTTTCCCAGAGCAATTGCATAAATATTATCTTGTAAAGGATGGTAGTAGACTGGCCTAAAGAAATCTTCAGATAAGAAAGTCAGAGGTGGAAGAATTGCTGCCTATAGTAACTTTCTGTTGCAGGTTAATTGAGGACAACATGGCCCATGAATAAACTACAGTGAAACAAAGAACTCTGTCTAGAGTAGTAGTCATAAACAGATTTCAGTGTTTCTCCAATACTGCTACATTTGGGACACTGGATTTTTTTTTTTTTTAATATATATAAGAATATTTTAGAGCTTGGCAGCATCCAAGAACTTTCTGAAAGCAAATCATGTTGATGGTTTCATTTGTCTTATAATGTGGGGAATTTTGTACCATGGAGCAGGGAATCATTTGACCGGGATGAAGATGTAACATTTGTATTTATGTCCACTTCTGGCCTTCAGGTTCATCCTGAAGAATGATTGCGTGCAGTAATTCGCACCATTACCTTACAAATATCAAATGGTGATCGTGTTGGAGATTCAGTGCTGTTGAATCACTGGTGTCATCAGTGTGTTAAAGGTGTTCAAGATGATGAATTCAGTAAACTTTTATCACCCTGTCAGACACCATCTCTCTTACTTCTTTTGAAAATCCTTGATGTCTGAAAGGTTGTACACTAGCTGAATGAATACTCAAGGTTTATCTCTGTGCCCATAGATGTTATTGATGCCCTCAAAAGATTATTCTACGACGATGAGTTAATTTTCCTTGTATCTGAGTTTATTGGGAAGTAGACTGGCTCTGACAGATGCAGGGATTGCATTTCACGGGTCTACATTTAAGGCTAGTCCTGCCACTATTTCCCACTGTGAAGTATGAGTTTCAGTTGCAACGAGATGGAAAATACAAACTAACCAAAAGTGCTCTCCCTTTTAGGAAGGAGAAACTTTCTTTTCCCCCTCCACTGCGGTATGAAGAGGGACCTCAGGCTATAATTTTTAAAGGCAGCTTTATTGCTCTCTTATTCTCAGACTAGCTAGCACAGAACAGCCCATGGCTCTACTACTAAAGGCTCGCAGTGTCCCAGATAGGATGGCTGCAGTCTCCGCACTGGGGATATTCTTTGATCTGCATTGATTCCTGCACCATGCCCAGTAATTGCTAGAGTGCTTTGGCTGGGACCAAAATCATGCTCCAAATCCTTCTCCGAGTATGGACCATTGAGTTCTGGACCATAGAATAATTCCTTGCCACTGTTCAAGAAGGATGTAAATTTGGATATACCACTGTGCCACTTTCAATTCCAGGCCAGCCCTACGCTGTGAAATAGAGAAGCTGTGAAATGTGTGCTCTTCATGCAAGAACTGCCCAACTACCCAGTTGTGGGTATTCACCTTTCCTGTTGTCTTAGGTTACCTGAAGTGGCTGTACAAAGGGGAGCCTGGCTGGCTCATCATTCAATCTCAGGCAGATTCAACCAAAATGGCCAGAAACCAGAGAGTTAAAAATCTGTCAGCTGGTGGGAAAGTGGAGAGGACAGACTATGGTAATTTAACAACAAATTCAGAAACTCCAAGTCTGTAACAGTCAGTTATGATTTTGCATCATTATTGTAAACGGTTTCTTTGGGATGCAGTCTTGTCCTTGATCAAAACTTCACAACAAATTACAGTGTAGATGGAGTGTTTTGATCCGACACGCTCACAGCAATGGAAACTGACGTTGACCATATTGTTCCTCCCTTTCAATCACTATCAGATGGAAAGTTTCCAGGCTTTAATCTACAATTCCTACTCCTAAAACAATTTCAAACAGCGGAATCTTGTGGATATGTAAATTGTCACATTTTTAACTGAGCTGTGCATGCTTCTACAATGGTCCACCCTGTAGTTTGTGGCTCACTCCTTGCCTGCTCCACATTCGTAGGCACAGAATATCCTTTTGTGCTGCTGCAAAGATAGAGAGCTCTCTTTAGGGGAGAAAAGCCAGATGAGGAAGTTATACAACAGTAACCTCAGTGATGTCATCACCCCCATCATCATAAATAGCATAAATGCTAGTTTAACTTAAAGATACATGCATGTTCAGTGAATGGATTCAGTGAAACAAGTCAAAGGTCAGCTCTGGAAATGGAAGAATGAGAAATCTAGGCCAACCTCACATGGGAAAAAGAAAGGAGAGTATGTTAATGAGTCTACAAGGTCATATATATCTACCCTGCTGTAAATACTGATGCTTTAGCGTCAACTTCCCCAAAACAACCTGATCTTCTTGATCAGGCATTTGGAAAAGTTATTTACATATGTAGTGTTTTGACAAAAAAGAGGGAGAGTCAAAGAAAATTTGACACGTGCACATTGTTTTTATGATCTCTTTCTGTACACTACTACAAACATAAATTAATTTTTCATATAAGTAATGATAATGAAAAAATTAGAAGGAGCCTATCCTGCTGACAATTGCTGATGTTCTCACTTGTCTCCACTGTGAAACTAACTTGAAAGGGCTTGAGTCCCCAAGATCCATGCACACTTATGAACTCCTACCGTAAGAGGTGAGGAGCTCTAAGCCTGAGCTGGACAAGCTAAGTAGAGCCTGCAACAAATTTAAGTGAGCCCACCTGGTCAGCTACTGGCATTTCTGCTCCATAGGACAGTGGATACATCTTAGGCCTAGCCTAAGATAATCTTTGAGATTTGGTGTACAGTCAAATATATGTATTTATAAATGTGGAATATGTTCTTCCAGAGGATGACTGTCTTAGACTCCTACTTAGAAAGAAATGATTTACCCTTTAGAAGTGTCTAACCCATGCTGTTGAGACAGAGGCTGGATAATTTACTTAGATTAAATGTCTAACTTCTAGTTAGCTTGTTTTAAATGAAATTACTCCACTCCTGTGTTTTCTTTCCTTTCCTAGCCTTCCAGAAAGGATAGATAAAGTCTCCTGAGAAATATCTGTATTGTGGATATCCCCCATCTATTATGTTTTTTATTGGTAAGTGGGTGAAATAATATATTAGGGTGAAATTACTGTTTCTGAAGTGGCATATCATTGTCAGATTTCATTCACGAGACTTGCCACTTTTGATTTTATCTACTCTTCCATATGAGACTTCCCACAACTGTGATTAAAGTTCCTTTTTTATACCTATTATAATCTTCTCTTATATCATTCACATCTCTGTATTTCCCATATTGGGTCTGTAATGCTATGCAGTATATGTTCCCTGGGGTTCACGTACAGTAGCTCTGCTTAGAAGTATGAAGGGGATATAAATAAACTAGGTCAGAGAAAAGTGTGCAATCTTTGCTTCAAAGGAAGTTCAAAGAATGCAAAAGTGCTCAGGGAATAGTAGGAATGATTAAACCATTAGGGCCACTGAGAAAATGAACCACTTCCTATATTGGAGCTGTGAATCAACCTCATCCTCCAGTGAGCCTTGAATGCATACTGAGAACCCAAACTTCCAACATTGTTAAACTATCATGGAAGTAAACCAGCTAACTTAGCTGTTAGGTATGCAATTCCTAAGCAACGCATGTCTAAGGCTAAAAAAACCCCCCAAAAACCAACAAAACAAATGGAAAAAAGTTGAGAAATGCAAAATTGAATTTCCCACACTAACAATCCAGACATTACCACTCTTGACTGTACTTACTGTCTCTCATTTGATTTTCCTCTTCTTAATTATTTAATATATTTCTATAAGACCAATTGTCGGCCATAAATCATTCAGGCTGATCAAAAGAAGAAATGTAATAGCACTGTTAGCCATGTTAGTTCTTGCTTTTCCCTCAAAGAAGTGGAATCTTACCTCATGGAATTTAACATTTTTATGAATTCAAGCAGGGGAGGTTGGCAATTGATAAAAGCAGAAAGAAAGATAAATGCAATATTTCAAAGTAATCTTGTGGTTTAGGAACTACAGCTAAGACTTTGGAAATTCTATAAAACCCCTCACTCTGCAGGGCATGGGCTAGTCTCTGCACCAGAAGAAACTCTCCCTGATGTCCAGGTATTTGTGACTGTGATCTATCAGGAGTACGCGTTTCCTTTTACTGAAGCAGAAGTTGCTGACCAGTGTCAGAAGTTAAATACTGGGTGGGTTAGTCTCTGCCCATGGCAATTCCTATGCCTCAGGTAGCCTTCCAGCCTCCAGTATACCACAGAAGCTGGATCCCACAGAGGGGGCATCCATAAGCCCTGTGGTATGAGATGCTTTTTTGATTAGTAGAAGAGGATCAGAGATAAAAGCCTCTTAAGATACTTAAGTACTGCTTTTTCTTTCTTTCTTTTTGACAAGGTATTCTATGTGGTGTACAGGATAGATCCTGCAGTGCAGAACTGGCTAGCTCTCCCAGTAAATAATTAACATGTGATTAACATGTAATTTCACATGCATCAGGCATGTAAAGGCAGGTAAGACGGTAGCAACAGATTTGTTACAGCTGTCTTTGTAGGGGATAACTCCTATCTGGAGTTGTGATGTCTATTATATTTAACATCTACAAGTATGGTTATCAGGCCACAAAACCAGTTTATATAAGAGGACAAGAGAAAACTTAAGGCAAGTACAGAAGAACATACTTCTTTTCTCATATTGTTGACTCTTTTCCTACTTGTGAGCAGTTATTTCCACTTGTGAGTGTCTGACAGAAACAAGCTCTTGCATCTGGATTTTTTTGCATTCCACTTAATGGAGGAAGGCATCTTTTGACCTCTGCAGAACACACCAGGTCTAACCCCTTTATTTCCCAGTAAAACGATGGCTACAGACAAGTTGCCTCTTTGTAGCCCAGTCAACGTTGCAACAGAAAAGGCCAAAAAGAAGTCAAGGATAAGCTCCCTCTGCAGCAATCCTCAGCCCTGAAAGTGAGTGAAAGAGCACAAAGAGAGACATATAATATCTGCTCCAGCAGCCCCCAGTACACTTTTTAAGTACTACCTGCTATCCTGGAGCTTTGAAGTGCCAGACAGCAAAATAGCCATGCTCAGCTTGCAAACCTCCAGACAGATAGAAAAATAATTCATCTTCAGTGCTAAACAGGGGTGACAGAATATCTGTCATGGAAAACTAAAGTTGAGATTATTTCAAGTGGCAAATTTCTTTTTACCTGACTAAATACTTAGTGCTGTCTCGTGTTATTTAATGAGCATTGGACAGAAATAATTACACAACAACTGGCCCATCCCATGACAAAACTATTTCCTTTTGTTTATTATTATGTAAAGCAAATATTAGTAGAGTTAATGGAATCAAACTCATTTAATGACTCTGGCTCGTATGTGGTAGGTATTACTGCTCTCCTGACAACGGTAAAGTTTTTGTCTAAAATTGCCTAAGTGAGATAATTGTTATACCCCTGGTAGGAATGGTATCTGGGCATTCTGATTTTTTATATGCTGAGGTCTAAAGATTTATAAACACTAACCTCAACCTTTTTGTTTTTCTGTCACCTGGTGGTGAGGAGTTGGCCACCAATGCCATCTCTTGCAGCAATGTTTTTCTCCTGAGGTTCAGCTTTCATTTCCATGTGGACCCCCATCCTAAGACCTGCTAATGAAAGTGAATGATGCTCAAACTAGCACTGTCATCTGTGCAAGCCCCCTGTTTAATTAAACAAGTGAGTTACCCACTTAAATTAAGGACCAAGTCAAGCAAGGGTGTAACTGTTTCAAGAAATGCAGCCTAAGCCAGCAGCACTGGGGAATGCATGAATTGATCTGTTCATCAGCAGGAGAGGTTGATTCTGAAATTTAATAATGTTAATTTCTGTGCCAAATAATTCCAATACTGACGGTTTAAGAGCTGATGTAATATGCATAATTTCACAGATTCAAATCGCTTCCTATATCCATAAAAGTTTCAGTTCTCATCAATCTCATTCTCAAAATTACCTCTCTGAAAAATTCCACAGTGTGATGTAAAATTTCACAGTACTCCAGAAACATTAAAAATGTACTAGCAGTATGAAATATTTGCAATAAATATCAAATTAAATAACACAGAGGATGCTGTATTGATTGTATTATTAATTTTTATTTTATTCAGTAAAACTCTTCAAAACAGACTGAAGGTGCCTTGAATTTTTCACCATTGAAAAGCTCAAAGTGAGAATCTAGGTCAAACTTACCACTAAGAAACCCAGACCCTCAGCCATGATGGACTTAAGTAGCTGTTCTTCTAGAAAGGCAGTTTTGATTTTCCGTGTTGACATTTTCTGTACTGACGTTTTTGAATGAAGAGAGTATCAAAACCGATGAAACAAGTCCTGAAATATACTGGTTCAAGGTAGGTTTTCCACTTCTATTTTAACCAGGACTTAAGCTCTGGAGAGAGAGCTAAGACTACAGTGTTTTGTCCAACATAGTGTCAAAACACTTGGTGTTGCGAGTCATCAGCAGCTGTCCTTTTGTTTGGCATGCTTCCCTGGGTGACAAGTCCCTGCCCTCCAGGTCCTCTTAGGTCCAGCCAGCCCAGGGGGAAGATCTGCTTCACGTGCAGAAAGGTGTGCTCGCTCCATCTCACTTCAGGCTGCCTATATGAACAGTGGCAAGAGGGATGCTCCTGACTGGTCTGCTCTCCGCTGCCTTCTGGATAAACTACCCTTCTGCCCACTGATTTTGAAGTTGGGGGGTGTGGGGGGTGGTGGGAATGACACCTTTCTTCATCATTTTTTCTCCCTGAGGAAAAAACTTGTGGCATTTAATCTGGCTTCTCCAAATAGCAAAGGAGTGCCGTCGTTGCGAGATTGCAATGGATCTTGTAAACATACCTTTTCTGTCTTCAGAAACCAATTCAAGAGGAAAATGTTCTCACTCTGCTCCCTGTGTCTGGCATCCTCTGGGATGGTCCAGGAAGAGACTCAGTGTTGTCACATAGCCCATTCCCCTGCACCGAGATGAGCCACACTAATTTTTCTGGCAGTTCCCAGTGAGGGAGATCCCACAACCTCCTAAGCAAACCTGTTCTAGTGTGTTCTTGCCCCTATTGTTAGTCTGTTTTGCCTCATGTCTAAATCTTTTTTTGTGGAAACGCAAATGCTTTGCTTTTTGTTCTTTCCACGCTCAACATAGAGAATAGGTTACGTCCACCCTCTGAAGTGTGTTACTTCATTTCCCTTTAGTTATTTTAGTTACGCTGTGCAATTCCAGTTTGTTTTATTGCCAGAGGTATTGTTTTCTGGTTTTCTGTTTAATATTTTTTCCCCGCACTTGCTCCAGTTTAGCCCATATATAAGCACATACACCACATATGTACACAGACGTACCATGTTCTGGTGTAAATTGCCTGTAACTGGAGACAGATCTATTGTGGCCTTATCAGTGTCAATTAGAGGTGTTCTTTACTGTGTATCTCGGAATATATCCCAGTTTACATATTGCAGTGTGGTATTTGCTTTCCCACAATAGCAATATCTTTTGCTTGTGATGCTGCCTGCCCTCCTAGCGTTGCTCCTGAGCACACTGCTCCCCTCTCTGTGCTTATCACCATCTTTGATGACAGCTGTGAAAGAGAAGCAAACACTGGTATGAACCGCGACTCTCCTGTTGGTTCAGGCAGGTGCCCAGTTGCAGAAGACGGGGAGGGCAAAGTTTGAAGTCTGGATGTAAGTCAGCATCTAAATTCAGCCTGGGGCCCAGCTGCCTGTTAGAGCATTGTCTTCCGTGACAAGACTGGACTGAAGGCAGATACTTCACCTTTAGCTTCCCCTTTCCTTTAGCCTGCTTCAACGTGTAGCCCCATCTGAAACCCCTTCCCAGCTACTGCCAGCGGAGAAGCTCCTTGGAGCAGGGAAACCTTGCTGTCACAAGGCTCCCACCGCCAGGAACAGGAGACCAGTCCCAGCAGCTTGAAACTGAATTGAGAGATGCTGAAGTAGCAGCCCATCGGTGAGAGGGATACTTCTGCACATATCAATACTCCTCCTTTCTACCCCAGGATCCCTGTCCCACTCTCAGTGCTGGTTTTGGACTCATCCTAGAGTCCAGACAAACCTCGGGGCAGGCTGGACCTGTGCTACAGAAAGGTTTGGAAAAAAATTCTAGTGAGGAAAGGAGCTGGCTGTTTTTATCTTCCAGGAAGTGAGGGAAGGAGATCATGGGGATGGTCATCCAGAGGTCCTGGCTTCATAAGAGAGGAAAATTTATTCCTCTCTACAGGTGAGAAAAGTATTCCTAGAGCAAGCATTTTCCTCTGTATACTAAGAAGGCTTCAATTCACCCCCTTGTAGTGATCCCAGAGCAGAACTGAGAGAGCGAAGCGGGGAAATGGCCGTTGTAGATAGATTTTGGCCATTTGGTGTGATTTCTTTCATGTTACGGGTTTTAGTTCTTTGGGAGAATTCTTATGTTAGCTGATAGGGCTTTGCTAAAGCTGCTGAGGATGGGGGGAGCTGGGCAAACTTACTGGAGGAGTACACGTTGACAGAGTTAGGGAATGCCCATGCAATACTTGGCATGTTTTTTCAGTCCTGTCTTGTTCACTGCCATAAAAATGTTTCACAAATGAGTAAGTGGGATCTGGTACGATAGAAAGACATTTGTACGATATGTATTGGCATCCCCATATTGGCCTATGGGGAACTAAATCCAGGGAGTGCTGCCAAAATTATTCTGAAGAAGTGTTTTGTTTACCTTGTAGAAGGGAAGTGCTACAGTGTTTGTTTTTCCCTCTTTTTCATGTGAATTCGAAGATGGACAATTTTAAGATACCCATCCTAAAATTCCACCTTCTGGAAAAAGAGGCTATAGAAATGAGAGAGGGGAAAAAAACCCACTTTCACGGTGAAAAGATGTATGGGAATGGAGAGAATGATTTGTCTTTTCAGTTCTCCTGTCTTTATCCTTTTGTGTACTTGTACCAAATTCAGCCTCAAATAAATCAAAGCAAACCTCTTACTTATGAGCTTTTATGCCCAGAGGTGTTAAAAAGAGAACCCTAACTTTTGTCCGTGATGTGGCAGGGGGTGGAGGTTATGTATTCTCTGCTTCATACTTGAAATCAAAAGATCATTAGGTAACTGATGAAAGGATTCGTTTTATGCCTTTTTCCCTCCTCTCCCCAGTTCAGGAAGAGGTAATGGTAGACAGGTATGGAAGTTGCTGAGAGTGTATCAGAATTATTTTATACATTTATTACTAACAGAGAGATAAATGGGTACATTCATAATCCTTCCAATTCAAACCATCCACCATCTGGGAAGTGGGAACCTTTCCAGTTGTAGGAATCAGAATCCACTGGAGAAATTTTGATGTACTGTTGCAACTTGGACGATGAAAGCCAAGAGTTAGGATTGAGCAACGTGATGGCAGGGGTTATTTGTCTCCTATTAAAATATTTCTCTTACTTATTACCAAAGATTGTCAGTGCCGTGCATGTACCTTGACCTCAGAGCCCTATCTGACAGGAAAAAGAATTTTGTAGCAAGAGAGCTGCCAGAAAGGTGGTGAAAGGAGAAGATACAGGAGAACTTCATAATAGCATGAATTAGTTGCATACAGAAACAACATCCTGTCACTTTAATGCAATAGGCCTGTGTTTTGAGACAAATTCAGGACAAGAGCGAATGCCTGAGTTGGACTCTCAGTTGATGTAATTCAGCATATAAACTTGTCATGTGCAAACCAATGGAGGTGGAGATACCTTCTTGGGAGACATCCGTCTGTATCAGGGTTCTGCTCCTGAATCCTTGGGAAGCCTGGTCAAGAGTGAGGGTGTTTGAAGTGGGAGAAGATGAATGGGTATGGCGCTGAACTCAGCGGGCGCTCTGCCCTGCCGGGGCCGTATGCTGACCCTGCTCAGTTCCTGCCAGAAATGCGTGGCACCCTGCTCTGCAGTGCCTGCCAGCAACCGAGGGGAGCCTGGGGGCTGCTGGCTCATCCAGAGCACCCACTGGCCAGGTCACTGATCAAAAATGCTGGGTAGGTAGCAACTGAAGAGTGTGTGCTCCTTACTGCCCCTGGTTCAGAGCTGTTTCCCTCCTTTTGACTACCCTGAAGAGGGTGTAGCAAAATACAATTGCTGCCACATAGCAGCAGTTTCGACTGACAACGAAATTCTTCTGAGTTTGGAAAGAAAGTAATTCTTTTCCAACTGATCTTCTGACCGAACTTTTCAATATAATGATTATCATATTCATTACTCTCATGTAGTGTATTTACTGCAAAAATAATATTATTGAGGATACTTTCCACCAAATCACATATATCTAAGCACAAGAGGAAGGAGTGAGTCAGGAGAATGGTTTTAAAAATAATCTGGCAATTTTCTAAAGCTACCCAGATATTGCTTTTCATAGAGAAAGCTGAAAAATTTCTGAGGTATTTAGGTTTGGCATGCTGGTCTGAAACATTAGTTGCTCAGAATATTTTATTTGCAGAAAAGCAGTGGGGAGGAAAGGGCACTCCGGAGATGTGTCAAGTCACAGGAAATAAGTCAATCTGTATGCGTACTGTCGTAGTTTTCCCTCAGAAATAAAACATTTTCCTTGTACTGGAGACAATAGCATAGTATGTTATATTATGTGCTGCAATCTGGAAGGTAAATCCTTCCATAAAACCGTCAGTGTAGCTCACAAGCCAGCTCACCATAAGAGTATTCTTCTCGGCTTCTACAATATTCTACTGGTACAAGATACGTGGCAAACTGCTCTTAAGTCTTTTATGTGAATGATGCTTCAGTAGTGCATCCCCGTCTTTCAGAGCCTCCTAGTCATGGCACCTCCGGCACTGTAGAACATGGGGGACACTAAAAGCAGCATAATGAACTGTAGGCAGATGAGCCCTAATGTGGAGATCCTGTATTCCCTTTCCTATTTGAGAGCACATGGGTAGTATGTATCACAGATAAGACGCGAATTTTCAAGACATCACTAGAGAGAGATTTCCAAGGATAAATAGAGGATTAACTTTTCATGGGAAAAATGCAGGACCAAATAAAAACAGTTAAATGATGAAATATGCCCACCGTTTCCCTAGCAAAATTCTGCAAACTGCATGGATATACTTGAAATAGAAAAATAAAACACTCGTAAGCCAGATTGTCATAACTGTTTTTTCTTTTCTTTTTCTGTAAGATTTCACCCCTAAAATAATTATTGTACATGTGACAGAGAGTCAGTTCTTTTTCCCTTGAATTTTAATTGGGAATGAGAGCTAAACGCAGATTTTCATCTTGAAATTCTCACTTAAATATCTTAACTGAAGATTCAAGGAAAGTCAAATATTGCATCTAAGATGAAATAAGCTGCAAACAGCTTTTTGGCTTTGCAGTATTTCTAGATCTGTAGTTCTAAAGTTTGCAGTTTCAGCCTTTTAAACCTATTGACTCTGGATGAGAAAGAAGTCTATCAGTTTTAAAATTACCGTCTGGTGGTTTGACACTGCAGACTCTTCAACATATTGAATCACAAAGTGATGGAGAAGTTGAGGTGTAGCCTTTATGGATGTTCTTATATCCCCAAATATTCCAATTAATAAAAACTATTCAGAAGTTGAGAGGGGGAAAAGAAATCATTGAATTATACGGGCTATTTCTAGATAAAATCTATCATTTACAATAAAATTAGTGTCTGAAGGAGTGTTCCGAAAGCAGAGAGATAATATTTCATATAAATGTGAAGCTTAAAATAATGTTTAGAAAGCTGCATTTTTTCCTGCCTACCCATAAATCAGAGTTCAGCTCAATTCCACTGAAGGACTAGCTGTGCTTTCAGGAGGAGCCTGATTGGAGCCCGAGACAATAATGAAGAACAAACTGAAATATCAGGCTGAAAAGGCCAGTAACTACCTAGAAGTTTTTCCAGTGGTGCAAAGTATTGCATGTGTGTTCTGGTTCTTTGGCAATGCATTTGATTTCATTTAAACACAGAATGATTCAGTTAACGAAAATACAATTTAGTCACTCAAGTAAATGCTACTACTTACCTCCCGTGGAAGGAACTTTTTGGCATTATATTATTGCCAAAAGACACTGGAAACGGAGACTTGAAAGCATGAGAAATAAAATCTACTTAAAATTATTAACAACTCCAAATACAGACTTTAAGTATTCTTCCTCCTGCAACCTCAGACAGAAGTCATGAATTAGAAGTGTTTGAAGGTTCAATGATCACCCAGTCCTTAGAACTGATCCTGTCACATCAATCTGCATGACTGTGAAAAGTGTATGGTGGAAAATCTTGTTCCGGGCTTGCCTGTGCTGTTAAGTCTTCTGGGGAAAAACCTGGAGATTTCAGTCCTTGTGTCTGGACCTTTCATGAACTTCCTAAAAAATGGCTAGTCATTTTTGAAAATACAGGCCTAGTATTTTAAGTCAGAGATTTATTTGTCTTAAGGAACGTATCTAGAGTATGTCCACAGAGAAGAACATTGTTACCGATCTACTGCAGATGATAGACATGACCCTCTGTTTAGTGTTCCAAAGTGTTTTAGAGAATTATAGTTCTTTTGGTGGTTTTGTTTAAAACTTATTTCCTAAGAACAGCTTGGAGTTGCACATCTGTTGACTAAAACTTAGATCTAGTTCTGCTATAAAAATTTTGCTGGTTTATGTTACCTATGATTTGTTATTGGCAATAACAAGAAATTGCTTGTTTTTCCCAGGGAAGTGTCTTGTTTCCTGGCTTTGTTCTATATAGGGCCCCAACTTCATGTCTGCCACACATATTCCTTCTATGCTGCAGTTCCTACCAACTTTTATATCAACTGTGGAATAGTTAATGCATTTGACATGATTTTCCTTCAAAAGATAACGTGTTCTACAGTTGTGTTCTTGGAAGTTTCATTTATCCAATTTCTTAAGTGCCTGGTTTATTTTAACACATCATTTTTGTAACACCAGGAAAACTATAACCGAAAAGCTAAAATGATGTTGCTTTGGAGCTTCTCTTCTTGGTAGTTTTTTAAAACAATATCCTAAATGTGTATTTTTCAGTGACTCCTTGTGAAAGAAGGTGCACCTTGGCTTGTGCACTAATGGTGCAGTGACCCCTGGCTTATGTCAGTGACCTTCTATAGAAGTATTTACATTGTGCTGGTGGTTTGATGTGATCTGCCAATGCATAATTATGAGGCAGAGAACTCTGAGCCATTAAATGTTCCTACAACCTCCTTTAAGTATCAAAATGTCTTCGCTTAATTCTTCTAGGGAAGGACAAACGAGGGCAATGCGCTTACAGGCTTGCCAATTTCCCTTTATGTTCGCACTCCCTTCTCCCAAGGACGTAGACAGATGTACGTCCCTTTTTTTAACAACTGAGTATAGCAATTTGAAGATATCCCCTTAAAAAGGTCCACTCATGAATTTTGCATTTTTAGAGTTCTTTTATCCCAGGATATTTTGCTAAAGCTGGTCAAACCTTTATGTAGGAAAAAGTCTCACACACTGAATGTGTAAGGATTTTGCCAACAGAATCACACCTTTTCTATCCCAGATAACAAATTGGTTTGTGATTATTCATTTACAAATGCATAAGTTACAATGAAAGTGAATGTGGTGTTTCAACCGTGGTGGCCTTGAGGATAGTGGAGATATGTAACATGTAGATGTCGAGAACCCTCCCTGCTTTTTAATTTTGCTGAAGGCATCTGCGCTTTTTAGAAGGTTACATCACTGGTGGAGGAGGAAATTATTATCTTGCTGATGTTAGTGAGAGGTTACTCAATGACATCAGTGGGTCACGATTCACAAGCTGTGTGAAAGACATTAATTGCATTCTTTGTTGGAATTTTGCATAGCTGGAAAACTTATTTCATTGACGTTAAACTAGAAGCCAAATACTGGATAGAGGAAAAATGGTAAATATGGTTTCATGTTGATTTTGCTTCTGCACTGCATCAATAATCAGTGTCTAACCAATTGGTAGCCAGCTGGCATCATCAGAGAAATAGGTGTTTAGCTGCCATGCCCCGTGTACAGGAAGACAGCACAGCAGCACAGTGGAGTTGCGGAGCTGAAGTTGTGGTATGCAAGGAAAGCATGGCAGGCTGGTTGCAGGGGGTCCCAGTGGAGATGTGCCCAACTCATTTAGGATTTCTTTTCAGGTTTCCTCAGAGATCCCACTGCCTTTTCCATGTTCCTTGGCCCAACCCAAGTAATTAACTCCTTTTCTCTTGTATAGCCATAGGAAAGACCTATAATTCCTTACTTGCATCTGGAGGTAAGAGGAACTATTTGTGATAATTTTTATCCAACTAAGGGGAATAATTTGTGATAATTTCTGGCATCTGGCATAACATGGGCCTCTTTGTCTCTTCCTGCTTTGAGAGCAATGGCCTGCCTTGTAGGAAATACATCTGGTCTAAGACGTTTATTGTTGAGAAGAAACCACCACAGTCCTTGATCATAACCCACAGTATCTTTAAACCATGACTTATTGCTAGTGTGACCTTACATGCCTCCATTCATTCCATCACTGTGTAATTCTCTTGGCTAACCTCAAGTAGCTTGAGTTCATCTGGCCCACATACCAGAACAACTTGCAGTTATCTGAAAGCATCTGGTTTTGAAATCACTGCATTTCTTCAGGCAAAAGTGGACACCAGATCAAACTTTGGTTTTTTGTGGAAAATCACAAGCTGGGGCGGGATACCTGGGCCTCTTCACACGGAATGGCTTCTGATGGCAAGGGAATTGTAATTTCATTCAAGACCATAATTACAATAAAAACAAAAGATGCTTAAAAATCTAAATATATTCCCACGAGGCTGACCTTCTTAAAGAAAACAAGTAATTAAGGGGCTTCTGAAAATTCAGTATGGTTAAGGCTTTGTTATACATAGCTTTCATTCAGGTTGCTGAACTTGAGTGATCAGATGGGCATATGTACATGTACACATATATACATGTGTGGTCTGGATGTGCAGTGATACATAATCACTATATATGGAGAGAGGGAAAGGACAAAGAGCTTAAGGGCGAGTGACAGGCAGGACCAACGCCTGGTAGCAAGATAGATACCTTCTGTCTTCATAGGTCCCATGTTACAGTCCTTCTGTGCTTCTTACAGTGCACAGGCAGTGGCACCGGGGAAATTGCTCACGTGAGCTCAGAGCAGTGCTGGGATTCTCTGTGGAAACTTTGTCCATCTTTGCGAATAAGCGTAGGAAGATAACGTAACAAGCAGTTTTCCTGTTTCTCCTGTGAAATGGGTCATCAGAGCATGAAAATACGCTTGTGATATGATTCTCCAGAATTTAGTAAGATGTAAGGTAGGACCTGCGCCCCATCTTCACAACAGCTTTTTAATGTTTGCATGTCAAGGCAGACTGTAAATGAACAACATCAGAGAGTAAACATGGCCACCCCAGACATAGGCTCACTTCCCAAGAGAGGCAATTCATCGAGCTGCACTGCTGTGTTTTCAGGTGGCCACAAGTCAGAGAACACAGCTTGAAGTCTATAGGAATAAAGGCATAGAAAAGAAAAGTTACATGGGGTGGAGAGAAAGAAGCATTCTGCAAACCTGGTTTCTCAGTGCCAAATCACTGGGAACGGCAGGCAGGTAAACTGAAATGGGAAAAAGAGAAGAGGAAGGGACCTCAAGTTAAAAAGGAGAAGCTGTCTAGCCCAATTGCTCCAGTGGCTATTGAACTGACCTCAGAGGCTGAGATGCTGGAGCACATAAGGAAATTCCACTTTCTTAAACATCTTAATAATGCATTTGTTATTCTATCTTTTGCGTATATATTTCATCATACCAAATCGAGATACTAGTTTATCCTCATGGTTTTTTCCTAGTTGTAAAGCTGTAACTTGGCAACTTGTTGTAAGAAAGCCTTCCCTCTCTATGGGAGCCGCAATCTTAAAATCAAGATATTAAAATACTTTGGCAGTGATCAGTACTACAATCCATTTTTTTCCCAGAGTCCCAGAGAATAGGGTTTTCTCCTTAATTGTGCAACCTGGCCTGAGAGCTGCTTATACAAGGCTTAGGGAGAGAACTGTACCTTTTGGAGGCCAAAGTTAGCAGGTGTGCAAATGGTATTAGGGAACACACATGATCTCCAAGGCAATTCATAACAGCATTGTCAGGAATATCTGATGTCTCCAAGAGCTGGTACAGCTACAACAATTTTCTCCTGGGTCACTCCGATCAAAAATTCTTTTAATCTATTAACAAGTGTTTCAGCCTCACTTAGTTTTCCTATAAACACATGGTTCCATTGTTATGTTACAAAGGGGATTCCTCAGCCCTTGTAGTACAGTATGGTTACTAGGCTGAAAATAAGCCCAGCCCTTGGGAAGGTCATCAGTAGGCTTGAAATCGGTCAACATGCAAACCCCAAATTAATTATTTTTCTTTCTTGGGACTAAATTAAGAGTAGCCCAGGATATTTTTTCATAGCTTTTGAATGTGGTGAGCCTATTACAGTCTGTGATTTGACTGAGATCCCTGTTAGTATCCCAAAAGGGCTGTTGATTGGAGCACTCATAGGAAGGAATCAATATATTCTTTGATGTGTGCGTCTCTGTGCGTGCATGGGAAAACGTTGCTTACACATTGTCCTTGTTGGTGGGACTTTAAGAAAGCTTGCATTTCACACCCGAAAGGGAATGCTTGGGTTGTGACCATAGCAAGCGATCTCAAGGCACTCATCTACGATTTCTGTGGGGAGGCACAGATTAGACTTAAAACCGTTAAACAAAATTTGACTTCTTGAAATCGTGCAATCTCAGAGCGGTCACTGAGGAAGGCTTCTTGTCTGCAACTGCCCCCTGCACAAATCTGGTGAGAGGAAGCCTAAATTTAAGCACAGAGTGCTGAATTTCAGAGTGGGGAGAACCTCGCTGGCAGGGCTACCCTGGCTCTGTGGAGGCGTTTCTTCTGAAAGCAGCCTTCAGAGGGTTATAGCTCAGCTGCCAAGTGAGCAGGCCAGTAATCAAGCTCCAGATCTCTACTGGAGTTTGCGTTCACGCTTTACAAAATTAAAGACAGGCTAATTCTTTTGAACTTTGCTAAAATAGGCTTAACCTGTCAGGCTAGAATGAGAGCAGTGATGCCTGCTCCTGCTCTAGGATTGTTTGGCAGAACGAAATCTTGGTGATTAACTTTAGCGTGGTGAAATGATGGTTTGTTTGATTCTGAATCAATCTAGTGCCCAAAATCAGAGGCAGTCTTGCACTGTAATTAAATAAAAAATTGTGCATTACAAGCTGTAATACAGACTTCTTTAGTGGTAAAATTTTATGCAATTCAAGTAAGCCATTTTTTCAGCAAATTGTGAGTGCGGATGTCACCAGACATGATGTATGACACAAGGTAATAGTTTTATACCATTAATATGTGTTCCTTCTGCAAGACATTAATGTTCCCTGTTAAGAATAGCTCATGGATATGTTCTAGCTTCTGAAGCTCTGGTTACATTTTAAAAATTGCATATTTTTGCATTTGTTTGCATTCCTTTGTTTTTCCCTGTCCATGAATATTCAAAGAAATGAGTCTACTGTCAGGAATGTTCATAAACAAACAAATTACCATTAGAGGATATTGCAGTGCTCCAAGAATGTGACCATGGGAGCTACCTCCATCTGGGTACGGAGGAGGAATGATTCTTTGCAAGAATATTAAGAAACAGACAAAAATTCTGGTTTGAGTTTTTTCGCAAACCTCCTTTAGAGAAAAAAAAATCAATGAATTGTTAAAAAGAAGAAAAATAGCATGCCTGTCCTTCAGAACATCCTTATTTCCAACAAAACCCTGCTGTTATAAATCTGGCAATGCCTGAGACATTAGTGTGACAAATTTTATGCATGTGTAGGAATAACGTGAAACAAATGTGATGCAGCAGTAATAGTCCATCTCCAAGGCTGGTTTCCAGGGCTGCTCCTTTGGTGTGTGGTCAAGAACAGCAATAAAAGTCTTAGTGTGCTTTAGGCAGGGAACAGCTGAGAAGCACGTTCATTTGCTCTGCCATAATCTGGGTGCATCTGCAGGAGCAGTTTTGATGTATAATGCAAATGCTAGGTATTTTTTGGTTAGGATCTTCTCCCTGCTGTCTTTTCTTTTACAGAGCCCATTTCCATCAGGTGTTCATGCCAGCCTGGTGGTTTAGTGCTTGGTGTGGTTTCGGTAGTGGGGGAGGGAGTGTTGGCTTTTGCCGTGGTTTCAGTAGTGGAGGATGGGCTGCAGGTGTGTCCCCTGTAAGAAGATTCTCGAAAAAAGCTCTCCTCGGATCCAATTCCACCCCACCTCTAGCCAAGGCTAAGCCAATCAGCACCTCTGTGAATAAACCTATTTAAGAGAGGAAACCAGTTTTGCAACAGCTTTTGTTTTGGGAGCTCCCTTTTGTTTTGGAGAGGGTAGGATGGAAGAAGAGGCAACCATGTGGGAACCAAGCATGTGGTCACCCAGGGTAGTGAGGAACAGGATGGGCAGACATGGTAGTACAGCCATTTCCCTTTGGCCAATAGTGAGATGGTAGGCTGAGATCCTGAGTCCTCAGAGAGCGTTGGTTGTTTCTCTTAACTGTCCTACTCTGATTTCAGTTGGTGATTTGGAAGGGGTTTTGTTGTTTAAATTAAATTGATTTTGTTTCCGCAAGTTGAGTCTGTCTTTTGCCCATGGAGTGAGCCCTCCCTCTTCCTTGTCTTAGTCCTAAGTCATTTGTTCTACTTCCTCCTACTGGAATAAAAGAGCGACTGCGTGGTGCTTTTTTGCCAGCTAGGTTTAAACCACATCAACCAGACAGGATTAGTTTTGCTTGATTCTTTTGTCTTTGCTATTTTGACTCTTTTGTCCCTTTTCATTCTTCATGAAGCTGAATGTTATTGTTAGCATCTCTTTCTTTTATCATCTTGTCCTGGGTTCAGCTAGGATAGAGTTAATTTCCACAGCCAGGATAGCTGGACCGAATGAGCCAATGGGATATTTGATACCATGCTGATGTCATGCCCAGTACATATAAGGGGCAGGGCTAGCCAGGAGGGAGACAGTTTTTTCAAACAGCAGCGGGTGCGGTGTGGCTCGGCTCGGTGTGGCGCAGCTCGGCGTGGCAGTAAGCAGTGCGCTGTATATTACTTGCTTTATTGCTGTTATTACTATTGTTTCCTCTCTCTGTGGTGTTCAGGTAAACTCTCCTTATCTTAACCCATGTGGCTTTACTTTTACTTTTTTCTTTTCCTCTCCCCAGGGGTAGGAAGGGTGCGTGGGTGACTGAGTGGCGCTTAGTTGCTAGCTGGGTTCAAACCACGACACACCCTCATGTCATATCTGTCCATCAGCATTAATACTGTCAGGTTTAAGCCTTTGAATGATCAAAGCTGTGCAACATCTCTTTGCTGCATCTGTTTTCCTTTGTTACCCATCTTTTCAGTGTTCCCATCATTCAGGCGAATTGCAGTGCTTTTTCAGTCCTTTCCCTGTGCTTCATGTAACTCTGTTTTAAATTTTCTAGGCCATCTTTCCATTCATTTCGTGATTCCCACACCTCAGATTTTGTTATTAACCTTGAGTACGCAACTTTGTAAAAAATGCTTTCTGAAGTGAAAACAACTTCATCATGTCAAACGGATACCTGTTAAAGCATGCCATCTTCTTAATCTTGAAGGGGATTGTGTTCATTATCTGTAACTATTTGCTTTCTGGAGAGAACCCCAGCAATCAGAGGAAAGGATGTTTGAAAATATAAGTCTCAAATCTGTGTGTCAAATACCTCTCCCAACCAAAGGCATCTGTCATGTTTCTTCTTGCTATTCTGGAAATGAGAGCCATTATATTCATGGTCTCACCTCTTCAAGCTCTCTTGTCCCCTGCCATCAGGAGCTAGCTCACCTCTTTGTATTTTGACCATCCTCTCTGTATGAATCTGCAGAGGGTTTACTTGGGTCTGGACAACCTCATTTGTTGAGGGAATCAGCAGGTCTGGTCCATCAGACGTGTTTTGAGTGGGGACGCAAAACAGTGCTTGAGCCCAGGTATGTCAGGGTGCAAAGTGGCTGTTGCTGTGGTCTTCCTGAAAGCTGTAGCGCAATTCTGAGAAGAGACTTGGGACCCTTAGTACAGTCAATTGCTCTGCAGTATTACAGCCCCCTTGTTAATGTTGCTGAGCAGGCTGTAGAGAGGCAGGCCTATTCTACCCCTGAGTACCCGCTCCAGAGACTGGCTAATTCAAATGATTTAGCCTTTAAAGGGGCAAAATGTGATTTAGTTGTGCTGTTTGCTTTTAATACATAACTGTCCTGCTCTGCTTTATTTCATGCTGCTGCCTACTCAGGTATGCATGAACAGAATTTAACTTCTAAACTGCCCTGCTCTAAGCTTCGATATGACTCTTGGCTGAAAGTGGTGCAGTAAAACCCAGAGTTCATAACAACCTTTCTGTGTGGAAACACTGAAGTTTTACACTTGTCTAATATATTTTCACATGGACCTTAGAACCCTCATAAAGTATTTGCTCATGTTGCCAATTTTACCTGTTCCCCTAACATGAAGAATCCTAGTTATTACTTTGTCTGACACTTAAGGCAATTAATTTCATGGTAATTATTGTTCTTACCCTCATATAACATTGCCTGACACTTCCTCTAATTAACCAGAAAAGCTTAAATCTTATTCATGTTTCACTGGTTTCTGCCAGAGCTAAACCTTACTCTTCTTTCCATGTCTGACTAGTTAAGATGCTCAATTTGCTCCACACCAGCATGGCCAGTATGAGCTGAAAGGGAACTGCCTCTTGGCTGGTCAGTAATTTTGTCACCCAGTACTGAAGGCACGTTGAATTAACTATCTTGGACTCAAGTGGATGTTGTGAACTACACTCTTATTTTTCTGATCAATTCAGATGAATAGTTGCATCCTTAATGGGAGACGGTGAGGGACAAGAACCACTGCCACATTACTTATTTACTGAGTACTATAAAATCCTGTTTGAAAGTCAATCCTTGGACCATCAGAGGATGAAGTTAACCCAAAGCATTGCAGGCTGTCTTACCAGGACTGCATAATACTGAGGCTTTGCCATCTGGAGTAGGGTCCATGGGGAAGGTGGAGGTGATAATTTTGCCCTGAAGCGCTTTGTCTTTTTTCATTCCTGGCATACTGCCTTCTCTGTCATTCCACATAGAAAAGGTAAAATTTGTGTGGTCTTAATGTAGAGCAGCAGGAAGTCCTGTATAATCTAAATCTTTAAAGGGTTTTCTAACTTCTCACTACCTTTAAGTTGTGTTGACTCCAGTTCATAGGAGGAATGTGCTCTGCTTTGTGGGGCTGATAGGACTTTCTGGATGACTATATTTGTGTACCTGTGGAGAAAGGGACATGATAAAGAGTTAGAAAATGTGTAAATTAAGGTGTTATGAACTTTCTACCGGGCAAAAATGAGGTGAGGTCATGTGCTGGTTTTGGTTACATTTTCCTCATAGTAGCTAGTGTGTGGCTGTGTTTTGGATCTGTGCTGGAAACAGGGTTGACAATACAGGGATGTTTTAGTTACTGCAGAGCAGTGCTTGCACAGAGCCAAGGTCTTTTCTGCTTCTCACCCCACCCCACCAGTGAGCAGGCTGGGGGTGCACAAGAAATTGGGAGGGGACACAGCTGAGACAGCTGACTCCAACTGATATTCCATACCATATGATGTCATGCTCAGCATATAAAGGTGGGGGAAGAAGAAAGAAATGGGAAGGGGTGGGGGAACACACACACGCACACACACACGCACGCACGCACACACACACACACACACACACACACACACACACACACACACACACACACATTTGGAGTGATGGTGTTTGTCCTCCCCAGGTAACTGTTATGTGTGATGGAGCCCTGCTTTCCTGGAGGTGGCTGAACACCTGCCTGCCCACGGGAAGTGGTGAATGAATTCCTTTGTTTACATGCACATTACCTATTAAGCTGTCTTAATCTCAACCCATGAGTTTTCTCATTTTTGCCCTCCCAATTCCCTCCCCTGTCCCACTGGGGCGGGGAGTGGCTGTGTGGTGCTCAGCTGTCAGCTGGTGTTAAACCACAGCAGGTCAGGAAACAATTCCTGAGGCAATTGTTTGCATGTGAGATCTGAGTGCTAGGACACACCTCATCCATGATGGAAAAATCCATAGTTACATAAATAGTAATAAGAAACATTTCTTCTTACCTCTCCAAACCCATGTGCTTCAGAAATTACACTGGTCTGAAATGTAGGATAAATTATATTTTGTATTTGATTTGCAGGAAGTTTAAGATGTACTGTCTTCTGAAAGCTAGAAATATGACCTTTGTTAATGCAGAAAAACATCTTCACCTGTTTGAGGTAGACCCTTTAGGAAGGATAATGGGAAAGTCCATAGAGGCCACTAAATTAACTATAAAAGCTCATACAAAGACCCTGGTGCAATACTGAATGGCTTAGAAAAAGCATCCTTGCTCAATATTTTTTTCAGTAGCAAAAGCAAGCCAAGGATTTAATAGACACAAGGAAGTTAAAGTAGTTGGATGATTAAGAGGAATAAGATGAGAAATAATACTGGAAATATGAGAAAGCCATCATGTAAATTGGGCATGTCACCCAGAACAACACGTACTGTTCTACTGCTGTGCCTCAGAAAGGATTTCTCTGAAATAAAAGACATTCAGAAAGGAAATCATGCTTAGCAGCATGGGAAACTTCCATAGATGTAGAGAAAGAAAAGAAGAAAAGATTAAAAGCAACAAGAAACAATATCTCTGAGACACAATCACTAAACAATAGAGGACATGTTTCCATTTCTGTTCACCCTCCAGAGGGTGCAGGAACAAGTAATGGTTACCCAATGAAATAAAAAAGGCGCAAAGCCAAAGAGGGATTCCTATAAACATCTGAAGAGATTTTTATTACATTTACCTGAATGTGAAGAAAAAAAAGAAAAAAGAAAAAAAAAAAGCAAGCCATATTTTAGTCAGAGAGGAAAAATAATTTTTGAGTTCGTTTTGAATGACATCCCTTTTCAGGGCCACATTTTGGCACATGCTTCAGTCAACGTTAACGTGCAGCTTCCAGGAGAGATGCATTTGTACATGTATTCACGTGGTTTCCTGAATCTTAGGTGACGAGCCAGATGTTACCAGCTTCCAGTTGCCTCAATCTAGGTTTTATGTGCCTCACCACGAGCATCTATTTCTGGCTACAGACTGTAGTTAATACAGATGGGCGGCCAGGGCTGATGTGACTGTTTGTATTTCTAAAGTTTTTTTTTTAAGTACTCTGTGGCCTTTAAGGCTTGATAAAACTCCCATCTTACCAGTCTCCTCATTGCCAAAAGCTGGATGGTACATCTAGGACCATACATCCTCTTCAGTGCCATAGAGAAGATGCCTTTGATTCCTCCCATCATGGCTGTTCTCATGTTGATCAGGAAACAAGAATTTTGCTTTCCGTTTATTACATGCCAAGGAAGTAACGTGAGTGTAACTTTTATAGTTAATGCATAATGCCTAGATTTTAAAGTAATTGAGAAGGAGGCTTTGATATTTAAAAATAGATCTTTTAATATGGATTTTATTGAATTAATAGTACGTTCATTTGTGGATATAGTCACTGTAAATAGCTTAATAATTTTTCTGATGCCAGAGTGCCTCTTATCTGATGACTTCTTATGAGCAAACGAAAAAAAGGTGGCATATTTGATAAGTCTCTATGGCTTCCCTAAGGAGGGGAGAGAAGGGAGAGCTGAGGGATTAGAAGTCTGATTAGTGCATAATGAGGAACTTTACTTTCTAAAATAAAATTAGAGTAATTATAATATGACACATTCACATATCAATGCAATGACTTTAGTAAGGTTGCCATAGAGCTGGAGATCATAAATATATGAAAATACCATTATTTCTGACACTACTGTGAGTTTCAGGGGATGAAATAATCTTGTAGAGAATCTGCATCCTGAGCTCTGAGCAGTGACTGAACCTGTCGTCTGACGAATCGATGTGGGAAGGGTTCTATTCATCAGCAGCGCCAGCGTCACAGTTTTGAATGGGACTGTGTCCCAGTGCACTCTGTTAGACCAAAGACATTTGCAAGGGTTGCATTTCTTTATTTTGCAGCTGTTTTCCTTGACACTTTCTAAATCTTTCGTCTTTTTGCTTCCTCTAGCCTTTCTCTGACTTTTCTTTACGCTCTGGTATGGTTTTGAGGCTGTACACATCAATGACATTGCTCCATGGCACCACCAATGACTTGTCAACAGGGTCACCCATACAGACACTCAGATCGTGTCCTGAGAGTAGTCTGGCTAAGGCAATGGGTTAGCACCATACCGAGGGCGTTGAGGCAACACATTCTGCCCCAGCGATGACGCTGGCCCCGATCTATCTTTTTCCAGGAAGTACTGACTGTTAGGGAGAGTCAGTGCACAAGTAAACATACTGACAGACCCAAGCCAACTTCAATGGAAGCTGAAGATCCTCGTGGGCAGAGACAGCATGAATGGCGATCAGTGCTGTCCGCAGGAGTCCTGCCCTGAGAAGGTGAATTGTCAGTCCTTCTGTCCAAATAAAGACCCTATCTCTCTCAACAAAATAGAATAAGTTGTCTGCAGGGTGGTTTTGGCTGGTTTTTTTTTTTTTAATTTTAGCAGTATTTCCTTGGTTATTCTAAAGCATTAAAGCATGTTCATAAAAACAACGAAGCCTAATTCCGCTTTTGTTATTTGGGTATGTACTCAAATCTCTTTAAATGGGGTTATATTTGATACAGAAGGCTATTCGGTTCTGTTTGGTGTGTACTAAATCTTTTGCACCACTGCAGTGTTACAGCCTTATTATGGCTCTACAGCCTTAAAGTAGGGCTTGGATCTACCAAGGATTTTATCAGGCAAAAAAGAGGATGAAATGTAAACTCTGTTCATGCTGATGTTTTAGTTCATTCAACCTATCTTCCAGAAATACTTGGAAGAATAGTTTTGGACAAGAACAAGAATCTTCATGTACGTACACAAGGCATCATTAGAAAGGCAAAAGAGTAAGAAAAAGTCAATGTATTTTGGGGAATTGTCTTTGAAATGATGGATAATCCAAACTGGTTTTAAATAACATACATGAACAACAAGCCGCAGAAGATCACCACAAAGAAGATCCTCCAGCTCTTAGAGTGGGAAATACTATTCCCTATTGTTATTCATACCTCAAATCCTCAGATCATTTTAATCTTCATGGCTATTATTGCCTGCCTCCAGCTCATCCTCTGAAACAAAAGACGGAAGCAGGAGGTAGTAAATTATCTGGCAAGCTTCGGAAGCATAATTTTAAGCTGAAGAAAATGAGAAAGTCTTGAGATGTTCAATGAAGGCTGATTCTCCTTTCTGGGTGGTGGCACTGTTCAGAAGGCAACCCAGATGATCTGCTAAGATGTGCTGAGTCCCCTCAGAGCTGGCAGCAATGTGGGGCTGGGAAACTGCCTCTCCTGGGTTGGTCTGTCTAGTTGCCATTGCACTCCTAGGAAACCAGGCTGTAAAGGTCTTGGTGTTGCTTCCTTTTCTCCTGACATACTCAGGATCAGATAGGTGGTTGGTTTGGGCTGTGGTTCCTTTGCCCATCCCAGATATGCACATATGCTGTCCTCAAGAACAGACCTCCCTGTATACGTTCAGTGATGCTGCAGCTCATGACCTATCTCCCGCAAAGCTTTTGGGACAACCCACCTGTCCATCTATGTGGGCCTTATGGCACAACTACCTCCTAATGGATAATTGACTAATCCTGACAAACCTCTGACCTAAGATATAAGGAAAATGGGAGAATTCTTTCTATTTTAGCATATAATGTTATAATAATATATAAATAACTCGCAACTCCAACTCTAAACCAGCAGTACAATGCAAGGGTTTTCCCTGCTAAATGCACAACAGATTTACCACAACTGCTGCACAGAGTAACAGACACATAAATATGTGGTGAAATTTATGTCTTATAAAATAGTTCTAACTAAAAGGATACTTTACTTAATGTACAGCTGTATGTTATTTTGTATGGTAAAGTATATATTCATTTGGTGTAGAAATATATTATTTATATTTATAGCTCTATATTACTTTAAGAAAGATCTCTCCATACTTTTGTTTTTGTTTATACTTAATTTCCCTGTATTTTCCCAGCTGGAAAAGGAGTGTGTTAGCACTGAGGAGTACAGTGGTCCAACCCCACAAGTAACTTGTAACCTTGACAAAGTCCTTCTTTGTCAGTTTGCCTTAAAGTGATGTGCAGACTCTTTCACGGGCATCCCCTTGCCGTGGGGAAAGAGCTTGCGTGCCCTTGTGAAGTTGAGAGCTATGCTGGTGGTGGCATATGCCTCCAGTAGGGTCTCCCAAGCCTGACAGGTCTCAACTGAAGGGTCAGACAAAGTGTGTCCACGGGCAGGATGGGCTCACTAGCCTTCGGGCAACCATCCTAGGAGAAGGACAACTCTAACTCCAAACCCGGGCAGATGGAACTCGTTTAGCCCTGTAAGGCCATCCATCTAAGAGAAGGATACTCTAACCAAACCTACGACCTGAGGACTTCACTGTCACCGTCCAAGCTCGCTAGGCCCTGGCAGATGAACCTCAGGTGTAAAGGGTGGGGCCAGTCTCGCGCACGCTGCGCCTCACCTAAAAAATCCACCGCGCAGGCTTGAAGGGTGTACTCACATTTGCAAAGCCCTGTAGCGACAGGCAAGGGACGAAACGGCAATACCACCCAAGGAGACCCTCCGGTGTGCTCTTTGCAACTGGTCTTGCCTATCCCGCATTGGCCTTTTCAGCCATCAGCGCGCTTGCAATAAGAGGGGGCAAAGCCCTTCCCAAATCTTCATCCGCGAAGCCAAGCCACGATGTGCAGAGGAGGCATAACACAGCAGAAGTAACTACAAACTTTGTAAAAAGTGTAACAGCTCTCCATGAAAAAAAAATACCTGACAGACATATACATATGTATAAATTAGTGCTTAAAGGTATTTCGGCATTCTCATGCGGTTTTGTTTCTGTGCACAAAAGGAAGATGGAAGGAGGACCTGAGCAGTAAATACTTGCTTGAGACCTCTTATGCATCTCTCTACAGCGTTAGAAAGCTGGTATTTTTGCTGAAAGCCCCCGGGTGCTGGGGTTTGTCTCAGCTACTCTTCTCTTTAATGTGACACCACTTTTTCTCCCTGGGAGAACCCTTTTTGTAAGGAATCTGCTCTTCCAGCTTCGCATGTGCCAGAGACCATGTTCTCCACAGTTTATTTTGCAGACTCCTTACATGAGGACACGTAAGCCAGTGTGTCGACCCCACAGAAAATATTTTTATTTTTTGTTACTTGGGTCCACATGGGCCTTGCCTGAAGCCTACACAGATTTGCCAGGGTCAGAGGAGTTTGCACACAGTTAGCAGAGAAGAGATGCGTGTTAAGTAACTGATCTTCAGTAGCTAAAGGACTTTACAGCTATTCCCCTTTCACTCAATTCTGCTTGGCTGTTCTGCTTTTTTGTGCATGGCAGACATCCATTTTCTGTGAGAGCCACTTTTTACCTATACAAAAGTTTATATGCTGATATGCTTGCTAACTCACGGTTACTAAAGCAGGAGATAGCCCAGACTCCTTAATTAGAGCTTGCATGCCTTCATTTAGCTCAGCTGCTTGGAGGAAATCAGTCTTACAGAGTGAGACACCTCCTGTATGTAGGGTGCTGCCCTGTTCTTCAGATGATGCTGCTGAGCCGGGTAGGGAAGCTTCTTTTGGTTTTGTTGTTTCATTTTTGCAGTTGAGGAGAGCTGGTGCCCAGAGAGAAACTAATAGGAGCTCATCAATGGCTGTTTGGCTCTTCTAGTTTCTTTCCTCTTCAGTTTCCTCAGTTAAAAGGGATGGAAGGAAGAAGTTTTCTTTAAGGTCTTTCTTGAGGACTGGTTGGCATTGTCTGCTCAGGGCTGGACTGAATAGTTCTGTATCTTTCATAGAATCCTGCAGGTCGGAAAAGACCTTTAAGATCGTCGAGTCCAACCATTAACCTAGCACGGTCAAGTCCACCACTAAACCATGTCACTAAGCACCACATCTAAACATCCTTTAAATACCTCCAGGGATGGTGACTCAACTGCTTCCCCAGGCAGCCTGTTCCAATGCTTGACAACCCTTTTTGTGAAGAAATTTTTCCTAATATGCAACCTAAACCTCCCACTTGCTAGCTCAGGGCCATGATTTGCCCACGCTTGGCTTCCTGGAGAGCTCCCGCTTCCCTCCTGTCTTAGATATAGATGGAGAAATGGGGACTCCTTTCTTCACCCCGGCCTGGAGATGGAAATATGGGCAATGCCTGCTCTGGATCCCTGGTTCCAGTTTTGGACAGAGACATAGAAAGCAAGGAAGCATGTGCAAGAGCAGAGGCCACTGGTGCAGCCATGGTGGCTATCTGTGGAATCATGCTGGTGGATGAGTGAGAAGTAAATCTTGCCTCTTAATAAGCAACTGATGAATTTGTTCCCACAAGTATGTCTAGATTTACTTCTCGACATGGTGTACATATCTATATCCTTAATGAGTTTAAAAAAAAAATCAAAGGAAGCCATTATTCTGAAGGAATTGGAACAATAATGCTGCACGGATCTGCCTAATTAACAAGGCTGTGAAGTAACTGGAGTAAATTAGCAGAGACAATTAATTTACCCTGCATCAAAATACACATTGGAATGCAGTAGAGAGATTGCATAATTTACATCTGTGATTGCTCGAAAGAACTTACGGGACCTGATACTCAGATTACTTTCCCCGATCCCTGAAAAGCATATGGAAGCATCCACTGTTTTTAAATTTTAGTGCACGTTGGCTGGAATTTAAAGTATTTTGCTGGGGCTTTTGCTTTGAGAGTGTGGAGTGTATTCCCTGAGTAGTAGTGCATCTGCAACACTAGTTCCTCCTGTCCAAGGCTGAGACTCTATAATCTAGAGTTTCATCGGAAGGAGTGGTGGTGGTAATTCTTTATGACTTTCACTAGGAATATGATTCTTTTGTGCATGATGTAGATAAGCCTTGAAAGTCAAACAAAGGGGTGTTTAAGCTCGGCTGGGTTTGTTGCTGCAGGAGAAAATGCTCAGATCCAACGATTAGTTTGAACCCTGGCTCAGATGTACCCTCACAACAGCAGCTGAGGCAGTTCAGTGAAAAACTTGCACTACGTTGGTACAGCACAGAGAGAGCCCATGATTATTGTATGCTAATTATTCTGTAAATCTGGAGTGTTGCGCAGATTTAAAATACCACCTTTCTGGCCTCATAAACTATGTCTCTGCTACTACAGGAGGGAAACTTACGATACCTCTATAGAGTTCTTTGGTGGTATTTACTCAATTCTGAGTAAAGGATTTAGGAACACAAAATCTTCTCCTGAAAGACTATCAAAGTGCTCCTTAGAAAGGCACTTGATTGATTGCAGACCAGCTTGTTCCCTCTTCATCACCTTATTCTTCATTCACAATTTAATGATGGCAAAACCTGCAGCAGCTTCTCTTCACATAACTCCCCAGGTTAAGAAGACCTGTCTTAAAGGCCAAGTCCAACCATCGTAATGATCTAACTTAAATCTAAAGCGGGTGTATAAGCCACATAAATATCCACCAGAAGGAAGTGTTGGTTGGCTCTGAGGAAAACTGTCTTCAGATTAATGGCTTTGGTGCTTTTGTGTATTTGTGTATGAGCAAGTAATTCAAGGTGCCTGCTGTTGTAATGATGGCTGGTAAGAGTAAAGCAAAACCCCATCCTTCAGTGTATTAAATGTTTGCTGCTGCAGTGACTGATGAACTAAGTGCATTTACCTGGGAGATCTATGCTGCTGTCTCCTCTGATGCAGGCGTGCCTGTGAAACTGCTGCTATAAATTACGTTAGACAGAATTTGTACATTGGTAGACTTGGAACATTTTCCGAGTGTGAATTTGTTGATGTAAGTAAAATGCTTTGTAATTGGGGACAACCTTTTTTGGGTATGCCCTACTTACTATTTAAATGAGGTGCTTCTGAGAAAGGAACTAAAGAAATCCCTGCTTTTCCTCATTTGAATAGCTCTGCAGAGGATCTGAGTGCTGGAGTTACCACTTGCACATTAATGAGAGGCAAGTACTTAAACTCTACCAGTCTAATGTGAAGTCTCACATGCAATTGTATGTAGGTACCAGACATAAGGGAAAAAGTTTGCTTTGAGTAATACTTATCCATTTTCATTTCTTCACTGGTTAAAAAAAAAAAAACCTGCACCAAGAATCCTTAGGCAAAAAAGTGTATCAACTTTATGTACTGTTTGAAAATATCAAAATACGGTGGTTTTAGTTGGTTTTGAATAATTCTGTAGTTCTGTCTTCTGAAATGAGTGTTTTATTTGCTTTTAGTCCAAAAAAAAAGAAGACATGCAAAGATATTTTCATTCTTATTTGACTTGTACATCGTAATGTTTAACAGTGGCTTAAGATATCCCTTCTAGATAAGATCATTGCTATTCTTTACCAACGCGTCTTGAGGAAGATTTCACTGTTTGTCTTTTTATTAATCTCATTTTGCCCTCTGTACTTCAAGTGGTTTGGCCAAGAACAGAAGCAGAGGAACCATGGTGCTGCACAGAAGGATATGTTTCCTGCAGAAAGCAGTGCTGGGAAATTCCACTGGATAGGTATTTGATGTTTTTGAGGTGGTGGAAATCAGGAATGTCATTCTGGGTAGGTTCTCCTAATGCAAAATTTCATTTTGACAAAGCTAATAAAATGTTCCACAGCAAGTTGGCTGTTTATGACTAACCTCTGTAGGCTTTGACTCACACTTACATGGAGAAGAGTTCTGTGGTTTGAAGTGTTGTCACCTCTTGGCTGTTTATTACCGTCCCTTCACTGGAGATACCTGCACTCATTGTAGAACTGGCTGAAGAGAATCGGTGATTTTAATTGCAGTTTTGGTGAATATGAAAGAGGGAGCTGTAGGGCCTGAGGAACTGTGTATCACCCTGTCCTCATGGACAGGAGATGGGGCAGCAGAGGTAAAGCAGGAAGCCGGTATGGTGGGTGCAGGGTGCGGCATCTTGGAGCTGGGAGTTTGTCAGAGCCTGTGGCTCAGTGGGCTGCAGACCAGCTCCCCAAAGTGCGGGATGCCAACTGCTGTGACTCAGCAATGCCCAGCACCCCGATAGCTCACCTAGGGTGCCAAAGCAAATAAGACTTAAAACAAATGAGATACCCAAATAATTTTTTACACTAAATACCACAATGGCATTTCCATCTGCCAGGAACTGAGTTGAACAAACCATTTTGGTTCAATTTAGACACCAGAAATTGAATGAATTTATGCTTTTTGGACTTTTTATTGAAACTTTTCTTAGGAAAAAAACAAATCAGTATTTTGACCCACAATCACGTTGTTTTCCCCTGGATCAAGATAGAATCCATATCATAGCAGGGTACCTGCAATTAAACTCCTCTCCTATGACATTCTGTTTTAATTTCTATTTTCTTTGCAAAATATCCCATACCAGACGAGACTTTGAGATCCACCAAGCCGCACTTACCCAATATTTTGCTTGTCCATATTTATCCGCGAAAACAGGTAGACTTGGAATAAAAAAGGTGGAAAGAGGGGCTGTGTCAGGGAAGCAAAGGGCATGCAGCAGCCTTGCTAGGGAAAGCCTACTTATGAATGTGGAATGATTCCTGGGAAGCTCATTTAGCTTTAGCTAAGTCATTGTTGTAGATGAAGAAAGAGACTGAAAGAAATAAAAATAGCAGTATCTTATTGAATATTTCAGATTGAGCAGCTCACACAGAACGCTTTCTGGAAGTCTCTTTTCACATAAGCAGCTGAAACCAAAAATAGATCTCAGCTTTAATAATCTAAAAGAGATAAAATTGGATAGTTACTTTTGGGTTTTAATCGTTTTGATGGCACCTCCGGGAGGAAGAAGCTTAGTATCACATCAGTATCACATTTTTCAAGATGTTTAATGTTTGAAAGGAAGGGAAAGTTAAGACAACATCCTTCAGTGAGAGCTTCCATCATTTCCTTTGTTTGCATTCTGATGACATTGGATTAAGTGACTTATAAAGATATTCAAGTAGTTATAAGTACTTCGCCAAGCCTTTGTATAACTGTATAAATAGTTCAACAATACATACTGAGCAGAGCTTTTCGGAGCTGTGAGATTCTTCTCCATCATCTGTTGGTGGATAAGTCTTGGCCAAGCTGAGATTTGTCTTGCTGAAGTGCAGTGCAGATCTTCCTTGCTTGGGCTAATGAACCTGGAAATGGAATGACAGGTGGTATGAGGGAAGACTGGGGTATTTTACTTCGAGGCATAACTGAGCTGCTTCAGCTCAGCAGGTCAGAGAATTTCCGAAAGCAGCCTGGGCAGTTAATGCTAATGGCAGCTTAGCTGTCTCTTCCAGAGATTCATTCTGAGTCTTCTCGTTCAGGCATTCATTCAGTAGCTCTGTCTAAATTGGGACACCTGATTAGTTGCTTGTTTCCTTCCAAATGTACCTTCCTTTTCTGACACTGGTGTCTGTAGGAGATGAGATGCCTGCTACTTCTATTAGTGCTGACGCCATTTCTAATGCTCTGAGGGATCTAAATCAGGCAACACCATGGTGCTTTTTTTTTAAGAAGAATGCTGAAGAATTAATGTTCAATATTGTTGGGAGCGTTTCCTCTGTGGCCTCATAGTCTAGATATGGTCCTTGTTTTTCACTAGCTCCGTCGTTGTAGTTGAATGATCCTGGGTCAAAAATCACTTTCAATGAATCTTTAAATTGTGATGTGTCAGTGTATAAATAGGTACTTTCAATACAGGTGTTGAGTGTGCACCATCTGCTTTTTCTTGACTGTGTCTGAACAAATGTTCTTGCCCTAAAGGGGTCAGCACTAAAAATAAACCTTTCACACGGTAAATTACTGCAATTCAACTGGTAATTTCTAGGAAGAAAATGAAAAATCCTTGGCGATTACAGTGGAGAATGAATATCACAGACTTAGGAGAGGAACAGTGAGGGAAGGCAATACTGAACATCGCATCATGAACCAAAAATACCTCAAAACAAAATACAGATATACTTCTGAATAATTTCTAAATATGTCTGTCGGTAGCTCTGTACTGGGATGCAGAAGTTCTGGGGTAAATTTTAATGGAAAATGTCTATCAGGAGGGTGATGACACCCCCTATTTACCTTAAATCTATTGTTGGATGTTTTTTCTTGTTGGGATCATGTCCTTTGTGATTGTGGTTTTTTGGGGGTTTTTTGTGTGTGTGAGATATTTGTTTTGGTTTGTTTTAATCCATTAAAAAAAAAAACCAACCAAAAAAACCCCCAGAGAAACCCCTATAATGGAAAAGAATGTCAATATAAACCAATGAGGAATTCTGTGTCTAAAACTGCCCCAGTGGCATGCTCCCAGCTCCTTGCCTGGGAAGTCAGCAGATCTGTACTGCATCACTTGCCGATTCTGTGTGTGTTTCTTAGACCACCTAAGGGTATGTCCGGCATGACTGAACTTTCGGATGTACCTCACAGAATACCTTATTTTGTTGCTGCCATCTTTGTTGCCAAATACCATCTTTGGTTGCTAGAATAGGCACAACAAACAATAGCTACTTAACAGTTACAGCTCAGTAACTATTAGGGCTCATCTCTTTCCCATGGGGTTCAATCCTACAGGTAGGAAGAAAAATAAAAATCCTTTGACTTCATGGGATACTGCCCATATTGTATGTCAAACCACGGCTAGAGCAAGAGAAGAGTCTGATTTTAAATTTTTTTTTTTCCTTGGGCAGGGCTAAAAAAATAATGGGTGTGTTTTAGAAGAGAACAATAGCAGAAGCGATATACAAATTAGTCATAGAAAGCAAAAATATAAATCTCTCAAAGAAACACTAGTTACCTCCAATAAAGGTGAAAAATCCTGATGAAATGGAAGGGAAAAGATAGGAGAGTAAAAGATCACTCACTCCGTGTTCTTGTTAGGCAGCAGTTTCTGAAAGGAATTCACGACCGCTGCCGTTCAGCAAAGCACTTGTTTGTATGTCCTTTTCATCTCCAATAATGAACCCAGCCCTTATGTGTACGCCTATGGGCTCCTGCACGCCGAACAGCTCTGCTGTATCAAAGCCTGTGTTATGAGGCCTTTAAAGTGATATTTAGAGACTGACATGTGATGTTTATCTGGATGGGAAAACACGAAACAGTATTTATCAGCTTTGTAAAACATTTTTGTAAATCGTAGACATCTTCTGGAAGCAATCTTTGGTTTAAGATATTTTTGTATACACTAATCTGAAGGTTTATTCTTTTTAAAATGTGGAAATGCTGTCTTTTTTGTCTTCCTGGCTTTTTTTCCCTGTTTTTTTTGTTTGTTTGTTTGTTTGTTTGTGGGTTTGGTTTTTTTTTTCTCTTCCCTATTGCATCATTTATAGTATTTGGAGTAAATGGTTATCCCATTACTTGACACAGCTGTAGTCTGCTACCTATGGGAAGCACAGCATTTGTGCTACTTCATAAAGAAACATGAAGGAACAGCACGTTCTCTCCTTGCCCATCAACACCTAAGTAAATGTGGTTCCGAGGGAACAATATTTGCCCCCTATAATTTTGGGTTTCTTTCTCTGGTTCGAGAGGCTGGAGACTAGCAAGCGTTAAATTCTCAGCCATCACCTGGAGTCCTCGCCGCCCTACTCAAAACAACCTGTGCAAACAGGTTATTGAGTGACGAGGCTGAACCCAAAGTGCAGGAGGGAAACACCCTCTGCCACCTACTTACATCAGTCTGCCCGTGTACAGCTGGGTGGATCCATTCTGGTAAAATGCTACTACACAGTGATACCCAACAGGGCTTTTTTCCAAAGTGCTGCGGTAGATTTCCCCCTGCTCTATACTTACAGATAAAATATTGAAGTTTATATTAGCTTACAAACTAAATTTAGAAATTCTTTAGGATCATTTCATTTCATGGCTTGGCTTCGCGGACGAAGATTTGGGATTTAAATATTGTGTGCAGAATGTCGAATACTGTAATATTAGGATTCTTTTACCTCGAAGGGCTGCCTTGGATAGCATTGGCCATACGGTGTTATTTACGTTTGTGCTCCCTACCAGGAGCAGATGGAGTCCCCTTCTAGCAGCTTTGCTGCTTCTTTATGTGGGAGGCCCAGAGAGTAACTGTTGGGAACTACTCATCTGTCCCGTGTTCTGTTCAGTCCTCCCACCTCTTGCCCATGAGGCTCTTTTGAAGTCTTGCCACCAACACCAGCTTAGCAAGGACTATTTCTGGGATACGCAGTCCCTTTGGACCACTGTTGCTGGAGGCACAGAGACGTCCTGGAGCTTGCAGGGAGCTGAGTGGTGGGTGGGTGAGGGCTAGGTGGCCAAGGCTCAGTCCGGATATGGCTTGGAGTAAGGTGGTGTGCAGCATCATCTCTGAAACAAGCTTGGGTATTACCATACTGGGTACCTCCACACAAAGCCCGAGGAAAGCTGCTGCGGCATCCCACTCTGTGCTCTGTGTTACCTCTGTAAGTACTTCCCCATCCTCTTGGGTAGTTTCAGGACAGAAGGGAGTGCTACCACGGCAACACTGCCAGGAGAAGCAGAGCTGTCTATTTTAGGTGACTTGGGTTGAATGAAGCAAGTGGAGCAACTTTCTGGGAGGTTGCTGTAGTTGTGTCCCATGTAAGTTTTTGCTCTGGGAAGATGAAAGGATATTAAATTCAAGGCTGCGCCTGGTTGCACAGGTTCTTGCCTTCTTTTCCAGGGTGCTTTATTTCTACGTAACACCAGTGAAGCAAGGCGAGCTCGTTCTTGGTATGTGTGTTATGAAGACACAGGCGGGTATAGCACAAAATACATGTAGTGGTCAAATACCATTGTTTTACACCAAAAATGAAGTAATTCCTTGAGCTGATAGACAGTGTGGAAGTAGCTCGTGTATGGGAGACTACTTAAAGTGACAATGTAGTAAGAAAAAACAAATATGGCTTTTTTTTCTTTTCCAACAGCTGACCATAAATCTGTTCAAGACGGGAAGTTAAAATTTATGTTATACATTTTTTTCTTTTTCTTTTTCTGCAAATCAAAGCCTTACCTCGAAACAGTGGGATAATGCATTCCCACTGCAAAGCTCTCCATGTTTTATTTTTTATGATATTCAGAATCCACCAAGGAAAGCTGCTCCCTGGAACCCATCAGTGGCTAGTTACATGAGAAATCATGTCCTCCTCTGTTCATGATTATTTATTGATTAAAATACAATGTACTGAATTGCAAATTACCTCTTGGATGGCTTGAATGCCATATCATTCTTTTGTAGCCTTAAAATATAGCAATAAATCTGAAGCACAATATTCCAAGTATATCTGCCTATTCTTACCTTCCATTTATAAATTTTAAAACAGTTGTTTTTGGCAATAGTAGACTATATTTATCTTTATAGTGCAAAACCTTTTTAGTTAAAAATAAAAATGACTTTTAATTAAATTTGGCTTTTTATCCTAATTGGGAAACACTTTCAGCAACAGCTTGAAAACATGCAAGGGAAGCTTTTGTAACATTATCTACTCATGTCTCAGATAAAGGAGTTTTCCCATATTGTTACTCAGGGTTTATGCAAACCGCAGTCACTTTCAGTCTCTTCTTTAGCTTCTGATGTTTTACTTCAGATGTTTCTAATAATTAAATCTTATTAAGATTCACTTTGAGCCTATTAGGAATAAAATAGATGTTGCCAACATAATGGATTAGAGTATTTTAAAGCTTAAATGACATGTATCCATTGGGCACAATTTAGGATTAACAAGTTCTTTTTCTAGGGTTCAGGAAATATGACCTGAATGATTTAGAGGACCAGGAACAGTAGAATAGGCTCTGGGTGTATAAATGGTTTTATGGCCACTTGTGGTTTAGGAATTTATTGCCACTGCTTTCAGCAACCTTGTTTAAAGTGCATTTAAGAGAATTTTGATGAAACATTACCTAATGGTTTATCAGAGCACAAATGCATCATTTTATAGTACTGATCTGCATTAATGAATGGATGATAAACATATTGACGTGGTGTTTGCCCTGAAGCATTAATAGTAAAGATAATGATAAATCTGCACAACGAATACATCTCTAAGTTCGAGTGGACCTGCTTACAAAAAAACCCTACTGTAAATGCCTTTTTTTATTTTTTGGACATGCCAATGTCATTTCTAAACCAGATCCAGGCTTCTTGGTGAGGGACTGTCCGTAGAGTGGCCTACAGCAGAATAACAGGTGCAGACACGCTGCAGCTTTGGGCAAACTGGATCTTCCTGAGTATTTGTGTTCAGGAGATGGTCAACATATGTTGACTAAAAAAACAGAAAATCATCCCACATTAGCTCAAAAGAAAGCCATAACTACTTTAATTTATGATAGTTGGTTTTAATACTATTGTATAGATCAGGAGTCATAATACCGTTAGCTAAATCTACTTGCTAGTGTGGAAATTTTGTTCTTGTTATCTGTATTCCTTAAAATGTGCTAAGAGGCATATATTTTAATTGTCTTACCCTGGAACTAAAAATGTCTGTATCTTTCTTTTGTTTTGCACGAGTTCTGTGAAGAGCAGAAAGCTAAAATACATATTTTATATAAATAATATTATATAAACAATATCATAATACACTTTACATGATTTATATTGGAAAATGAAATAGCAATTAATTGCATATAAAAAATCTCAAAGATTCATTCATAATATTTTTGCTTTTCCTAAAGAAAGAAAGAACATTTGTTTTAAATTTTTCTGGGAGTAATAGCAAAAAGGCAAACAAGAGAACATTTGTGACGTTCACTGCAGAAAAAAGCCATTATAGAGACCCTGTGAGAGAATAACTTCACCACTGTGTTGAAACAGAGATGCAGTACAAGAGAAATACAATCTTGATATTTCAGGAGAGCCAGGTGCAGGAATAAAAATAACTTTATATCTTTGGCTTTGATTATCTTGTTCATTGAGTAGAAACCCACAGAAACTACATCATGTGAAAATTGCTCTGTTCTAGTCTCTCCTAGGGATTTTTTCCACAATGTCTATTCTAGGCCCTTCTTGATGAAAAAACAATTGTTTATGAAAGTTTTCCTGAACTTTTAATCTGCACTGCTTTGTTCACTTGAGTTTAAATAATAAATTTACCACTCCTTTTTTCCATCATGTGCAAAAGAATTCAGAATTAATTAGTCCCCCCTTTTAATTTTCTAAATTAGATGGAATCTATAACCAGGTTAAGAAATTGGATTTATCTTTTTAAGCCCATCATCTTGAGGTTGATCTAGGCTGTAAAGAGAACTTGTGACATTCTTAATAAAGCTGTCAGCAGGCAAACTTTCAAAGCAGAAGAATCTTGTGTTACAGCATTTTTATTAGTACTTCATCAAAAGTGTCCAAAGATTGAAAACTAAACAACTTCAATCAGTTCTCATGCTCCCAGGCTTCAGCTTCAGGCATCTCTCATAGTTATATCCCACTCTGAGGCAGCTGAAGCTATTGTGAGATGCTAGAAATTGGCCAGTGATGGCATTTTCCAACAAGGGCAGTCAATGCCTACTGTTGAATGAGTTTAGGATTGAATTGCTTAGGGCTGCTGTAGATACAGCGTACGACCAAACACAGTATACTTTGCCATTGTACACAGCCATAGAGTAACTCTTGAATGTGTTCTGTAAGTGCACGAAATCTAGGTGACATTCCAAAGCAATCTTTAGCAATCAAGCAAACATATCCAGTTTAAGAAGTCCTTAAATTCTTTAAACGCAGTTGAAGCAGTAAAAAGGTTGTGTTTTAACCCACGTCTCGTACAAAGACATTGTGGCAGATCTGTTTGGAGTGCCTTTTGGAGAAAAGGCAATCAATAAGCAGGTAAATCACTGGAGTGGGTTTGGAGATGGCTATGACCATGCTCAGAGAAAAGGAAACCAGAAAAGCCAGAGATATATAGCATTTCCTTGAAAGAAAACAGGTGTTACCTCAGACTGTTGCAAAAGATAGTTTACTTGCTTTGTGTAGATTAAGGGTATTAAAAAATGGGGAATTTGAAAAAGAAAGTCTTGGTGCTTAGTATCCCACTCTCTCTTCCATTTGGCTTGATGAAATCTTTCCCGCACCTCTTTTCTGACTACCTACACAATTCAAAGAAGCAATACAGATTTCTAGATGGTTTTAGACTCCTTATGAACAGCTAGCTTTTCCAGATGTGAACACGAACTTCCTTACAGATCCCTATTCACTGCTAATCCCTATTGCTCTTGCACTGCGCGCACTCAGGGTAAGCTTCAACTACCTAATGAATGATCATGAGTGTCAACAGGACCAGGACCCACAGTGACAAGGACCCATTTTCTTGACCATCTTGACGGTCAAGATGGAAGGGCAACCAGAAACAGAGGTGACTTGGTCAAGATCACACTGCTACCGGTGGCAGAACTGGGACTTCAGCCCATCTCTGTAGATTACCACTTCAGTGCATTTATACTCCAGATAGTAAATCCTTTTAAGGTGTTTTGGGAATCCATGTGTATCCAGCTGAAGGTTATCAAAACCAGGGGTGTACAAAAGCTAAGAAAAACAGCCCTCAGAAATTATCCTCGAGTCCCGTAGGATGTATGGGTTGTGAGTGCAAGCTGTCTCTATAGACTGTTACTACCTCCCTTTGAAACTCTTGTCTGAGCATACGTGTGTTTTTTATTGTTGTTTTATACAATTACTCTTCAGTTAAATTATTAATTTCATCCAGGCTAGCACAGTATCTAAAGTGTACAGCATCTCTCTTAATGGAAGAAATAAAAATGCAATTTATTATGCATGACATTTTCCTAAACTTTTTCTCTATACTAATTTTACCATGTAGAAATAATACCAAGAAAATGAGCCATGCTCTGCCTGTGGTAATCCTGTGTAAATCTGGAGAAACTCTGTTTGGGTCCGTTGCAGGTTTAAACCACTATAGCTGATAGCAGGATGCATCCCATGGCTGTCTTTTGTAATGATATTCTAAAATTATATAAATTTGCAGCTTTATGTGCTCTAAGTAGGTATTTGTATGCAATGATGCTGCACTCCTTGACTTTTCTGGACTGAAAAAATAAAGGCTTATTTATCCAGAAATACCTGGCAGAGGATGGTAAAAAATTATATTTTTTAAATTTGAAGAATTCATCATCATTTTGGTTGGTTAGTGCTACTGGGAAAACAATCTTTTAAGTTTTTTAGAGGACCTAGGCTGTCACATGTTAGAGACCATATAGGTAAGCAAATAGTATTTTAGCTCATTAGAGTCAAAGGGGTGTATTTTAATTATTTATTTATTGCCCATAACTATTGCGCCCGTTGTGGAGAAATTGGTGGAAAGTAAGATTCAGTGAATATTCTGTGGTCAGCAACAGTGTGAATCACAGTATGTCATTGATGCCATATTTTGAGGAAGACGTGTGCATTGGTTATCATAAACCACCTCATTATAGACAGGAGACAGTGACATTAAACCATCTGCTGTGTGTATATATATATATGTGTGTGTGTGACACACATATAGATATTTGCAAAAATAAAATCTCCTTTGACCTTCCAGAAGTTTAGCTTAATTCCATAGAAATATTTCTGGTGAAATGGGATTTTTGGTCTGGGATTGTGGACTGATTCAGTGAGTTTTCTGGATGACTAACTGCATCTCCAGACACACATACATCTGTGGTTAGCTTTCCCTGGAACAATTGCATCTTAATTTCTTGAATCCCAGCTCTGATGAGGGTAAGCATGCAAGAGAACTGGCCCCAAGAGAAAACATCAATGCTTTATTCCTTTTATTTTTTAAAATATACATCTATATAAACAATATATTGATTAAAGTATTATTTTATATATATTATTTTAAAAAAAGTGTGACTTTATCTTTCTTATTTTTTTACTTATTTTTTAATTTCTCCACATTGTCTTCCTCTGTTTCCCTCATCTGGTTTGGTGCGTGTCTCCACGTGCACTGACTGTCAGCACCAGATTTCTAAAATGAATTAGCAAGTGCTCTTTCACGACATTGGTTTTGTCTGGATTAAGCTCTATCTCACCCTTGTTAGCTGTCTGAGAGAGCTGCTGCTTAGCTTTTTTTTTTTTCCCTGTCTCCCACCTTCTGGGATAAATTCAGAAACCCATTCTTTGTCCTGCATATTTGTGTTGCAACTAGACCACAGACCAGCTCGCTTTCAACTTTCTGCTTTTGCTAAGTCTCAGTTAATCAGCACACAAAGGATAAAAAAGACATTTAATTTTCTTTGGAAGGAATCACTGTTGTTGAACTGGTTTATTCGGATCTGGTTTCATGTGGCTGTAAAGCCTGATTTGTTTTTTTCTTTTAAAATAACTTTTGTTTCACTATTACAGAAGTGACACGGTGCATTTGCCTGAAGCCCTTCAAAGGCTTTGATTTGAATAAGCCATAATACTGCATCAGGAACACTTACTGAAGTCTGAAGTGATTTTCCCCTCCCTCTTCTGTGTTCCAGTCTGTTTGCTTGCTTTGCCCTTCCCTAGTTACTGTTGCTTTTGCTTTTTTATTTTTTCAATTTTTTTGCCTTATTTTGAAAACGCTGAGCAGAGTTAAATGAAAACCCCAACACTTCTCACTCATGGTCCTTAGGGCTGTTCTCAGGGCAGACGGGCAGCTGTTTAACAGGGAAAACTTACCTCCTCCCTTTTCCCTCCTCTCTTGCTAGGAACAAGCACTAAGAACAGAATTATTTTAGCAGTGGGATACCATGCCTAGGAGAAAATACCCCAGGTCAAATGCATTCTCACAAGCTGAACACATGGGAAAGTGCATTCCAATTACCCGATCCCCTCTTAATGTTAATGAACTAGAGCAGCTTTACTCTGGCAGACAGTGCTTGACTGCCTGCTGCTCTTTCCAAATGGTTGTTCTGTCCTACCTTCCACAGCTGCCTTCAGGCTGTCTGTGAAAGTTCACAGACTGTAATTGCTTGGGTCATGTATTAGCCTCTGGCTTACGAAAGAGGCTAAGTATTTTGAAAATTTCCATGGCATGCCTGCTGGCTTTGATAATCTATTAAGGATTTCAGGTAGTCTGTCCTTTACCTTTATTTTTCTCCACTAATGAGAAGAAAAAGTCAATACCATCACGAATTTGCAAAGGAAATTGGAGCAAATAATGTGTTGGTGAGGCACAAGTCTGGACTGCTGGCAGAGGGAAAAATAACACCTAATTTTTTGAGCCAATATGATTGAGTAACTAGAATGATGCTCTGGGATTATTTGTTTTCATCAGCTCCTGGGTGCTTCCGTGGCTATGGCCTGCAGTACTGTCCAAAACTCTGAAGGCTGAGCTGTAAGCATCTTTCATTAGGCACTAAAAACCTGGGAGCCGTTAGATGTTTAAGGCTTGGCCTCTCTGAGTTATTGTTTGTTCTCTGTTTATAGAGAATAGCTTCACACTTCTGTTAAAATATACTAAGAGCAATGCATTAAAAACTTCCTAACATCACTAGCTTCTTTCATTTTAAGGTAAGTAAAGTGCGACCCTAGACTAAAGAAGAGTTTCAAGTAAAATTGGTTTAACTTTCCTGCATCTGGCTTTGTAGTTACACATGAAATAAAGAGCCATAACAGCGCTGTGTGCTGGGAAACCACGGCTCGATGGCAGATACTTCTTGAGAGCCTTTGTTCATGCAACAGCTCCTCCATTCAGCAGCCTGTTGGCAAGTGCTTTCCTCCAGGTCTGTGTTTGATTTCCACAGCAAATGTCGTCTTCATGAAGCCCCCATTGGCTAGGAGGAGGACCTAGGGACAGCAGAGCTTGACATGGGAAACAGACATTTCATGCTGATTATATAATCACTTCCATATTTTTAAACAGTACTGTCCACATTTTCACAACTGGGAATTTTCCATCCTGAGGAACACAGCCGACATGCTGGAACAGACTCTTCCAAACAGACCTCTCCTGCTAGCTTTTAGGTTCATAAGTTTTTTATGGGGAACCTATTGCAGATAAACACCTGTGGTGAAAACATGTGGTAAGAGTTCCAAAAGTGTCTTGTTTGGGTTTTCCCGTGCTTGAGCTTTTGCCAGTATCAGCTAGAGTGAGCAGCTGAAGAGATGTTATGTGGTTGTATTGGGATTTTTCAGGCCAAATGAGATCAGCAGTGCATCACCTAAATATCGGATTAACAGGTTAATTCTCAATTAAGAAAATGTCCAAGGGAATCCACCTTTGCCGTATAAATATTAATTATTACCAATGGTTTTGAAGTGACTAGGCTCTATTCTCTCCTAATTCAGACACCTTCTTTTGCTGTCTCAATGTCCTCATCCTTCTGCAGTCTCCACATTTTGAGCATTATGCAATATTCTTAAAATGGATTTCTGCAGTTGCAAACCATTTTAATGTTACCCTACAGGGGGGAAAAAAAAAGAAAAAGAAAAGAAATAGATGTTGTGATTGTTTGTCAAGGAACAAAATCTTACTGCATAAAAATAAGCTGGATTTTAATATCCAACGGTACTAGCATATACTGTGTGTTCTTGTAATGGAAGTTTTAGCAATTAAAAAGCTTTCTGCTCTTTACCTGGAAAGGTAAACACTAAATCTTCCCTCCCTCTTTCCTTCTGTTTCTTCTAAGATGTTCCTCACAGAAAGGCTTGGACCAACCCGAGATTCACAAGAATGGAGACAAGCCAACCCGCAGATCTGTTTTGCTCACAAATGTGGGGGCATATTTTCAAAATAACTCAATTGAATGAGTCCCCTTGTGAAACTAGTTCTTGGGGTTGCAGCTGCCCAAAAGCTATCCATAGCTGGATAGGTAAACATATAGCTTCAGTCTTGGAGCAAAAGATTATAAAATACTTTTTAAATGCAAAAAGTTTGTAAGAAATCAACAGAAGCATCATCAGTGATCATGACAAATGCTAAACAACGTGCTTTGAAAAGTTAATCTTGCTTATTAAAGTGATAAATCTAGAGGAACATGGAACTTGTCATATTGGAGTAGACTCATTCCTCCATTTGGTTTAGTATCTTGCGTCGAAGCATATAATCAGATGCTATAAACCTGTTGTGCCTGGCCTCATCTTGCTGAAGTAGTTTATTGAATACCCTCAAGTGTGAAGGTGTCACAAACATCTTTGGAGCCCCTTCTGGCTTTGAGAGGACTAAAGGTGGTCTCTGCCTCAGCTGCTTTATAGCCATCATGACACTGACTGCCTCTAGACATTCAGACCACTGAAACCCACCAGCAACTCTTGCCTCAACGTAACTTCCACCCCTTGACAGTCCTGCCCACTCAACATATGCCCCTGTCAGACAGGACAGGATGTTCACGTCTTAGCTGGCTGGGGTATATGGAGTCACCTGTGCTTTGGAAGGGACACCGCACAGTCAGGCATGCAATCCATGCAGCATCCAAGGCTGGTCGGGGGCAGAGCTCTGACCTTCCATAAAGGGTCCAGCACAACCACAGTTCTTACTGCGGACCTTTTGTATAATTGTGGCAGATTAAAATCTTCTAAAGGTAAATATTAATGTCACTTACAGCCTTAAAGTCTCCTAGAGTTAATTCAAGGTGCTGTCAACACCCGAGTATCTAAAATAAAATTGCACTCCCACAGGTTTTTAACAAATTTATCCTTTCTTCCCTTACTCAAGCACAGATGGTTGCTTCCAAGCTTTTTCTCATTCCTTCCCCTTCTTGCTGCTCAATGCTTCTATTTCATCGTAGCCCTAGTGCTTTGCTGAGTGCTTGTGGCTGCCGGTGGCTCATGCCACAGCGCCCCTAGGCTTTGTCCTGTTGGTTGCTAGAATCTAATACTGCTGCTTGCTACTCCAAGGTTGTGGCCCAAAGTTTTGGGTCTTAAATGGTGTCCTGGAACACATACTGTGAAGAACACCAATAGCCAAGCAGAATCTGTTAGGAGAGGAACAGAAAACATAAGGGTCAAAGGAGTTATCTGAATGGTTGTGCAAGTGAAAACATTGTGAGCTTTGGGTTGAGGTTGGACTTGGCTCTTTTTCAGGGTGACCTGATTTACTTTTTTTCCCCCTTTGTTCTGTATTATTTATAAAAAAATCAGATGCTATTGAGAGGCGATGCGCCTAGTTCTAAGAAGTGCTGAGTGCAGTCCATAAACCCCTGACAGGCTCTGACCAGCCAAGACTTCACCTGAGAGGAAGAGAATTTCTGCTGCTTGCCATTGTTTTTGCTTGTCATTTGCACCAGAAACAGCGCTCTGTTACAGTCAAGTGAAAATATGTTTGTGGGAAAGGACGTGGATGTTAGGGTTGGGTTTTTGGCACAAACTTTTGATATCTATATGTTCCGGAGGCAGTGGAGAAATGAAGGAAGCCATTGATTTTTCTGTTGGGATGTGTTTGTCTTCCAACAGTTTTATTTTCGGTAGTTAATACTCCAGTATTATTTAGGATAATGTGAAGCAGATAAGCTCACACATAGTGTAAGAAACTGAAATTAATCCCAAAATATCTGCCGGAGACATTTTAATCCTAATTAAAACTGAAGGAGGAAAGAGAAGGAATTAAATACACTTTATGATCTTGACTTATTCCACATCAAGCGAGATTTTTCCATTCCAGAATGCCCCTGCTTAATTTCTAATCAGCCTTTCAGCCTTCACCATGAGTGACAGGGCAAGGAGGAGAACGTCTGCTAGTGTCTTGGGAGAATTTATTTAAGGTTCTTCTGAGCTGTGAAAGGGATTTGTCATTGTCAATATCAGTGATGTGGCTGATCAGTACCCTGGTCAGTCTTGTCATCAGGAAAGAAATAGTGTACGCATATGTGGCAGAGAGAGACAGAAAATACTTCACAGATAAATGATACTCATTCTAGATATATGTGTCTGTGTGTGTTCTAGCTGTTGTTTCATTAATTCTTGGGGAAATAAAAATAAAAAGAACCATTCAATTTACTCTTTAATTTAGTTCACTGAGCACTTAGGAGATGAGCCTGTGAGGGGGAGCATGCTGGCCTGGGGAACAGGAATGCAGCACTCATTCCCAAAGCTATCCTCTTTTATACACTGTGAAATTTTGTCAGTTAACATCAGGAGACCCAAAAGAAACTGTGATAAGTGAGCCTCTTGTGTTAAGAAGTTTGGGATCTGCAAAGCATCCAGAATTTCAGGGGCTTATCTGAGCTTATCAGCAGTTGCTGGCACTCTTTGATCTGCCAATTGAGCCGGGAATCACTTTGAAACGGGTGTCCGTGCGAGGTTTTCCATTGCATTGTGATTCTGGTCAGCTTCAGCCTTTCGCGGCACTTCCAGTTTGATCTAAAAATACTTTTAGCTGACACGTGCTATAAAACACTTATTTGTAGGTGAGGTGGTACTGTCTTCCCTAATGACAAGATTTAGTTATTTGTAATTTCAAAGGTCAAGAAATAGATCTCTGATAAAACAATTCCCCAGTATATTTGGGTGCTTCTGACACAAGCAGGAGGTTTTCCTTCCAGATCATAGATGACCGCAGAAGGTATTTTCTGTACAAAGAAGATTTCTTTCTCTGAAGGTTGAGAAGCCTCAGCCCCTCTATTATCCCTTACTTCGGCTTGTTGGAGCCAAAGAGCTGCTGCATGTTACAGAAACACAGTCAGTTTGTACAGCAAATCCCTCCCAGGCTGTTCCTACAGCCAAAAGGGTATGGCTATAGCAAACGTGCAGGCAGATTCCATCCTGGCTTCAGTGGAAGCGGAATCAACCACTAGCTGGCTCCAAAATGGTTGAAGTTTAAGTTTATTAAAGGGATGGCAGAATATAAGTAGCTCCTCTTAATTTGATGAGCAAGAGCTAGTCCTCCTCTAGGAGGGAAAGAAGGTATCAGTTGCATATTATGGATTATATACGCATATATTTTTTTAATATATATATAACGCATATATACTAATCTTCCTGTGTTTCCATGCCTCTGTGTGTCCTGTGCTTGGTATACATGAGAGCTTAACAGACTCTAACAGCTACTGCCTTGTCAGCATGGACAATGTTCAAGGGCTAGGATTTAAGTAGGATATCTAGATTAGAAAATTTTAATAAAAATCAGGCTATCAATCAGAACACCAAATGTGTTTGTATTTATTTTATTGTTGATTTCAGTCACGAAACAGCTGTATCCTTTACTATATCACAGGATTTCCAAATGAGTCTTTTAAAAAAATAGCAACAAAGCTCATCTGAAGTTCCTGACTTTAATTTCATCATAAAAGTCTATTAAGGAAGTTAAGCAGTGCTAAAGTGAGGACTAAATTTGCATGAGGCACTAGAAAAATTCTGATGTGCAAAACTGTTTGACTAAATGGCTAGTTTCCACAAAACTGAAGCTCTGTAGCTGGTATCCAAAACCCCAACATAATTACAAGAGCTGCCTGCAGGTGGGGGAGAGGGAGATTTTGTTTTTTAAAGATGGAATTTCCAGTTTGTCAGACTTAAAATATTAATTGGAGGTAGTTTGGTGTGATGACGTTCTAATGAAATTTGTTTTCCATTGCGTTTGCCTATCCAGGGCTGGATCAGTCCAGGCTTCGATGTGTTACGACTCCAAGACAACTGGGAAGATGGATTTCCCACAGATGCAGTTTCTGTTCCCTTTCAAAAAGGAAATGGTGACACTTGGGGAAGGAAATTTCAAACAACTTAATCTTACACTTAAGAAAGATAATGCCAGTCACTCTGTGATTGAAACTTTTATAGAGCACTTTCAACAATGAATATTTTTAGATCACATTGAAAGTGCAATGTTGGGGAGGAAATTTGGGTGAAACGCACTTCTAAACTGTTATTCATTATTTGGAAAACAGGCCCACAAGGGAGACCGGACACAGAGATAAGCTAACCCTTGGCCATGAAGAATTGTAGAGAAATAATGAAGATGAATGTGGAAATGACTAATCCCTCCCTGAATTTAAATTTCATCCAAATTTTCTTGAAAACTATACAGCTGATAAACTTCCTTCTCAAGGATATTCCCTTTTCCTTGCCTTTTTTTTTAAATTATTATTATCATTTGGGTTTTTTTTTCTTGTTTTGCCAATCAGATCTTCACATCTGTGTGAAAAGACCGTTTATAAACAGTGAAACTAAGTCTTAAAAACAGTTTTGCTGCAAAAATAAGTGAAAGTGCTTATGTGAATTGCTGGAAATAACTGGAAGTGCTTATGTGAATTGCTGGATTCTAAATTGCTTGTAACTTGGGGGAGAAGACACAGAGAAACTCTTGGTCCGAAAGCCCAAACCATTGCCGTTGGTCATCAGAATTGATTCCTGAAGAGAATTCACATTCATCGACTCCCAGTACAGAGCCCCTACTACTATATCTGGCTCCTGTTCAGAGGGGAAAAAAATATCTGAGCAACAAAATGTTTTGCACTGTTCGGCTCAAACTTAAAATCAACCCAACAACAAGTTGCCTGAAAGCTGAAACTAATTGTGAGAGATCTTATCCCATAAGCCCTTGTCTTACAAAAGACAACAGCTATGAAAAATAAGGTCAAATACAGCATGTATTCTGCTGTCCATAGCTGTGCATTCCCAAGGGGTGACTCAATATAAACAGAATTCCTCTGTATAAAGAAGCATGGTGGCTATTTGGATCAGCAGAAGAGGGTTTCTCCCTTCCCCACTGAAGAATAAATGGCTTTATTTTTTTTTCCATCAGCTTCTGGATGCTTTAGTTCTCTCATTTAAAGCATCGTTTACACAGGGTTTTGATTGTCTGCCAGGAAGCTGGTGAGAAGGTATCCTACTGAAACGAGAATGAACAATGACTGCGGTTCAACTTGCTAATGTGGTCAAGGGCCCTGTTGTACTTGTGGATTTTTCTTTGTCAGTGCGGTAAATATGGTCTACATCTGAACGGGAGGCAAAGAGGGTCTGATGTTAATGTCTGCCTGCCACTGTGGTTTCAAAGATACTACGTTGGTGCATTTTTGCTAATCAGTGTTGTTTTTCTTGAGCATTTATCTTCTGAGTACCCAACAGAATGAACCCAAAATAACATAAATCTGCAGCATAGTTTAATCCTGGAAAGCCTAGCTAATGTTTCCCTCCCTCGCGTTAGGCATCAGAAATCAACAGGCACTTAAAATAACTTTGATGCAGCAATATTTGTTTGAAACTTCTTTATATCTGACTTCAGTTTTACCTCATGGTCACATTTTACCTCATTGTCACTTCATTTTACAGTTAGATTGGATAATCTTAAAGGTCTCTTCCAACCAAAATGATGATGCGATTCTGTGATTTTATCTTGCAGTCACAGAATACTGGATGTTGTGACTCAATGTCAATAATAAGATATTTAAATGGCTCCATGGTGTTTCTGAATGCTTTGGATATATGTTCTGGTTTTTGCTAGGACAAAGTTAATTTTCTTCATAGTAGCTAGTTTGGGGCTGTGTTTTGGATCTGTGCTGGAAACAGGGTTGGTAACACAGGGATGTTTTAGTTACAGAGTGAAGGTTTTTTCTGCTTCTCACCCCAGCCCACCAGCGAGCAGGCTGGGGGTGCACAAGAAGTTGGGAGGGGACACAGCTGGGACAGCTGACCCAAATGACCAAAGGGATATTCCATACCATATGGCATCATGTTCAGCCTATAAAGCTGGGGAAGGAGGAGGAAGCGGTGGGATGTTTGGAGTGATGGTGTTTGTCTTCCCCAAGTCACCATTACATGCCTGCTTTCCTGGAGGTGGCTGAACACCTGCCTGCTGACGGGAAGCGGTGAATGAATTCCTTGTTTTGCTTTGCTTGCGTGTGTGGCTTTTTCTTTACCCATTAAACTGTCTTTATCTCAACCCATATGTTTTCTCACTTTTACCCTTCTGGTTCTCTCCCCCATCCTGACATGGGTTGAGTGAGCGAGCAGCTGTGTGGTGCTTAGTTGCCAGCTGTGGTTAAACCACAACAGTAGGATTCATCTTTCCTCAGTTTAGGCAATTGGTTTTAACCAGTCATCCTGCATCCTCTCACAGTCAAGTCATCCTGTCCCAAGGTGGTTTGCCATCTGAAGGGCTCCGTCACTGGCCTTTGACTATAGGGGAGGCAAAGCAACTTGTTTCAATTAGGCTGAACTAGGTGACTAAATGGAGAGCGCTGAAGTAAAAGAGAGATGAATTGTACTCCTCTTGGAAAAAGGGAATTTTCATGAATGGAAAACAAAGGTGATTCCACAGATTCAAATCTGTGTATTGGGGAATACAAGTAATATTGAATGGTGAGGTCTTCACCTGATTTTAATTGAAATAGAGATTAAGTATGTGTAAGACCGGAGGGAAATACATATTTGTTGCATGCCTTTACTGAGTCCTCGCAGGCTTCTGAGTCAAAGAAAGGGCAGAAGGTGATAAATTGTCTTCTGTGGATAGTTCTCTCATAGATGCGTGTGGCTGGATTTTTAAGTAGTGCAGCTCTTCATGCACTTCTCACAGGAACAGAGCATTTCCCAGAAAAAGAAAAGGTCACGTTCCTCAAGCTGCAACTGTAAATAACCAGTAAGGAGTCCAGTAATTCATAAGTAAGTCATGTCTGATGAAACCGCTAAGTCTGTTCTATTGTGAGAACAAAAATTAGAGCTGCTCTCACTAAGATTTTTCAGAAAGCCCACTGAATATTAAGGCAGCTGATAACATATTTGTGTGTTCTCTCAGAGCTGAAATGAATAACAATTGACAAACACATACAATTCTACTTAAAAAATAATCTATTTGTGTCAGGAATTAGTAATGCTGGTATTTTAAATCTGGTTTTGTTTTCACGTTTACATGGCCAAGTTTAAGGTGTTGCTTTTGGTTTGTTTTTTTTCTCTTTTTTTTTTTTTTAATATATATAGCACAGATAACAACAGAAAGTCAAATTCAAGTGCAAATATTTTCTCGCAGCCCTTTTTGAGTCACAGTATGCAGTACAATCATGATTCCACGGGGCAGAGCAGCACCGTGTTAGAAATCCCCAAGCTGCCTTCAAGCAGTCAGCTGTGTCAATACGGCACGGTGCAACGTCATGAAACAAGGCTAGCGCAGGTCCCTGAAGCCATGTACCCACATTACCTATTCCACAGCCATCTTCTTCCAGCTTGAAGGAGCCCCGCTGGCGCCAGCGCGGGGATCTCAGCACCACGCTCCATTGCTTGCTGTAGTTATCATTTTGTCGTTCATGCAAGGCTGGTGAACTACTCAAATCACCCCGCGCTGCATGCGTTCCTGGCCTGGGTGACTACTGCAGCTAAAGTCACAGACGGAATTACGAGTATAATGCTTGACTATAAAATTTTAATCCATGGTGTGCTGGATAGACAGTTACACATGTGACTCTGTGAATAGTGATAAAACTGGTTGCCACATGAATGTATCACAGCGGCAACTAAATATAGAAACACCATTAAAGTTTTATCTGTGGTTTCTGTTAGGATCTGCTTAGAGATTAATTTTTTCCTGAAGACATTCACGCCTCAAAAATGTGTTTAAAAAAATAATCGGAGCACGCAATTTGTTTACGTGGGTTGCCTTCCGACCATGAAGTAAAATTCACGGAATGGTGCGTCTGTTGCTAATATCTCAGTCAGCACTGTCGTACCTGTGTAGAGACACATGGACAGAAACCTACTGAAAAAATGAAGACAACAAAATTTCAGTCATATATTCAAATGTTTAAGCGACCGTACTTTACACTTGGCACTGCTCACAAAAAAATAATTCCTAGCAAATAAGATCATTCTGCAGTAGGGTCTTGACTAGTTTTCTAAGCTGGAAGAGGAGTTATCCAAACCTCCTCTCCCCCCTGCCCCTGTCTGACGTAGCAACAGCATAGTAGAGAGGAGCATCTGGATAGCTCGGGTTAACTTCAGGCTCAATGCTGAGGCCTGTGTATGCTTTTTGCATATAGGTGCAGCGTTTGTGGGTAACCTCGGCATTAGGAAGATTCGAAAGCCCCCTGTAATACGTGCCTTTTGGTAAAAGTTAGTGTCCTAGTCTTACTTGTGTCCTATCAAACTGTTCAAAATAGGCCAGGCTCTTTCAGTTACTTCCCAGAAGTGACACAAAGGATAAGCCAACACAACAAATACTTCATTGCGATGTTACATTTATTCATCTCCAGATCCATGGAGAGAGTTTAGCTGAGAGTCAGATTTAATTACCTCTGACAGCGAACCTGGTATCCAGACTTTCAGGCATTTACTATTCCTGGCGGAGGGCTGAGGGTTTTACTGAAAGCACTGTTTTGGAAAAGGATATTTTCTACAGTCCCAGGAGCATCAAGATAATCCCTAGAATTTTGAGCAGTTAATTTTGTTTCTACTTTGCAGGCCAACAGATTGAATTCACATCAGGCAGTGGGGACGGGAAATATCCAACTGGGAAGTGAAATGAAGGGCACTGTGAGCAGAGGAAAGTACAAGGATAAAGAAATTGTAGAGGAAAGAAAGAGAGAGAAAGGGCAGACATCATTTTCTGCTTCCCCTCTCCTCCCTTTGATCCAAGAATCCTTCAGTGCTGCCTCACAGGGAACCACCGCAACACCTGACCGGGGAGGCGAGGGATGACCCCGAGAGATGTTTCATGTAAGCACAAAGATGGCAAACACAAAACTTGAAAGGGAACGATGCCAACTTGTACCAAGAATGTTACTAGGGCCAGGGGACCGAAGGCTTCACTGAACTGTGCCCCAGGGAGAGACGCAGCATTTGCCTCTCATCCTCTCTTCCACCTGATCTGAGTTCTGCTGGCTCTGCTCACAGCATATTGCTATGCCCCGGTGTCATCAGGTCACTCGGTACAGCACTCGGAACATCTACAAGGGGAGCTGTGCTGCTGCATGCGTCAGCTTTAACCTGTGCAAGCAACAATAATGAGAGGTTTCATCTTCCCTTGAGAGGAAGAGAAGTTAAGTGACTGACTGAGTCATGGACATCCTAAACAAAGATTTTGCTGCAGCAGTACACTACCAGGTGACAAAGCTGCACTGCTTTTTCCGGGGCTGACCTCAAGTTCAGCATCACAACTCTTTAGAAAAGGTCAGGCTGACCTGGCAATCACCAGCTAATGTTCCCCTCTCAGTTAATTTCTGCATCGAGCCTGTTGCTTACTTCTGCTGGAGCCATAATGCACGTAGAAAGAGCTTGATTTACAGGTGGTGTCATAAGAAACGATAGTGGCAGAATGTCTATTCCTCTTGCAAAATTGTGGCTATAAAGTATCTTAGCCTATTTTCTGCCATCATAAGATATGCCAGCAGCAGCAGAGGGGCGGCTAACTTGGGTGAGGCTGGACTGGTGGCCTTGGTGTGCGGGTGTAGAGCATCAAGTTGGAAAGCTGTGGCCTCATTTCAAGAAGGATGTTGGAAAAGTAGAAATGGTTCAAAGAGTGCAAGAATGCTTGTCCTCGCAACAAGTCATATAGTTGGAGATTAGAGAGACTCCAGCTTCTTGGTTTATCCAAAATAAGGTAAAAGTAGTTGATAACAAACTACAGACTCCTCTTTTATTCATAAGGAAAAACACATTAGTAAGCCATAAGTGCTGAAGCTGGATGCATTCAATGAGAAATGATGTGATTTTTTTTTACTTTTGAAATGCGAAAATAATGTGCACAGGCACGGCTTTTCATTCACCAGTTCATAAAAGTTGTCTAGCATCACTGTCTCCATCCTACCAGTCAAGGTGACATAGGTGCAGTTGATCTTGCCTTAGGGCAAGAGGAAGCACAAAATCACCTTGCTCCAGACCTTATTTTCTGTTTCTTTTTTCTATTAATTGTTTGCTTGGAGAAGTATATTCTCATGTTTTTGCAAAGTAAACCCCTATGAGGCCCATTCAAGGTAGGAGTGTCTGACTGCCCATGTTTTTCAATACATGTTCCAGCTCTCATCAGTGCACTCTGACGCAGTCACACACCTTCTGAAATATCCTCAAGTGCCTGCAAAAACGTTTCGCTGTAATGTCATGGTCATAGGGCAGCAGTACTCTGCTTTTCTGGAGGGGCTGACCAGAGTCTTGTAGTGCCATCCCTGAGGACTGAATTCAGACTTACTGCTTTAGCTTGCTCTACTGACCCTCTCACTTTGCTATTTTATATTCAGTGCGGTTACTGAAATGAATACAGAATTTCAGCCTGAGAAATGGCTTCAGCGTAGAAATTGAGTCCTTCATTCAGAATATAAAAAAGCAGCTTCTTGTATCTGCCTCCTGAGGGGATGAAAAAGAAAAAAAGAAAAAAGAAAAAGACAGGGAATGGAAAGAATAAAAGGAAAGTAAAATAGAAGTATATTTTGCAAATTTAGTACTGTTGAGTAAATCCATTGGGCTATCAGTGTTGCTAGGTGGAGTGCATGGGATCTGAAAATAGTTGGAAAACATGCAGTGTACGTTGGTGTGAGGCCACTGCAGGGTGTGAACAGACAGCTCTATATCATTTTGAGAAATGAAAAGTATTTAGGAATTGGAAGTTAACGTCATCTAACATTTGTCTGCCGTCATCTTTCCAATGCATGGCGCGCATTGTTTGGTGTTAGTGGTGGGCATCTTGTTTCTGCTCTCTCTGTTAGTGCTTTCATACATACCAAAAGTAATTTTATTTTTCATCTTTAGAACTGAAAGGGGAATTTGAGAGTACTTAATAATTATTTTCTGAGAGCAGCAGAAAGCTAGAAAGATGCAGAGGTTTTATACTTTCAATTTTTGTAAACGTCATGCTAAGGTAGAGATATGTTTGGATAGCTTTGACTTTCTTTTTCCACAAGCAGCTCTACGCATAGTAACAAGAGACTGCATGCAGTCAGCTTGGCTGAACTGTCTGCAGTCTGGGCTGGATTCCTACTAGTTGTCTGTACAGCTCCCCTTAATGCATTTAACAAAAGCATCAAGAAATAAGTGTGAAAGTTATTCCCTTGTGTTCCGATAGGACAAACCAATGTAGTTCCCGCTTCTTCTCCCCTCTTATTCTCCACCAAATTTCTAGTTCACAACCCTGCAATGAACCCCCTCTCTTCTTTAGCGTCACCTGCTTTCCGCTATAATGATGGGCTGACTTGCTCTTTAAACGTCTTATTTCAGACAGATTGCCTGTGAATCCTTACTTTTTTCACCACCAGTTCCATCTGTCATATTACTTTGGCTCCTATAGGGGTTGGAAGCAAGTATACAACCTGGAAAATGAACCCAGACATTCCCAACATTGAATCCAGCCAGCCAATAAAACTTTACTTGTTTTTAGAATAGTTAAAATAGACACAGTTTGTTTCAGTCTGCCTTGTTGTTTTCAAGTTCTGATAAGACCAAGGGAGGCAGTCAGATGGGGTGTCAATTGGCTGTATCGTTAATAACGATCACCAGCATCTCTCCATGAATGTGTGTGTTATTTTTATTCACATGGATTAATATATACATATGTAATGCCTGTACAAGATGCTGCTTATAAAGGATTTTTTTTTGTTCTTGCTTGCTGGCTTAAAATCAAAAGGGAACACCCACAGTCTCGTGAGTTTCTAGTGCACCTCACTGAAGTTGCAGGGAGTAACAGAAATCCTAAGCGGTATGAATTCATGCAAAATATGCAGAAGACAGGGGAAGTTTACAGTAAAGAGGCCAACAATGCATTTATATATTAAAAAATACTAAAATTAGCTTCAGGGAAGCAAATAAGGGTAAGGAGCCTGTCTCATCTTTGCTTGAGATTATGTTATTATGTTATTTCATGTAGGGGAAAGAACACTTTGCAAACTTGTGTTCTTCAGAATTTAATAAAGTGGCGTAAAATATCCTTGGGATCCGCCAGCTCCCCACGAGCACAGACTTGGATACCCACACATGTAAGCACCGGGGGTGTTTGCTCCAGAATCAGAGTTCATTTAGCTTTGCAGCTCTCTATGTTATAGTGGCAAGTCTTTGAATTAATTATCAGGACTAGTTAACCTGTCGTTATTCAAACAAAAAGAGTTTTATGTAAAAACAGAAGAGACCGATTTGACAGATGTTTATGTTTTGAATGTAAAAGCCAAAGTAGATACTTTCTTGGTTTTTCTCAACCTATTTGCAAAGATGTGTATTTAAACCCTTAAAGTATTTGGTTTTTTAAAAACATATGCACAGTTGCTGGAGAATTTTATAGAAATAAAGATGCAGATTCTTTCTCGGACCTCATAGCTTGTAAGCATTTTGTATTGTCAAAGAAGATTAATTACTCGGGGTCAGCAGCAATGTTGGAATAACAGCTGATGACATGTAGCCTTGAAGGCTTTTGCACTTGGGGTTCTTTCTAGAAATCTGTACCCAAGTACAGATTGAACACAGCACGTTCACAAGCTTGACCTTATATGCTAGCTATTTAATTAAAGCTATAAAAAGGCTAATTACTAGGTTAGTAGTTGCCTGTGTGTTTATAATGAGAACATAGCATTTGACCTTGGTCTCAAACCCATTGTGTTTGAGGTAGAATATGAGATGATCATCTTGGGAGTGTGATGACCATGCATTCACCCTGTGCTAGAAGGGCAAATTCATTTGGTACTACTTAGTTGCCCCATTTGTCTTGGGAATTTAGAGATTTTGACGAAAGTGGATAACTTTTGGGTACTAAGCCACATGCATGGAAACAAGGTTTTCCCCCCAGAACACTGCCATGATCATAAAGATGGTGGTCCAGGAGACCCTACTAATAGGGCTAAGGAAAGATGATTCCTTAAGGACTCAGAGTGGGCTGAGAGATGCGGTGGCCCCAGGCTCAGCCCACCTTGGCCTACTGCCCTTGTCTTGGAGAAGATGTTGCTGCACCAATGTGAGAGGAAGGCAAGTGCCTGGAGGCACACCTTGTGTCTGTGTGCGTGGGCTGTGCCCACCTCACCTGAGCAGGCAAAAAAGACCCAAATGCAAAATAAGGCCCAGGCAGACCCAAAAGGCCCTGCCCAACCAGGGGTGCTTTGAGACTACAGCCAAACAACTGTCTGGTTTCCAAGGGGTACCGATAACCAAAAACTCAGTCCAGTCTCATAACTACTCAGGTACTGTTTCTCAGTTGAATTGCAAACTCTCCTCTGTGTGTAGGTACTTGTGTTTGGGATACCCACCTCAGTCCGCATTTGCAGGATTCCTTTCAGAGGTTTTTGAATCTGCAGGGTAAGATAACTGATATTTTGGCTGACGTTCAAAGCATGCGTGTGTGTGGCACGTTTATTTCTATATCCTGAGTTGTACTATTGTGTGAATCTTCTGTCAAGACATTAGTGTGTGTCAAATTTCAAGTCAAGTGATTTAAAATTCCATTCCATTTTTTATTCCACTGATTTTAATTTTTTTCCCCCCTGGGTTTTAAGATAAAATGAAGGCAAAAAAGAAAATGAAAAAAATCTTTTAAGTATACAGAGAAGGAAAGCATTCACAACTTACCTAGTTAGTCTCCAGATCTATTCATACCCTTCCCATCAACTGTGGATCAAGAGAAGCTGACAGGACTGGAAGAGTAGCTTCAGACAAGCAATATTTTAGACTCCTTGTATCTGTGTCCTTTTTCTGGCTTGGACTTCTGATCATTTTACCAATCTTTTGAGGGATGTAATAAAACCAAAATATGTATCAAGCTGAAAAAAATGAAATTATTTGGACAAGGAGAGTAGAGATGTGGGTTTTCAAACTGTAGAGAAGTAGTCAAATAAAAGCTGGAAAGCTAGCTTTAGAGGAGCTTAGAGTTCTGGCAGTTGGAAGGACTCTGAAGCCAGAACCTCCACTGCTCATAACCTCATGTCATGTTCTGCTTTAATATGTCTGTGGTGTCTTTGTAATGACTTGTTATAGCAGTGAGACTGAACTATGTCCAGAATGATGCCCTACCTCCTTGTCAGATCTCCAGCACTCTCCATTCTTGAAAGTCACAATGACTTCCTTAACTTATTCAGTGTAATATTTACACACGGATCTCAAGTCTGTGTTGCTATGAAGTTATGACAACAACAGCATAGTTGGAAAAATTAAAATCTCATGGGTGGGGGTTATTCCTGTTCTTGGATGTCATATACAAATTATCTACAAAGACCTAGTGAGTCAGGAAGATGCTGCTATCAATTTATATTTCTGGAAACTTGTACCTCTAGGCTGGAGTGCTGCCCCTGAGAAGGTTGCACATATTCAGCCTTCCCAAAACCTCCTTTTCCTCCCCTTCTCTTTTGTTTTCGTTGGTGTTTTAAATTGCTGATATCTCAGAGGTGCTCATCTCAAGCTTCACTTGTCCTGGAAATTTAATTTCACAGGATAATTCTACTGTAGAGCCAATGGAAGTGGAAGCCAGTAACGTACCTCTAAGATCTATGGATGTTTGAGCTGCTCAAGCATATTCAACCGTAAGTCTTATCTGAGTTAACAGATAAGATCTAATTAAAAGAACTCCAGTGGTAGGGCCTGTGCTTGGGAGGCAGAAGGTCTCAGGGACATACTAGGAGGTCAAGAGTTAGATTAACCAGGGAGAATAAAGTATGGGGAAAACAGGTAGACAGACAATGTAAGATGGGCTATTGGTATACTAGTTCTTGAAAAGATGTTTATACTATTTTCTGGAAAGTGAAAAAAGATTATGGGGGAAAGGAATAAGAAAGAGACTAATTCTTTCAGTAACTCAGAAGTTGTGCTGGGACTGTTCATGTGATGAGCCCATGATAAGGACCAAAAAAACCTCTCAAGTCACCAGTACAGGAAAGTGACGGCTTCACTAAAAGGGACTCCAGAGACACTAAGTCTCTGCAATACTTTGAGAACAAGTCTGCAGGATGATTTTCATGCAAACAAATGAAGAAAGCACAGGTCAGTCCCTAAGCATAACACTTGTGGAAGGGCAGTCTGGTGCTAGTTCCCACATGTCTTCTAGAGATGTGCCATGCTCTTCTGGCCTAAGGTATGGGGAAAGCATTGCCTGTGCAATACCTGTCTTGCTAACTGATAGCAAATAATTGCTATATTAGTTTCTTGTGATTCTGTGTGTTATGTGAGCAATACCTTCTCTTGCCATCAAGATAAAATTATTTTCTGTTCTGGGAAGTTCAAGTCTGATATAGGGCCTGCATTAAAGTGCTGCTATGCTCTGAGACCTAGCTGGGCCAGTATATCGCCCTTCTACTGCAGGAGTAAGGGCAGATCATCTCAGCAAAGCCAGTCACTGCTGTCATGCTCTTCATCTCTACCTCCATGGCGCCCTACATCTGGCAAAGTGTTTAAGAAATGCTAGGCTTCTAAGGGAATAGTTCTGTTTTCTCCCTTGGCACTCCTTACTTGCTGAAAATTAAGCACCAGCTTTAGTCTAGAGTTTTGTCCCCCAGCAGAAATTAAGGAGGAGGAATAATGGCTCAGTGCATCATCTGGGTAGTAACCTTCCTAGTTCATTCTCTCCACTTTGTAGGAAACTCAAGCTGGCTTCCCTCAGCCAAGAGGGAAGCACCTGTTATATTTAATTGTGTAATTAAACATATTCTACAACAGTTCTCATATCAAGTTTGTCCCACTGTGACCTCCTTGAAAGAATAAGTGCAACTCAGTGCAAGTAAGGCTTGCAGAATAGTCTTTGAAGACCCTTTCATGTTATATTTTTATCTCTGTCCTAAGACTGGATAGACATTTCTACAAAGCTGTGATTCCTGTCTTTGAAAACCAAGGTTCCTTAAAATCCTCAAAAAACTTAATAACATCTATGACAGAAACTCCTATTTATGGTGCTAATCAAAACCCTTCAGGATCCCTGAAGACCAAATACCTAAGCTACTATCTCTCCAGCCTTCCTAGCAAGTCTTTTTATTCACCTCCAGGGTCTCCAAGGCATTTTTCAGACATATTCTTTATTAAGCTATTTTCACTTTGTTGTATTTTGTTAGATCTTGTAAAAAGACCTACCAATAAAAAAGTTGCTCTAGCTCACCTCACAAAAGCATACTGACACCTTAATTCGCGCACTACCCTGCCGTATTTTTAAATATTCCATTACTTATTTACTACTGAGTAGATGGCAGAATTTTTTTAATTAAATTATCTCTTTTTACAGTTTTCATTATACCCGTTTTCCTGTTGATGATGACAGTACAAATGTGCATGAGAGTGAGTGGAATAATAAGCCTGCTGAATAACAATAAGGTCAGATTTCTTCTACATAATGATTTCTTAGCAAAGATAAGACATTGGATATCCTTCACTACTCTTTAAAATTAAGGCACGTACTGACCTCACCCAGGGATTCTGGATTTTTTGGAGACATATAGATAGTTTTCAGTGATCGTTTCAAAGGTACATTTCCAATAGCAACATCAAAATATAACTAGTACCAATAGAGTCGAAAAGTCTAAATTGCTCAAGCTCTGGTGAAACTTTCAAAGCCTTTTCGATGGCTGGATTCTCTGCTTAAGATGTGGCTAGCATTACTAGTTCCTTAAGAAGTAACTTCTTCTTCTCCTGACAGTCAGATGGCATAATCAGAACCTACATGATATATTTGTCTGTCTTTAATGGTTTATCAAATTGCTCTATTCTTTCATCTAGAAACTAGTACTTGTCCTTCTATGCAAATGTATCTATCTATTCATTCGTCTGTCAGAATGTCTATAAATATCAGATTGTTTTGAGGAGGCAGAGCCTAATTTGTCAAATGAAAATATTTTTCTGCTGCTTTCTAGCACATGTGAAGAACTTGAACTGTGAAGGATGCACTTGTGTTCCGAGATGCATTAAAACCCAGAAGTTATCGCTGCTTAGCTGGTGGGTGCCTTGAAAGTGTGTCACACAAATTACCCAGCTGGAGAGAATTGAAACTACAGTGAACATCCTGTTATTATTCTTCAACAACATTTGGACTGAAAAAAATCAGTGACTTCACAAGGCAGTTGAGGCCCTTCTTCGTAATAATTTTTTTCAGTTACCCCTGCATACAAGCTCAGTCGATGTACAAAAGTACACTGTATAATATTTCACTCCTTACATTTCACTGAAGATCTATTTTCTTTCTTCCCCTTATTGAAACCTCTCAGACTATCTGTTTACAGAATGTCTCAAAATACCCTCTGGCAGCCAAGTGAAAGTAGTAAAACAATTTTGTTTCTTTTGCCTCTTTTCTGAAGTGGAACCACTCTGAAATCCATCAAGTAGGGTAAGAGCGACATGCTGTACATACCCCGAAATAGAAGAGGTGTAAAATGATGTTGGCAACAAGAGTTGTTATTAGGAGTGGCTGTCCTTTGTCAGGTAGCTTTGGAAGAGGAGAGGGGCTCTGCAAGGAATGATATTCACACCCACAAGCACATGTCCATTTGTGCTCACACATGCACTTCTCAAAACACTACAGCGTGCACTGACAGCCTGCAAAGGATCAGCTTCAAACACTTCCTTTGAGTCATTTCTTAGCCTCCAGCAGTGGCTGTAAAAGGTGTTTGTGATCGAACTGAAACGTAAACCTGTGGTACTATAAATAGTGTCAAGTTCTGCTTGCTGGAGTATGTCCTTCTCCAATACTACATTGAATTCTTCTTGAAGAGAGTAAAATCAGTGTGGTGAAAACATTTATTTGTATCTTCTTGGTGTTGAATAACGTTGATAATTGCTTACTGCAATAATTCTGTGTCAGCCAAGTACTGGCAGTGTCCTGAAAGAAAAACTTATTTTTGTATTACATTAGGTTTTCACTTTTTTTTTTTTTAATATTAATTCTACTCTGGTCTGTAGCGGGTCACACTCTTGGATACAACATTTATTGACTTCACTGGAAACAATACTTTGGGTAGCAAGTACCCAAGGTACTCCATCCTTCAGATCTATCTTGTCTCTCTATGTACCTTTCCTTGTTTGCAGGCTTCCAGTACTGTATCTCAATACGGGTACCAGTTTTTCCTCACCCTTGCCCCAGTCCCTTCAAGCTCTATTGTTGCAACATGAAAATAAGACTAAGGAATCTACTGATGAAATCTGTGTGCAGTTTGAGGGAGTTTGGTGCCTGGATGCACTGAAGGTCCTGGGGGTGCATTTTCTGTCATTTGGATGACATCCCACTATCAACTTGTCTTCAATCAGAGCAATCAGAGCATCCTGTACCTCACTGGTATTTGAAGTTTCCCCTCCTAAGCAGGGAATTGAGCTGCCTAATCACAGGTGTCTGGCCCTAGACACCTTTGGGCACCTATTTGGGGTTGGAGAGGCAGCTTGAGGGTTGGTGCCATTCCTCTGTGTGTCTAAGATGGTACTAAACACCCGAGTACTACCAATAATGTCTAGAATTTTTTATGTCTCAGATATGACCTTTAATCCCTAAGTTTTTCAGGGCCTGAAAGACAAATATGCATATTAGTGCTTTTTCAATCCACAGTTCAGTTTGTCTTTCTTTACATGGGTCAGACAATGGATTCTCTTCTAGACTACCAACATTTTGCAGGGGCATATATCTAGCATATATCTTATTATTCCACACTCTTTTCTTATTGTAAGGCTCCAAAATGGGGGAATTGAGGATTCTGGACATCATTGTAGTCTTTTCTTCCAAAGAAATGCAGTACATTAGGGTGGCTTTATTACTGGAGAATTAGGGTTTTAGAAAGCTACTTTAGAGGGAAAATTGGCTCATTGACTAAAAGGATTACTAAATACTTGCATACTTCCATTGCCAAGACGAGCCTTGGGAGGATGAAGATAGATGCTTTCTTCCCTGCCAGAGGGTATGCCAACAATTCCAGGCAACACAAGGTTGCATCTCTGGAGGAAACAATTCGAATTACTAGTGATCATTCTTCAGAGTTATCTCTAATTTAGATTGTCGAAGTTGCTTTTGTTCCTATTTACATGTACAAGGCCAGATGTGCACAGGCAAATGAGACAGTTCCACGCATGACCACCAGATAAATTACGATTTGCAAATGTGATGTGCACTAACAGAGTGGATGGTGGGGGACCTGCTTGCTATTTGGCCTGTCAGAGGCAGCTGGTGACAGGCTATTAACAAAGGAGAGTAACAGATTGGCTTTGTTGGGGTAACAGGCTAGACAGTTTTAGTGCTGCCATGTTTACCCTCAGAAGGGAAATGACTGATATCAGATGCCAGAAATGTCTTATTATGAGTTTTATTCACATCCATTTTCTCTTTAAAGAAAAGAGAATAAAACTGTGGCAAATTGCAAAGTATTAGGAACAGAAAAGGAGCTGCTATTCCTATCACTCTGTTCTTATTGCAGTTCTTCCTAAACTTCCTGATTTCAAGTCTTTTTATTCCCACCGATAATATGGAGTCGATATGGTCATTTCTACAACCCGGAAGGAAACACACCAGATAGACGTTAAATCTGTGAGTGAGGGTTAAATCATCTAGTTGAGTAAAGGATAGGAAATACTTAACAGGCTGGGTAGATGAGACTTTTTTTTACAAAGTTAAGGATTTAAAAAGAGTTAAAGAAGTCCTAAACAAATAACTGAAAGAGAAGAATTATGAATTTAACAAAAATAGCAATGTGATAGAGTAGGAGTTTGATATATGTTAGTGGTTCAAATAAACACTTCAAATAAGTGACACTGCACTCAATAAAGACAAGAAGGAGGAAATGGCAAAGTAAACTTGAGGTGATGATCACTTCAGAGAGGCTGAACAGTGTTATACAAATAAGTTGTCAGGATAATGCTGCTGCTTTACTTTTCTTGGAGTAGAAAAGCTGAGTTTAGAAGAATCAAGAAGAGGCTATGCCATGGCTACAGCTTCACTCAGCAAACACCAACTCTAGCTACCAGCCCTAGTAGAAGCCTTCAGCTGGATAAGCATGAGCTCTTCTTCAGGGTGAGGTTTTTTCACAGGCATCCTGTTGAACACAGCATCCCATTTCATGAAGCACTGTGGGAGAGCTGTATACACAGTTGAAAGTTATATAAAACACAGTAGGTTTTTCCCAGATCATCTCTTTTCAGTACCGTGTTCTGTCTCTTTGTGGTAATGCTAAAAATTCAGAAATTATAGAAGCTGTGTTAGAACTGATGCTAACGGAGTGCAAGCATGGAGATATCCTCCAGTCACTACGAACCAAAGATTTTTGTGAGGTAAACAAACATAAAGTCTAAAGAAAGTCTTTGTGGTGTGATTCCACATAACACCTAGACGAGGTGACATGAGCACGTAGGATTCAAGCTGAAGGCACCCATTTGACTTTAGTGTTCATAGGGGCACCTGTTCACGGGTCATAGCTTGAATAACAGAAAACAAGGGACCCATATTCAGGAGCTAGAGGAGTTCCCTGTCCCTTCTGCGGCTGGCCAAAAGGCTGTGCTGAGCTAGAGGGCTGCTGAAACAGAGGCAACAAGGCAAAAGGCGGTGCGTGCTTGGACAGGGGAAGGTAGCTGTAGGGTGCCGCTGGCACTGCCTGCCCCTGTGCAAGGACACAAACTATGCTTTCCTGAGCCGTCTTGCTAGTAATGTTCCTGTGGAGCAGCATACCAGGATATAGACATGTGGCATACTCATAACAGGGTGGAGCATTCCCAGGTATGAGTGGCTAATAAATCCTGTGGTCTGGTAGAGATAAAATGTTGGATTAGTAAGAGACTGGGTTTCTCTACTGTACTGGAAGGCATCCGGACTGCGAGATGTGGCTGTAGCTTCCACAAATGTACCCGAGCCAGCTTTCTGTGGAAACTTTCTTATCAATGACAGCGTACTTTTAGCCGCGTCGGCCTCTGTGCATCATGGGCTTCTTATTGGACTGTTAAGACAAGCTTGGTTTAGCTTGAAGAAAGATTGAGTTATATCTCCAGGAGACGCAGTCACGACTTTGAAGAACAAACACAAATTATGCATAGGTCAAAATGCAGAAACTCTAGAAAACAAGTGCTCTGGCGCTTTGGAAGCCAGTGAATGAGTGGGCCATACACAATTGCGGCAACGTAAACTTAGGTGACTGGGGAATACTTCAAGATGGAAAATTATCTTTTCCTGAAGCAGCGCCGGGCAAATGGAGTCTGAGGAAGAGGTATGAATTATGGTGCTGCCCCAACTGTACAGTCAGATGTCCCCTTTAGGGACACTGTGAGACAATTAGAAACAGTATTTCGTGTCGTACTGAACAATAACATTTTTTAGAATACAAGACATTATTTTATTTCTGAAGATTTCCCGGCAAGATCTGTCTTCATTGTAGAAGATTCTGCTTTCAGACTGTTCAAACACAATTCTCTTATGGAGAATCAGAGTTACTATTAGTTAAAACCACAGCTAAAACCACACCTTTTAACGTGTGTCTGGAAAGAATCCCACAGAAATTTTATTTAAGCAAATTTATTCAAGATTTGTGTCCTTGCTACAGCTTTGAAGACGGGCTCATTAGTAATGCCATTGCAATGGGTGTGTTCACTTTGATGCTCTTTACAGCTGACAGTGACAAAACCACAGAGGCTTAATTCCTGAGACAGGGCTTCATCCTCAGGATATGGTCAAGCTAGGCTGCTCCTTGTTTTCCAGCTAGAGTTCAGGGTCTCAGTTTTAACACATGATGTTTCAAATAATCTACTTGAGAGATTCTGTTTGTCCCCCACACCTGAGTCATTTTACCTGAAGCCCTCTGCTTTAAATGAGAAGGGTATGGTGAGGTTTTCCTTGCAAACATTTTGTTGGTTTGGATACTGATACTCCTGGGCTGCGAGTTCTGTACGGTGTTGAATGATCATTTTTCTCAATGATAAATGCATTTAAACAAAATACGGAGGCTTTTGTTATTTTGTTGTTACTATTCTAACCTACAGATTGCTCATAAGGTGTGAGTGCCTGTAGCTATCTGGAAGGGTGGTTACTAACATGTTGGCTATAAATCTAAATTCATAGAGAGACACGATTTATGTGCGTGTGATGTTTTAGTAAGCACTCAAGAGGCAGGCTGTTGGTAAGAGAAAGATAACTCTTCTATTAACTCACAAATACCCTGCTCACTGCTTTGGGAATTTGCACAGAGCATGTGCATATTTAACAGCGCAGCAGCATGGTGTAGTGGTGTATTATAGGAAATACAATTCTGTTTACAGTCTATAACGTCTTAGGTTGTAGATCAGTCTTGTCTCTGTGCCAAAGAGCCAGAATATTGCCAGGAGTTACTTCAAGACAGCAGATCTTAATGAGTACGACTATGTTCCATCTATGGAGAAGAATATTTTTTAATTTCTTTCCTCGTGGTTTTCCTTTCTGTCTAGAGCACTGAAAATAAATATTAATTTGCTCTGTGTGGAAGCTATCTACTGGTAGCAGAGCCCTTACCAACATAAAGACACAAAGAACAAGCTCATATTAAAGGCCCCGGATTCAATATATTTAGAATCAATCATGGATTTTTCCATTTGTCTTTTGTCATGTCCCTTAATTTCCCTGCTGAAATTCCTCACCTGCGAAACCGTTTAATAGTATAAATGTCTTTAGATAATCTATTTAGAGAATAGACTGTTCAGGACATGGGCTAACTCTCTACATGGATACACAGAACCTAGAACACCGGGGGTTAGATCCTGCTGTGGATGAACCACTTTATTACAAGCAGCATGCAATAAGAAGCACCTAGTCCAAAATCCTGCTATGCCTTAGATTTATGTCAGTAAAGAAGGGGAATGAGGTCTCCTCACTTCGCACACGTACTAGAAAGCCTGCTGAGCTAGTTAGCAGTGCTCCATTATCTAAAGTGTTTATTGGATTCATTAAGCACCAAAAGCTGTGGATGAAAAACATGCGCTTGCTTTAACCTCCTCATTCCTGCTGCCACTTTTCTCTTTTTCTTCATGTTCATATTTCTGCTTTAGTTAAGTATTCAGTTCCTCCTTGTGATTTCTGTGTACACAGTTTCGACAGCATGAAGCAATGTTTCTTTGTGGCAAATGATGTGTCTAGACTGTTAGTATATCCTCTAGTGTTTTAGAGACTGCTTCCGGGGAGCGTCCTACTAAATAGTCCGCTTTAGATGTAATTCTTTGACTTCCCTCTCTGAGGAAAACGTGTTGCCTGGGACTGGCTAGACAAGCCCACGGTGCAGAATTGATTTTCACGTTTCATGGGATACCGATGACTCCCATGCTTCTGTTGTGAGATTTTTTACCTTTTGATGGGCTTTCAGACTGAAAGCCCAAGCAGCAGTAAGCTGATCTACATGAGAACATTAGCTGTCAGCTCAAAAAGAAAAATAATGTTGAGCTCTCATGATCGCACAGAAAAAAACCCTAGACTCGTGAAGCAAGCACAAAACCTGAAGCGCCTAAAAAAGAGCGCAACTAAATGTTTAAAATACTATTTTTAGGTATTTTAACCAGTGTTGAGTATTTAGGGGCTGACAGTAACACCTGTTTTTCATGTAGCATGCCTAATTAGTTGATTTAAAAGACTAACCTACAGTGGGATTGATATCCAGCAGTGGGAATATTATTTGAATAGGAAGCTTCTGAAGACAGATGAGACAAACTGTTGAGTACGACTGACTTCAGCCCAACTCAAATTGTCCATTTGTTCCTGTAGAGCATTTTGCAGAGGACTACTCTTTGTAGTCTGATTCAGTAAGAAAGATTGGACACTCTGGAAACTGGCAAGAGGTTTCAGCTCAACTGTCCTTCATTCTTCCTTTTTTTGCTCAATGCTTAACATAATTTCTTATTGTTTACTATTTTTTGGCATTATTCTATTCTACTGCATATAATGACCTGGAGGCTGAAAAAAAAATTGTACATGGCTTCCTGAGCATCTTGCGCTGTGGAAAAGAAGATTGGAAATAAAGTGCACACACACTGTCAAATTGAAGATTTCATAGAAATTATTTGCTCAGATTTCCCATCATGTATTATTTAAAATGAAGTTAGTGGAATCACATGTTCTTATTGAAACAGAAAACAAAAGCATTTGGAGCTTTTTTTTTCCTGGAATAGTCACAAAAAGTGGGGTGACCTTCTCACAGAGGCCCGTGGAGTGATGTCAGCAGTATTTTCCTTAAGTTGCAGTGAAAATGAATTTTTTCTTTCTCTTCAAACATACTTCAGAAGACTACTTTTCATAGCTTTGTACTTGTCAAGGCTCATTGAGTAAAAGTCTGAGGCAGTAAAAGTGTTATAACTATCTCAGTACCTGTCCTTCCATCCATCCTTATTTAAGATCTATAATTATTTCTTGTAGTGTTTTCTCTTTTTTATTATCTTTAATTCTTTTCTGCAGTTCATTTTTATCTCTGTATTCTTTCCTACATCAGTTGCCTAGGAAGGTCTTACTTTTAGTCTTTTTGATGTAAGCCCTCTGCCCTCCTACATTTTCAAAAACATTTCATTAAACACAAGGTAATATTTTTAATTCCACATTTTTCATGGGGAAAAATCACAGCCCATCTTCTTATGGATAAAGACTATGGTTTACTTTGCTAACATCTGAGAGGTCCCATTCTCTAGTACTGGGACAAAAATTCTCATATATGTGGTGTTAAGAAACCAGGTACTTACCTAGATAATTTACACAGACAACAGATGTTGTGTGTTAGATAGCAGAACTGAGCAAAAAAAATCCATAAGACATTTTTTCCTGTATCCTAGGACATCTTCTTACCTTTTCCAAATTTTGAAGTTGTTGGCAGGAGTCACTGAGATTGAATGCATCCTTTGACTCATGGCTTTTCTGAAAACTTCTGAAGAGCTTGAATGTCAGCAGTTTGTCAGTCCTGGTGGAAACAAATTGGTCCTCAGTAAGTGAAGAATGGTTTTGGAATTACTGTTTTAAATTTCCTAAGACAAATCTCTGCTACTGAGCATTGCATTGAGCATGAGAAATGTTGAGGCTGTATCTCATTCTTAGAACGAGTTTTTTCTCTTTTTTCTTTTTTCTCTTTTTTTTTTTTAATGACTCAGAATTAATTACTAAGGCTTTCTTGAGCTACTCAGTCTTTCCACATCACCTCAGATGCCTTTTATCCTCAGAAAAAGCATCTAGGGCTGGGTTTTGCTTTCTGTTCATGGCAGGAATAAAGAGGGCTACACATGGAGAAGCCCTGTGCAAAATGATAGCAGAGTGAATTTCTGCTCCCAGCCTGCTGTCCTGTAGAATAACAGTAGCGGTATTTCAGTCTCTACAGTACCAGTATCTTGCGCTTCTAGTTGGTAGCCAAAGTGCTCAGGGGCACTGGCTGTGCTCCCTCTGTCCCACAGACCATGCCCCCAGGCTCCCCCCATTTTCAGTGACTGCTTCTGCAGAACAGGTAGTGGAAACTGAACTTCCAGGTAGGGGGTACGTACTGAATACGTACAGTTCCTACATGGATTTATCTCCTCCAGGTCCATAGTTCAAATGCTGGGACCATACTGGGTCTGAGAGTCTGGCTGTAAAACCAAGGCTGGTGTGGAGCTGGTATTCATTGGCATATTCTCCTTTCATTGTAGTTGTGTTGCACTGCCAGCATTCAGACACACTGAGGCAGGAGGAGATATGCTAAGATACATGACTGATGGGGATCTGGGATCAGAATGACGGATATCCCTCTCCTTTCTTCTCTCCATCCCAGGCACTGAAGGAAGGTATAGAATAACTTTTCTGACACCAGGAACAGCTCTGATCTGCAGTAGCGTGGGCATCCAGCCCCTTGGCAACTACTGTGAAGTCTGTCAAGTTCCACCAAGGGCAGAAATTCTGGAACACTTGTGTGTCGATAGAGGACTGGCATTAATTGCATAGGAGAAAGGTGGACTGAACAAGGGGTCGGATCACGGACCAAAGCCCTAATTTATGGAAGGACCTCCTTCCTGCCTGTAATCCACACCTGCAGGGCAGAGGTGGTAAAAGAGGAGGGGACTTAGGGAAGAGGGCTCAGAACATGAGAGACAGGGGTTTTTTTCTGTGTAGAAGGAAGAATTTGTCATATCCTGCTTGAATTAGAAGGCTGGGTCCTGCCTGGCCCTTTCGGCTCCTGTATAACAAACGCTGATGCACAGAAGTGGCACCGGGGTCTCTACCCTGGGTACACAGCTGTCTCTCACAGTGTACTGCAGAGGTATGGGGAGATAGAAAATAAGCGTTTACTCATTTAAGTGTCAGATGTATAAAAGATGCATTAAAAATGCAAATATTACCCTGCAAGATGGAGGATGCATAGTTTTTCAGACTGACTGGTGATAGATGGTCAACATCTATCACGTCAGATCTCATTGCCTGACCAGAAGCACAATGACCAGAAGCACAACCTCAGAGTCAGATGTGCGTGTCCTCTCATGGCTATGTGATGTTTGCCTTTAACTTATTAAAGAGAAAAAGCTAAATCATGCTTTCTTGGAGTAGATAGAGAGTTCCCAGTGGGGTCATAGAAGAGGCATATGTAGCTGAAGAAAAGCTTCTTTCACTATATGGTGAAACCCTATCCAAACCTATGCCCCCAGATCATTCCTCACACCTAATTAGGGGTTCATTAGCTCTCTGTATGAGGCATACTAGAACTTTTCCTATGATTCCTTGGTAAATGAAAGTTTTCAGAATAGCTGTGAATGGGCCATTTCAACAGATGTCAAAATTTCAGAAGAAACTTGGATTGCTGAAGGGGGAAAAAATCAGAAGAAAGGAACACTAAACAAAAAATAAGATCTTAAAAGAAATTGAAGAGTAGGGGAAAAGAAAGATGCAAAGGAGAAGCTGTCTCTTCCTGGTGAGATTTTTCAGTCATGTTTTCACCATCCTTCTGAACAGCCTAGAAGTAGGACATGGTCAAATCCTGAGTCAGGTTCTGACAAATCAATGACACATTAGAGAGTCAGACTCTCATGCTGTCTGTGAAGTGCAGTTGTGCAGCTACACTGCAGTCATGCTCTAAAGGGATAAAAAAATCCCAACGGAACAACAACCAACCCCGAAAAAATTCTTCTGGTTTCTCTCATTCCCATCCCACCTCAGCCAATACCTTTTGAAACAGTTTGGTGCTTTGCACATGTAGCATCATCTTCTTTATTGGGAAAATCTGTCTCATGGCAAATTTTTGCCACTGGGATAGCCTAAAGATCCTCATGCCAAAAAAAAGCACTGATGTTTGAGTGCATAAGAAAGGTGATTCAGTTTGTGTATTAGTTAAAGAGCGCTAGTTCATCACTGGAAACTGTTCAAGTGTACACAGGAAATGTAGGAAGATTCAGGCTTTAAGACAAACAGATCCACACTCCTTTCTGCAGAAACACAAGAAGAGGTGGTAATATTTTACAAAGCAGATAAAGGAACTGCTTGGGTGTTTAGCAGATATTGAGTGGGTCACTGCAAACTTGAAGAGGTCATCTTCAAGAAAAAAACCCCAACAAAACAACAAAACAAACTATCCCTAAACAGATGCTTTTAGGAAGTATTTAACTCCCATTTAAAACACTGAAAGATGATCAGTGACAGAAGTAACACTGTCTGAGACAGCGGGGCAGCAACCAGTTGGATCCAGTTACTAAAGGATAACTTTGCTTGCCAACTGGGAAACAACCACAGAGATGCTTACATCTCTTGCTTTTTGTTTCACACTAGCCTCCTCTGAGAAAGAAGGAACACGGTTGCTTCCCTGCAAAATATTCGCCATAGTGCTGAACCATGAAACGGCACCTTCTGATCCAGAGCATCCTGCCTATTCAGAAAACCACCTGCTTAGAAAACAAGAAGATCCTGCGCGGGTTCATCATCAGTGTGTTACAGATGGTACACTGCCCTTGTCACACATGTTGACAATCTGTGTATGCTCTGTTATGTCAGCTTTTTACGACTTTTGAGAAGTCATAAAAGACAGAACTGTAAGAGAACTCTAATCATTTGTGTATGCAGTTAATTAGAACGTTCGCATGTATTTATTTATGTCATCCCATGTACTTATCAAAGGTTACATCATTCTTACGGACAAGCTGGTCACTGATGACTTCTGAAGTCTCCAAAAAAGAAGTTGTCTTATAGGGAACAGTACAGAGAAAACAGGAAACAATGATCTGTTGAATATTAAACCCATTCATAATAACAAGCAAGCACTTTCAAATCTTCCACAGTATAATTCTGAGAATAGCCTTAACTTAAATGCAATCAATTCTGCAAAAACACCATGAAAGAAATGCAAGGGTCCATTTGTCACCTTGAATAACTACGAGAATCCTGAGGGTTTTAACACTGACTGCAATACACTTTTCTGGCTTTGAGCTTTTCCAGAAACGCTCCAGTTTAGCTACAGGCGGATACTTTTTTAATACTGCTGTATAGCTTCAATTAACCAGAACACAGGTGGCTTGTGAAATGAAAGAGAACAAAGCTTTTACTTTTTAAGAAAGAAGTATTCAGCACAATGGTTTCTTATCAGTGCTAAAAACTTTTTCTTTAATCAGTCTAGCTTCTAAGACCCTGGAGTCTGCTATGCGAGCTGCAGGGGAGGAGACACATCAGGCATCCTTCTTGTGAGAGATCAATTTATCCTTGGCTATTAAAAACACGTTAGAAGATCTTTGAGTAAGGAGGGCCTTTGGAGTGCCTCAGACTGAGGTCAAGAAAGAAAGGGTCTAGAGAACAAGTTTTATGAGGAGCAGCTGAGGGAACTGAGGTCATTTAGCCTGGAGAAAAGGAGGCTGAGGGGAGACCTTATCACTCCTTACAACTACCAGAAAGTAGTCCTGGGGGTTTCAAAAATGCTGGGTTTACCATTATGCTCTTTGCAATTGTTCCAGTATTAGAAGATAGGTTTTAAAAATATCAGAACTTGCTTTATGATGGGAAGAAGTATTTTGGAAGAGTGGGAGTTGATGGAGGTGGAAAGCATTGACTGGTCTGTGAGGAAGAAAGAAACAATTTGCTCTAAGGAGCATCAAGAAGATTAAAAGAGATGTTTGGCTCCAAACATTACAGTCTGAGGATTAGATCTGTTTTATTTGCTATTGCCTGGAAGAGTCCGGCTTTACAAGAGTGACTATTGGAAGCCCATTGTTCAAAAACAATTTCAGGAGTGATTTAGTAATCTGCTAAAAGGGTGTTAACTGGAAGTTAGTTACTTCATTCATTTATGGCTCCTCTCACCTAACTAATCTTCTGCAATCTTAACTCAAAGTCTGATTTGTCAGGGAAAGCCATGGGGCATCTGCAGATGGGGAGGTTTATACAGATGTAACATCAGGCAAAAGAAACGTCACTTGCAGAGAAAAGCACTTCTTTTATTCTTCTTATTTCTAATATAGAGCTGTTTAAATAAAATGAATGGCTATTACCAACCTCGGGTTATCCTAATTCACGTAATGACCTAAGTATATCTGTTAGGAGTTTCCAGTCAGCCTTGCAGTCTGGCTTACGGCTTTTACACAGGAAAACCCAGTTCAGTTTTTGCTCCTAATTTCTTTTCTCAAAAATTTTCCAAACTTCTTATTGCCTATCATGTCTAAAGCCTTGTTGGAGCGTAAGTTTTACTTTGGCTTGGTTAAATGTATGTTTCTATTGATTTAAACTATTTGTGGTGTTTCTTTATACTATATACTATTATCCCTTATGCTATTTAATACACTAAGGACTGCTGCATTGAGTTATGGTCAGCTTCAGTGACTGCCTTAGATTAGCCACCTGACTTTTACCTGACTAAAGATAGACAAGATTGATCCTGTGTTTAAGGGCTAAACAAAGTTTTCTGCCATTACAGCTCCTGGTCTGTTCCTGTGCGCTCCATCCTCTCACACGGCGCTCTGCAGTGATCACAACACAGCAGGGAAGGGAAGAGGCTCTAATATCAAGAAAGCATTGACAGAAGATTCACATCATTTAGGGTGCTGCCTTCTCAAAAACCAAGGCTGAGTATGTTGATCTGTGGTGGTTGTGCTTGACATTGTAGGTGGGGACACAGAAAGCAACAAGAGAACGACAGAAGCTGTCACAGGCTTTCTCCTGGCAGGGCATAGAGACAATTACAGCAAATTTTTCTGCTTGCAGGTCATTGGCTTTTAGTAGTTTTTCTATTGAAGTTATATCTACAGAAGAGCAAAGCACAGTGGAGAAGATAACCAGCTCCACGTTCAAACTGAAGAATGCAATTTTATGCAATCACCCTAAAAGACCTTGCTGGGTCAAATTCATAAGCTTGAGCTCCAACTCTTCATTCTTTCTCTCTTTTTTTTAAGAGAAGACATTTTAGTATTCTGAACTTAACTTTCTTTTGTCTTTGACTGCATAGTATGTTAGAAATAATGATTAGGAAGCAATAACAAAAAAATTGTGTAGTAATACGTACTCACACTCACTTTCTTATTTCTCTTATTGCTTGCTACTGGTACTTTTTATCCTAGAAATTTGAATTATTCCTTCTATATTTCCTCTAATAATGGGTTAGTTGCAATGTATGCTAAGCGTCCTTGCTTTAGACTTTTCTTAGCTGTACTTTCAGCAAAACACACGTTCAAATTGCGGAGAAACATCCTGAAATAATGCAATGTCATTAAAGGTCTCTTGCCTGTGTTCATTATCGCTGATTATTTTTCAGCCTTCTTACATTGAACTCTAGTGGTAAATGCTCCCTTTGTGCCTCTGACCTTTAATGCATTCATTAAATTTAATGAGTTTAAAGTGTAAAAGAAGAATAATCTTGCCAAGCACGATCATCGGGACTGTTATTTAATAGGGAAAAAAGGAAAAGATTCACAAATGTTAGCAGGTCTATACAAACCCACTTTGCACTCATTGTACCTGCTGTGATATTCTGTTGATACAGTACTTCAGTCTGATACAAGCATCAGGAGAAATAGCAGCAGACACTTGAACGCTGTTCTACGTTGTGAGAGAGAAACTGCAATTTTTCGCAGTCTAGCAAAGTGCGACTTACGTCCACTAGTGTCCATAGAGTCCATTGCAAAATGGAAAAAAGCGTGTTGTCAGAACAGTCAAACCTGATTTTTGGTTCACTTTTTGTTTCTTAATAAGAGTTTGCCTTTGCTGCTTTAGTTGTGATTACCAGCAGTCCTTGCAAAACGTACCAATGTGATATTCTATGAAAAATTTACTTGCTTGCCCTCTTCAGAAAATTCTTTCCATTGCATCTGGCTAGCGTGGTGCACCAGCCTTTTGGGAGTGGGGCATACTCCTGTACTATGTAGTGGTGAAAGAAACTACTTCTACAGTATCACTGCAGAGGAGACCTCTCTGGGGACAGATTCTGCAGTCCACCATCTCCCACTTGGTCATGCTGAAGAATGCAAAAGCCCTTCTACGGACATGCAGATGTTCTGTTGGTGGAGAGAAAAGTGGGTTCTTGCCTGGTGTTTTCAGCGATTATTTGCTTTTTTTTTCCTGTTGGGCTTGAGAAGAGCTGAATAAATCTAGACTGCACAGCCCATACCTTCTGTCATTATTTTAGCGGTCAACAAGTTTTTTCACCTGCAGAAACTGCAAGAAGCCAATGAGATGTGGCACAATATCAGCAATGATGATGCTGTATTGCCTGGGTTTTTCCTGGACCATTCACCCTCAGCATTACATCCCTTGTGCCCATGGGATCTTTGCCCCAGCTTCTCCCAAAACCTTTAGGCCTGATCTGCCCTCTTCCTGAACAAGCCATGCCTGATACAATCACGTTAATATGCACAAGCAAAAAGAGAAAAATAGCATTGAGTCATTATATTTGCTACTAATGGATTATTCATTCTGCCTATAGGGAGTATTTTTATCTGCTTCTCTTCGCCTTGACCATTTAGACTGTAAACTCTTTTGGGACAAGGACTGGCTTGCAGAAAGAAGGATCATGCTCAGCTAATTGTAAGGCTGCTAGAGCAGTTGAGATAAGGATGAATTATAATCAGCAGGTCTGACTAAGGGGGAGTGACTCTACTGCTTATTTCCTTAAGATGTACATGTTATCTTGAGAAAAACAGATAGAGATTTAAGCACAGATAATGCATGATAATGAACTATCTTTTACTTATTAAGAGGGATGATCAGGCACATTCTTTAAATATTAATTTTGTGTAGAGTTTCAGATTAAAAAAAGAGATAAGATACGGTCTTTTTAAGCAACGGATAAATTAGGTTTATACAGGTATCTAAGGGACTAAATACACAAACGTTGGCATCCTTTCGAAGCTTTCATAAGAAAGTGAAACAAAACAGGGAGGAGTTGTCTCAGAGTAACACTTTGTGTGACTTGGTTAGAATGGGAGAATTTTGAAGCAGAGCAGAAAACTTGTGCAAAGCCAGCACACACATATGATTCTTAAGGAGTCTGACCAGAGGATAAAGGTAACTGTATTGGCCTTCTGGTCTGGTGAGGATGACACCCCTGGCCATTTGAAACTGTGAGAACCAGAAGAGGTCTGAATGACATTTCCTGTTTCAAAAAAGTTGCATGGCAGACATTTTTTCATTGAATGTCTTACAAGTCCACTGCCTAGACAAACCTGCATACTTGGTACATCAGCTTTAGGGTCTTCCCAGAGAAAAGAGTATTTGGTTTCTCTTCCATCCTACCGTTCTTCAATGTGAACACTGTAGCATGAGCCAACACTTTGGAATTCAGAGGGACTTTGCCTGGCTTTCATGCTTATAACTCTAATTTCTCTCTTAATTCTTATATCCTAAACCTCCAATTTCTCTTTCTGTTTTCAAGCTCATATTTGGACAAAAGTCACTCTGACTTAATCTTATTAGAGATTTATGAAAAACATTTTTATATGTGTTCAGCAAGGGTTTTGTGAATTGGCCCAAAAAGCTAAAATAGCTTTACAGTAGCTGTTGTTTATTCCATGAAGCTGCTCTGAACATAAACTATGGTGTTATACTGGAATTAGCCAGCCTGCCAGAGGACTTTAGTCTTGTTTTGAATACATTGATTGACATTTTGTCCTTAAAATAATAATGGGATGCTGTAAAGGGTCTTCAACTTTAAACATCAAAGAACTGCTCAATTTACCTCATTAGTATTCAACCTTTCAAATACAACTGCAGAATACATCAAAGAATATTTTTGGTATTAGATGATCATCTAGCTAAAAATATTATTTTCACGGATATTCAGTATATTAATTATTTGCTATTGCCTTTACTTATAAGTAAATTCAAAGCTGAGGAAAACACTACATTACATGGTAAATTAATCAGAGCAACCATATTTCATATCAAGACATACCTCCTTCAGTTGCCCTCAGTCTGAGAATGGATAGCATGAAAAGCCTTCTTATCTTTTTTTTTTTCTTTATTCATCATATTTTACTGAGTGAAGTAGAAGACAGGAGGCATCATGATAATCTGCCCTGATTTTGATTAGGCAGTACCCACCTTACTTTCCAGGAGCCAATGAACTCTGCCATCTCCGGTTTGTCTTTTCCCTTCTCCCAGGAATGGTACTGAAGCCCCACATTCCCCCTGTTCTCCTTGAGCTGCCCCACGTGGAGTGCCGTAACTTGTTAACCATGTAATGCTTTTCTAAGGAGCCCCAATGCTTTCGTTATCTGCATAAATATCACAATGCTTTTGGCCCCTGCATAGTTCTTACCTTCTTACACCTTTGCCTCTTTTCTCCTCTCCCCCAACCCATGTGTTTAACGTCAGCTTCTTTTTACTTAACTCCTTTGTTTCAAGAATATCTTGTGTTGGCATCATTCGTGTCCTTTGTATTAGTTTAATAAGATGAAAATCTTGGAAGTACAAACGAGAATCACGTCTTTACCGTGGCTCTCCTCTGCATCCATTGCTGTTCTCCTTGGCATGATTTTGTTTTTTAAGTAATCAGTAATTTCAAATCCCTTGATTTTCTCAGTTCTATCTTTTCTACATCTGTAACAAACCTGTTTCTTTTTATAATACAAGCAAACAGAAATATAGACAGTGGTTGGAAATAACTTTCATTCCATGGAATGCTGGAACAATTTCGTTTGGGTTATGGTAGTCCAAATGTACTCACAGACTGCAGTGGTATAAAACTTGAATTTTTTGCTGACATTCATGTTGCTCACTAATGGCAATAGAGTTACCCCTGGCTTACGTTAGACTAAAAGGAAGCAGCACTTATAATGCCTCTTTAAAAAAAAACAATTTTTTTAACTTTCAGCTTTCTTATTTCATATTCTCCCCCCATGTCATTATTTTGTTATGTTTAATTGCCTGACTCATTATCTACACAGTTCTATCAGTCTGACCAGGGCATTTTGAGTTTTCCTTTTCCCAACTTCTATTTACTGTTCCTCCTTTTGACTCGCATCACTCCTGGCCTCCCATTATTTTAAAGTTATTAAAATTTTCATTTCCTTTCTTCACGTCCACCAGAACTAGTGAGCAATACTTAATCCAAACATGTTCTAATAGTCAAATCAACCTCTCTGGCACTGAGTCCAGTCATATTCATCCACATCACAAGATTCTATAGCTTGCTTTTAGCCTGCCAGACTCAAACCTCCTTAGGTCTGATGATCTTCCTCACAATGAAGTGAGCCAATGGCAGAGTAGCCGTGGTTTTCCAAGGACATGGTTCTCATGAATTTTGTAGTGATGCTCTGGAATTAATTCTGAAATTCCCAGAAACTCACACAGCCTTTCCTTCCCTGTCTCTGAATATTGATTCTGCAGGGGAAAGAACACAAAAAATGATGACCAGCATTGCCAGCTCCATCATTATGAATACAGCCCTCTGGGCGGGTGGCAGTCCTGAATGCAGGCTTTGTTGGAAATTCTCAGTTATATTTGCCCCGGCTATCACTGTGCCCAAGGGGAAGGCCTTTCCCACGGCCTATTGCTATTGATCCAGGAAACTGCCTCTGAGGTACACTAAACGGTTAAAACACCCCCATTGCACTTAAGTTATACAATAACCTTCTGGCAGGCACTTGTGCTCCATTCTTCTATACGGTAGTGACAAGAGTATAACTATGCAGTTCAGGTTTTATTTAATCACTGATGTAATTTCCTTTAACAGAATGGCATATGTTTTCTTTAGGAAATCCTGAACAATATAAAATTATGTTTTCCTTAGCAAGATGATTGCTAGTGACAGACTGGCAGGAGCAGGACTACATTCTGTGACTTAGTACTCCTCTGACAAAATGAATGGGATGATGCTGATTCTTATCAGCTGAAGGTTGGTCCCACCACTTGCTTCTGCTGCATGGCAGGAGTGGAGGCAAAGCATGAAGTTCTGTGGCAGTCAGGACATAAGCTGAGGTGCTTCACAAGCACAACTGCCCCCATGTCAAGCACTGCTGTAATGGATTAGCACCTCGCCAGCTGGGTCCTCTAGAGTTAAGCTGGTGATCCAGAATTGCTGGATTTCTCAGGAGGCAAGTGGGCCCCTCTGCAGGCAAACTTGGGCTTGGAGGAAGGGAGAGGTTTGCTCCTTGGGGCAAGCTTGGCTTGAGCTGGCTCTGCTTTCCTGGGACACTCTAGCCAGCCTGGCAGCAGATCACACTCTCCTATCTATCTCATAAGCTATGTTCAGGTATCTCCAGAGTCCTGCAGGTTATTCTCTCAGTTCTGGAAAATACCTGCATACACTAAGCTTTCTGAGTTAAGCTGTGTTACTTTGGCCGTCACTATCCCAAACCAGGTACAAGAACAGAATGACACAGGGGTTGAGGCTGCAACACTACAAAATCCAGAGAGCGTTCTGTATTTGTCTCTCCCTGACCTGAAGTGTGCATCAAATTACATGTGCTCAAAAGTTGTCAAATTTGACCCAGATCAAAAGTTATGAAATGGGACCGTGTTTTCAAGTGCGTGCGTAGCATTGATTTGCAACTCCTTATACAAAATAATTTTTATTTGTCTTTCTGTAGTCTGGGTCTGTCAAAGGCAAATGTACCAATATCATTTGGAGCTTATTCTCTCCTTTGAGTTGTAGCTGCAAGCAAGTAAGCAGGCAACCACAGCAAAAGGAACAAGTTGTTCAGATTTCTCCAAAGTTGTTGCCTAATAAGTATGAACACAGAATTACATTTCAACGTTACTGCAGCAGTTTTCTGAATAGCATTCACTGATAACCTCTGTAATTAGGGTCTGTTCACTGATGGTGGTATTTTCAGCCTGGTGTAAGTTCCCAAAATAAGAAAAATCTCATCTTTAAGAGTTTTCAGGCTCATAAACGGGAAGAGACAAAGCTAAGGCTCTGCATGAAGAAGCATGAAAGCTGCAATGAGAGTGGAGAGAAGCGCTCTGTTCCATGGCTTTGTTGATTAACACATATTGGGTATTGCAGGTAAAACAAGTCTTCAAGCAAAAATTGAAAGTGCTAAAAGGAAGGCTAGTTTGTGAATCCAGATAACAAAGGCTGCCATGACGTCTGTGTAGGATAAAGGAATAGAGATGGAGGAGAACAAAATGAACACAGCATTGAACACAACACTGATACTGATTTAGGTTTTGTTCTTCAGACTAACCTTTTTTTTTTCTTTTTCTTTTTTAAGAAGGGTATAAATAATTTGCCATGAAATGTAAAATAGGTGATTCCAGCATAACAATCCCCTAAAGCTTGCTCCATCCCCACTTCTTAGTCACTAAAAGTGTATGAAAAATGCAAATCCCTGAACTCAAAAACTTACAGCCTCAGTAACTGAGGTAACGGGTTTTTGTTTATAAGAATAGCATAGCACTCTGCAGCATAAACCTTCAATTAATCCTTTGGTGCAACCTACAATGATCGACTGTTGGCGTTACCAGATTCTGTTTTAGATGTACCATAAACACAGTAAGTTAAAAGTAATTCAGACAGCTAAAATGACATGTTTGAAATGTTGCGTTGGTTTTTTATTCTCCATTTGATTGTGCTAACGGGGGAAAAAGGTAAGGGAGAGAGATCAGAGAAAACCTACACAGGTTTTAAAATAGATTTTGAAAGGCAATGTACTTTATTTATGTATTTTACTGTGTTTTTTTCTACTGTGTATGCATCTAATTCCTTAAACCCCTTCTTCTTTACATGGGAGTAGGTACAGATCCTTACCTAAAGTGGGCAAAATGGTGTCAGTGGGCGTGGTTGGTGCTATTCTAGATACAGATTAGATGTAAAGGCTCAGTTTTGGCTGCCTAAGTTTTGGTGCTTACGTTAGATTCAGGTTGGGCGTGTAGCATGTGTCTATGGGTCAGGGAGAAACGGGAATGCATCCCTGTTTGCTCAGGCAAGACCTGTGTGTGCACCACCCTCTCTTTCCCTGTATTCTGGCATATAGATACATGGGTGGGAAACCAATATAAGCCATCAAGCAGGTCTTCTTATCTGGATAGTGAGGATGACCAGGCTTGCCATGCACTGCCCAACGTCTCTGTTTGCCTCTGAGATGCAGACATACCTGCTTTAGGTTTCCTTGATAACAGGTGTCTGCAGAGTTTAACCATACTCTGGGCAACACCATGTCTTTCCTTGACTATGAAGGAAGTTAGGAGTAAATATATTTCCTGCATAGACTACTGAAGCAAATATCTGAAGTTAGGTGGGAAGAAACTACTGAAAAGCTCTGTCCTTTGAAAAAGAATTCATACACAGAAAATGACCTAATGCAATACCTTGAGTCGTCCTTATTCCTAGTGCGCAGCCCGAGGCTGATCCCTGCTCACACTGAATGGGTGTTTGGCATAAGAATGTACTCAGTGCATCTCAAATGTGATGGGGTTGCTCCTGTGTCCTGTTTTCATTAGTCTGACAAGAAACAGAAGTGTGTTCCTTCAGTTTATTTGTATATCCTGCATCTTTTCAGGCAGGGTTTCTGTTCCCACCTTCCTCAACAGCTCTTATTACTCTGTATTCTCTGTCTTTAGAGTCTTCCTACTCTCATTCACTAGATACAGGCACATACGCATTTTCTGTGTGCTGCGATGCAAACTACTGCTTTACACTAACAGGAGTATTTGCATACAAGAGGACAAGGGTTCTTCAAACTTTATTTTATTCTGAAAAAATCCTGAAGGCCCCGAAGAACATGTGCTAAATGTTTTTCATCCCATGACTTTAAAACTGTACTGGTAATGAAATGTGCTGTAGGGACAGCTTTAGAAAGACAAGTAGTCAGTGTTGCAGTACAATGATGGCCGTGCCTGTGGCGCGTTGAGCACGTTATTATTACTGCATTATGTTCTCGAAGATGACAAGAAAAATGGAATGGTCATGATTTCTGCAGCGTGGGCTCTCAAGCTATTCTGTGAATGATAGTACCTTGGAGGAAGAGCTGGCATTACCTTGGAGAAAATGAACTAACAGAGCCGCAACTAGCTTCCTTGGAGCATTATTGCTGGCAGACAACGTTCTTCCCTTGGATAGCTCTCACATTAATGGAAGACCCAGCAGGCATCGAAGTGCTGAGGCATGTTATGTTTTCAGGCACCTGTGAAGATAAATTGGTTGTGAACTTTATTTTCTGAGGTAAGTGCCCCCCGGTCAGGAGATGAAAAATTAGTCCTCTGGTTTCTTGGATATTTTCCGTGTAGCTAAAACAGATTTAAAAAACTGCTGAAGTGTCTTCCAGTGAAAAACAAATCTGCATAGAAAAATCATTTCCAGATTAAGATTCAGATTCCAATTGCGTGGTTTTTTCCCAAACTGATGTAGTGTGCTCCAAGGCATTTCGTTTTACTTTTAGTATTTCTGAGGAGGATAATTTCCAGTTTTGTATGTGTGATTTCAGTAAGGTTTTATTCACTTTTAGCACTCTGTGTCTGTGTTGAGATGGGATAATCAAAGGTATGGATTCACTGCTCTCTTTCTCCCCAGGTAGCACCAGACAGAGTAGCACATACACCTACTGCCTGCAGTCATGACTGCAGCTAGAAGTCTACCCCTCCCTCTTTTCTCTCACTCAACTGATAATCCTTTTCTCCCACCCTTTTTCTTATCTCTTCATATTATTAACACTGCAGGGCAACAGTATTTCTATGCTTTGTGTTTTTGCTGCACCCAGAGTAATGGGATGCTAATCTGTCTCATAGTTCCTGGTAAAAATTGAACTGCAATAAGTTATGTGTATTGCAAGGAAAGGATATGATTCCAGATAGCAGCAAAACTACCAGGTAGACATTATTTTGTCCATACAAGACATGGAAGAATAGACTTGTGTTGTTCAACAAGATTTATCTTTCTCTTGTATTACCTTTTTTGCTATTGTGAGTTGTTGAAGTGCTGCCTAAAGCAGATTCTAGATTTCTAATACAATGACCAAGTTGTTTAAGGTCTTTTTGTAAGCTGCTGGCTATGTTCTCATTCTCTTACTCCCATTCATTTCTTCTCCCTTCTGTTCCCTTCCCCAGCGTGAGTGACACTGTTGGAGCTACAAGGAAATTCCTGCCTCTAATAACCTAACTAGTCTGATAACTGGTTCAAGGAGCTCCTTAGACTGCTAGCTGGGTCCTCTTGTGCCATCTGTGTTTGGTGCTGTGGCATATACAGATTGTTTCATTTTTAAAATCTCTTTGTTCTCTGAAAAATATTGTCCAATAACAGGCATAGCCCTTCTGGGTGTCTCTTCCAAGGGTTTCATTCTTAAATCCTACTGTTATCAGGAAGAAAGAGCTGACAAGTCCCAGCCTGGGATAGCTCCTGCACCTGCAGTCCTTGGCAAGCTGGAAAGTTTTCACTGTTTGATCCTCTTTGTCCCCCGAATATGAGAGAGAGAGAAAATGGGAACAAAACCTTTTTGTCCTCACCATCTGACTGGTTAGAGGGTGAAGGGGGAACCAATGGTGGGGTTGGCGCCTCTCTCCCTGCACACTCCTTGGTGCTGCCCTGGCTATGTGGCAGGGGGAGAACAGTGAGATAGTGGAAGAGCCAAACTGGCTTGCAATCCTCTCCCTTACACATGTGCTCGTACCTTTTTCCTATGACAAGAAGATATCCCTATTGATAAATTACATTTGCCCCACCTATAAAGCATTCGCACAGCATTTCCAGCAGTGGAAGATGTATTCGCTGCTGAATGGGCGTTATCAATCCCATACCAAATGCAGTCTTCCAAGTTTCAGCAGAAAATGAGCGATTTCGAAAGAAAAAAATGGGTTCTTTTGCTGCTACTCAGGCAGGGGTAGATGAAAGCCATAGGAAGAGCATCAGTGAAGTTGGCATCTAATGACTTCAGGTTCCTTTGAAAAGAGCTGAGGTGTGCAGTCTCAGAGGTCTTTGCATTTCACAGGAAATCCTTGCTGTGGTGTCAGGTGTCAGCCACACACTTCAATATTGTTGTTTATCATTTACTCCACTTGTTCAATCAGTGTACATAGTTTCATGTACTTTTTATATTAATATTTGCATTTTTAGCTTGAGATCACTGAAAATAAGATGAAGTGAAGCAGTAATGGATAATGTTGTCTACATTTTCTTCCTTTTTTTGTGAGGAAAAAATAGTAAACATGGTATTTAAAAATATCCAGAAGTCTTGAATGTCACTTTTGCAAGAATCATTGAATGCTGCAGATGAAGTCTTTGATCTCTGAGAGGCTCCTTCAACTAAGCTTTAATGAATGTGTTACCTAACTGTCCTTCAAGGAAGGCCATGCTTATTACTTTGCTGTGTAACATTTCACAAACTGAAATTTTGAGATTCGTCACCAGAAATATTTGTTCTATCAGGCTCCTGGCTCTGATTTGTAATGGAGTAGCATCTTTTGCGTTGCAGGAATAGAAGTCAGTTTGTTAAATGTTGTTTCAGGATGATCAGTGTATACAGATGGTCTCCCTTTAGGTGTGGTAGATTTGCCTGCAGATCAGAAAATGTGGCTTCTCACCAGCTGACCTGGATGAATCACTGAGTCCTCGATCTGCAGGACGCGCTGACATGCAAATCTGTGGTTTTGGAAATGTTCAAAAATGAACTGTCCACGACCTATTTTCCCCTGGTGGTTTCTGAGTGGAACAAGATGGGCATCAGCAGGAAACCAGTGGTGCTTGCCTTTGGCAGAAGCACAGGGGACCTGTGAAACTCCCCTAAAACAAACATTGCCTCCAGTCAGGTTTTCAGGGCTTCCAGACGAGGCAGCTGTGGAGCAATGCAGAGTTGCCACAGAGCCTGGAGAAACCAGTGAAATCCACTGTCCCTGTGGCTCCAGTGCCGAGTCTTGGGTGCCACCTGATTGAGCTAACAGGGAGTAAGGAAACCTGCCCACCAGTGTCAAAACTGAGTGGTTCTCTAGAAGCTTCCTGTTTTGGGGGATTGGCTTACAAATAAACACACTAAAGTATGCTTTATGAGGCAATTCCTGGTCAGTTCTATATGTAACCACAGGCTTTAATTCTTGACACTGACTTTCTAGAGATGGAAATCTCCATAGCTACTTTCCCCAGTCCATTAACTTCACTTCTGGCCGATGTTCAGCACACCTATGACAAAAAAGATTTACTTGCATGCCTTACACTAAACTTACCAAGAGCTTTTAATTATATTATCTAAAAAAAAGAAGAAAAAGGTTTCTTGGGTTTTGTTGGTTTATTTTTCGACTGATTATTTAGTATGTCATTTTTGGTGCCTTACCAAAATGCTTAAAAAATATGTTTTAAAGCATCTTCAACTTCAGGGCAAACCAGGGAAATGCAAAAGTTGGGCTACTTATGAGATTTATGCTTCAGTTTGCCACCAGCGATATGGATAAGTAACTTGCAGGTGAGAAAGATTAGAAGAGAAGAAATGAATCACAAGGTTAGAAATGCCTCCAAAAGCTCGAATGAATAGTTTTCATAACAGACATCTATTCAGGGCCTTACCCTGCAGCACCCACTCTGCACAGCGTACTTTATCTTACTTGCTCATGAGGAACAAAGCACTTGGCTTAGCAGATATGTCCGCAGCGCTGCACTGCTCACAACTAACCTCCAATTTCTTCCAAATGGGAATAAATCATAAAAGAGAGCAACAAAATGTTCTCATACATCATATGGCAAATTATGGTCCAAATCAGAGTGCGATATTTACTCACCAGAAGGGAAAAACATACGTGTGCACGTCCATGCACAGAGGAAAATTTCTTTCAGTAATAGTAGTAATTAAAGGTTAAAACTCTGATCCTGATTTGACACCTCCCGTGTCTCTGCATAGCCCACCCCCTGCAAAGATTTTGGCAGTCTCAGAATCCTCTTCACTGAGGCTTTAATGCTGCCATCTGAAAAGCAAGATTTCATCCTAAAAACTGCATTGGGTTTATTACCCTGATTTTAAAACAGCTGTCTCTGTCACAGTCATGAGATCTTGATGTGTGTTACCCACCCGGGATGCCTCAGGACTCTGCTTTCTTACGTCTTTGAGTGTGTATGTGTCGCCCTTACGCACATTACTGGAGAGATGGCGTGGGACCCTGTCCTGGTTTGAGCTAGAACAGAACTCATGCTGTTCAGAGATTTCACTCTCCAGCTCAGTCTCTGCTAAGGGACTGCGCTGTCTGAAGTTAACGGCATATTTTTGCAGACAGTGTCTGCTTCTAGAAGTGACCGCAGTTGATGTTTACAGTTACCACCAGGGACTGGTGTGCAGAAAGGCTCCTGCTGACACTTGCTCCTGTGCAGACCAAGTCACTGCTGAACCCTGCGTGCCACGGTGGGGGTGCAGTAAGGTAGAGGCTGCACCTGCGGGGAGGAGCGGACAGGACAGGTGACCCTAAACTGACCCGCAAGGTGTTCCATCCCATAGACATCATATTCAGTGTAAAGCTGAGGGTCTCTCTCTCTTGCTCTCTTCTTCAATGGCCAATGTTGGAGGAGGACTCTGCCCGTCCTGCCTTTGATCCCAATCCGTGCATCCCTGAATCCAGTTCCAGAATCCAGCTCCGGCATCTTGTTCCCATCTGCTGCTGAGCCCAGTCTGGGACTTCCTCAGTGTCTGCCCACAGCATCAGTGATGTGATTGCCATCAGGGTGGTTGGGTTCGGTATTGGTATTTTGTATATTTGTATATAGGTTTTATTTTATTGTTATTATTTTCATTAAAGCAGTTTTAATTTTCTTTTCCAAATTGTAAGTCTCCTTCCCTTATTCTCTTTCTCTTCCCCTTTGGGGAGGGAGATTCGATAATAGAGAGCATCTGTCGTTCGTCTAGTGGCCAGCCCAGCTGTAAGCCGTGACTGCCCGGCAGCCTGGCTTTGGTGCCACTGCAGGAGAGGATCAGAGAGTTCCTCTCCTCTGCCTCCTGCTGTGTGTTCCTCCTGCAGAAGTGCCTTGTGGTCAGATGGCTCACTTTAAATGACAAGATGTTAGCAAGATAATTTTGTTTTAAGAAAAAAACCACAACCTCTCAGCAGGCTATTTTCCTATAGGAAATGCCAGAGAGAATTACAGGACTTAAAAAAAAAAAGAAGAGAAAAAAAGCAAAGAAGAAAAAGGGGGAGATTCAGAGGTAAAAATACTTAAAGTTTCATGAGGGTTTTGGTTACCGACTAGCTTCTAGAGAGGGTGAGAAAGGATGAGATTTCAGGAACTGAATTGCCCCATAGGCAGCAGCAGCTTCTTGGGGGTTCCTCTGCCCAGGTCTGGATCTCCCTGTTGGGCACCAGTGAAGTGGCAGTGTACGCAAAGACTTTACTCACAGGATCCTGGCTTTGCTCTGCCCGCTCATTTCATGCAGCCTACCCTGTTCTTCTGATGCCTGTTTTGATGATTCTGGACCACATTCCCATCCATTTTACCCTTTGAACTGATGTCTTTTTGTTTTTTTTAGTTCCCCATCTTGATCTGTCTTGACTGTGGCCTTTGCCACTTGCTTCCGCCTGACCGACAGTGCAGCCTAGAAAATAGATTTATTGCCTTATCTCAGTCAAAACTGAGACAATCTTCCTTGAGTTGTTCAGTAATCGGGGTTTCTTGTGCCTTGCCCTGTCACAGCAACTACTAGTTACTGCTGAGGGACATGGTTTAGGGACCCTGATAGTGCAGGGAGAATGGTTGGACTTGATCTTAAAGGTCTCTTCCAACCAAATGGTTCTGTGATACTGTCATTATGTGATAAGGCAATGGAGCAGATGGGCCACTAGGCTATGATCAGTTACAGAATTTTTTCTTGCTTTGTGTGCCTTGTAACTGCTGTAATACTTGAAATCAGAGAAATAAAGAAATCATAGCTAATAAACCCACGATAGAGTTGTGTTATTTAACTAGAAATCCCTTGTACACCGAAAAAAAATGTTAGATCATTGAAGATGAAACTAACCTGGGAGTTAGTTCCAGTAGTAAATCTGAATAGAACTGGTAGAAAGTTGAGATTACTGTCTATATTCATGACTTTTTCTTGAGTTTGCACTTCACATATAAGATGATTCACAGCCCTGTACTCCATTGTATAAAATGAGTATTTGTTTTACTGGAAACACTGACTCTGAAAGTATTTGACAGTCTGTTTCTCTATCGTGTTGTTCTTCCTTTACAAAAAACGTGGTAAACTGCTTGTGCAAGGAGTACTTTTGGCATACACCTTGTTTGGAATTCACATTTTTATATTATTATCATGGGATCAAATCCGGCTGCCCTTATTCAGTCAAAACTATCACAGGTTTCAGCAAAAGCCTTGCCTAAGTAGGGTGTGAAGATCAGGAAGGAAGTTCTAGGGTTTTGCCTATACAGTATTTAAGAAGTCACAGACATCTGTGTTACTTTCTGTTCATAACGTCTGTGGAGAGGATTTTTAAAAAATATTGGCATTGCCCTGGGTGTCTAGGAACAGGACTGGAAATACATGCTGTGTCAGGAGGACCAGCTTCTTACTTCACTGATGACTACATAACAGACGCATAACCTAAGGTGACCCTACAGGAAACAGGAGCCAAGAAACTCTCCCCAACAGTGTATTATAAACTTGAGATCTTCCATACAGAAATCAAACCCCACAAAATCAATAATGGGCAATAGGAAAAGTGTAGACAAGGTCCAAAGCTATCACCAGTGCCTTAGGTGTCGGCAACAACCGCTGAAATTTTGCTCCAAGCTTGTCAGCATTATTGTTTGCTTCCGTGAGCGTGGTTGGCACACTCAAAACGCTTCTGCAGTTCCAACCCTGAATGGTTTTACGGTACGCGTTTGAATGCCAACTCACCTTTGTCATTTAACACAATTCTCAAAGGACAGAACTCTATCTTCATGTCCAGTTTGTAGATCTTCAACCACTTCTGTTGTGGTTTTGCTAAATTTCAAGGCAATATTCAGGTTACTGGCAAAACTGGAAGTGTCAATGATCTCTAGATCTGTTGTTTTCCTGTCAATAATTAAGAATATCATGATTGCAATTATTCAACAAAATTGCCTTACAGATATATGAGGTTTGCAAATACATTTGGAATGGGAACTTGAGCACATTGAAGGAGGACAGCTTAAGGTTACTGCTCAAGTGCTAATCAGCGTTGCCATTTTCTCTTTTTTAGGGTTATTTTTTTTTCAGTTTAGGTTTTTACCTTTAGAAGGCGTTAGATAGAGTGCAAACTAGTTGGACAGCTGAAACATTTCAGTTTAGCACCAACAGAATGTTCTAGTCAAATTGCCCAACCAGTCCAAATCCATTTCTGCTTTACTGAGGAGCAACACAGCTCTTGGGGAAGCACAGAAAAAAGAACTCCCTAGTTTAGAAAATAGACAAAAGCTGATCCTGCTCAAAAGAGAAGCAGAGACTCCAATAACTCACTGTTTCCAAGTGAAGAATGTGAGAAAAACTTACTATTTCTGGCATTGCCAAAGAAAGATCTACTCTTTAAAGCATATCTGACAGTGATAATGCAGTATGAAAGTGCCTCAGTGTTGAAACCATTGCAATTCCCCATCTAGCATGTGTAAAGCTTGCTTATGAGGCATTCCTGTGAAATGCATTCGCTTGAAGAGCAGGCTAGACTGCGCTGCATTGAAGGACGCCCACAGATGGATCCTTAGTAAGAAATACACCCTAGACCTTCTGTTTCAACAATAGCCTTACAAAAAGCTAGTAGAGAAGATCATCTTGGAGCTTTCTGGTGAATAAAGACTTCATGCACGCCCAGCACTGCTGGGGCAGCTCAGTCCTGACCAACAGCATGTGCCATTCTGTTTGCACATGTTGTCTTCATTCAGAAATCTTTTTACAGCCTAACCTTTCTGAATTTTGACAGTGGCAATACAACAGGGTCTTCTCATGAAACACAGTATGGTGTCTTAGGAAGACTTCTGTATTTTTGCAGGCCACCGAATCTTCCACTTTCAGAAATAAGATTTTTTTAAGGTTACGTCAAAATATGAACAAGAAAAAAAAAAATAGGAGAGGAAGGATCTGCCTTTTGCTATCACATTGCTAGTCAGAGTCTTTTAATGATTTACGCTAAGGAGCTTGTATCTCCATTATCTTCCTTTAATGAAAAACTACAGGAAGCAGAATGAACAACATCAGGCAAAAGGTCATTGTCAAATTAGGCTGAAATTTAGCCATTAATAGTGGCCACAGGTTCACACCAATTAGTCACGCCTTGGTTTCTTTTACTTTAGTAAAACGCCCTGTAGATAGCTTGCTCCTCTGAAATACTCTTGGAAAGAACAGCAAACGGGCTGTGATGTCTCCTCCTGACAGGGGCCAGGTGTGCAGTGACAGGTAGGATAATACGAGCAACTGTATGACTCCAGACGCAAATCTGTAGTCGAGTTATTTCATTACAAGCAAACTAGGAACAAGTGAACATGTTCTTTGATGTCCTGCCATATTAAGCTTTTTTCTAAGATTGAAAAATAGAGGTTCTTATGCCTCTCCTGCTGTTATGCCTGGTACCCATCTATTGACCTGGTCCAGGTCCAAGTTGGTGTTTATTAAAACATAACGGCAACAATCATTCTCCGCTGTAAGCATGCAGACAATTAAAATAAGAATGGATTTTCTTTTCAGTAGCATAAGCTGCAGCTAGAGGACTGTGACGGTACAGCGAGGAGCACAGCAGTAAATTATTCCTCTCTGATGCTGATCTGTCCAAATAATCAGTGTCTTGTATAAGCAAAGTTGAAAGGAAACTGTGGAGCAGTCACAGTCCATCACTGTCAGCTGCGGTGTGGGGATGGGAAAATGAGAACAAACTCTTCTTCTGACCACTGTAATAGCTGTTCATGTATTAATGTTTTGTGCACAGATGTAAAAGACTTTTTTTTTGTACAGTGGAAACACTGAGGGGCACTGTACCAATCAATAAAAAACATTTGGCAGAGTTGGCCATCTGTGTGGAGGAAAGAGAGGAAAAGTGCAAGAAAAAACCTATTCCTCCCCTCAATTTTTGCCAAAGAACACAGACACAGAGCTATTAATTGGCTCGCTCAGTGTCATGCAGGGTTTGCGTGACTGATCAAAGAACCGAAGTCAGGTCTCCAGGGTCCTGCTCCTCTGTCTCAACCACAAGATAATCCTTCATTTTAAATGCTGCCAATCAGCGCTCCCGGTTATAATGCCGGCTGAAGTGTTACCACTGCAGTAAGAAAATGGAACTATTCACTGTTCATCAAAGCCAGGTGAACGAATGAAAACTTCCATTCCCTGGTCTCAGGACTTTAGGTACCACCTCTCTTTTTATATATATATATATATATAAAACAAAACTAAGTGGGACAAATTTTGTGAAACTAGATAATACAATAAACCCTCCTTGAAAATATTAATGATCTGAATAAAATAAATTTGCCATGGCCAAGGGGGTACCGTACATTTACATTACTCTTTGAAATGTAATTTCATTTTCAACAGAGACTGTAGGGTTTTGTGGATTAGGTTTTTGACAAGCACCATGTAAAGGGGTCCAGGTTTTCTCCCTCTGCTGCGATACGGTTGTTCCCTGTTTCAGCAGGACATGCTGTAAGGAGGGGCTGTGACCTCCTCTCCAGTGGTCAGGGCCAGGGGCACTTGAGAACTGCAAGTAGTGCCAGCAGACCCCTGGCAGCTCCTTTGCAAGGAGAGCTGAGGGCGTTCTCCCTGCAGGGGAACCCTCAGCTAATGATTTCCTGAAAGTCAAGTGTCTAACTGTAACCTGAACATCAACACGGGGCATCTCTTTGAGAAGACAGGAGTGACTGAGGAAATAAAATGTAGAACTTGAAAAACTGCTTCAATGATGGATTTTGGAGTTTTACCTTTAAAAATGTGACCTAAGCTCTGAGGCTTCAAATATCTGGCCTTAAACCCCAAATTCTCAAAGGTCTTTAGATAGCCGATTCCCAGTGGCGTAAATTGCATTTGAAAATGTATTTTACATATCTAGGACACACAAGTATCTTCTAAAAGTGCTTGCAGAAGGCAGCACTGCTGCTATTGACAGTGGCATGTCTGAATTCCAATGTAATTATCTCTCTGGATGGGGGGAAAAAAATGTGGTTTCGAAAAGGAAAAAAAAAAGCCACAATGTTTTGCCTTATTTATTTATTTATTAATTTACAGCACTTCTTGGAGAGCGTGTCTCAGTCCAGGCCTATAGTATTGATCTGATTACAGACAAAACAGTTGCAGGATGCTGTCCACAAATTGCAGGCTTTGGTCTGCTCACCCAAGAGTAATTATGATAAATTTGGCCAGCTTACCTGGAAACACTTTGTCTGAATTCTGGACTCCTTTCAGACAGCTGCATGCTTTTCCTCCTCTGGGCACCATTCACCAACAGGTAGCTTTGAACTGCGAATTAAAATTTTGCTTTCTGAAACCAAAGCTGATTTTGGAACCGTTTTCTTCTTCTTCACAGATTTCCTCCTCTGAGAGATAAATTGCTTTTTTTTTGTTAAAAAAGGGAAACAAGAATCAATTTACAGCAGCGTGGTGACTATGAAAGTGCGATGTGTCATGAGAGCTGGCAGCACCACAGCTGCCTGGGCTTCCCTTGCTAAACATGCTGCACAAGGCGAGTCACTGAAGAAATGGGAATATTGGGTCCACAGGGCTCACAGTCCAAACGATGCTTAACCAGCGTGTGCTGCCCTGCATAGGCTTGTGTTCCGGAGTCGTGCATGGTGCTGTCACCCACCTGGTAATGTTCATATCAGCTCAGCCCTTCTGCCATCAGCACGGTGCTTCAGTCTTGAGCAAACTGTTGTTGAGCAAACGTGTTGTCTGTTGCCTATGTGGTCTAACAGAATATGCTATTGGAAAACACTACAAGGGCACATGGATGCAACCAATTTCCCTTGCTAAGGTAGCTGGGAGGGCAGCAAACCGTACACTGATGTTTTTGCTGTTGTGGATAAAGCCATGATGTATTTTCTAGACCAAGCTGACTTGTAAACCCTGGAAAGCTCAGTGAGGCATTACGGTCACTGCTTGTACTGTCGTTCCTTGATTCACAATCTCTAAAACAGAAACTCAGGTTGGCATGCTGAAGTCTTGATCCCAGCTGCTGCATCCAGCAGCATGAATTAGTGCCGTTTCATTGATCTGGGCTTTGATGCTGTTAGGCACTGGCGCTAGTACGAATCCTTTCACTGTACTGACTTTTGCCCTTTCCACCTGCGTAGTACTAGAGTTCATGAAGAAATTTAGTAACAACTGGATTTTATTTAGCACCAAATACTCAATATTATATCTGATAGCCAAATATATGCCTCTTATTTCATCTCAGAGCTCACTTTCAAGGGCAAGTTATGGGGTTTTTAGCTCCAGCCAGTGCATTTTCTCATTGCCCTATCATGCCACCTCCTTGTACACCTTAGCTGCAAATGTTGGATGTGGAGGATTAATGCTGATTGATAAGGGAGTTGCTTTAATATAGTCATCTGTGGAATTACTTTATTTCCTGAAGCAATGCAATGCATTAAGAAACATACCACATACAAAAGGCAGTAAAAAACTTTTCAAATGGTAGTCTTTACCATATGTCAAAAGATTATGTTCTCTCCTCATAAGCGAATCAAAGAACCCTACTTACTTTATATTTTCCCCCTCTAGCCAGCTTACATTTATGCTAGAATTTCATACTGCATGGTGCATTTTATTAATTGGTGTTGCCATTTTGAGATTTCATTCATAATGAGCCTGTTCAGGTCATGCTGGTATTTCACTCCTTGCTGTAATTGCACCGTTACACAGTTCCCCTAGAGAGTGGCAAGACTTGGCTAGCGATAATTGCTCCTCTTTTGTCTTCATATAACACCTATGGGCATCAACCTACACTTGAGCTGAAAACCTCTTGAGTTTCTGGTTTCTTCATTTTTCTATGTCATATTTCTGCATAAAAACAAAATGAAGAACCTTTCAGAGAGAATTATTGCCCAATAAAATATACTGATGAATATTATCTAGGCTATAAATGCCTATCAGAGCTATTTACCGTCTTCCCTTCCTATCCCACCCTCCAAAAGACTCCATAATTTCTAGTCAAAGGCTCCAGTGATGGAGATACATCATATCTATTCTTGTGCCCCAGTATCCTGAGCAATACAGAATAGTTCCTAGTTTTGCCTCTCAGTCTTTGTTGCAATTTAGGCCCATTATGCCTTATCTAAACAGGCAATAACAAATTGTTCCCTTCCCCTTTGCAATTGTCTTGTATATATTTTAAGGCTTCCTTTGAGATAAGCACAAATTAACTCAATCACTATTCACTGGTGATGTTTCTTAGACTTCTGATATTCTGGTCTTCTTTTTCATACTCTCCAACTGCTCCAGATCATTCTTGAAGTGTTTTGCCCAAACCTGGACAAAATACTCTAGCCAAGGTCTTACCAGTAGAGTGTCTTTCAGTTCTTACTCCTTTTTTTATAATCCAGGGTGACGTTTTCCTTTCCCAATAGCGATGACTCATGCAAACGTTATCATCCATTGCAATTATTAGATGTTATTCTAGAACTTGACATCCAGCTTAGTGTATACTCGTTTGCCTAGTTGACTGTGCCTGTCTGGGTGTAGTACATGGCACTCATCCCTGCTGAGAACCATCAGGATTTTTTTCCAGGAACTTCTCCAATTTATCAAGAACATTTTGTATTCTAATCCTGTTCAACCATCAAAAACTTGACAAATATTTATTCACCTGACTCAGGCTCACCTTAACAACTTAAATACCTTTTTTAAAAATATCAATATACTAAAACCTGAAGTGGATCTACAAGATTACGTTATCAGAGTGCTGATAAGCAGGATGCATGAAGTAGCACAGTTATACATCCCGCTTCTTTCTGGCTTGGAAGTTTTTCTCAATTTCATTCTGAGAACCACCCCTTGGGAAGAAGGACAGTCAGAAAGCATTTCCTAAAGTGACCCTCCCTTGACACCTAGACTTAAAAAGCATATTTACACCAGCTTCTGAGCCAATAGAACTGCCCCAGTGTATAACTCTGAGTGGGCTTCTCCAGAATGGCCGTGGGTCAGAGGGCCTTGGGGAGTGGTGGGAAGGGGTACATGCATAGGTTTCTCTTCAGAGCTGTTCTCAAGACGCATTAAGGATGACATGGAGAGTCCATGTTCAGTTGTGTGGCACTGAAAGGTGCCATGAAGATTTGAGCTTGTGCTAGCGCTGTGCCACAGTGCAGCCTGCTGTGTGAACATACCCTCAGTTTCTGGGCTTGAAGATCAACATAGACCATTTTCCACTTAGCAAGGACAACCTCATCAGGCACTATTTTGCCTTAGAGAAATTTCACTGGCTCCAGTGGTATTATTAATTTTCCCCAGCGGATTCTTCCGTTCTTTATACCTGAAGTCTTGGCAGAGTCATATTTAGCAGCAACATGGGTCTCCGGGGAGAGCCACTTGCTGTACTCAGCCCTGTTCCTGTCACAGGACATGGATCAAATGCTGCATCAGCTAAAGTTAACTGCAGCACTCTTCTCCCTTTTCCTTGCCTCTTTGCCATCTTTCTCTCCCTTCTCCCTCATTTCCTGCTCCCTGATCTTCTTTATTTTTTTCAGTAAATCCTCTCTCAGATAAAGCCTGGCAAGGAAAAAAGGCTGAATATTGAGAAGCCACATTTCTGGGTAAGCTCTCAGGCTTGTCTGCCTTTCGTCCCACCTGTTTGTTCAGCAGGATGTTTAGATTACAGCTCTTTATGTCAATTCTGTTGTCTTACTATAGACTAAAGAATTTGAGTCTGCAGAATAAGTGTTGTAAGTAAAGCACAGGTAGAGCTTTATAGATGATGTTCAGAAGCTTCTCTTAAACATTTCACAGCTCCCTCCTTCCCTGTCTTGGCCCACTGTGAAAGAGAGCTGCATTTATGAGACATTCCCCCAAACGTTTTTCCTTTTTGTATTCACGGCAGAGAGGAGTCTGAGGACAGTGAATGCTCCCACAGCTACTGTGCAAATAGCAGCTAATATTCAAGTCTACCAGGATGGGGCTATATCGCAGCTTTGAAGTTGCTTGATGGATTGGTTTGTATATTCATATTTTATATGCATATTTATTGCCTAGAAGACTACGTAGTCACTTTATTGAAAAATGGAGAAAACAAATGTTAAAATGACGCAATCTCGTTATGTACACCCTTACATTTGATAAGTTCAGATTTAGTGGATTATGGTTGTTCCTCCGAGGAAACACGAGAACCCAGGACAACGTGGCAGGCAAGATTTTGACCCAGATGAGAGACTCTCCTCTTTAGGGATGTTGGTCTTATTCATGCCCTAGCTAATGCTAAGAAGGTGTTTTTATGTAGAGGATGTTCAAGGCTGGTTTGATTTCCAGCCTGAAGATGTTCTAATTTGCACTCTGATCGAGCCCTTCCTCTGGACTTAGAGCAGAAAAGAGCTGCCCCATCTCCTATCTTTGTGAAGTCTCCTGTGAAGAGTCTGTGGCTATAAGCAGTATATAGGATTCCTTAATTCCCTGCTTTCCCTAGTATTTTGAAGATTATTTTGTGCTGTCAGCTGAAATGGAGCAGAATGGCTGGGGAGCAGTGGAAAGTGCTGCTTCCTATCACTAGTAGTGACTGCACCTTCAGTAGTTGAATTTCATTACTAAAATCCCTTATAGGGATTTTATTATATTCCTTATATTTATATCCTTATTTACTATATCCCTTATAGGGCCACTCTCTTCTGTCCCGAAAATCTTCTGCCAGCAGCTGGATTAGAACTGGTGACCAGTAACAACTGTCGAATATGGAGATTTCTTGCCACCATGGTACAAAGTGGATGTGTTAAATGCCCTAGCTTTGAAAAGAATAGCAAGAGTGTGTAGAGTGCCAAAGGAAATTACACATTACAGCTGCACCCTCCACATTCTCCTGCTGTTCTTGCCATTGCAGCAGCTGTAGCCAGCAGCAGTACCTGTGGGGGAGTATTCTGAAACATGAAAGCGTGGGTGTCTGCTGCTGTTTTCCTGCAGGTCTTAAAGAAATTGTTCTCATCCTCAAGAGATGAGCACAGAGCAGCACTGGACAGGGTTGAAATGGGGAACATATACAAGATTGATTTCACTATTGGGTTGTTTGATCTGATTAGAACTGGCATTTGTGTCAAAGAAGTATCTTAAAGGAGAGTTAACAGTATCTGGAGTCCTCTTCTCAGGTATTTAAAAAACCTAGGGAAGAAAGACATAAATAACAGCAGGACCAAGGAATACTTTAACATATGTAAGAATTCCGGTCCAGTGAAACCCTTTATATAAATCCAAACAGAATTCACGGAAAAATAGCACTATAACCTGCCAGAATCAAAGGACAATTGCAACTGCTGTGAGATAAAATAAAACAAGATTACAATGTCTCAGAGCACAACAGACACCATCTGATTCTTGTTCTAGCTGTAAACTTAGTACTTTGAAATTCATCGCTTTCTTCTTTCCTGGAGTTCTCCTTTTATGCTGAAACTTTATTATGGTTGCTGTGAACCAGGTTTTTGGATAGACTTACATACCTGCTTGTAAAGAACAGCTGTACCATATCCTGGGGTTTTGAGCTAATCAGGAGCACCTAAGTAGACCTTTATGTCATGATAAGGTGTCCTGAGAAATCACTGCTCACCAGGCATCCTTGGCAGCAATGGAGCTGTGAGTCTGAGGAGGATTCCCTGAGGTAGGTGGCCAGGTTTTGGGAATTGCTCTTCAGAATGGTTGTGTGAGGAGAAAAACAGAACAGCTAAAGAAATCAAAATACTGAGAATCTCCGTCAAAGGAAATGGAAGCAGTGATATTTAGCATGAACCCTTTTGGGAAGGCAGACTTAGGGATCTCTGAACATGGTGATTGATTCTGCTTTGCTCCTGGTGCTTTCATGGAAATAACACTCCCCATGCAGTCTTTGTAAATAAAGAGGAGGGCACCAAAGAAAGTACTTGACTAGCATAATCTGTTTGTCTTTGACATGAAAACAAGAGATCTAGATCCAAAATACTGTTCATGCCCTCAGGCAAAAGCATGACAAAAATCACATGTAATAATATTTCTCAATTTGGGCTTTGGTATTATCAGAGGGCACACGACTGCCTCTTCCTCCCTCCAAGACCTTTCTGAGATAAACACAGAGATTACGTATCACCAGCACTGGTAGTAAATAGCCTTCTCACAAGACGTTTGGCATTTATGAAGGAAATCGAAGAGCTCAACAACAGCAACGCTGCCGAAGAATAAAAAGTCATTGTACAAGCATAAAATGATTATCATTTTCATAGGAGTTAATTTAAATGCAATTTTCCAATTTAGTATTTTCTTTTAAACCCTTAACACTTCCTAGCTTTTCTTGGTAGGTAAGCACTGTACAAACATTACCTAATTCATAGTTATTAAGTAAGTAGCTATTCATATTTTCATTTCAGTGACAGAATGGAGACAGGAGCATTCTCCTGGAGAAATTGGCTGCTCACAGCTCAGATGGGCATAAGCTTCACTGAATAACAAACTGGCTGGCTGGGCCCAAAGAGTGGTGGTGAATGGAGCTCAATCCAGCTGGCGGCCGGTCACCAGTGCTGTTCCCCAGGGCTCAGTATTGGAGCCTGTTCTCTCTAACATCTTTATCAATGATCTGGAGGAGGGGATCAAGTGCACCCTCAGTAAGTTTGCAGTCAACACCAAGTTACATGGGAGTTTTGATCTGCTTCAAGGTAGGGAGGCTCTACAGAGGGATCCAGACAGGCTGGATGGATGGGCCAAAGCCAACTGTATGAAGTTCAACAAGGCCAAGTGCCAGGTCCTGCACTTGGGCCACAATAACACCCTGCAACGCTACAGGCTTGGGGAGGAGTGGCTGGAAAGCTGCCCAGGGAAAAAGGACCTGGGGGTGTTGGTCAACAACCAGCTGAACATGAGCCAGCAGTGTGCCCAGGTGGCCAAGAAGGCCAACAGCATCCTGGCTTGTATCAGCAATAGTGTGGCCAGCAGGAGGAGAGAAGTGATTGTCCCCCTGTACTGGGCACTGGTGAGGCCACATCTTGAGTACTGTGTTCAGTTTTGGGCCCTTCACTACAAGAAGGAGATTGAGGTGCTGAAGCGTGTCCAGAGAAGGTCAACAAAGCTGGTGAAGGGCCTAGAGCACAAGTCCTATGGGGAGCGGCTGCAGGAACGGCGATTAATTTAGCCTGGAGAAAAGGAGGCTGAGGGGAGACCTTTTCGCTCTCTACAACTGCCTGAAAGGAGATTGTAGCAAGGTGGGGGTCGGCCTCTTCTCCCAAGTAACAAGCAATAGGACAAGAGGAAGCAGCCTCAAGTCATGCCAGGGGAGGTTTAGGTTGGATATTAAGAAAAATTTCTTCACCAAAAGCATTGTGAAGCATTGGAAGAGGCTGCCCAGGAAAGTGGTGGAGTCACCATCCCTGGAGGCATTTAAAAGACCTATAGATGTGGTGCTGAGGGACATGATTTTAGTGGTGACCTGGCTGTGCTTGGTTAATGGTTGGACTTGATGATCTTCAAGGTCTTTTCCAACCAAAACAATTCTGTGATTCTAATTTGTTTCCTAATGTCATGGATTGGGTCATTTGCTTTAGCAGTGCTCAGGCATGGCTGACTAGGAAGTTAGGGTTAAGGGCTGGGCTGAGCCATGGACTAAACAACCCAATCTTCCTGAGTAGTAGCACAGAAGCAGAAAGAATATATCTTTCTTCTCAAGATGGGAAGAACAGAAGTGAATCAAACCTGGGCACCGCTCTCCACCTTGGTCTCCAAAATACTTGCTACCATCTTGGCTACTGAGATAACACCTCAGTGATGATACAGGCCAGCTAAGAAGTCTACTCCCAGAAAGGAGCAGAGGAGGAACTGCCCTATTCCTGGCTAACAGGGCCTTTCAGAGGCTCTTCTTGGTTGGTACTTTTGGGGTACATTTTCAGGTACATTTTCTTGGTCCTGAACCCTGCCTGATTCATAAGGCAGCCCCTAAACAAATTGACCTAAGTCATAAAGCATGTTTGTACCAACAGGGCTGTAATAGGGAAGATGTCCGGCATCTGGGGCCTCCTAGGTTAGATGCTTAGTGTTAGTTTGTTAAATAAGTATATTGTCACAAAAATACGTGCCTTTCTGGTGGATGGTGTAACAAGACCAAGCACCTCCACAGAAAATATTCAATGTTCCCAGGGAGTGAAGAAGGAGATGCTTGGTCAGCCTAAGATAAACAGCAAGACAGGTATATATCTTAATGGGCTCCACATTAAATAGATCCATCTTTAAATCCATCCATCAGTACCAAGTGTATACCAGAGAGCTGCTGTCTGACAGAAGGGGAAGAGACAGCAATAGCCTGCAGGGTTCACCTGGGAAGTGTGGGCTCTCCATGGCCTGGGGGCTTCCACCCAACCGCTTCCCTTTTTTTTTTAAGCTGTGAGTCTTTCCCATCAGGCTGAAGGCTAGACTGAAATGGAGTTTCTTGCCATTTCTGTGCAGATGGGCCACTGCGCTGAAAGGCAAGATCAAGCAAAGAGGAAGGTCCTACAGCGGCACAGGGCCAGGTGGTGGGCAGGCTAGAGAACAGCAAGGAGAGTCTCATTATAATGGTAATTTTCCTGACCTACTTCATTCAACCATGGCACTTTGCAAGCAGGGCTCCTAGCAACAGCACTGCAGTGCTAAGGCATCATGATGGAGACAACTTGTTTGGTTGTTTTCAGCTGCTGTTCCTCTTCCTGAGCAAGGCAACTTGCCAGCAGCTTAACAAGGATATTGCCAAAAAGCCTGCCCCTCTCATCCATGCTATCTTGCTCGTTCATTAATTCGGTGTGGAAATGCAGAGGAGGGCAACCGGGTTACTTTCTATGTTACAGTAACCACGTCTGGGATGAAAAACCAAGCAAAACTATTTGCCATGTGACAAAATTACTGAGGAAAACAATGCTGTAGGCTACATGTGCTGATGTGAGAGTTGCTCCCTGTCTCTGAGCTCGTGATCCTGTGGTTAGATACAGACAATGAGTCACAGCTGGATGCTTCTCCTAGACTTACATTTTCCATAGCTCAACGACACACTGCTGGGGTGGTTTTAACACGGTAAGCACACACAGGCACACACCAATGGACAGACAGTCCTGGGGGAATAGGGAGGGCCATAAGAGCATTGCAGGTATTTGAGAGTCTGTTTTAATAATGGCATTTGCTTAGCAAAATAATCGATAAGTAACACTTGGATTTCTTTCACTCAGATGTTTGCTTCCTAGTTTCATTTTATCTTTCCAGGAACTCAGAGAGCAAATAAAATGTCACCAAACCTTTTACCTTTAGGCTCCTGCTGGCCATCATGCGAGCAGACGTGGTGTCCACATTATGTTGGTCATCTGAAATGAGTTTGTGGCCTCAATCCAGGCTGTGATAGACTGGAGTGATATTGAATTAGAGGACAGTCGCTTGCACCACCATCAGTGTTTGACAATACCTCTAAACTCTGGTAACGGCTGCAGCAAAACCTGTCATCTCCATCTGCTCTCTCCCACTGCTCCATGGCCTTTCCTTCCTCCTCTAGCCAGAGACCCAGAGCTGGGTTTCCATCTCTCATCCAAGCTGCAGTCTCTGAAGGGTCTCTGTAAGCAGCAGGAGAAGCATCTGAGGCCCTGAGGGATGTTAACTCTTTAGAGAACTGGCCACAGACCTTCCCTCCTTCAATAAACCCAGACAATGACTGTTAAATTTCCCTCTCTGTTAAACTGTTCCTCTGAAGCCATTAATTTAACAGCCTTTTAGTACCACAAATGCCTTCTGTATTTCAGCTCTACCAGCTGTAATAGCTACCAGATCCAGAGGCAGCCTCAGAAAGAGGAGGCTTTCAGAGACCACCTTGTTCTTCCTGCGATATGGATTCATCTTATTATAGCTGGCCAGCAGCCTCAAGTACGCATTGCTGCTGCTGGAGCTAAACGTGGGTGGGAAGAAAGACCAGCAGTGTTACCTGCTATGCACTACACTTGCTATGATGTCCTTTTCATAGCACTCCAGCAAACTGAATCCCCAAATATCCATGTTTTGTGGTCCTACATGGCGTATTTATTGGCCAAAACTTTGACTTGAAGTGGTGAACTGAGGTTTTGCAATAAAAGGTACAAACGCGAGTGTTAAAACTCCCTTTTCCAGAAATACAGAGTTAAAACATTTTCTGTGGTTCAGGTGGGGTTTTTTGAGTGGTTGATAATCATTCATTTACATGGATCCAAGTCAGATACCAGGGGCACTGGGCTCAGTTCCTTCTGTGTTGTTTCAGACCCAGGATCACTGAGTACACAGCTGGGACACAGCACAGCAGACCGTCACGCACTTCAGCTCTTCATGGGGCACTGGGTTGCCTCCTGGTTAGTATTCAGCTGGATTCTCTAATCCTCTGAGCAGAAGGAAGGGATGGAACTGTTGCCTGAGATGTGTAAGCAGCAGCAGCTGCGTGTCAGTGGGGATGAAGAAGTGGAAGTGGCAGCCATTGGGCAGTCACAAGAGGGAGGCCAGCACTACGGTCACCTCTGAGCTGGGGCTAGAGGTTTGAGGACTGCGTACACACGCAGCCTGGTAGGGCGCCAGCAGTAGTTACAAGCTGATGGCTGAACAGTGTACTGAGGGGGTTACAAAATTCTATGGCTTTTACCCAGGTATCTTGAACTGCCTTGGGAGCCCGTTTTAGAGACAGGTGACATTTGATCCTTGCTGTGATCTAGCAAAGTCACCCATCATAACCCTGGCTGCAGAGAAATTAAGGAATGCAACATCACAAAGGGGAGTCAGGATTTCACCCACTGCTGCCAGGATGTCGCACTCCCTGCTTGCAGCAGGGAGTACCTCTTCCTGGACGCTGTGGGTGTGATTGTGGAAATACCCCAAACGATGGGCAGAAGAGCTCAACCATCCAGCTGGGTGCCGTGCACCACCCTGGTCTCACCACACAGCTATCGAGCCCCTGATACTACAGCATAGCTTTAGCAGGGCCTGAAGCCAAACCTCCGAGTATGGGTGTTTACAGAATAACACTCCATTCAAAACATACTGGGGAGAATGTGTATATCGAGTCAGTCCCTCTATAGTCCCATAGGTAACTGTTACTAGTTTCATAGAGAAGTAACAGGGATCTTGACCTGTTTAGTGAGACAGGACTCAGCTACCATTGGTGAAAAGCATCTGAAAACAGCTTTTTTGAATCTGTGTTTTACCTTCCAGAGTTAATTTCTTCCAAAGGTACCATTGTGAATGCTTTGTTATAAATCATGCCACAGTGGGTGTATTTTAGCCGGGCTGATAAAGGTTGTGTTGCTTTATGCTAGTGCTGCTGCTGCTACAGCAGGAGCTGTGTTTTCCTCGTCTTGTATTCAGAGCAGGTGGGTTTTTGCATGTCCTGAGATACCTTACCCTGCTTTTTTAGAAGTCCACTGCAGAACTGTGATTGATTTGAAGGTGCAGAGGATTGCAGGTGTGTGCTGAGCTCAAAGGTCTGTGAGCAATAACATACTCACTGTTATTCATAAACTGTGGGTTACTGCATGCTATTTTTCAAGGTTTTAATTACAGTTGGCATTATAGACCTATTGCTGGTAGCAACCATCTTGTTGAAATGTGGTGTTTCTGGGGCTACTTGCAGTACAAAAACCTCACAGGAATAACTGTCAGCCAGTTTCCAGCAGCCTAGAAAAGAAATGTCTGCAGTTAGAAGCAAATTTTATCTTTTGCTTCTAGAGATGCATTTAAACTACAGTGTTAAATTTGAGCCTAGCTTCTGTTAGGACTAAGTTCTGTGGTTCTGATGGCTGCCACTGATGTGCTGAGAGCTGAGTGGTGTCTGGGCAGGTCCACATACAAAGATATGTGGAAGTCATAACCCAATGTGCAGAAGATCCTCATCTCGCGTTATCAGGCCTTGTGAAGGGATGTTTCCCCAACACGTTTCGCTTCAACCAATGCTGTTTTTCTTTGCTGTCTCCTTCCTGCTGTCCATTTCCTTGTGAACATTACTTGTTCAACAGTCTACCCAGTGTTGTTTGTTGCTTTGAAAGAATATGCAAAATTGAAAGTTACCTAGGGTCTCCTGGTTTCAATGTAGACCTCCCTGGTGTTGCTTTGACCACCCTGAGGAGTGGCCTCACCAAATGCAATGTTGGGCATGATTTGCAGTCCCTTCTCTGCGGTCAGAAATGCTATGTGAAGATGACGATTCAAATTGGCTGGATCAGGCAAGTGTGAGCGGCAAAGGCAGAGTAATGACTCCACATGCAAGGCCCCGTTGGCAGAGAGAAACATTCCCTGGTGAATCTTTGGGGAAGCATTAACATTAACATTTTCAATAAGCAAACAGGACATAGACTTTGAGGGTGGGCAGAGGAGGTAGGAAAGTGCTATCAGCCATAGTCGTGTTTAATTAGTGGCTGTAAAAATGACATTTGCTCTGTGTATTCTTAGGATCAGTGCTGAGAATACAGCTCATCTATTAACACATCTGACAAGCCACAGTGTTTAACCCACTTTCTCAGCATCTTGCCCAGAAGAGTAGGTCAGTCTGTTTACTGAGATATTTTACAGCACATTTTTCTACCTCCACTGAGAAAATGGTCATATTTCACGCAGTGAGGCCCATGAGTTCTTTTCAAGAGGCAATTTCCTATGAATACGCTGAGCACCGCCCAAGACATTAGCCATGGACAGGTGGTTCACTCATTGGCCAGTGTGCTCATGCCATGGCTATGTAGTAAGTTCTGATGGGTAGGAAGGAGAGACTTTCCTCTTATTCAGAGGCTTATTCATAGGAAAGGGATATTATCAAATGTGAAATCTCTTCTGTTCTTTAGATAGTCTATTGCCCCATAAACAGTTAAGATGACTGCCTGGTACAGGAGTTCTGAACTTCTCATCCAGCTGATCTTATACATGAACTTTCTTGGAAGATATATGTCATTACTGCAGGATTTTTGTGTTTAGCTGGATGAGGAATAAAAACATTGTCTGAGCTGTCTGGAAAACTGTAGTTGGGATTTCCAGCAAATGGAAGGGGGGAAATAGCTGAACTGAATGGTGATGTGATATGAAGGCAATGGGAGAATGGAAAGATGCTGTGTCATGACAACAGTAGCAAAAATATTTTAAGAGGGTCATCACTACTAATTGCCATCTTGAGCCCTCTGCTTGTATCTGGTGTCCCTTACCACTGTTCCAAGAAGATCTTTCCTATTTTGGATTGTGTTCTGTAGGGAGAATTTGTGCCTGCATGTTACTTGGAAAGCACAGTGCCTGGGACTGGGCAGCCAATAATGAGTAAATAACTTGCATGTTTGGGAGCCTGTGACAGTAGCTGTATGGGAAATGGCATGACTGCCTGGCTTGCGCTGCTGTGAGTGTGTGCTGAGGGACCTTCAGTACACAGCACGTAGTTTCCCTGGCTAACGCAACCACCAGTAACTGTGCTGAGTGAACTGTACTGAACCAAAAGGGAACTTCTGGGAACAAGCAAGCATTTTGCACAAAGCAGATCTGAGAGGACCTTGTTCCCACTGCAGCCACCAGAGAATCTCCTCCCACTCCCCAAAGCTGGTCTGCTGTGCTTCCTTGTCCCCATTTTCAGCACTTGCTGCAACAGCACATCCTTTGGATGCCAGACCTTCAGGTATCCCTGTTCTTTCCTGCTGGGTCAGTATGACAAGGGTTATAAACATGCTCTTTCTTCCTTCCTTTAATCATGTCTGGACAGTGGTCTCCCAGCCTTGTCCCTTTGTGCCCCATTTCCTCTTGTTTCCATTCCAGAAACCATGACCCAGCATCCACACAGCCAGCCGGAGGAAGACCATTAAGATGAATGCAAGGTCTCATCAGCTAAGCCAAAAATATCCTGACACAGTTTACCTGAAAGAATGGGCTGTGCCTCCAATCTCCTGCTGCCAAAGTCATAATTTCTTTACTTTCAGCAACACGAGGATGCTAAAGCTAAACATATAAGCCGGGTCACTTTGTTACTATCACCTTCAAAAATTCAAAGGCGTGGGAAGGCAGTGTTTCCAATTCCAACGCAGCACCTGGGGCAGGCAGCAGATATCTGTGTCATATTGGGCTTTAAGATGAGTCTTCCCTTAAGTAAAATCTTGCCTTCAAATGGAAAAGGTTTTCTTTTTTTTTTTTAATTTTGAATTCAGAAGTAATTCTCACCAATTTGAGAAACAAATTGGCACACTCCCAAAATCACATGCTGCATTAGTTCTGCATGTATATTAAAAAGTTTCCTTTCATCCAGAGCTAGAAGATTAGGAATGGAGTCCTGCAAGGGAAAGGCTATGTGTGTCATCGATGAGCTTAAAATAAAGCTGACTGCCCAGCACCAAACCCTGAGGAGGACAGGTGAAGAGCAGTCCCTGTCACCAGAGGGAAGCAAACTGACTGATCTTTCGGCTCTTTTGCATCTTCTGTTTCTTGAAGTCCATAAGGAAAATTAATGTATAACATGTCCTTTTCCTTTTTCTTCTAACATATTGCCCGTAACAGCCCTAACCCTGAAGGCCTTAATCCCAAGTCAGTTACTTTAGAGAAGGCTCCTGATTTCAGGTAGTGATGAGTCCTCTAGTACAAAAGGCACAGTGTTGCTGACACCAACACATGGGTAGTTACGATCTGGCCACACGTGAGCTTAGGGTTTTTTACCTGGTCTGCTACACAAGTATTGTCTGCTGGCCATTTGCTGCTGGCATGTAGTATTAACAGAGCAGTTACAGCATACTTGCCCAGAGCCCAGCTTTGCTACGTTCCCAGCCAGAGGAACTCAGGCCACTTCTGGTCCTTTAATCCTTGTAATCTGCTTTTCTCACATCCTCCACAGATACCCTTCCTTCCCCTTTACCAGAGATCTGCAGATAAAAACAGTGGTCTTCCAGCCACCTTGGATATTCAGTCATATTTTGGCGTATGAGTGCCAGTGCTTACCGGAGTCTTGATGAAGTGTTAGAAAATCTTCTGTTCCCTTTGAACTTCTTGTTGCTTTATCTGAACTTACACAACTGAAGCAGAGTTCGACCTATATCACAGTCTTTAAAGAAACTTGCCATCGTATCACACTTGTATTATTTTGGTTTATTACATGCAAGAAAAAATCTTTCTGGCAATTCCCACACAAGGGAACGCTAAAGAAAAAACCAGGAAGAATTTGCAGGATGAGACCAAAATTACTACAAGTAATGCAGCCACTGTACACAGTGGTTTTACAAAAACAGGAAATCATCACCAGATTAAGACACTGAGCTCATCTAGAGCTATTGCAGTCGAGAATTCAATTCAATAGAGGTATTTTTCATTCAGCACAACCATATGTTTTCTGAAAATATAAATCACAACAAATGAACATGGAAAGGCACTGACACACATACAATTACAGAACAAAAGAAATCTCTCTTGGTTTTATTTGTTTGATAAAAAAAACCTGAAAGGCAAAGATTTGTTTATCTCACTGCACAGGGACACAGCAAGATTCACCTGCCAGGTCTTTCAGCTCAGGGCTGTTTCACGTGCATGGTCATGGTGCACTAACGTTTTAGGCATGCTGACATTTCTTGTAAATACTTACTAGGGACCTACTGTTGTACTCAGGTAAGATCAACACACAGTAAACTCAGCATCGATTGACTTGAAAGACAAATACCTTCTGGGGCAACCTGAAAAAAGTCTGTTCCCATCAGCAGCTGACTCAGAGGCTTGGAGGGGGATATTGTACTTTCTGGAGAAGTCTTACAAGGTAAGTTTTAAAGCTTTGCTTGGTTCAGATGACAGTGGTGAGTAGTTCAAAACACAGCTCAAGGCAGCAATTTCTTTTCTCTAGATTTCAGGAGGAGAATAACATAATCGTTCACATAGTTGTACTTGGCTTGCAGTGAAAAAGGAGCTCATGTGCTGTAAATATATTTCAAATGCCAAAACAAATCAGACGTGTTCTTATAAACAGTCTTGTCAAGGTAGGTAATCTATTCTCTGTCAGTTATATATTACAGCCCCCCGGCTTCAGAACTTGTGAGATATGCTTAGATAGTAGTTTAAATTGTGAACACGCGGAACTTACATAGCAGATATTTACAGGCTGGCAAATCATCTTTTTCTTTTTTTTCTTCTTACTTAACATGTTCATTTCTTTTATCTGTTAGTATAAAATTACAACTTGCTCTTTCTTCTCTCTTAATCGAAGAGCCAGATTTTAAAGTCATTCCAGACAGAAGGCCAACAGTAAAAACTCTGGAAACCATCAGGCATCTAGCGTTGAATGGAAGTGCTCAATGGGATTTCCAAAAGAGCAGGTCTGTTTGATGTCTAATACTCCTCAAAGGGAATTAGCCTCAGATCCTGAATAGGCTTTTTTGCAAATCTTGTTTGATGCCTATCTGCATGTTTAAGTACCTAAATGCCTTTGCAAATCTGCATTCAAACTCTTAAATACTATCTCAGAACTTAGTGAAAATGTTAAGGAGAGTTTTGCCTAAGAAAGCATTTCAGTATTCAGCCTTGGAATTAATCAGGTGCAAACGAGGAAAGGCTGGGCTCTAGATAATCCTTCCAAAATTTACTGTCTAAACATCCTCTGGGAGTGCTAAGTCCCATATACTCTAATACAACAAGGCAAGGATATACTGTTCATCTTTCCATCATCTCAGTTGTTTTTTCTTTAATTAAGGTGCAATAGATCAACACAAGTCTAAGTCAACTGGGAATCTACTGTCAGAATTTAATTGGACTGAAGTTCCTGGTGAGATCTAAATACAAACACACATTTTCTTTCTGCTACTTGAGTCTAAGTTTAATACAGACATCTTGTACTGCCTTTCAATTTGCAAGAAAGTGCTCTGGAAAGATATTTACTTTTTAGGCTTTTTTTCTTTGCTCTAAGAAGTACTTGAAAACCATCACATCTCAAATGCAAACCAACAGAAAGGTAATCTCAGTTGACTAAATGAGGAAAAAGATCAGAACTCTTCCTGTTTATCTTGTGTTTATCTTGCTTTCCCATAGCATCTACTTTCCTAGTTGCTATCATAAAGAAAAGCAAAACAAAAATCAATTCTAGAAGTAAATGAAGAAAGTGAAAGGAATACTGCGATATATTAAGACAATAACAACCCCAAACCTCTTTGTCTTTCCAAATGCTCTATTTTCAACACTACATAGATTTCAACATAAATTAAGAAAAGAAAGTGCCACATGCACACACACACACACACACGTGCTCACACATGCCTTTACGACTTCGTGCTGATTTCTACAGAAATAAGTAAAGGTCAGAATTTATTTTGATTGGTAAGTTATGGAAGAAGTGCCAGACAGGTAGCCTGTATATAATATTTACATGTATAATGACAGAGATATCTAATATTAGCCATCTTATTCCTCCCTTCAAAACCCCACATACTTTCTTCCTGTCTGTGATACTTACTCCTCCTTGTAGTCTGGGCTGCTAATAAATACCAGCAGCCCCTGAACAGAAAAGCAGAATAAATGAACAGGTCTAACCATGGTTGTGGTGGAGATAACCTCTAAGTAAAACTGATTAATAACCCCATTTTACCAACCCCCAAAAGACCAGAGACAAAAATAAGCATCATCCAAGAAGGTAGGACCTTATCTGTTCTTGGTTGAGTTTGCATGGTCATAGTGGGCACCAGGTAGTTACAATGCTGCATGAGTTATTTTTATATACCTTCTTGTTTTGCAGCAAACTAACTTGCGAAACAATGGATTTAACTTTCTAGGAATCTGGCTAAGGAGTATTTTGATAGCATACTTAGTGTTTTGAGTGTGTGCAACTGGAATGTCATGTAACTAGCTGGTTGCATTTATTAAGTCCTTTTACAGACCAACCCTTCTTACAGATGTAAATCTATATATTTTATCTCGCAAATACCATTGACAGTCAGCCAAGACCATCTAATCATACATGCCTACGGGCTGGCTCCTTGCATGAATGGCTATCTCAGATGCACCAACGACATCGAATTCCACTTTGGGAAGAACAACAGACTCTTGATAAGAGAATTCAAAACCTCACCATCTCAGTTGTGATGGATATGTTGAACTCATGTAAAGTCAAAAGATTACAGACTTCTGTTGAAAGATGTGCTTTCAATATCTCATCAGTCACCTCAGGAAAATTTTCTAATGCTTTAGCTCCTTTTTGCATGGTATTGGTCTTGCAGAAACTGTACTCCTGCAGGGGTTCACTGAAGTACAGCCACACAAGAGCATTTTCTGGGACATCAAAATGCAGCAGGTTAAACAAAAAAACTTTTCTATTTACTGGATCAAAGCCAGAGGCATTTACAATGTGTAGGATTAAATCAGTGCAGCCTGGATGCTGATCTGTGAGAAATTTGAGGAAGAAACTAAAAATGCAAGTTAACCAGCAGCTGTTTGTCATGGTAGGAAGAGAATCTTGGCCATTGTGACATCAATTTAATCAAAACTAGATAAGTATTTATAGCAATAATAAAATGTGAAAGTGATCGCTACTTAACTAGTTGTCTGCTAGTACCACAGAATCATAGAATGGTTGGGGTTGGAAGGGACCTTAAGGATCATCTAGTTCCAAACCCCCTGCCATGAGCAGGGACACCTTCCTCTAGACCAGGTTGCTCAAAGCTGTATCCAACCTGCCCTTGAAACACTTCCATGGAGGAGGCATGCACAACTTCTCTGGGCAACCTGTTCCAGTGTCTCACCACCCTTACAGTAAAGAATTTCTTCCTAATATCTAATCTAAATCTACCCTCTTTCAGTTTGAAACTGTTACCCCTTGTCCTATCACTACACTCTCTGATAAAGAGTTCCTCCCCATCTTTCCTGTAGGCCCTCTTTAAGTACTGGAAAGCTGCTATAAGGTCTCCATGGAGCCTTCTCTTCTCCAGGCTGAACAATCCCAATTCTCTCAGCCTGTCCTCGTATGGGAGGTGCTCCAGCTCCCGATCATTTTCACGGCCCTCCTCTGGAGGTACTGTTATTTACCACTGCAACAGTCCCGCTGTTGTCAAGAACGGCCAACTCTTGCCTATGCTGGGCTCCTCTGTGGACAAGCAGTTGTACCTACTGGGCTACTAGCTAGGCAGCTAATGGTAACGCCAAATAACCATATCTCCATACTTCATACATATACTTCATCTATACTTCATATCCAAGAAGGACAGTTTTCCTTCCCATTGTAGGCACACACCTTTTTTGCTTTGTTTTCTCTTTTCCCCTTCAGGCTCTTAAAAGACCTACTATTCAATAAATATAAAAATCTTATTTGTTTCAGCCAGTATTAATGATCTCATTTTTGATCTTCTTTGCTAACAGACTAGAACTTCCTGCATGTGCCACAACAAAGAAAATCTTCTTTCTTCCTTGAGAAATGAGCAACATTAATTCTGATCATTTTCTGAATTAGGAGGGCTTTTCACAGGAGCATGATTTTTAAGTCCTGTTACCGGAATTACTCAGGAGACCTTAGTTTAAATTAGTGATGTTTAAATTAATTAAAAAGTGAATGGCTTGTGAATCTTCCCATCTGAGTCGAGATTCAAGATCTTATTTGTGGGGTTTTTTTTGTGTATATATTTCCAGCAACAGCAAATTTGAAGAAAATCTGATTTAAATGTTGTCTGCTGCATAGGAGATTACATTAACATTTCAATTTAAAATTACATGCAGATAATGGCTCGTTTATCCTGAGGTTCCATATATCCTAGTCTTGGGAAACTCAGCATAGACCAGCTGCAATCAGTGACACTGCAGTAACTCGCATGGGCAAGATCCTAACCCAGATATATTTGGTAGTGAGAAAAGGGCATGGCTTTGGACACCTGCCTTCTTTTCTGAGTACTGCCCTCATTGCACTGTGCCTCTGTGGAATAGAGCAGTAGGAGATGCACTTCATGGAGCAAATGCATGAGTGATGAGTCATTTGAAAGTGCATGAGCTAATTCAGCTTGCCCTGACTTCAGCTGGATAGACTAAACGCAAGAATGGAAAGTACTGCGTCTATTTTGAAACATTAATTCATTTATCTAAAGTCGTCTGATGTGTCTGGGCACAACAGAGATCAGCATTGCTTCAGCCTCTAGCTGGTGATGGACTTCTAGCTTGGTAGTGAACAAAGAGTCCCCACTGCAACGTTGTCACTGGCTAACACAGTACCAACTGCTTCTTGTCCTTTTTCTAAGTTAAGAGAAAAGAACAGCTATGTAGTCCTCACAGAGACTCATTCGAGAGCAGGCATAATCCCACAGAGCCATGTTAGGGGAAAGAGCCTCGCTCTTTCCTTGCTGCTCATTGTAGCCCAGCCTTGGCTTGGAGCAGCCAGGCTCTGCTTAACTTAGGATATTTGCCGACAGACTGAGCTAGACCATGCTCTTGCCAGCTTGGGCCATGCTGACCGGGCAGCAAGGCACACATAGGCTCTTCTCCAAAGAGTGCTGGAGTTTGGGCTGAGCTATGTCAGAAGGAATTTAAGCTGTGGATGCTGCACAAGGGAAGTTTTCAGCTCATATACAGACTCCTCTGGACTAGAGCCAGGCTTGTCCAAATCCCTGCCTAGAGACCATGGCAGAGTACTACTTAACTGTTGGAAAAACAAAGTTGTGAGCCTAAAACACATCTCAGATGAATTGTCTTCCAAAAGCAGTAATTCATCCAAAGCTTAGAGCTAGCCCCACGCCATGCCCTTTCACAGTAGCATTTATGCTGCTGGACAGGCACGAGATAAAATGGTCTTTAAGTCAGGGGCAGCTAAGGAGGGATATGACTACAGGTGAACTACAGATGGTAAGAGATAGCACACAAAATTTTATGGAGATATTTATTTCCAAACAAGAGCTCATGAAATTAGGTTCTGAAATTTGCAAAGTAGCCTTCTGAAAAGAATCATTCCTACGGTGAAGGTCAAGCCAGCTGGAGATGACATTTATTTAAACGGCATGGGTTGCTATAACTTTTCTCCCTTTCTCTTTTTGCCCTTTCTTTATTCTTTCTTTTTTTTTAAATAACCAAATCTCTCTGAGAGCAACAGAGGGGTTAAACTGTTGGCTTGACAGAGCCTACCCACTAAAACTAATTTAATGAGGATGCCAAAGGCTTTCCTGAATAAAACCAATTACAAGCTCTTCTGGAGGGGGTATATGTACTAAACATTTTCCATTCATAAGAAACCATTCCTCCTGAAGACGTTGTTTTTGGCTTGCTGACTGTGACATAATCATCTTTATTAAAGTAGGTGGTGCAAGCACCTAGAAAATAATACAGGAATGTTGAAGATGTTTGCATAGGATGATGAACTAGAAATGGAGTGATCCTATTTTATGCAATCCCACTGCCCTCTGCAAAGCAATTAGATTTCTGATTCCAAACGTTGACCCTGTCAGTTTTTAAGTTCAGGTTTTTTGCGCCCTCTTTCTCTCTCAGATAAGAAAACCAGAGTGAAGAGGGCTTGCTTTATACAAATTTATCTGTAGAAGCACAAAAAAACCCCAACCGTTACAGATGCACCTATTCCTTTGAAATTCCTTTCAGGGCCTTGGCACCTCTGATGAATAAAAAAGGCAATTTTAACATACATCTTCACCTTTAATTCCTTAGTGCATCCGTTTTAGCAGCAATCATTACAATGGGGCTGACCTGTCTACAAACCTGAGAGGCGTTGTCAGAATCTGGAGGAACAAGCATGCAAGATGAAGTCAAAGCATTTGATCCTTGACAGCTCAGGCACAGTGGCAGGCAGATAGGGCTGGGAAAAAAGAGAAGGCACTATAGCTCCTTCTCAGCGATCTGAAGCCTGCAAGCAGATATCATTGCAGGCATAAATACTCCGAGTAGCATGGTTTCCTGTGAGGCTGTTGCAAGAGGAAAGCATACCAATGCCTTCTCTGAAGGCATGAGTTTCAGGACCCCATTTTCATTCATTGCTTCTAACAGTCACTTTCTGCAGATTCTCACTCAGAGAACCTGAGAGGGTTTTGGGGGGTTCAAACAGGAATTTATCTCCTTATTCTTACAGCCTTCCACAAAATACAGTTTCATGCCTAAACTGCCACTGAATTGTTATATCTTACATATATCAAGCAAGATAAACCCCATGTGATACGCTTAATTTTTACAAAACTAGTACAGGCTTAGCATCAGCCCATAAATTCTGACAATTCTGAGAGGGGCTTCCCCCGTCAATTATTATTTCTATAATGGATGCATGGAAAAAGAAAAAGCACATGATAATTAAGGCAGCCCCACAAAAACAAAACCTCACAGTCATGTACAGTTAAGAACATTGAATTTTAACTCTGAGCTTTAAGTATTATGAAATATATTCTATATTTGAGTATATATTATAAAATATGTTGTTTAAACAATTAATTGTCCTCAACCTGCCTCTTTTAAAATTAAATGTTCTATGCAATAATTTACTGAACGTACGGAATGGGGCTGGCAGCCACAAGTGTTAGGGATGAATATACCTCTCTTCTGTACAGTTTAGCCTAGAACACTACCAGACGACTCGCCTTACATTGGTGTTAAAACATGCACAATAATGTCACCATTGGAAAATAGTGATCTTGAACGCTCGGCAATGGAAGCCCCACAATTTCTTCCCTCACCTTTTTTTTTTTTTTTTTTTTTTTGGTAGAAATGCAAGGTCAGTGAATTTAAATGTTGCAAATATGCAAGCTGTGACGTGTTTATGCTTTTGTATGCAGCTATTATAACGGTATGCACAGAGAGGCATCCATCCACAGCTGCCTTCTCAGCAACATTTGCAAAGAAGGCTTGTGCTATAGTATGTCACGATTAGTCTTTGGAAAAGAGAGATCCCACTACTCAGTGACAAATAATTTCCAAAACCTTCTTCCTTCTCTGTGATAAACCTGTAAACCTTATGTAGCTACTATTCCAGTATCTGTTCTACTTGTGGTGATATCTATAAGTAGTAATAGTGTCCTACAGAACCCTATCCATAACAAGTTAACGTGGAGAAAAGAATGAGGGAAAGTGTAAAGATGATCCCAGGCCACCTGTGTTTGCCTAATTCAGTCAGAATATGTCTTTCTCTGCAAACACACGTATCAAATAGGACAGTGACACAGACAAAAATGGAGAGTCGAGCCTCTGGTATAAAGCTGACTAAGGTTGTTTGTTGCTAGACCACAGGCTTCTGTGGGTTTGGATTTTGGGAGTGAGTCTGTTCCTTCCACCCCTGGGCTGAGTCTAGTTTGTGGATGTAGTTGGCAGCAAGGAGAGATCAGCTGCCTGGATGCCAGGCACCTTGCCATACAGCTACCTACATGCCAACACAACTACCCACAGCACTGGTTTCCTGCCAGGTGATTCAGTTTGGACCACTGAGGATAGAGACAAGAAGTCTACTGAATAGCAGCTGGTTTTTTTTTTTCCTTCTGCAGTCCTCATTCCTTCTCCTAACCATACACAGTTATTATTTAGATTCACAGTTTTAAAATAAAACTCTACACGTCCAGTTCCAAAATTAGGTCAAAGCACCTATCCCAACCTCAGTAACAAAAATTCACAGTGTAAGCATAGAAAAAAGCCACCCATAAATGCACAACCTGCAGCCCACCCCGCCTTAACTGTGGGGGTGAAAGTGAGTGCAGAGCAGGATGCCTTAAATATTAAGAAAGCTCATGGGTGACAGCAAGATCTAATTACAGAGGGTTTCAGCCAGCACCTCCCTTTACGAAGAGGGTACGCTGTATCTCTGCTGGTCTCTTCAGGGACATTAGGACATGGATGTGAAGGGCATTTCTCAAATCCCAAATCGTTTAGGGCATACTAGGTGAAATCTGACCCCTTTAGTCCCATCAGGAAGTTTGTCAGAAACCAACACTGGTTTTGGAGCATTTTCAATTGCTGCTCTGTGTAAGAAAGAGGCTAAGCATTGCTTCAACTACACTGGCAACCTCTGGCCCCGGTGGTGATGGGTGACCTTAATGACTATTGCTATGGCTATTCCAATTGCTAGATTAAGAAAAATAATCTTTTTGAACAACAATTCTATACCCCAGTCTGCTTCTTAGTACTTACTGTTATGATGGGAAGATGATTAGCTAGAATTCCCAGGCATTATATTTAACATCAATTTACTCCCAGACTGGTATAACATAATCATAATAAAAACAGATTTATTGGTTTGTTTCTCCTTCTAGCCCAATTAAGTAAAACTCAGAATTTTATAGGATATTGAGGACACTGAAGCAGACGCTGAATAATAACAGCTAATCTCTGTTCATTGTGATATATCCCAGAACAGCTCCAAACGATGGCCAAAGCTCTGTTATCATCCTGGATAGCTTGAAAATTAAGGATTTCTTCCTCTGCATTACAAATGCTTCATAATTTTCATTTACTAGTTAGTCTTCTTCTCTCATATGATCAAAATCTGATGAATTCCCACAGATGCAGACCAGCTATTCCTCATCCTACGCTCACTTAGAGGGGAAGATGTCTGGACTATCCCAACGTACTTTTTAACATGGCCGAAAAAGACTGAGGTTGCCGCAGGTAATTCCAAGGGTTCCTCCACTTGTGCCGATTATACTGAAATTAGTTTTTGAAAATATGGTATATACAAAACCAATATTAATGATCAGCCTACAAGCGCTTCTGGGGGTACCTGTGAAACCATGTTTATAATTACCAGTAAGTCCACAGACAGCACAATACATTGTGCGTTAAGCATAGGGAGTCCCCATCCCTATAGGAGAAATAGTCAAAATGCAATAACCCTTGTTAAACTGCGGTGCAGTGTCACACTATTTCAGCACCCTTTTTGGTCTTCATGTCATGTAAGACATTACAGCACAAGGTATTCCTCCCCAGGTCATACACTTGTCCCAGGCAAGCGTACCACAGAGCTAGCATTTCTTAAATATTCCATCTTCTGTCCCACAATGTGTTTTTCTTGTCCCACCATTTCCTGGTTGCCCATTTCCAAGAAACTGAAATAAATATAGTCTGAAAGGCTAAATTTCACTGGAATCAGTGCCTGGAAAACACTCAAGGATGACACCACCCATCTTACAAGCAGTAAAGCAGTAAGACATGGCAACTCAAGTGTTGTTTTTTAAAGAAAGTGACACATGGTAGTCCTAGGTTTTTGCATTCCTTGCTGCTTTTTGAAGTGTGTTAGACAGCTCTAAGAATAGGTATGACTGTAATTGCCAGGCATTTGTAAAGGAGCCTGTTACTGAATGCCAAAGAGATTTGAAGGTAGACACAGTTTGAAGAAGTTGAACTGGAGTAGTTCCTTTTCCTTCATCCCACATGTTGTTTGGGGGGATGTGAGTGCAGAATGCCTGTCTGCGCATGGCACAGTACAGCCCTGCCAGCAATCTGCAGCAAAAGGGACTGTAAGGTATGCAGCCAGCAGAAACGCTGCTGTTTCATAAAACATATGCCACCTTTTACAACTCAGAATTTTCCTCTAAAACAGAAATGCAGTGATTCGTGCATGTGTTTCAATGCTTATGAAAGCTTCCAGTTGAGGTTACTGGTATAGACTCTCATAGCTTTCCTGAAGTCAGCGGAGCTAAGAGAGTTTTATAGTTCTCTATTTGTTCCAAAAAGAGGGAAAAAAATGTGCAGCCTTGTTACCTTCTTTTGTTCCAACAGGATCCTGCTCTTGACAAGTCACCATCAAGTTCCAGAAAGGCAAACAAAATGCTTCCCTTGTGTCTCTGTGCCTGCTGTCCCTATGGACGAGCCACTTCTGATGACTCCAGGAGCAGCAAGCAGGACAGGCTAGACCCTGGGCGTTAGTGAGAGCGTAGGGGTATTTGCAGTGGCTGTAGCTCATGTAGACAGAGTCCCTTTAGCTTTAAAGTGGCTAACTTGAGTGCTGCTGATGGCATGGGAGCCAGGAGAGCTCGAGTGCAAAGTCTGCCCAGGACTCCTTAGGTAGTCAGCACATGCATACTTTGTAGTAGCCACAAATGATGTTGTTGGAAGGGTTGCATAAATGAGCAATAGGTAAGCATGGCTTATGACAGGGTGACCTGGTGTTCTTCACTACTCTGCGTTTGTTGAGACTGGGGAAATGATTGTGTGACAGCCCCAAGCTATGACTGCTCATTTGCAATGTGGAGAAGTGGCCACTTAGAGCCCAGGACGGTGATTCCCCAGCAGAGCCTGTTTGGTCACCCGGGACCCAGACCGACCCTGAGCAAGTGGTTCACCACAGTTGTAGTTAAGGAGTATATAGCCTATTATCAGTTTCTGGAGTCATCCAATCACTTGATTCAAAGCCTCTAAAACAAAAATTTTCAGTTGCAAGTGTTGTAGCATTACAGCTCACAATATACTTCATTGTCAGTTCTGAAAATGTAGGGAATAACTACCACAGGAAAAAAAAAAAAGAAGGGAAAAGGCATTTCCAGTCAGCTGTATGCAGTATATGATGTTTCTTACATATATATTGCAACAGTTTTCAAACTCGTCTTTCTTGAAATAATTTTAGGCTTAATTTAGTACTTTAGAAGATTTTTTCTTTGAAGATCTGTAATGACCAAATAACGTTTAGTTAGTTACTGAATTATATCTTTATTATCTCTCTCTCTCAATAACAATTACACGTACTTAGGTATGAAGCACGTGTTCCCTGACGCGTCTCAAAACACCTTTCAAAGGAGCACAGCGTGCAATTCATCATTATGCCCTGCCATCTCACATGGCTCATGTTGTTACTCAGTCATCAACAGATATTTAAATTCCATGGAATTTCAGTTGTTTACTGTGCTGTCTATGAACATTATTTTTACCCATTAGTATGTCAGCCAATATTGTAACATGTTTTTTGCCTAATTTGGCAAGGCAATTGCTTCAAATTAGGAACTCTCATCTTTTTGTGTAGTTAGTTTATAAAGGAAAAGATGCCTTGTACAATGTGAATATGGTTGGTAAAATCTCAAAACCTCCACGCACATTTTCTTCTTGGTTTTGAGCCTGGCAACTGTTGAGTTATCAAATTTTATTAAACTGTCCAAATAAACCATTACTCCTGTACTGGTGGTGGTATGCGTCAAACAGTAGCCTGAAGCAGAGCTGCTTGGCTCTGTTAAAACCCTGGACTAATAGGTTCATAATGAAAGCAACAATTCATACTGAACTGTATGAAGCATGGAAGGGTTTATGCATCTCTCATAAAAATGAATATGCCGTTTCTTTACAGAACTGTGGTAACGAGGGCCACATTTTCACCCACCCTCGAAAGCACGCACAATATTTGTGCACACAACGTCTCCATGAGGAGATTCCTCATCTCGTTTAGGAAGTGCTGCCCAACCCTTATTTGCAAGTGAGTATAATGGACAGGAAGAAAGGAATAGGATGACAATTACTCCTTCACTCTAGGGTGAAGAAAAGATCAAGATCTCACTTCAGTTCTGTCTCGAAGGATTAAATGGAAAAAAATTGCCCAGGCTGGTGCCAGCCCTCTGCATCAGGGTGGATACTATTCCAAAATGCAGCGCAGTTTTGCATGCCCAACAGGGAACAGTGGTATGCTGCTTAAAAAATCTGCTTCTTTGTAGGTCAGATACAGATAGATGCCTTGCCTCAGTGATGAGATGTATTAAAGGATTTCTTTCAACCCTGTTCTTTACTGAATTATGTTATTTCTAAGATCATGATCTTCTGAACTCACATGTACACAGAGATCTTACCACCCAAATGTTTTCAACCGCTCTTCTCCCTCAAATTAATTTTTACATTTATTTTCATAATGCTTCTGTATGATCTAGAGAATAATATTTGTCCTAAAGTGGAAAGTTGAAGTACAGCTGACTCTTCTCTTACCTGTTCTCCTTGACTTTTGAAAATTGATCTGTCCTTAGTTTTAGACAAATAAAGCTATTTCAGAAATGTCTCATTAGTATAAACAATGATGTAGTTCAAGTTTTTCTCCTGGCACTGTAGCACCCATATACAAGATCATTGTTACTGTGGCTATGCTGCATATCTGTAAGCACAAACAATGCATCATCACTGGACAATAATTCTGCCAGATCAAGGCTGTGACTTTGCCCTCTGAGGGTTTCCTGTGAGCAGATAACAATGTTGAACTAGACAGAAGGATTTACAATGAATCTCTTTTTAATTATCATGCATAACTCTAGAGACCTTTTCAAAATGGTCCCTCTTTGAGTAATTATAATATGTTTCTAAAAGATTTAAAGTGATATAAGTCCAGAGGCAGAATAATATGTATGTCTATTTTTAAATGCTAGAGTAAAACCTCAGCTGCACAGCTTTGTCTGTATTCATATTTTATTAATCAGTCCATTTTAATGACATCACTTTTCTCTCTCTCTCATTCTCTTCCTCTGAGTCCCTGCGCAGCTGCTTCCCAGAGACCATTTTAAAATTAATTCTAATGATTTTAGGCACTTTTAATATGACTATCATCACAAGACTGTTCTCTTAGTGAACCAAGTCATTAGCTGACAGCAGTATTATTTGGGGACCTCGTCTCATTGTTTCCCCCAACTGACAAGAGTCGAGCCAAATCCTTAGTCTAATCCTGTTTACTTATTTACAACTTAAATGAATTTAAATGAATATGCCACAGGATAATTGCCTCCATTAAAATATAATAGCAAAATAAAGAGGGTCTAAGCTCCAGCCATTTTTCAGAGAGCGAGGTAACTTAGATAAATCCCATGACTAGGCTTATTCCCTGCAACTAGGAAAATCCTGCATCCATGATGAATTTTCTCTGGCCTGCTGGGCATCTGGGGCAATTACTCCCCTCCAATTAATGATCGGTTTTGACTAACAGTTTCAGATACTCCACTGAGCCTGAGAGAGTTCTTGGCAGACCACTGATTTTAAGTGGGGTCTAATGTTTATTCGGGTTAAACTCGGTATGATAGCCCTTAGTGCCTTTCAGCATAACAGTTAACGAGAACTCTAGGCAGAATTTGTGCACTTAGCTAGTTAAGAGAAAAAAAGTCTGATTTTATTGATGCCCAGAAGAAAGGAGGCAATTATGCCTCAAATGTTTCTGCTTACTTGATCTTCTTTTGTTTTGCAGTCGTTCTGGTGGATCACTATGCATCTATCAGGAGTTAGTAACTTCAGCTTTGGCAATTTGCCTAAGATCAGTGCCTTGTAATAAAAAACCCTTGCTAGGCTTCTTTGCAGAAAGTCGTACTCATCCTACTTTCTAAAAAACAGAGAGACAGTGTTCATGCTTCTCACTTCCCCAGGACCTCTGGTTCTTTTATGGTGCTTCTCCATCCAGGCTGCACTGGCAAAGCTTAATTCAACGGGGGCCTCACACTGGACTGTCTCCTGTGGAATTCTCCTGAAAAGGAGACTGTCAAAGAGTAATTATGAGAATCACAGACTATGTTAATTCTCCACCAGCTTCGCTTCAGAGTTTAATTTATGAGGGGGCGTGGGGCAAGTGGGAATGCACACCTTTTTAGGGTTTCAATCCTGGTCCTCCCTGGTGTCCAGCACCAAAGAACAGTAGTAACAAGGGACATCTGATACGTGTGAAGAGAAGGAAATCTTCACACATAGGAGATATGTATACATATATATTACTACAGTTCATGTGGTTTCCCCTGTAGTACCTGTTACTATATCATATGTCCATAACATCACTTACCTGTTATTACACCATAACGTAATCATCTGGCAAGACAATTTAATGGAAGATGAAATTACTTTTTTCCCACAAATGGCTGCACGAAAGAAAAACAGCGATCTTACAGTAACAACAGCTTTCATACAGCGCTTTACACCTTGTGAGCAAGATTTACTGTGAAAGCAAATAACGCCTTCCCATTTTATCCAGGTGGGCACTAAGTGCCGCAGCACGAGGGTTCCTTTGACCCACATACTTTGTTCTCACGGTGTGTCTGTAGATACCATCGAAAGTGTCGCTCAGCAAAAGACACGCGGTTGACTTCCAATCCTCTACGGGGCTCAGCTGAAGCCAATGGCAGTGATCTTGGTGCACAATACCGTGCAGATGTATAAATACCTGCGGGATCCGCACCTCAGGTTGTCAGTTCCTTTGGGGCGCATCACGCTTCCCTTTCTGTTAATGCAAAACACCGTGTAAGCGAATGGCAGAACAGGCACCTCCAGCCCACCCCCGTGACACTCCCGTGACTGTGGCTAACGGTTTCCTACGTACAGACGTCACTTAAAAAATTCAACCTAACACCGAGTCAATCAAGTCCATTTCCTGAGGCTGGGAAACCCCCGGGCAGCGGAGAGACCCGCCAGGAGCCGGCAGCAATGGCGGGAGCCGCTGGCGAGGCCCGGCCGTTGCCGGGGCAACCGCAGCCGCCTGCGAACAGCGGCCTGGGGAGCGCGAGCGGCCAGAGCGGGAAAACGGGGCGTGGCGCGGCAGGGCGCGCGGGAAGCTGCGCCAGCGCAAGAGGGGAGTTCAGTCGGTGGTCGTCACCCTCCCCGAGGCAGCTCAGCTGTGGTCCCTACCCGGCAGAAAGCCCTGCCCTCTGCACTCGCTAGAGCGGCCGTGGCAACCCAGACGGAGCTCCCACGGAAACACGCGGCCGTCCGGCTCTCAGGCCGCGGGGAGTGCCGCAGCCTTTCGCCGGTAAGGGGTGGCAGCAGCGACAACAGCCACGTGACGCGGGACTGGGTGAACGATCTGCTCAGCCCGGTGGCAGAGCTGTGAGGGGAAGGAGAAAGGTTAAGGAGCATCCGGGAGGCTGAGGAAGAGCTGGGCTGGGGGAGCCAAGCTCTGTCCTCCCTGAGGCAGAAACGGGAGCCCACACCAGAAAATACCCAAGTTCAAGGGACCCCGTACCCTTCCTCTGTCAGGCTGAAGGCAGCAGCTTAAAGGCGTGAATGGAGGCAAGTCCATACTCGGGGTGGCAGGAGAACTCCCTCCTTGCCCACCTCACCCTCCCAGGTCCCTCCGTACCACAGGTATGAGGCTCTGGGTGTGGAAGGTCAGTCAATGGAGGATGTGGATGACAGTCCAGCTACACCAGAGGTGTCTCCAAGGTCAGAAGGGCCTGCCCCCCATATCATGACCACGTCCACAAAGAGGAAGAGATGGGTTTTAGTTGTAGGCGACTCCCTTCTGAGGGCAACAGAGGGTCCAACATGCCCAGCAGACCCTCCTCATAGGAAGTCTGCTGCCTCCCTGGGGCCCAGGTTAAGGACATCACTAGGAAACTTCCTAGCTTGGTGGGGCCCTCAGAGTACTGCCTGTTAGTGATCTTCCATGTGGATGGAGATGAGCCCACAGTCTGTAGTCCCTAAGGGATCAACAGAGACTTCAGGGCCTTTAGACAATAGGTGAGGGAATCTGGGGCACAGGTTATATTTTCCTCTCTCCTTTCAGTTGCAGGAAGCAACTCTGGAAGAAACAGATGGATCCAGTCTATTAATACGTGGCTCCATGGCTGGTGTCACTGCCAAAATTTTGGGTTTTTTGATAATGGGATTGCCTACATGGCACCAGGCTTGCTGGTGTCAGATGCACCTTTTTTAAAGGGAGAAGAGGGTCTTTGCTCAGGATCTTGTGGGGCTCATCGACAGGGCTTTAAACTAGACTTGAAGAGGGAGGGGAATAATAACAGGCCTGTGACAAGCTGTGGCGTGACACGCCATGGTTAGCGGGATGGAGTGCTAGCAAGGGCCCTCAGCCAGTTGCTCTGAGGTGGGCTGGGGACAATCTAGCACAGTTGAAGTCTTATGGAGATGAGCCAGGGGCTCCTGAGGTAGTAGGAGCCAACAGGGAAACACTGGGGAAATAACCTCAAAGATATTAAGTGGAGTTCCTCTAAGAAGGCAACACAACCAACAGCCCAGCTGAAGTGCCTCTACACCAATGCACCCAGCATGAACAACAAACAGGAGGAGCTGGAAGCTACCACGCTGCTAGAGAGCTATGACCTGATTGCCATTAGTGAAACTTGGTGGGACAAATCCCATGACAGGAGTGAGACTATTGATGGGTACAGACTGTTTGGAAGGGACAGATGAGGAAGGAGGGGCAGAGGTGTTGCCCTCTATGTCAAGAAATGGATAGAGTGTGAAGAGCTGTCCCTGAAGAATAGCCAAAAGCAGGTCAAAAGCTTATGGGTAAGAATTAGAGACTGAGGCAAAAAAGGAAACCTTGTGGTTGGTGTCTACTACAGGCCACCAGATCAAGGAGAGCCTATTGATGAAGCCTTCTTACTCCAGCTGCAGGAGGCATCACAGTCACAGGCTCTCATCCTGCTAGGGAACTTCAGCCACCTGACATCTGCTGGAAAAATAGTACAGCGAGTTGTAGGCAATCCAGGAGACTCCTGGAATGCATCGAGGAGAACTTCTTAAGCCAGGTAATAGACAGCCCCACCAGAGGGGATGTGGTACTGGATCTGATGATCACCAAAGCAAGTGAGCTCATTGGTGATGTTAAGACTGGAGGCAGCCTGGGCTGCAGTGATCACACAGTGATGGAGTTCACAGTCCTCAGGGATATGGGTCAGGTGAAGAGTCAAGTCAGTCGCCTGAATTTCAGGAAAGCAAACTTCCAGCTCTTCAGGGAGTTAGTCAATAGGACCCCCTGGGAAACAGCCCTCAGGGACAAGGGAGCAGAACAGAGTTGGCAGATCTTTAAGGATGCTTTCCATAGGGCACTAGAGCTGTTGATCCCCAGGTGTAAGAAATCAGGCAGGGAAGGCAAGAGCCCAGCATGGCTGAGTCAAGACCTGCTGGTCAAACTAAAGGGCAAGAAGGAACTGCACAGGCAGTGGAAGCAGGGACAGGTCTCCTGAGAAGAGCATAAGGACACTGCCTGGTTGTGTAGGGATGAGGTCAGGAAGTCCAAGGTGCAGCTGGAGATGAACTTGGCAAGGGATGCAAAGAATAACAAGAAGGGATTCTACAGGTATGTCAGCCAGAAAAGGAAGGTTAAAGAGAGCATAGCCCCTCTGATGAGCAAGACTCAGAAGCTGGTAACAACAGAGAAAGAGAAGGCTGAGGTAGTCAGTAACTTTTTTGCCTCAGTCTTCACTGACAGCCTCTCTTCTCACACCTCCTGAGTCAATGGACTGCAAGACAGCACCAGGGGGCAAAGTCCCTCCCACTGTAAGAGAAGATCAGGTTCAGGCCCACCTGAGGAACCTCAACATATGGCCTATGGGACCTGATGAGATTCATCCCAGAGTCCTGAGGGAATTGGCTGATGTAGTTGTCAAGCCACTCTCCGTGATGTTTGAAAAAGTCCTGGCAGTCAGGGGCTTCCAGTCCTGGAAAAGGGAAAACACTGCACCCATTTTGAACAAGGGTAGAAAGGAGGACACTGGGAACTGCTGACCTGTCAGCCTCACCTCTGTGCTTGGGAAGATCACGGAACAGATCCTCCTAGAAGCTATGCTAAGGCACATGGGGGACAGGGAGGTGATTCTAGACAGCCAGCAGGGCTTCACCAAACGCAAGTCCTGCCTGACCAACCTAGTAGCCTTCTATGATGAAGTGACTACATTGGTGGAGCGGTAAGACCTATGGATGTCCTCTGTCTGGACTTCTGTAAAGCCTTTGACATGATCCCCCACATCTTTCTCTCTGAATTGGACGGGTGCACTGTTCAGTGCATAACAAATTGGTTGGATAGTTCCATCCAGAGGGTAGTGGTCAATGGCTTGATGTCGAGTTGGAGATCTGTGACAAGTTGTGTCTCTCAGGGGTCCTTCCTGGGACCTGTGCTGTTTAATATCTTCATCAGTGACACAGACAGTGGGATCAAGGGCACGCTCAGCAAGTTTGCTGATGACACCAAGCTGAGCGGTGTAGTTGACACACCAGAGGGACAGGATGCCATCCAGAGGGACCTGGACAAGCTGGAGAAGTGGGGCCATGTGAACCTTATGAGGTTCAATGAGGCCAAGTGCAAGGTCCTGCACCTGGGTCCAGGCAATCCCTGGTATCTATACAGGCTGGGGGATGAAGAGATTGAAAGCAGCCTTGCAGAGAAGGATTTGGGGGTACTGGTGGATGAAAGGCTGGTCATGAGCTGACAATGTGTGCTTGCAGCCCAGAAAGCCAGTTGCATCCTGGGCTGCATCAAAAGAAGTGTGGCCAGCAGGTCGAGGAAGGTGATCCTGCCACTCTATTCCACTCTGGTGAGACCTCACCTGGAGTACTGTGTCCAGCTCTGGAGTTCTCAGCACAAAGACCTGAACCTGTTGGAGCGTGTCCAGAGGAGGGGCACAAAAATGATCAGAGGGATGGAGCACCTCTGCTATGAGGACAGGCTGAGAGAGTTGGGGTTGTTCAGCCTGGAGAAGAGAGGGCTCCAGGGAGACCTTATTGCAGCCTTTCAGTACTTAAAAGGCCTTTATAAGAAAGATTGGGACAATCTTTTAGGCAGTGCCTGTTGTGACAGGACAAGGGATAATGGATTTAAACTAAAAGAGGGGAGATTTAGACTAGACATAAGGAGGAATTTTTTTACAATGAGGGTGGTGAAACACTGGCACAGGTTGCCCAGAGAGGTGGTGGATGCCCCATCCCTGGAAACATTCCAGGTCAGGTCGGATGGGGCTCTGAGCAACCTGATCTAGTTAAAGATGTCCCTGCTCACTGCAGGGGGGTGGGACTAGATGACCTTTGAAGGCCCCTTCCAACCCAAAATACTTTATGATTCTATCATTATGTTGAAAGCCTCAAGGTAACAGATCCTGGGTACCACGTGAGTTCTTCCAGAGCAATCAAGTGTTTTTAAGTCCTCACAATACCATACATAAAGTAAGAAATACCTTCAATATCTTCTGAACAATGTCTCAGATGTCCAAGTCTCAGATGGCTGGAATGAATACCTGTTGCGTTATTGTTAGCTGTTGCTGGATCACTTTTTAAAAATTTCATTATCTTCTGTTTCAAGAAGACAATAAATCCACCAAAGTTTTTCATTTTCTGCCCAGACACCCTGCAAACTGCTTATGGGATAGTGCTGGTGTCTTCTTGTATGTCCCATCAAAAACAATGATTTTTTATGCAAACTTTTTTTTCCCTCTAGCTATTAAAAATGACAGCAAGAATTATGCAATAGAGGATTTGCTTGGAAAACCTTATTTGCTGTCTGTACATACACTCAGTGAGACAAGCCCATTTCTTAAATAAAACTGTAGTTTAATAGAAACCTGTGATAAAGCTAAACAGAGAAGAGTATCTTGATGCACTGAGGCTGTAATGTGTCCTCTCCTTTTACCCTGCGGTAACAAAAAAGCATCCACAGTTCTGCAATGATAAGCATTATATGGATCTATACCTACAGTGCTCTTGTAGGTACAAACATTTTGGGGATCTATAATACCATGGTTTATTAACTTTATTTATATATAATTGGCAGCGTCACACTATTCATTACACTTAATAGTGATCGTGCCTCACACAACACTCATTTTATAAGTACGTTGTTCAGAGGCAGTAAGTCATGGAGATGTGCATCTATACTGGTGTGATACACGTATGTGTGTCTTCTATCTTGTTCCACCAGAGTTGGTTTGCTTTTGTTCCTTTCCATGACTCTCTGGGTAAGAGGTTAAAAACATGTTATCACTAGTTATATTAGTCTACACAGGGGAACAGCTACTTTATTTTTATTCACTAATGGTTTTCTGGATGGAGCTGCTTGCACCTCGCAACCATCCCAAAACACCATGGTGTCTTTGTGATTTTTTTTGCCAGAGAGTGTGTTAAATATCCGAGTTCTCACACAGGGATGCTGAGCACCCTCACTTGTCACAAAGATGAAACATCTCATAGCTTAGGGCTGCAAGTCTTCAGAACCTGCTTTGAACAGGGCTTCTCCAAGACCAAGCTGTCTGGCTATCCTGCAGTCCTGTCCTGTCGGCAGGAAGGGACCACAGATGGTGGAAACTGTGAGGCCAGGTCACTCCTACTAAAGGCAGGTACCTCTGAGAAGTTCTTCCCACACATGCAAGACAAAAACCTGCAAGCAAATGGAAATATTTTGTGTTGGTGTCTTTGTTTTAATTTTGGCAGGAGTTGCTTTGGTTTTGAATTCTCTATAGGTTTGTCTCTTCCTGATCAGCGGTACTGGAGACTCTTTGGCGCTTGTGTTTCATGGTGTAACTATCTGTATTCCAGGGAGCCCTGGAAAAGCAGGGGATGCTGTTATGTTATGAACAAGCTTTACATTTCCTCACAATTTAAGGCCAAGAGAGATCACCAGTTTGTTTAAGTCTGATGTCCTGTGATTCAGAGGCTTTTAAATGTTATACGTGTACCTCAAGGTTGAGACAATTCTTTCATTACCCCATGTGTTTTAGTACTTGAGAAACCAAACTGTTATGTGTCTAAAGCAGTACCTGAGATCCCTGCAATATTTGAGGACTGATTAGGCATGACATGCCCAGGCAGTCACAGAAACCATCCACTCAAAACATCCTTGCCAAGCCGAGCTAGAAAAATCTCTACTAGCAGGTGAATATGTTTGACACAGTTTGATCTGACAGCAAGTCAAGATCTATTGCTAGTATAAGGTAAATCAGAAGGTGGTATTTTAGCAGCACTTAATGATTAACCAAATTAAGGACTAGCAAGTGATTTAGCAAAGTAAAACAGCAACTTGATTACAGATTCAAGAATGACAAGATTCATCCTAACTTACTACAAGGTACCTTAAATCAAAATATATGTGTAAGTACAAACACAAAACCATACAGTCTCCCATACAGACAAATACTAGGGTCCAGTGAAATATGCCCACTCTCAAAGCAAATGAGTAAAGCAAAACACCTCAATAGGTAGAAAGATGGGAGAAAGAGGCTGGCCTATAGTAAAAATTTCCCTCTTCAAGTTTAGAGTAAATACTCACAATGCATCAGCATTACTCAATTGGTGGTAGTTGAGTCTTGAGGAGTTGGTTCTTGCCTTGTGTTGACCTTGCCAGCAGAAGATCCTGAGAGGCATCCCAACTCAAGGGAGATGCTGGATGTAGCCTGCTGCGATCCAGGAGAGCTCAAAGGGGTCTCATTTTGGTTTGCTATTTATAGGGTCCGAGATAATTGACTTTTGTCAGGTACTTCTCCATTTCGGCCTAACTCGAGTGATGCAATGTTTTGGTCTGTGCAGTCCAGAACTTGCTATATTTTAAGGTTCTGGTATTTTTCCATTACTTGTGCATGCCCAGATCTTGCTGTATCTTGGGTTCCTAGCATCCCCTCTTTGGGCCACCACCTAAGTACCAGAGTACCGGGTCATAAGAATGTCCTAGATGATAAGGAGGGGAGTAGGACCCATGTGTGTTGAGGGAGCACCTCAATGCTCTGACCCACTGCTGGAGGTAATTATCATTATTGTCCCCAGAGAATAGGGGAGGCAGGAGCCAGAAGCTTTGAGGGGGTGCCTTATCTCTCAGGTACACCACCATTTTGCTATTCATATTTGACTTTCCCAATGTATTGTTGTGTGATCCAGGGAGCAGAGTCGCACCCTGTATCGAGCAGCCCATGAGTGAGGGGAATCATACCACCATATGGGCTTGGCTTAAATCAGACCCAAGCATCAGATGTCTAAGACAATTTTCTGCATTGGTCTACTCTCTTCCTGGCTACAGCAAAATAAATAATACATGCTTCAAGGAAAGGCAGAAACTTCTACTGCAGAATATATGATGCCAAATATCCTCTGGGAGGAGCGGAGAAGGGATTCTTCCTCACTGCTGCAGGCAGCTAACTGCAGCTCTCAAATACGGGATTTGATTATACTCATTACCTTAATGCCAACCTGCAAATGTCTGAGTGAGCAGGGTGTAATTCAAGCCATCTTGTTTCAACCATAATGGAAGAAATTGCACAGATGCATCATTCTAATGGATGTAGGGCTAGAGGGATCACCAGGGTATCTAACCTGACGTTACCCTCCTTCCCTTCCCGTTTGACGCTGCTCTGTCCATTAGATGTTCTCCGAGAAGCTGAAGCAAAGCATGTATTTAAGAAAGACAGCCAGTTTTTAGGACAAGATCAAGCAATGGTGAGTGCACCACCTCCCTTCATAAGCTCTTACAGAGTTTAATTACCTTTACTGCTAGGAAATTGCATCTGATTTCAAGGTTGATTACATCTAACCTTAAACTTCCAGTCACTGGATTTAGTTGTGCTTTTGTCAGCAAGAGTGAAAAAGCTCAACTTTGTCTGTTATCTTTTCCCTGTATCATCTCAGCCTTTTCTTGAGTAAGTGGAATATGTCCAGCTCGTTAAATGTCCCATCTCAAGACTTGTGCTTTACTTGCAAAATATTTGGATTTTCTCCTATATTTTCTCATCCTTTTTAAAGTACAGATGCCAGAACTGTGCTGGATATTTTGGAAACACGCAAGAACTGTGCTGAGTCCTTTCCACAGCATTTCACTGAGATCTCATGTTAGGGGTGATTATCTAGGGTAATCACTTTTACCATTTCCTGAGTCTCTGCTCTCTGAGACAGTGTCTATTCCTACAAGCTTTTGCTTCCCAGAGGTATTAATTTGCATTTGACTGTAGTAAAATGACTTTAGTGTGCTGCTTGTTGGACAGTGGATCATTTAGCCAAATCAAATCGCTGCAGAAGTCATATATCTTCTTTATTTACGGTGCTAAACTAGTGTGTCACATGCAAGCCTTTAAAGCAAAGACAGCCTGGACTGCTGAAAACAATGTAAAACAGTACGAGGTGAAGACTGCTTCTGGTTCTGCTGGGAAAGCTCACCGCACTGAACAAAACCTCCCCGTTGAAAGACTACATTTTGAAATTTGTCAGTGAGACACTTCTGGATTCTCATAATGGGTGACCAGTTAATTCCTAGTAATGCAAGACTTGGAATCAAAATGTCATGTGGTATTCAGTCAACTGCCTTGCAGAAATCCAAGTACGTCCTATCAATACAGCTGCTTTTCTCATGCAGACCTGTAATCTTTTACATACATCTTCTAAATAACCAAAAATTCCACAAATGTGTCTGACAAGACCTAACTTGCACAAACCTGTTTTGACTAGCATTAAATATATTTATTCTCCAGTTATTTTTCTAATATTTAAGTATTCCGGAAATGCATGCTATTTTTTGAGCAGCCTAAAACATCAATTTTGAGTAATGGATGGCACACAGCAGAAAAATATACTTGCCTACTTAAGTTCTTCTCTAAATCAGAGCTAGGTGGAGTATGAGCTGAACTAGTTGAGCTTATTTACAAGCACTGTTTCTCTTTCAGAGCTAATAAATTATTGACAGTCTAAGGATTTTCTGTTATTTAAAACAGAAACTCTCTTCCATACTAGAGTACGACTCTTCACTACATAGAAAAGGGACTATGTGCAAAACTAGTGAGACCTTTCAAAATGACAGAACCTGCCAAATGCAGGAGAGCAGAAGCTACTGGTACTTCTTGCGGAGAGTGTTTATGGCCCAGTCCTCAAACCCTTGTGAGAGTAGCAGTGCTTAGAAATCAAGATGGTCTGCACATGGCTCACAGAGGCCTTAAGCCAGATGAAGAGACACAAAGGATTTGTACTGGCCCTCTGCAAAGATGGTTTTTCTTCATTATTAACCTTTTGAGGGCAAAACCTCATCACCTATACATGCAGCGGCAGTACCTGTGGGCTGAGAGGATCACGAAGACTGTTGGCACCATCAAGCCTAGCGAGGCAGCAGAAGCAGGCAGCCAATTTAGGAATACGGCTGTAGTGAGAACACTGTAGTTTGTGTTGCTTTTAGTATTCCCAGGATGCAAAATTTCACGATTTTTGCTGCTTTTGTGGCTCAACAGAGACTACTGCTCTGGGCCCATGTGTGTCCTCCCTTCGAGCGTGAAGTACTCCCAAGGAGAGAGTGCTGCTGACATGTCTTTGCACTGTCCTTTACAAAAAAAATCACACTCTGACCCATGGGTAGAAGAAATACTTCCTCTACAGTTCTAAGCACATGCTGCTAGAGGTACGTTCATTGCAAGATTTAGTTCTTCAACATATCTACATTGAGAATATGGATTTCGTACCATTGCTGGCTATGAAAAGAATTGATGAAGTAAAAGCAGTATTAGTTAATGGATCAGGAGAAGGAGACTCAATTTACCTCAGCACATGAAGAGGTGGTATTCTTTGCTGATTTTTGTACAAAGTTATTAATACCTGGGAAGCTTAAAGAAATAGATGGTACCAGATGATTCTTTAATTTAGCAATTGAAATATTTTATTAATGCTTATAAATTTTTAAGGATCCAATCCTGTAAAGTCTTATTTGTATGAATAGCCCTTACTCTCAGTCTCGCTGAACTGTGTAGGGTTTTTTGCATTAGAAAAAAAAATTGTTTAAAGGTTGGTAGGACTGGGCCCTTAAATATTTATGAACACTTACCAAAATTTTTTTATGAGGTAGACTTAGGAACCATCTGGAATCACCTATTATTTTATGCTCCCTAATTTTCATAACTATATGTAACAGAAGTCAGCAAGCATTAGCAGTTCCTTTCATATCTGAGGGCAGCCAAGTGACCTTCTCCTTATCCTTTAAACTGACACTCCTTCCTAACAGGACTAATCCTTTCACTTCGACTTATCATGTAAAATGGATCTGGAATGTCAATAAGCCAATGAGCAAATCTGCTAGTGAGTTAGTTCATGGAGTGAAGAAGTTTCTTCCACCTGTAGTAATCATGATATATTATATGTTATATATAATAATAATTATTTTATATATTGAATAATAATAATAATAATGCTGATGATACTATATATTCTACTGCGCCAAGAGCCCGCTGAGGAGGGCATGACATCAGCTGTATTTTAGTTCTTAAAAAAAAACTGCAACATTTTTAACAGCAAGTAGCTGTGCATCTCTTCACAGTCATTTTCCCCAGAGAAAATACTTTCTTCTCTTTCTCAAAGACATACTAAACACCCGTTAATTTCAACTGAAGCCATAGATGCTCAGCTGCTCTTAGGAGTGAGTTTTTGAATACAAACCTGCAAACCTGTTACTCAGGTGCAGCTGGTCAAAAAACTTTTTATAACGTGCAATTTCGACAACAAAAGTAAGTATTTCTATCTTTTGTGAGGCTCTTTTTTCATTAACACAAGTCATCACACTTAATAGGCTGAATAACATCGTGGCTAATGCAGTTAAGTTATGCAAGCCAAGATCAGCCTTCCCTGATAGTGTTATGATACTTAACTATGCAAATGGTTCATTCCACAAAGTACAACCAGAGGTACAATTTTAAAGGGAAATCATTGCATGGGAGACATCCATTTGTATCTAATCAAACCTTTTTTTTTAACTGCTGAGCAAACAGACCTGCTACTCTTTTTCATTAAAAAAATATTTAATAGCAGCAAGTCACTCCAAGGAGGCCTGCAATGCTTGTCACATCAATATTAGTAGTGTGAGTATGACCAACCAAGTGCATCCATGCTGGGTGCTACACCCAGCTGCCAGACGCCTATATACTGAACAGTGAAAATACAAACACAAGCCCAGTTTGAGGAAATGGCTCTTGCCCTTTAGATTTTGGGTTCTCCGCAACGCTCAGTATTTTTCTACTGCCTTAAAACAAATCTGAGTCAGTTTCAGTTAAAGGAATAAAACTCACAAAGCCTGAAAATCATTTCCCATTGCAAATAATACTGGGCTGGCAGTCCCGTCATGGCTTCTTCTGGTCACTGACTGTGTGATACGATCCAACACACTGTATGCAGGAATGCATGCTCATGAATTAAGTTTTTATTTTTTAACTGATTATGTCTTCAAAGCTGAGTTGACTCAGCGTGAGGGACGCGTAAGGAACTGACAAAAGTAATTTTTATCGTTTCTCCATACTTGCTATTTCCTCCTCTACTAAGAAGAATGTAAAATGATAGCCATACATAAAAATGTTCATGAGTCAATTTGCAAATACTCTTAGGAGCAAAAAACCCCCAGGTTTTGATAGAATTGCTAATGTGATTCAGACAGATTACTCAGGGTGGTAAGTATTTACTTGGGTAGAGACTCCCAGGACTGAGGTTTAATGATGGAGAATGGCATTTAGCAGTGTACTAGTTGCACGTTTTTCCTCTTCCTCCCCAAAAGACCACCCATCCGTGGCCATAGCAGTGGTCCTTCTGACCCAGCAGTTTCTTTTTAACAATGGCCTATATGGAGATAAAACAGTTTTGTCTAGTTAGGGGCAAAAAAGCTCCAAGGAAATCCAAGACAATTCATTTTCTGTTCCACATAGCATCTTAGGCGGCTTTCACCTCAAAGCACAAAGACGAATATTTCTAAAATCCTTATACCCAGATGCTCTCAGCTGGAGACAGGCAACAGAATCCTTTGCTGCACAAACTAAATAGAAAGTTTACTTTGCAGAGAGCCACAGTAGGAAAGTGCACAATGAAGAATGCATGTTTTGAGTGAGAGAGGCAACCAACTGGTGATGTTCCTTCAAGCGTGTATTTTAACAGTCCGTGCAGGTGCTGGGGACATTTTACAGAAGCACCTCTCAGAGAAGGAAGTCACCCTGGCAAGAATCATGGTAAACCCAAAGCAGGGTCTGAATAACTGGGTCTACCTAACACCAGCTCAAGGTTGGATGAAGAGTAAATTTACCTATTGTAGCAAAAACTGTACAGCAGCAAGTTTGTCAAATCAAGTATTATACGCTGGGAACAGCAGCTATTCATTCAGATTGACAGAACAATGAACCATATTCATATTTTGCTGGGGCAGCTGGAAGGCACTGGGGAGGGCAGAAGCAGCCCCTGACCGCGCTCCGCGCCCGCCGCCGCCCGGCAGTGCTGCCGGCAGGCAGGGCTCTGCCTCGGCTCCCGGCGCGGGCGGCTGCGCACCCCACGGGAGAGAACTCCGCCAGGGCGGCCCCCGACTCTGCTCCCAGAGCCTGGGGCTAAGACACAAAATCAGTCCCGGGGAGGGACGCCGGCATCAACGCTCCCGGGGGGAGCTCCCCGCTGTGCTGTGGGCGCGAGAGGAGAGCCTCCTCCTTCCCTCCCTCCCCGCCCCGCTCTCTCCTCCCTCCCTGCAGCCGCAGCGCAGGGGCAGGAGGCAGCGGCGGCGCAGCAGGCACAACCGCCTGGCCCGCGCCCGGGGGAGGCAGCAGGGCTAGCGGGCTGCCGGGCGCTGGCTGCGAGCGGGCACTGCCGCCCAGGCCGCGTCGCCGGCAGGCTCCGCCCGTCGCTCCCATGGCGCCGCGGCCCCGCGCCAGGTGAGGCTGCGCTGCCTGTTGCGCCGCTGGGGCGCGGGCCGAGCCGAGCCGAGCCGCGCCGAGCCGAGCCGCGCCGAGCCGAGCCGAGCCGAGCCGCTGGGGGCGGCACGCCGCGAAGTTTTGCGGGAAGGCGCCGCTCCGCGATGTGAGTTGCGGAGCCCCGCGGCCGCGCTGGCGGGTGGTAGCACCGGGAGGAACCTCGACGGGGAGGGAGGGAGGCGAGCGGCGGTGCTGCTGCCGAAGGGTTATTGCCGTGCAGTGCCGTGCCGCGCCACCTTGCCCAGCACCGATCGGCGAGGGCCAGCGGAGATTCTGCTTCCCTCGGCCCGTGCTGCCGAGCCGCCGGCGCCCCATCAGTGCTGGGGGCGACGGAGTCGGGGCTCCGCCGAGGAGGCGGGAGAGTGGGAAGGGAATCAAGCAGCGGAGGCTGCGGCGAGGGAGCTGCCGCCCCCTCGCTTGGGAGCAAGCGAGGAATTTGAGACCCGCGCCCCCCGATCCTGTACTGGAGCAGCATCAGAAAAGGGGGAGGGAAGAAAAGCGCACCCCCATATGTGTCTGTTTCCGAGGCGGCCGGCCGCTGCGCTCGCCAGCCGTGTGCGGGGCGGGCAGCCGGAGGTCGCGCTGATCAGCATGCAGGCGGCGGCCGGGGCGCGGAGCGGGGCGCGGGGCCGGCGGGGAAGGGGGAGGCGGAGGCGGGGAGCGGTGGGAAGACGCCGTGTGTGTTACCGTGGGATTTTTCCACTTTGAGACCTACCAGGACCAGTTGCTACGGAGCAGGCGGCGGTGGCTGTGATGGGGAGCAACAAATGGCAGCGGGCGGCAGCCGGGCTGCAGGGGCAGCGGCGATGCCTGCTGCGCCCAGGTGAGCTGCACCGCCCCGGGCCTCCCGCCCGCCCGCGCTGCCCGGTAAGGCGCCGGGTGGCACGGTAGCGAGGGGCGCGGGGGCTCCCCGGGTGTCAGGTGCAGCCCCCCGAGTCGAGCTGGGCGGGCTCCGCCTTGTCGGGCGCTTGGCGGGGTGTGCCGCGACCCCGGCCCCGCGGAGCGTCCTGCGGCGGCGGGAGGCGGCGGGTCCCGCGGCCGCCCGGCCCCTCGAGAAGGGCACGGTCGCGATCTTAAGAGTCCGCACAGAAATGGCACGATCGCTTGCAGTGAGCGGGTTCGGGGTACTCCCTGTGCGTGTGTAAACTGCAGTCTCTTCTCTCGCCTTTCTGGCGATCAACGCGTCCAGAATTTCCGCTCTCCAAAACTGTGGAGAATGCCTCGATGTGCCAGCGAGGATTTTTCTTGGCTTCTGCCGTCAAAAATTAGTAGATTTCAGAGTATCTGTTAGAAAAGCGCAATGTGACTGAGGCTGCAGCTTATCACCCAGTCTTTCTGAATGTCCCTAGACAGTAGAAATGGTGTGATTACAGAATAAAAACAGCCAAATAACTTGAAAAGCATTAATAAACCAACTGCTTAAAGACACAGAATGAAAACCAGGCAAACGTTTAGTGCTTCTTTCAGAGAAGTAAGTCCAGAGGTATTTACATATATATGAAAATAACAAAATAAGCTAATGCTTTTGAGATTATTGTAATTATTAAAAAAAAAAAAAAAGGCAGTGACAAAATGTTACAGATTTGGCAAGGAAGGGAAAATGAGTACTTTTTTGAGCCGAAAACTGACTAGGATAACCTTTTCTGAATGCTGAAAAATAATTGGCAACAGTTTTCTTCTTGAGGCAATCTAGTAATTTGTATATTTAAATTGCAAGGTGTGCATCACACCCTGCTAAAAGCAGTAGCTTGAAGGCTTTGATATAGAGCACCACAGTGTTCACATGCCTTACCCGTTGATATTATTCTTAGTAATTTAATTAAAAAGGACAGGCACACAATGGGCTTCTAGTTTGATTTAGAAGGAAAGTATTTAAGCTGTAGAATGAATTTGCAAAACCTTTGCTATGTTCAGAGTCTAATTTTCTAGTTAATTTTCTGAATAGTAAAATAGCTTGGAATTAATTATAACAGTGTGACTGCTTGGCTGATTCTGCAGTCCCTTCTTGTGCGAGTTGCCCTCGGTTTCTGTGGAATTACTCCTACAGGTGATATTCTCATGACTCCAGATAGCAGGATTAGGCCCATTGTCAGATAGTTGCATGTTAGTGCACTGTGTGGGGATGCACCCACTGGCGCTAATGCGAGGTCTTAACTTGGCATTAAGTCCAGCTCTCTTACATTTATTTATTCAGCTACTGCTGGTTGGGTCACGGAGCCCTGATCTCACCTTACTTGAGGTCTGCTGTAAAATTTGCGCTGACTTCAGTCCAACCAAGATGAGCTCCTGTGGGTGATTGTAGTTTTCCATTGCCTTAGGGCGAGTTGAAGCTGCTCTGTATCTTGGAGATCAGGGCTCTAGTGAAGGAGAAGGAGGATTGTATCTGCAACTATCAAGAATCAGTGTGGTTTGCATCAAATGTGAGATTAATCAAAAAATAAGTATCATTTAATAGACATGTAAGTTCGTGCTCTGGATCTAGTCCTGTGCTAATAAAGTCCATGAGAGTTTTGCCACAGATAAACAGAAGAGCAAGACTTAATTTAAGGATACATTTGTGATTTGTCTCTTCTGTGTGCTCTACAGGGTCCATATTGCAAATCTTTTGGGAGGTAAGAAACTCTTTCTGCCCGTGCTGAAGCTGCGTTAGAGTAACTTCAGAGCAAACACATGGTACGTCAGCTCAGGAAACAACCTCCAAGTAGTAGAACTGAAATTTATAAAATTTGGCCTTACTCGGAAGTGTTAACTTGGGCATCTAAACCCAGAGGAAACGCATTGCTTTATTGCCCAATCCTCTTTAGATGTTCAGTTAAGTAATAAGGTACTTCTGAACCTTGCTTGTAAGGACAATTCCCGTCACTTCACTAGAAGTATTTACGACAGTAACACAAGGGCTATGTGGCTCCCTGGCAGGAAGATTTTAAACTTTTTAATAAAACGAATAATTTAAGCAGGCTGGAATACATGTAGAAATAGTTGTTGTTACCACGTCAGTTAATCAGAAGATGGACTGAGGAAGGTGGTTTTTCTCAGAGTAGGATATTGCATTTGCAATGCCTTACAGGATTTACATGTAACTGCTGTCCTTGTCATCTGCAGGCATGGTCTTTGGATCAGCCCTCGCTTGAGAACGCAGATTAAATTAGTGTTCTGTGGCTAGTAAGATGATCTTTCTAATAATTTTTCTTCCTCCAGTAGAATTTGTTCATAAATCTAGAGAAAACGCTTACGGAATTACGAAATTTAGAAAACTGTAATAATGCCAAGCAGAACCTTATTTTAAAGTGATAGTATTTTGAGCCGAGAATAAATTACTTGAGTTCATGGAATATGTAGCATTTACCTTGGCTTATTTGGCCAAGCGTTTTTAAATATTATTTTATTTACTAGAAGTAACCTCCAGAAAGTGCAGTTCTGGTAGAGCACTTGGTAAGAATCAAATGTCAGTATGTCTACAGAAACTACAAGCAGTAAGGATATAAGAATTTGTCAGCACATTCTATAAGTATTTTTAAATCGATTACAGTCTGCAAATACATGCATGAAAAAGGTGTGCCTTCTGCTCTTAAATCCAGTGTGCTGTGGGTGAAGCAGCATCAAATTTAGACTTGTTATCTTCTGATGAATTTACAGCTCTGCTTCTAGTTTTAAGCCAGCTCTTTTCATAAAGTAGTTTCTGTGTGTCTGTCGTTCTGGGGCAGTTTGTTGGTCTGGATGCAGAAGGGACACGTGGGTGCATCTCAGAGGAAGAGCGGTATGATGTGTGACCAGTTCTACTCCGCGCTTCATCTGAGCTCATGGTTTGGATAAACAATTGCCGAACCCACTGTGGAGGAGGGTCTTGTTTCACAACGATTAAAGATGTATGCTCCTGCTTCATAATCATTTCTGTGGGTCGTCGTCGGTGTCTGTGTCCGCGCTTGCCATTGGTGACTTTTGTTGCTTACGCCCATAGACTAAGCGGCATTTGTAGCTGGCACCGGCTTGCTTTACACGAGACCTGGTTTGAACTTTGAAGAATAAACACAATGCTTACTGCTACTGAACAAGAAAGTAACTTTTATTCCTCTCCCCCTGGATATTTAAATGTTCTATTGAGCACCTTCAGCAAGCAGATTTTTTTTTTTTTACAATTATCTTCTTCAACACTGGACGTGGGAAACGCCTTTTGCCATGACGATCGGCACAGCTCCTGAGTTGTGCTTTGCATCGGCAAGGAAGAGGCAATGGTAGCCAAATTGAAATGGTGTTTCTCTCTCTGGAAGGTCTGAACTTTGAGAGGGATGAAAGAGAGAGAAATGGGAACAGATGAAGAAGGCCAGATGCCCTCAAAAAGGGAAAGAGTAAAAGACAGCAAGGAGGGAGGTAGGGGCTGAACTGTGAGTTCCTGCAGGATGAAGGGGCCGGTGGGGTGGCACCAGAGCCCTCTGGGTCAGCTCCCTGCTGTGCCGTGGGCTTGCCATGGGTCTTTAGGAAAGATGTTTTGGTTGATTTCAGTGGACTAGAAGCCTTGCTGAGTGATTGATTGAACTTGGCTTTTTGTGTCTTAACTCTGCCGACAGAAAGGAGATAAAAATGCCCCTCGAGTACACAGGACTGGTAAAAGGCCTTTTCAGAGATACATTGAAGTGGATAATTGGAATTTTTACTTAAACAGAGAAGAAAGCCAGCACTACAGATCTTGATGTGATTGATTAAAGTTTACCTCTGCTTTAAAAACCAGGGTTGGTTCAACTAGCTAAAGTGTGTTTTAAATGAATTTTGTCCTACATTAGTAATTGTTTCATAAAGCTGCTAACTTACCCTTTAAGAAAATAGTTGATCTCTGCCTATAAAGTCCTATAAAGATACGATAACAAGAGAAAGTGAAAGGTGATGGAAGTGAGGGGTAGCACATCAGTGGGATGCTGCTGTGGCTTGGAAGCAGGAAAGCAAATGGAGGCTATTTAATTATTTAAGGAACAATAAATTAAAAGTCTGGTTATGAAGTGACAAAGGCGAGACAAACAGAATTTAAAAAAAGTTAGGAAGGAGAAACTGCATAAAGTCAGTGGACAGGAAGGGATCGAAGGGGCAGGGGATGGATTTAAAATTTCTGTGGAGTTTTCAGTTGGAAGATATTATCTGTATGAATCTGTGTACTGCAGTGCTTACCTAACAACCTGTATTTTACTCAAATTGTGGAGGCCTGACACAGAGTATTCTCCTGGGGAGTCACTTCATGTCCCTGCTTCATCCTTTGGACGCACAGCCTCAGTTAATAAGGCATGTATTTTTTAAAGGTGGCGTGCCTCAGTGGCAGGCTGTCTTAAGAGGTATACTTTGTGGATGTTTTAGTTCTATTGGCATTATCATTGTCTGTTCTGTCAAAGTTGCAGGGAAAGTTACCTCTTCCTCCAAGAAATAATACCATTGATTTTAAAGGGTGTAATTTTTTTTGCAGTTTACAAAACTGGATTACATACCTTTGCAACTGTACTAACTAAAGGTATTTTGTACATAAAGACTGTGAGTATCCAGCATTCCTTTAGAGTGCTTGAAAGACTGAGTATTTAATGTGCTTGTTCTGGGAGTTAGTGGGATACGTGAAAAGCGTGCGAGGGTGGTTTCCCTCATCTAGATAACAAATGTGGATCTCTTTGGCAGGATTTGGTTCATGCCAAGTATTTTTGTAATACTTAAAAAGTATACATTTTATGTGCATGTGAATAATTTGCAGCAAGAGGGTGGAGCCTTTGGACATTCAAAAAATCAATGCTGTTTGATGTCATAAAGGCATTATGACTAGAAAGAAACAAAAGCACTGGATGTACAGTGTTCGGTTCATGCAGATACTCCTCCTCCTTTAAGAACAGGGGCAAATACTTCTTCCTCTTAGAAGAAGAACTATAACTAAAATTTAATATGAAGTTGCTTGCTAGGTCACATGTTGTTAAGCAAGGAACGGTGGTTATATATCTTATGATGAAACTTCAGCTTATGAACATTAAAAACAAAGTAAGTTTAAGCTGTGTTTTAATGCTTGACTTTTTAACCTGTTTTTATTTTGTCTTGGGGAATGAAAACTGGTGCAATCTATTTAGACTTCCGTTTAAATTATTTTTAATTCTTTGTGTAGCAGTATTCCTGTTTTCTATTGTTTTCACTCTTACCTTACCAAAAAAAAAAAAAAGGGCAAAACAACCCTTTTTGTACACTTCTAAAAACAGATTCTGTAACGCTTCTTTTAGTCTGAAGTTTTGTTTTGAAGTGGTGATGTTCTGTTATACTTCCCTCCATCTAAGCAAAAATGGTATTTGCCAAGAACAAAAATCTTGAATCAATATGTGCAAATGTAGCAGTTCCAGAATAGGAAAAATACTCAGAGTCAGGAGACTGTTCGAAAGACTGGGAATCAGTCAATCCAGGGGTCAGTCTTTATAGCAAGTCTGGCTGTGGTTTGGTAGGTTTTTCTTCCTAGACCTACTGCAAATGGTCTTTAAAATTATACCTTGATTCCTCTGTGTTGTTAAACATAGTTTATTATTATTAGCATCAAATGAGAGAATACCCTTAGTTCTTTTCTCCTGAAATGAAGTTAACAGATTACAACTGCCATTGCAACCTTCAAATAGTCTGGTAGTGTTTCTAAACATCCTTTTTGCCCTTGTTTTCAGCTTTGTTGACACCAAGACACTGAGATGAGACTTGCTGACTTTTGAACAGTCTATTTTTAACAAAGTTGTAATAATTACTGTTCATGAATATGTGTCTGTCCCAGTCTGCACAAGCATTGAAAAGGAAGGCATGTATCAGATGAGAACTTCTTTCAAGTTCTCATTTTCAGGTTTTACTGTTCTCTGGGTGTGCCTGGTCCTGTTCTGTAGCTAAACCTATTGATCTTCATTCACTCTGCAGCTGCAAGGATGTCTTCTCTTTTTTACAGCTGAAAGATTCCAAACTGTTTCAGAGAAAATGGTCTACATCACATTATAAAATGGGGTGCAAATGGGAAATTTTTGTTTTCTAGCATCTTCAACTCCCAAAACATCAGATCGCAGTATTTCTCAGACTGTGAGTTGTCACTTCTTGCACACTGCAAGAAGTGTTTTTTTATCTTGTTCAAATAGAACAAGAACATCTCAGCTTCAAATTAAAAGCAGCACATGGATAACAGCATGCATTGAATGGGCAATCTTTTCCCTTATAAGTACGTATCGAGGCGGCAAAGCCGAGATGTCATGTCCCTGCAGACCAGACTTCTGATCCCATTCTTGATTTTAAGCAGAGTATTGCCATTGAAGGGTTAATAGTTTCTGCTAAGATGATGCATTGGTCATTCTCTGTTTCCAGAATCCTTCAGTGTTAGCCCTTTGGCAGAAGATGTTGTATATGTATTCTGCTCATCGTTCTCATCAATTACATGGTATGCTTATTGGCAGCGCTCATGCATAAATACTTACTTCGCTACAGTGGGAGATGACAGGATTTAGACGTGTGAGAAAACTCAGTCTTTGGCTAAGAAAAAATTCCTGATAGATACAAATGGTATTTCAATAACTTTTGATCCAAAAACTTTTCTTTCAAAGCGATACGACTGATCTTCTTGCCAGTCACGGCAGGTGCTCCATCTGTACAAATACTGCCTAATTTGAACCAGTCAAGCTTAGCAGGTTTTTTTTCCCACTATCTGCCACATTTTCAACAAATTTTCTCAGTTCTTTAAACAAGTATGAGGCAGCAATGTGGAACAAAATGGACAGAGGCCAAGCAATTCCTTAATTATAGCAGATTTTTTTTTAATACATTGAACAACAGTCAACTGTGCAGTGTCAGTAGCAGTGCAACTTCCTTTGGTTGTGAGCAAAAAAAAAAAATTTGCATGAGTCTGTTGAAAATTGAATGCATGCTGTTGTACTGTCTGATATCATCTCTAGCCCTTCTCATTGTCATGCTGCATGAGCAACTATGAACGTATCAGCTGTGTGCTGTTCTTTTGATCTGGTTTGTGCAGCACTAATTGATGTACCCTCTTGCATTCAGTCTTTGTTGTTTGGGAATGGCTCTTTCTCTCAAGCTCGCCATAGGGGTATTTGCTATTACACCTTTGGCACTGATTTCAGCTCACAAATGTGTATTTATCTTTTACATACCAAAAACTGTCGTGTTGGGGATCTTTCTTGATAGGGAATTAGACTGCGGATCAGATCCAATAAATATATTTTGCATTAATTTCAGATTTAGTTTGAATAAAAATACTGTTCCAATTTGGACTTTCTGTGTGGCTGTATCACCACACCACAAACATACTTCTCCAGGCTCTGTCCCTTCTCCAGAGAAGAACCTAGCCTTCCCTGAGAGAAACTCTTTCCCCGAAGTGTGAGCTCCATGACCTGTTGTCTTAGTATTTTTTTCACTGTGACATGCATGACTTAGCAAGCAATATGTTGATGATAAGTAAATTGCTTTAAAAAGTTTATGGATGTTTGAGTTAGCTGGGAAATCATTAGTAAAAACATGAGGTGAATGAGGACACTGCAGGTTATATAGGTCCTTTAGTTTCCTCTTGCTGTGGAGTGGCAGAGCAGGTAAGCTTTGGCTTTCTGTGAGCTCCCCAAAAGGAGTCTCATTGACTGGAGTTACTGTGTCTTGGTTGTTGTTGTAATGAAGCAATTTTAATCTCGTGGGCTAAAACCGCTAGTTTTAAATTCTGGTTCAAGAAGCTGTGGAGTGCAGCTTTGAATCCCAACTAATTACTTGGCCTTCTGCAAAGGGAGGCTAAAAGACTGTCAGGCTTGCACAGTAGTGCTTCATTAATGGAAGGCAGTGGGGAGCTGGGGGCTGATTCTGTGACCGTGTGTGTTCTTCCATTCACTTGGCTACTCCAAGTAGCCTGCTCGATTTTGTATACGTCCATAGTTTCCTCAATTTTTTTTTTTAAGAGTATTGTTACTTCTAAAAATATTTTGCACAAGGTGTTAAAAAGACTGTTGAATTTATTAAATACCTGTATTGTAGTGGAAGTGACATTTTTGTGACTGCAGATGTGATGTGAGTGTGCAGGAGCTAAGGAAGCTCTAAAAGCATTCAGTCTCAGACCTTCTGACATTGTTTCTTCATTTTGGACCAGTCAGTTGCAGGTAAAGAGCTCTGACAGGGTAGCTTTTTAGTGACTTAAATACTACAGCTGACAGAGAAAGTTTTAATTTCTAAGGATCAGCTAGTGCAGGGAGGTGCACTATTGCCACCTAGAAAAAAAAAGCACGTTTGTTTTTAATTACAGATAATGAGCTTGGTCTGGTCAGTTGATGAGAGCAGAGGTAGGCTGACTGTAGAGGTTGGAAGTTCATGGCAGTGAAAATTGGAGATTGGTGAGAGATGGACTTGCTAACATCGATGATGTGCTCAGGTTCACTGTTTTCACCCGTGTATCTGACTATTGGAATTACCTAGCAGCATCTTGGATAGAAGGGTTGCTCCTGGAAGCAATTCCTGTTCATGCTGAGAAATTAGCTATAAACTTTGTCCCTTTGCCAGTATAACTTAGACTAGGTGATTTTATTTGACAACTTAATAATCGTACCTAAGCTGCCTCTGAAAATATTTTGCACTTGAATTTTATTAGTCTTGAATATATTATTCTTCAAAAAAATTTTTATAGTTCTTACTAAACAAAGAATGAACCTGGAAAAAGGAAAGTAAAAACGAGTTCTCATTGTCTTCACTTCAAAACAAATTCAGTATTAAAAAAAAAGTGTAATTATAGTATCTTTTCATCATTTTCACACCAGAATGGGGGGAAGAAAAAAGAGCCCATCTGTGTAAACCTTTTGAAACCTGCTTCCTGTGCCATAGCCTGTACTATTTCAGATTAGAGAGGAACACTGTATATTCCTCAGATGCAATAAGGAGAATATGACTATTCAACAGCTGTGATAACAAGCAAATAAAACAGTGGGCTAAAAGTCAGATGCCCTGCTGCCCTACAGCAGCAGCAGTACTGATGTCTCGATGTCGGTGTTCTAGAAGGAAGCGGGCGTTTGCAGCAGGGTGCACCTATGAGCACGTCAGACCATGGCTTTGGGGCACACCTCTTTACTTCAGGGGTTCTGTGGGGCATTTTAAAGTTCACCTCGCACCCTTAACATTCCCCTTGCTGGTGGAAGCCATTGATATTTCATTGGCGATTTGACTCTGGGTTCATTTGAAGGGGGAGATTGATTTCCTTGCCCATCCAGAAAAAAATACACGACCACCACCAAAACCCCAAATGAACTGAAGAAAAGTACCAGCCTCTGTCAGCAATAATTCATCAGATATGATGGGGTTGGTGTTCCTCAGTTTGGGCTTGTGTTTGTCAGGCTTGGGGGCAGCATGGGAGGGAAGTGCTGTCTATAAAGAGATGGCAGGCTTATACCAGATAAAACACCTCTGTAAGAAGGCTCATCTGAAGAGATGAAAGATGGAAAGATCAGGACGTGTTGAAACATTTCCTGTAAGATTTGTACCTCTGGTGAGAGGTAAAAGATAAAACATCCCACTAGTACTAAGGCATATCCTGGCTATGCCTACAATTATTTTTTTGGCAGTCCTGATGGAGGCATTTTCCTGGGCGCAGAGAAAAATGGGCATTTTGGGTTTGCACAGGACATGGGGATTTGTCAGGGCTTAGACACGAACACTGGTACAAAGGGCAAGTCATGGAGCTCCTAATCCAGCCCAGGGAGCATCTCAGACAGGAGCTCTGTCTCTGGACATCTGTGTGAAGGGCTCACAGCTATCAGCAGTGATGGGCTTCCCTCAGAAGCTGCCATCTTAAAGGTCTGTGCAAGAGGTAGACTTCTCTGCAGAAGAGGAGTTTCTTTATAGGAGGGGTATCTGGTCCAGAACGTAAGAGGAATGATGACAAGTTTTCTGTACCTGCTGCTGCCAAACTTCGTTATGCTTACTGCGCTCTAAAATTCCACCGTTTGAGTTTTTGACAGGACTATCATCAGTGTGAGTCAAGGATGTTTTTAATTGCACGGTTTGTGTAAGACCTTCAGGGTTGTGAATTGGGACTTCAGAAGGTCTTCTCCAAAACCTTACTGAGAAACAGTGTTCAGTTCCTTTCCTTTAGTGAGTGGCATGGTTTAGGGAAGGGTTGATAGGCAAGATTTCAATGTTCTCAGCAGTGGGGGATCCCACGTGGCTTTTTTCAGTGTGGGTTTAAAACCTCTAACTTGCCAGCCATTTTCTTTTTCTTTCCTTCTTCCCCACAACTTTTAAAACCTCATTCTAATTTTTCGCAACCAAAGTGATGTTTAAAGAACAAAGTCCATTAGAGAGATTGGCGCAACAAAGAAAAGGAGTTTTCAAAGATGTGAGTCAGCTTAGAAGGTCTGACATGGGAAGTGGATAGGTCTTTCCTTTCTTGGGGGAAAGTGGTCATTCTTCTAGATTAGAAGAGTCTTCAAATGGCTTGAACAAGTACAGCACCTCTGCATTTCCCAGTCAAGGGTGGAGGAATGTTCTATTATAGCATAGTAGCATAGTGAGTTAATAAAAAGTAACCTTTGTGTAATTTTCCTTTCCAATATTTGGGTTGTGGCACCTAACCCGGAGGATGCAAGCTAGAGATCTGCAGCAGACGTGACAGATGCGAGCTAGAGACCTGCAGCAGACATGAAAGCTGTGAGCTGGAGATCTGCAGCAGGCGTGAAAGCTCACTTTGACAATATGGATAAGAAGAAAACAAGATCATAACTTAAGGAACTGGAACAGATCAAACGGAGTTCAAAAGTACAGAGTGCATGGGATGTGTGAAAGTTGTGTCCTTCGCCAGAACGCTGGCTTACCGTTTGGTTGGCTGATAGTGTGACTGGTTTATACAAACTCTGGACGCAGGGTACCGTGAGAATGCTGAGGTACATGAACCTCCTGTTTGTTTGCATATTCTGGGCTCGTTATCTGTAGCTATAAAAGACGCTTGTAGAAAATAAAGTTTGCTTAGCTGCCTCAAGCTGAGTCGTCTTTCTTTTCAGTCCGTCGCATGGGTAATAATGAGAATGATGTCCCCAAACTTTTTTACTGTTTTCCTTTTATCTTACTGTTTCTCTTCCGTTTTCCTTGCTGCTGCTTTTTGAAAGTTATATTTTCCCCTCTCTTAGAGGTGTCAGCTACAGAGGACTCTTACCATGCACTGACTTAACAGCTTTTGTGGGATAAGGGTTACGTGGAGCAGGGCAGCAAAAGACTCTCCGTGCAGGTGCCTGGAGTGGGTTCTCCCTTATCCCTGCTGGAGCTGATGGATGGGTTTGCTTGAGGATGGAGCTGGAGTCTTAGAAGGAGAAGGAGCCATGGGAATATGCGTAGGTTCGGATCTGAGCCTAACGTTGTACAGAGGTGTTCCCGTTAGTGATTAGATTGCTATTTGTTTTGGAAACATCAGCATTGTGGGTTGGTTTTTTTTCTTGAGAATCACTTACATTTAAAGATGTGAGGTAAACCTGCCTAAATCTGAGCTCACTGAGGTTGCTTGGATTAAGGTGGATGTAAGCCATTGTAGATTTATGTCCATAATGTGCATTCTGTCTCAGTTTGTGATAGACTTAAGCAAAATCATAATGAAAACACATTAAGAATGGATGTTATTCATACTGGTTTTAACACTGTGTATGTCCAAATGGGAAGTGAGGCATTGTTCCTAACTTGCAATATAAAAATAATTGAAATAACTATTTCTGAGACTTCAGTATTATCTATTGAATTCATATCTACCGTTGTCATCTGACAGGCTACTAAAACGAGATTCTGCTCAAAGTGATAGAAGTGACAGTCATACAATGCATTTCATTATTTCATTCCTGCTGAGCCCTGTTATGTAGTTAGTTAAGGGAGATGGGGATCTTGCTTCAGTCGTTCAAGGACAGTCCTTTGGAAAGGACTTGCAGAATTTGTAAATGTGCCCGTAAATCCCATGCTCCCCCCCTGCAACTACAGCAAAATTTCTGTTGCAAGCCTTCTATTCTGTGCTGGGGAAACAGCATTTCTATCGTATTTTTTTGCTTGTTCCCTCTTTTTCAAACACCGGCGGTTGTGTCGTGCTTACGGCGAATTCCCTTTGCCACTGCCACAGACCGTGCTTTCGTTCCTCTGTGGTGTCATGTACAATTGCTTTTGTGCTGTCAGTGTCTGACCCCTTGCAGCTGGCATTGAATAGAAGAAATCATGTGTATGGAGACCCAAACTCTGCCCTTAGCTGCGCTTGTGAAAACCTGTAGCATTATACAATTGGCTTGGAAAGACTTAAGAAATCCCTGGAGATCCACTCCACTGAAAGTCGCTCTGTAAATGTTAGACGGGGCTGTTTTTGTGCTAGTACATTTTATTTAAAGCTGTACCTGAACTGCAGTCGATGGTACTGTTTCATAACACTGGAATACAGGGACAGATTTGGAATATGAGATGTGCTGTGCTGTCAGTGGAGTTGCTACTGAGACTGTCTTAGACAGGCACCGTAGCAGTTTGCTGCGAGATGGATGTGCTCTGTCGTCTTCTGGTTCCTAGCAGCGTTGAAACCACTGGCCACAGTGTGACCATCCTCCTCCATGGCCTGATCTCCTTTGAGAAGGAACCAGTGCTTGCAGTGCTGGGCAGCAGAGGTGCCCAGAGTCCCAAGCCCATCTTGGTTGACATTGGCCCTGCGGCACAGCAAGTCCCAGGCAGCAGAGGACATTGTCCTTTCCGAGCCAGGAAAACTGGGTGGATCTAACATGTTCCTGGCACCATCCAGTATGGAGCAAGGACAGGGCTGAGGAATGTGAAGGGAAGGTGTTCACATCCACTTGGTCTCCAGGCAGTGGGGTAAAGCTCTGGGATCTGGCCTGTGGTGGTGTTGGTGACTGCCATGCTGCTGGTGACTGTGAAACATAGTGTACGTGGACATGCATATTGCTGTATGGAAAGGCCCATGTGACCTTTTCCTTCTGTGTTTAATGCAGAACCATAGGAAATAATGTTCAGCCTATAGACAGATACACTGTCCACAGCATCTTTGACTCATACTGATCTCTGCAAGTGTGGAGGATACTTCATACCATGTTCTTCTTCTTGTAAAAAGTATTGCAGTGATAGACTTGAGCAGACTGAAGTTACAGTCAAAAAGCCCTGCCCTGAGCCATTTACTTTTCTTCTTGGGTTCTGTGCATTGTGATCCTACTGAGTTAAAAAAGCAAATCATGAGAAGTGAGGAAGGGAAGCAGAAGATAGGAGATGTAATATACACACCTCTGATACTGTCGTTAGACATTTTTACCTCCTTTTTTGGAAAATTTTCAAAATTTTCAAAAAAAAGAGGTTTGTGTATTTTTTCCAGACCGAACAGAAATCTTGCTGTTGCTTAATGTAGAAAGGGAGTCTGAAATACCAAAGTTACATGTGAATTATTTACGTGTCCAATTTGCTTTGTGAATGGAGGAACAAGGATCTTAAAAGCTGCTAATTATTATGAATTCTATTGTACTGACTGTGGTTGTAGTTGCAGGACGTGTAGGCTCTGGAGGGTAACGTCGTGGCGTGCAGTAAAAGGGCACTTCTGTTCTGGGAGGTAGGCGGGAATGTGCTGAAACGCTCACTGCTGAGCAGTGGGGTTACATCTAGATGTTTTGTCATGTTACTGGAAAGGAGTGGTGTTTTTCCTTCAAGGCCTGAAGATGGAACAGCTTTATTCATGTTTCTTCTGGTGTGTCCAGAACAGAAAAAAGAATAGAACTCGAGTTACAATGCTGTAATACAGCCGCTTCACATTTTATTCTGTGCTTCTTACATTCAAGGGGTTTCCTAGCAAGAATAGAAACATCTGCAGTAGCAACTCCTATTTATGTTAATCTTTTGCAATCAGCATGCAGTCTGAAATAATTACAATGAATGCACCCTCTGCTCCAAACACTCACAACTTGCATTTATTTTGAGGCTGCTTTGCCTCAGAAGTCTGAGAATACAATCCCTCATTCAGTTCTGCTTCATCTCCTTTGCATGAATTTATCCAACAGTACTTTTTGTGAGCTTCATTAACAATGGTCATGCCATACTAAATTATATAAATTGAGAAGTTTTTAATTAAATAAGTTAACAAAAAAATCAAAGCATAATAAATTTAATTAGTGAACATTTTCCTGTAATAAGTTTGCATATGAGATGTGTAATAAAGCAAGCTGGGGTAAAATCTATAATCTGAAGTTTTTTAGCCTTCATAGCTTTACTAATTTAGTCTGCAAAAAGATATTTCTTTCTTTTTTTTCTAAATTTTTTTAAAAAAATCCTGTCAAATATACCTTGTGCAGAGGATTACGCAAACTTAGCAGAAAAACAATTGTCACTGACAAAGACATGACTAAGAGTATGTTTGACCCTATGAAGACACATATTCCAGTCTTTCCTCCTGTGTTTCTTTTAGAGCTTCTCGCCCAAGTCAGGGTGGTTTTCTCTAGCTTGGCAGTGGCGCTTCAGCGCCATTCATTTTTTTGGTGCTGGGCAGGATTGGGGGTTATTTTTGGTCGAATTGACCAACGTGTATGGTACAAAGAGCACATTCAGAGCTGAGTCTCCATGCTGATGCCGTGTGCATTTAGCTGGGCTGCTTGCCCAGCCGTGTGGGAAGGAAAAGTAAAATCAGCCTTGGCCCGCATAGGCAGTGCCATGGAGTGACCCTTCAGGTGTCCTCTGCAGCTACCAGCACCTGCCTTTGCTTTGTCTTTCCTGAACTTGCATCCAGAAATATTAAGATTACTATGTGATCCCCTGCCTCCTAACCTCTTACATGGCTCAGCCAGGCTGCTTTTACTTGGGCAATGTTCCCATCCAAGGGATTTGGTCCAAAAAGGAGAGCTTCGGTTTTCCTTTATGTCCAGGATATGCAGATTCATGACATGCTTTTCGATGGTGAGACCATGAAAGGACTTGGGGGGAAAAAAAAAAAAAACCCAAACAGTGGAGAGGACACAGAAAGGGAATCTTTAGAATTATGAATACTGGTTTGTGTTTTTTCCCAAACATCTCTTCAGAGTCACAGAGAGCAGTGCAAAGGGGATTACACTGGTATATTACATTCACTATTTTGCATTGGTGATGGATAGAGTCAGAGTTATGTTTTGTAATTGTCTTTCACAAGTGCAAATGGTTGTGTATTGAAGGCTATGAAAAATAATTACCAGTATTTATTATCTCTGTGAAGCATCTTTTCTTTTGTTATCTTAATTTAGGGTTGATTTAGAGAGGCCCAGTTGAGGTCAGCCACATCAGTTTCTGATTTGGGGTGGTTTTTTGGTGTTTGGTGTCTGCTCCCATTATTCATTCTATGTACCATCAAGCTCTGAAACCAGAGAATAAGACTTTTGGACATTGTGTGAAAAAGCATAGCTCCAGAGCATTTGATTTGTGTATACATACAATTGGGGCTGCAGGGTGAGAAAAAGATGTATGCTGAGGGAGGTAAGGGAAAGACAGAGATGCTGGGTCAGATTGTGACAATACTTCTTGTGGTGGCACTGACAGTGCTGTCAGTTGAAGACTACAAGGGTTTTGTGAGGCTGTGCAGGGAGAAAATCAGAAAGACCAAAGCCCAATTAGAACTTAATCTGGCCACTGCCATAAAAGACAGTAAAATGGGTTTCTATAAAACATTAACAGCAAAAGGAGGGCTAAGGAGAATCTCCATTTTCTACTGGATTTGGGGGGAAACAGTGACCAAGGATGAGGAAAAGGCTGAGGTACTGAATGCTGCCTTTGCCTCAGTCTTTACTAGTAAGACCAGCTGTTCTCTGCGTGCCCAGCCCCTTGAGCTGGAAAGGAGAATGACAGGAAGCAGAATGAACCCTCATAATCCATGGGGAAATGGTCAGTGAACTATTGCACCACTTAGACACACATGAGTCTATGGGATCAAATGGATCCACGCAAGGGTACCGAGGGAGCTGGTGGAAGTGTTCACCCAGCCACTTTCCATCATTTACCAGCAGTCCTGGCTAACCAGGCAGGTCCCAGTCGACTGGATGTTAGCAAATGGGTTGCCCATCTACAAGAAGGGCCTGACTGAGGAGCCAAGGAACTACAAGCTTGTCAGCCTGACTTCGGTGCTGAGGAAGGTTATGGAGCAGATCATCTTGAGTGCATGTACAGGACAGCCAGGTAATCAAGCCCAGTCAGCATGGGTTTATGAAAGGCAGGTCCTGCTTGACTAACCTGTTCTCCTTCTATGACAAGGTACCTGCTTAGTGGATGGAGGAAGAGCTGTGGATGTTGTCTATCTAGACATTAGTAAACCTTTTGACACTGTTTCCCACAGCATTCTCCTGGAGAAACTAAACTGGCTGCTCATGGCTTGGATAGGTGTCCTCTTTGCTGGATAAAAAACTGGCTGGAAGGCTGGCCCCAGGGAGTGGTGGTGAATGGAGTCAAATCCAGTTGGCGTCCTGTCACAAGTGGAGTGCCCCAGGGCTCAGTATTGAGGCGTGTCCTCTTCAACATCTTTATCAATGATCTGGATGAGGGGATTGAGTGCACCCTCAGTAAGTTTGCAGATGACACCGAATTAGGTGGGAGAGTTGATCTGCTGAAGGTCAGGAGGCTCTACAGAGGAATCTGGACAGCCTGGATCAATGGACCGAGGCCAATGGTATGATGTTCAACGACGCCAAGTGCCAGGTCCTGCACTTGGGTCACAACAACCCCCTGCAACACTATGGGCTTGGGGAAGAGTGACTGGAAAGCTACCCATCAGAAAAGGACCTGGGGGTCTTGGTCGACAACCAGCTGAATATGAGCTAGCAGTGTGGCCAAGAAGGCCAACGGCATCCTGGTTTGTATCAGCAATAGTGTGGCCAGCAGGAGTAGGGCAGTGATTGTACCCCTGTACTGGGCACTGGTGAGGCCACATCTTGAGTACTGTGTTCAGTTTTGGACACTGAGGTACTGGAGTGGATTCAGAGAAGGTGAACAAAGCTGGTGAAGGGTCTGGAGAGCAAGTCTCTTGAGGGGTGGCTGAGGAAACTGGGGTTGCTTAGCCTGGAGAGAAGGAGGCTCAGGGGAGATCTTCTTGCCCTCTACAGCTACCTGAAAGGAGGTTGTAGCGAGGTGGGAGTTTGTCTGTTCTCTCAAGTAACAAGCGACAGGACAAGAGAAAGTGGCTTCAAGTTGGATATCAGAAAAAATTTCTTTACAGAAAGGCTTGTGAAGCATTGGAAGAGGCTGCCCAGGGAAGAGATGGAGTCCCCATCCCTGGAGGTATTTAAAAGAAATACAGATGTGGTGCTGAGGGACATGGTTTAGTGGTGACCTGGCTGTGCTGGGTTAGTAGTTGGACTTGATGATCTTCAAGGTCTTTTCCAACCAAAATGATTCTGTGATTCTGTGTCTCTGTCTCCTCCTGGTCAGCAGTCGCCTCATCTTAGGTTACTGCAGGGATAGCTCAGTATTACGGGAAACGTTAAAAAAGGGTCTGGTGCATTTTAATACTGGCGCTGCCAGTAATTCTGCTTTCTGTGTGTAATATTTAAGTAGGTGAGGTCTGTTTTGAACATGGAACAGCAATTTACCTGAGGTGGCATATAACTTCTAAAATTCACCAGAAAGTTCACAAACTGTGAGCAGGTGGATCTCTTACAGTTCTCTGACTCCCGGACTACAGTTAATTGTCCACTAGATGACATTGTAAAGCATTTCAGCATATGCAGATACCCTGTCTCTGCCTTTTTACATCAAAAGTGAAGGAGCTGTAATTCTAGAGAAGGTAGGAGGTCATAAAGTTTATATAGCAGAAGCACATCCATTTTACAGAAAATGCCACACTTAAGTTTTAGGGTCTTCCTGAGAAATTGGCAGACAGCATTCCTAGGGACTTGCAGAGTATTGCATAGAAATAATTGCTGTAGTCCTTTGCAAAATTTGAGGTAACTTGTAGCATGCGAGGTAGTCTGGTGATAAGAAGAGGGATGCACATGGCGCAGAGCAAAACCAACGTGAAAGGAAAGGGTTAATGACAAAAGTAGGGGGAAAAACTTACACACAGAAAAAGAGGGGGGAAATTAGTCAGGAACAGATAGGAATTAAAATACAAGGTGTTGGCTGAAAAAAGCAGCTCACCTAGTAATCACTTGCTAGGATGAGAACGTAGTCTGTTCAAGAGGAGACTCACGCAGACTTTCCCCTGGATGTTTGAGAATCTCCCATGGGAAGGACCTCGGGGTGAGTGCGAAGAAACTCTCGCTCTTAAAGTGGTACAAGTTAGATGGCTTAGGCAGAGATTTATTTTAATTGTATAGGGAAAAGAAGATACTAGAAATTAAGGTCTTAATGACAGGAGTGTGTCATATTATGTATTTTTGGAATTATACAATGTGTCATAAGCCAGTTTTGTTCCAGGGGAGTTGTAACATCTCTGTTGTGAGCGAGGTTTCCAAAGGGCTGAAAAGCAAGGAAAATGTAAAGCCGAAAGAGAAATTGTCAAATGGAGGAGAAAGGCATCGACTGTGCTATTTAAACTGTAGAAATCAGTGGTGGAGTATCCTACCTCGCAACCCCTTCTGATAGCTTTGTGTGTTTCGGCTGCTAGATCCGTTTTCCATTTTCAGTCCGTTTCAGGACAATAGATTTTACCTTGACCTGTAAAGCCATTCATATCCCTTTACATCGCAGTGACTTCCCAGAAAGCAGAAACATAAATCTGTGCTGTTGCCATGAGGTACATGCTGTGCCTCGCAGCAGATACGGTTTTTGACTCACAAGAATGTCTGCAAGAGAATTTTGCTGGGCTGCTGAAAATACTTGAGCTGCAGTTTTACATACTGAATTCTTCTTTCTTCTGCTTCCAGAATCTGCATAGTTTAGAAAGGAAATACAGAGTTAATATCAGCAGTCTCAAATGGTCTTCCTTTTCAGAATGATATTGTTTCTGGCATTCGTCTTGCGGAAGAGGAGCTCTCCTTTCTAAGGCATTCGGTATAGGTATGAAAATGTTCAGAGAGCTGACAATAATTATTACTCACTGCTGCTGCTTTGCTTCTAGTACAGTGAACATATTTTTAGAGTGGAATTAAATCCACGTCTCTCCAGGGACTGTTGGTATTTTGCTAACGCTAAATTAAAGCGTGCCATGTGCCGTGCGCTAGGGGTGGTCAGCAGTGGCTTGACAGAATTAAATCGGGTGTGTGGCAGGGCTGCTCTGGGTCACTGCGTGGAAAGTGTGTTACAGCTGCAATCTGTCGGGAGAGCAGTCTTTCACAGCCCCTCGTGTTTTCATGGGCAGAAAGAAGACACTCCCAAGCTGCTTTCCGTCCTCCCTACAGGTGAGGTGATCCAGCTCCTAGAGTGGTTATTCTGCACAGCCAGTTCTTGTTCCTTCTGCTCATCACCTGTCCCTTTGCTTTTTCTATTCCCAAGCTATAAATACTGAAAATGAGAAATAAGTTAATCAGAAGCCATGAAACAGAGATGGAAGCTGAGTTGCCTTAAAAACCCAGAAAGTGAAAAAACAGGGCCATTTTGGGAAGGGAAATAGTCTTTATAGCCTTCAAAATTACCCTTCTATTGAGCTGTTGAAGCACAGGTTTGGAGATATATCAATACACAAATTTAGTAGTATTCCCTCTCTGAGACATGCTGGTGTATGTTGGAAGTCCTTAAATGGCGTATCATCCTCTACTGCCACATTTTGAGCACTTGTCCTCTTAGTATATCTTTGGTATTATTTTTCTTGATGAGGTCCTCACCTTTCTCAGCTTTTACCTGAGCTTTGAGCATGTTCACCCTGCCCAGACTGACACAGTTAGTGTCAGTATGTTGCAGCATGTCTGGGCTAAAATAAATTCTCAGCAGGAAGAGAACCACTGAAATTAAACCTGTGAATCTTGCACCTGAACCAGCAGAGTCACTGGGTGAGAAAGATTCCTGAAGAACCGAGCTGAAGGCCCTATGCCCAGACTCTCTGTGTTGCTCTGGTTTCCATCTCTCACTGAGGGCTAAGCTAGCTCAGTGCACTGGCTGTGGATAGGGTTGCCAGGAGGGTAGTAACTCTGATCTCTGTAGTATGCAGTAACTAAAGGGTTAATTCATGGGATGCAACGCTCAGTGAGGTATAGGTGCAGGTGGAGGTTTGGGTGATAAGTACCCCTGATGAGTCTTGCATCCACAGCGGTCCTCAGTGAGGGGTATGCTGCCTCTGGGCAGAGATGAGCAGGAGCTGTGGTCCCAACTCTGTGCAGATGCTGCGGCTGGTTAGGTGGTGGCAGGGCAGAAGAGTTCAGGAGGAGAGCGAAACATCTGAATATATTGGGCTAGCATGATGTTTGGGAGTTACTCTGTGAAGAGGCGGCATTTTGTTAATTTATTTAGTAATTTGTGATGGCAGTAGCTGAATATTGAACAGCTTAAATCTAAGCCACTGGCATTTCGTGCTTTGGTGAAGAGAGAGTGGGTGAGTGAAGCAGTAGGGCTAAATTGTGAATAGAAGTGAAACCAATATGTGCAGCTTTCTCTGAACCTGCCCACCTCTTCTCTGTGTGATATTGAACAGCTGGGGCTGTGGTATCTCAGCTTATCATCACTAATCGGGCTATATAGATCTCTGGGGACGTGTTTGGCTTTCAGTTGCTTTGGTAGAAATCTAAACATTACCTAGATTATTTGCATTTAGACCAGCAAAACTGCAATTGGAATTTGAGCCTTTTTTGTCAGTATGATTGGTGGGAAGTATTCTTATTTTATGAGAGACTGCTGTCTTTGATGAGTCGAAGAAGAAATTGCTTGCATACAAAATGAGAGAGCATTTGCACTATTGCCTTTTTTTTCCCCTTCTGTGAGGAAAATTGTATTAATCTTAGTAGGAGTAAAACTGATAGAGTAGACTATAAATAAATTAAAATTACTTGGTGTGTTTAAAAATGACATTTTCTTAATCCATAATATTTATGCCAACCTGTAAGAACAGGTTGAGTAAGAATAGGGCACAAGATGTGACCAAGGTACTTGCGGAGGTGTATGCTGCTGTAATTGAATTCCTTCATGTTTCAAATACTTTTTAGGGAGATTATCAGTCCCTTGAATTCCACAGCATTTTTCTCTTAGTGGTCCACTGTATGCCCTGTATGCTTTTTAATGCTAGGCTAGATAGGTATGTTTCTGAGTTGCCGTCCTAGACAGCTTTCTCCAGAGGTGCAATTTAGAGACTGGTATTTCATTCATGACTGTGCTTACCTTGGTCTGAATCTATGATTCCATCTGTTGTTCAGCTTGCAGACTGGTGACTCATACTCATCATTCCTTTGCTTCTCCAGACAGCTGCACGTGATTTCATCCCATTCTTAGATGAGCTCTGGGAATGAGCTAACAAGACATGTTTACAGCATTCAGGGTAAATCACAATTCCACAGAGAAATTTATTTAAAAAAAAAAAAAAGAAAGAAAATAAGGATTGCTGTAACTAAACCAAATTTTCAAATAATTCATCTGTTTTATTATGTCTCTGTTGGGCCTCACAGTATATGGAAAAGATGTAAGGAGGTGCTCTCTGCCCCTCTCTAGCATGCATGAGAAAAGTCAGGGTGTGTAAAAGCAGAGTGGTGCTTCCATTCAGGAACAGGGTGTAGTGAAATCACCGGAGACATCCCTCTCACATCCTGTAGAATCCATGTAAAGAAAGAAATCCTGGTGGGATGTCCACTGTATTTGCAGGAGTTCTCTGCAGAAGAGCAGGTTACTGCATGCTATGTCCCCGCATGACTTAGCAGCATCTCGTAGGTGTGGATGCCTGTTTCTGCAGAGCAGACTATGCGGAATATGGAAAGGTAGGAGGTGGAGGGAGACATGGTGACTAAGTCTTTATTCCTGGAAGTGCACCCTCAGCCTGGTGGACAGCATTAAGTATGTCCCAGATAGGTTCCCTGCTGCATCATTACTGGGGGTTAAACCATTTTCCCTGCGGATCCTGTTCTCCACAGGAGGCTCTGCATGAAGGGGTAGTGTGTCTCCGGATTTAAACATATGCAGAAATCATCACTTGCATAATAGGTTAATTCTTTATTATCCACCAGTTTCTTCTGTTCTGTGACACAGGTTTCAGATACTGCACATGTTGATTTTTATTCCCATGCCATGTGGTCCTAACACATGGTGCAGGAAGGACATTCAGATTTGAATTATGTCATCTCTCAGAATCTGTCAGTTTTCCAGTGTCGCTTCTTTTTTCTTCCTGGTATCTCTTCTGGTATTTTTAATTTTTGAAAAATGGGACATTGAGTTTAGGTTGTTACCTTAAAACTGGTTGTTCCTGTTCACTACTAAAAGAGGTATTAATGAGAATTACTAGGGTGTAATTTTGCCTTTTTTGGGGGGGTGGGGGGCGGAGTTTCCTTGTGTTAATCTTTCTGATTTGCTAGGTCTATGAAGAAGGTTTAATTTCTCTAGGTAATTCTAACTTGTTAATTTTTCAAGTTTGTGTCTGCTGGCTTTGAATGGTAAGGGGGAATTTGCACTGAAGACTTGTCATGGAATTTGAAGAGTACCTTTATGCTGAGGGTAAATAAATAACCTCTTTCATTATTTACATAAAGGTGTCAGCCAGTGCTCTTGCTGATGGTGTCCTTTTGAACTAGCCTGGATTATGGTATTGTGCAGAGTACAACAACCAAGTGATACCAGGCAATATTTTGGTTGTATCTACTTATAAGTGATGCCCTTATGGTAGTTAAGGCAGCTTAAAGAGTTCACACTGGGCATGCTCAACTTGTCTTCCACATGCTATCTATGTTCATATCCCTTCCCTGCTAGCCACCTGGGACCTGTCTTCACTTGGTAAACACTTCCTGCGACCATTTGGAGGGTCCGCATGACCACAGTCTGCAAAACCTTTCTTCAGCCTGGTGGCCAAGCTGTGTGTGTATTCGTTAGAAGCTGGGTGGTGAGGGTCAGAACTGGGATTTCTCTAAGGTCGTGTCACGATTTGGACCTAGCTGTCAACCAAGCACCACACAGCCACCGTGTCACTCCAGGAAGGAGAAAATACAACAAAAAGGCTTAAAGGTTGGGACAAAGGACAGGGAGGACTCACTCACCAATTACAGTCATGGGCAAAAGACAGACTCGACTTGGGGTAACAAAATCAGTTACACAACAAAACCATTACCAGCTCACCAAGCGAATCAGCGTAAGACAGTGAGAAAAACAAAAGGATCTTAAATACCTCTTCCCCCCACTCCTGCCTTCTTTCCTGGGCCCAGCTTTGCTGCCGCTTCTCCTCCGTGTGGCGCAGGGCAGGGCAGAGGATGAGGGTTGTGGTTAGTCCCGGTTCACTCCATGTTGCTTCTGTTGTTCTTCCCTCCTCAAGGGAAACACCCCTTGCAGTCCTACCTGGTGGCAATGTGGAGTCCCTCCCACAGAAGACAGTCCTCCACGAACTCCTCCAACAGCATGGGCGTCTGCTGTGGGCAGCGGTTCTCCCAGCAGCGGACTGCCCCAGTGCGGGTCTCCCTCAGAGCCAGGGCCTTTTTCAGGAACTTTTCTCCACTGGCGATGTCTGAGGACTACCAGGCCCTTGCTCCAGTGTGGGCTTCTCCACAGGCTGCATACGGCCTGCCATCTCGCCGTGGGCCGAATGGAAATGGCGGCTCCGGAGGGTCTTCCCGCCCTCTTCCTCACTAAACTCAGTGTCCACATGGGTTGTCTCTCTCTTTGTCCTACCCCCTCCAGAGCGAAAGAGAGCTCCGGTAACAACGGCTCTTGCCAAACGGGCTTCCCCTCTTAAACATGTTTATTGCAGAGGCGTGGATTGGCTCAGCCTTGGCCGGAGGTGGGGCCGACTTGGAGCCAGGGGCAGCTTTCGTGAAGCTTCCTGCAGGGCCCTACTACCAAAACCCTGCCAAACCCAAACCCGGCACAGGTTGGTGTGTTGGATTCCTGCAGAACACAGGAGGAGCGGCCTTCCGTCCAGCTGCACGGTCAGGCGGCGCTGACAGGCGCTGCCCTTCTCTGATAGCCCGGCTGCTGTTGAGCTTCGGCAGCTGTGGAGTCAGTTGGGTGCTTGTGTACCAGATTCCCTGGAAGAATTTTTGGCCAGTGGTGACTGATACGAAAGAGGAGCGTGGACTAATTCTGTTTAACAGCTTGTGCAAAATGTATGTAGGAGTGTAAGGAAGAAACTGTCACTACTGAATCTCAGAAAAAGTAAATGTAAGAAAAATGTTTAGAGTGGAGTGAGGAAGGAGAAAATGGTGTGCAGGGATTGACCGCGAAGCATCAAGTCCGTGTTCAAAAAGGGAAGCTATCCAAATGCTGTGGTTTTCAGAGAGCATCTTCTCTTATATCTCGCTACTGATGCACAAGTCTGTAAGTTTTTGGTATCATGGTTTTACCGCCTGCCAGTACAGCTTGCTGACTACGGCTAGTGCCATTTCTTCCTACCGAGGATAAGTATCCTCACAGGACATCTACAGAGAAATTGGCTGATTGTATTCTTCACCTTTTGTGAGAGCTAAAATGTTTGTTACAAGCCACTTACAAGCGAAGAGCATTTCATTGATAGTCTTATATGAACACAAACTTCTTGTGTCATTTTATATGCAGCAGACCAAAAAAAGCGCAGTAGTTTACAAGGAAGAACAAAAGCAAGGCTTTGAAAAAAACCCATGGATTTGGCTTCTATCAATACAGCAAAAGAAATGAGGGTAACTTCCATTTGGTGTTGTAAGAGAAAATATTTTCACGCTTCATTTCTTCTCTTTACTGAAGTGTTGAATCTTTCTTACTTTATGTAGTCACGCAAGAATACACAATACTAAGTAGTATTCTTATGAGTTATCTGGACATCTTAATTTCTTATGCATGGACCTATGAATTAAAGAATGCTACTTGAAAAAATTGTTCAGATGAGATGAAAAGATCGAAGTAACTCATTATTGGCTCCTTCACATAGGTACTCTAACTGTACTTTTTTCCTTAACATGTGTACATATATTCCCTCTACTTTTGAAGCTTTCTGATATTATTTCCTCTGGGGTTCTTTTCAGCATAAATTTTTGAGTATACAATTTTTTTCAGCTATCAAATTAAATGAAGTGAAGATACCACAAATGAAATAAACAGAGAAATAAGTTAACATGTAGAAACATAGAAAACTTGTATAGGAAATAGCTTTTTAACTGGATTTGATCCAAATGGTCAAATTAATAAGGCTAATCAGAAAAGAATGGATGTTTTTGTGTAGAAGGGTGAAAGGCATATTAAGAGAAAGTTGTGAAACCCCAGGGGGGAGTACGCAAACAGGACTTCTAAAACAGTCTAGCCTTATGACCAGAAAGAACTAAAAAAAAAAAAAAAAAAAAAAATTAAAAGTGTTAATTGTTCCCTTGCTGTCAGCCCTTTCCCACCATGAGAAGTGCCGTAAGCTGCAGTGAGTAAGCAGTGGTTGCCAGGCTCAGAGGTAATGAATGACTGTGGACAGCTATGTGGTGGGCTGCCTTTTTTAGGTTTGGTGCCTAAGGGAGCTTCTCTTCAGTGTAAAACAAGTAGAAATTAAATCTATTGCCTTGAAATGTAAAACCAAATTGTTTAGGGCATTTAAAAGGCATTTGTCTTCTAGCAGTGCTATCAGTCCTTGAATTTTAAAGGTATTTTTGTTAACTATGAACTTGAAGATTGAGATCATGCTTTTTTTTTTTCAAGGCATGAACTACATGACCCCATGATGTCAGACCTTTGCCTACATGCAGAGGTTATCTCCACCGTTGACTTCCTCCATGGCTTTGGAAAAAAGCTGGTCAGCAGTAGTCCTCCTCTTTTCACCTACAGATTATCTGTACCTGTAGGCGTACAGAGCAGAGGTGGTATGCCTGGCTTCTCCAGCAACTTGCAGTGCTTGAACTTTCTTTCAGAGTCTGGCCTCCTGGGAGCCCCTGGGATTGCAAGGTTAAGCAAATAGCCTCATAGAAAGTTTGACTGATACCAGGAGAGGAAATCAGTTGTGCTGGCTTTGCTGGAAGATAGCAAGAGAAAGCCACAGAGAATCCATGAGTGGATATAATTGCAAGATACTGAGCAGACTTGGGGGCTCTCTGTTTGGCAAGGTGAGGACCAGCAGGATAGAAGCCCTTTTTCCTTTTAAGGCTACAAACCCCAACAGGAGTCTTCAGGGAAAACCTTGGTGGCTTGTTCCTGCAGAGTTCTGCTTTTCCCTTGGTATACAACGCATCTCTGTAGAGGTCTCGGATTTTCTAAGACAGGATTGTAAATGAAGGATAGAAAAATGTATTTCCTATTACAGTCCATTTGACTGACTTCTTCATAAAAAAAGGTGGAATTTTAGAAAGCTTGTTCTACCACAGCTCAGTTCAGCTTCTGAAATAATTGGGATAGTTTACAAGATACTTAAGTATGAGCCACCAGTGTGCCAACGGCATCCTGGCTGGTATCAGCAATAGTGTGACCGGCAGGAGGAGGGAAGTGATTGTCCCCCTGTACTTGGCACTGGTGAGGCCACACCTTGAGTACTGGGTTCAGTTTTGGGCCCCTCACTGCAAGAAGGACATTGAGGTGCTGGAGCGTGTTCACAGAAGGTCAGCAAAGCTGGTGAAGGGTCTAGAGAACAAGTCTGATGAGGAGCGGCTGAGGAAACTGAGGTTGTTCAGCTTGGAGAAAAGGAGGCTGAGGGGAGACCTTATCACTCTTTACAACTACCTGAAAGGAGGTTGTGGAGAGGTAGGGGTTGGTCTCTTCTCCCATATAACAAATGACAGGACAAGAGGAAATGGCCTTAAGTTGCACCAGGGGAGATCTAGGTTAGATATCAGGAAAAATTTCTTTACAGAGAGGGTTGTGGAGCATCGGAACAGGCTGCCCAGGGAGGTGGTGAGGTCCCCATCCCTGGAAGTGTTTAGAAGACATGTAGATGTGTTGCTGAGGGACATGGTTCAGGGACCCTGGCAGCGCAGGGTGAACGGTTGGAGTCCATGATCTTAAAAGTTCTCTTCCAGCGGGATGATTCTCTGTGTGAAAGTTTAGTGTGTTTGTTTTGTTTTGTTTTTAAGCCTTCTAGCTACTCTTTAGAGGATTTCGTTCTGTAATTTGGGTGCAGAAAACAGAATGAAAGTTTGCCCATCTTTTCTGGCCAACTTGAGTGTCATTTTGCTGCCTACAAGCATTTAAAAAAGGCTTAAATTTTTTTTCTCTCTCTTTTAAGGGCAATGTTCTGAAACAGCTTATATGAAAGTAGGTACCCAAGTTAGTGTTTGATGCATTGAAATCAGTTAATCACTTCTTATTAGCTACTTAGGAATTTATTTACCAGAAGTTTGGCCATATATGACTTGCTGCCATTAAAAAAATCTTCTGCTTTCAAGAGTTTCCAATAAATCTATACCTATTTATTGGGGATATTGTCATGCTGTCAATTCAGTAATTCAATTTGTTGACTTAAATAACTTAAATGAATAAAATTTTGCAATTTTGGTTGTTTGCTTTTATAGGTTGGTATGAGTTAAGAAAGAAGAGCACTGTTTTGATTTAGAGTATGATGTCACAGAGCAATACAATAATTGTGTATCTTCAGTGTTTGTTTGCCACTAATAGCCGTTTCTCAGGAAGCACTGTTGCTGTGGAAACCAGCATAATTTTAATTAATGTTTTACACTATTGCGCTGTGCCTTATAATTAACATTTTAAAAACAGAGCATCTGTAATTGGACTTGTTTACCCACCCTAGTCATGGTGGAAACTGTACTCAATGGTAAGGCATTTCATAAACCCTATCTACGTGCTAGAAAACATCTGCAGCCAAGTTCTGGTTTTGGGTTATGTGTTTGCAACTCCCCATGAAGTACATCTCTTCTTTACAGACAGCACAGATTGTGCAACCATGTGTAACATAAACAGGAAGTAGGAATGTGCTACAGTAGGACTTAAATGCTCTGCTGCAAGGTCTAGAATTATCTCTGTCTTCAGTTATACTGCTTTCAAGTATTTTTTCTTGACTTACAGTTCTTTCAGATGTTTGTTCAACTTGCTTGGAAGTAATCACAGAATGGCTGAGGCTGGAAGGCACCTCTGGAGGTCGCTTAGTCCAACCCCCTTCTCAGAGCAGAGCCACCTGGAGCAAGTTGCTCAGGGCCCTGTCCAGCAGGCTTTTGAGTATCTTCAAGGATGGAGATGCCACAGCCTGTCTGTGTAACCTGTTCCAGGTTTAACCACCCTCACGGGGGGTGGGGGAGGGTGGGGGGGAAGGAAAATATTATTTTCTTACTTTCAGATGTAATTACCTATGTTTCAATTTGTGCCCATTACGTCTTGTCCTTTTACTGGGCACCACTAAGAAGAGTCTGGCTCAGTCTTCTTAATTATTCCTTCCTATCAGTTAGTTATACAAATTGCTGAGGCTTCCCTGAGCCTTTTCCAGGTTCAGCAGTCCCATCTCTCTCAGCCTCTTGTCATACACCAGATCCTCCAGTTCCTTAATCACTTCTGTGGCCTTTTGCTGGGCTTGTTTCAGTCCATGTTTCTTAGGTACCAGGAAGGCCAGAACTGGACCCAGCTCTGCAGATATGTCTCACCAGTGCTGAGTAGAGGGGGAGGATCCCCTCTCTTAACCTGCTGACAATGTTTTTTCTAATGCAGCCCATGACACTGTTGACTACCCCTGCTGCAAGGGCACATTTCTGGCTTGTGTCCAGCTCTCAGTTTTGTATCAGCCAACTTGATGAGGCCTCTATCCCATCGTCCAGGTCATTCATGAAAATGTTAAATGATCCTGGCCCCAGTACTGCCCACTGGGTACTCCAGTAGTAACTGGCCTCCAGCTGTAATTTGTGCTGCTGCCCACAGCCTTTCGAGCAGAGCAGTTCAGCCAGTTTTCTATCCTCCTCACCATTTACTTATTTAGATTGTACTTCATCAGTCTGTCAATGACGATGTTATGGGAGACAGTGTCAAAAGCTTTGCTGAAGTCAAGATAAATAACATGCACTTCTCTCTCATCTCAATGAGATAAGCCAGGCATCTCAGTGCTGAAATGTATCAGGTTGGTCAGATGTGATTTCTGCCTTCATAAATCCTCACTGACTACTCCCAATCACCTCATTTTACTCCGTATGCTAAGGAAATTGTTCCCAGTTTTATTTGCTCCTCACCTCCCTAGGACTGGAGGTGAGGCTGACGTGACTGTAGTTTACTGGATCCTCCTCGAAAATAGGACTTTGGCTTTCTTGCAGTCCTCAAGAACATCCTCTGATCCCCATGCCCTTTCAAAGGCAGTTGAAAGTAGCCTCCCGTGAACATGAGCCAGCTCCCTCAGCACCAGTGGGTGCATCTCCTCAGAACCTACAGGCTTGTGTATGTCCAGTTTGTTTAAATGTCCCTTAACTGGATCCTCTTCTGCCGACAGCAAGTCTTCATTGCTCCAGACTTTCTCACTGTTTGCAGGGGCCTGGGATTTCTGAGAATAGAGTATTGAAGGAAGGAGTATCTTTTAAATTGGCTGCCTTTTTTCTGGCATTAATCTGTCCCTCTAGCTATCAGAGGTATATGTAATGTGCTTTAACTGCTAACCAGTTCTTTGCAGAATGTGTTAAATAAATTCAAAGTTTGTTGATAGACCTATACTGAAAGCTAAGCTATTAATGTCTTTCCGTGAGTACACTGAAAAGAAAAATTCTAGTGCATAAAGAAGTATGAATCTACCAAAAATGTGGGAGTTTCTTCTGTGTGCTTCTCTCTTGGATTGGCCTGGCTGAGTGCTGGCTGCGCAGAGATGTGTAACAAGAGTGACAACAGGCAGTGCAGGGATTTCAGAGATGGTTTTCATGTGTCAGAACAAGGTGGATTAGTCTGCAGTCACGTTCCTGTTGCCATTGAGAGCTGTCATCTGTGCCTGAGCGAGTTGTTTTAAGCTTGCATGGGTATAACAGTCCCAGTCTACAAGTGTTTCTGTGCAGTTGTCAAATGGGGAAAAGGAGAGAAGAAAATGAAGATGCTGATTCCAGCTCAGCAGTAACCTGAGAGCTCCTGAGCTCAACAGGTCCAGGGCACTGGGAGGCGCTGCCTTGCAGGATGCAGGACTGGCCATCATCTGGCTCCTCGCTGATTGAGCTCCAAGCTCAGCAGCAGCTTGGGAATCCCACCACTCATGGGGGTGCAAAGCACAGGTTGTTCCTTTCCTGCTGAGCGTGTGCCACCAGCGGGGAGCATAGTTTAGTCAGCTCTGCCCTCCAAAGAGAAATTGAACATCCCCACTGAGTGGAGTCAGAGCTGAGGGGCCACACGTCTTTGGCAGTGTTGTTCGTCTACTCTTCCAGCTAGCTTCGCCAGCTTTAAGTTAGTAATAACTTCAAAAAAGCCTTTCAGTTTCTTAGGGTTCCTTAAAGAGCCAGCAGCTCTTAGGGGTTGCACAGCAGTGAGGACTCAGCCTAGCATCACGTGAAGGTTTGCCAGGGTCGCTCCTCATCGTGCACACAGGACGGGAACCTGCAGTGGTGGGAACCGTGGAACTGCCTCAAAACTAGTGGGAAACTGTGGATGTTGCGGTACTTACTCCCAAGAGTAGCTGTGCCATCTCTTGTGCTACTTTCTGCTTGCACTGCTACACAAGAAAGGTCATTTATATTCCTTAGCATATCTTCTGATGTTAATGCATCTTGTTAGGTCGGGGGGACAATGCATGTTTTGTTCATGGTAGACCATTCATAATATACTCCCTAGGAGGGATCTTGTCTTACAAACCCACCATATGATCTCACCAGAACCGTCTGAGCTTCTGCTTCAGATCGTTACTAAGATCCTGAGCACAACCCCAGCCAGTGGGCCAGCCAGTGGGGCCACTTCGTTCACCTGTTCGTAAGGGACTGTAACCATTGGTGTGCTGAAGAAGCAACTTCTCTTTATTTTGAAGAGAGCTGATTTGAGAGCTCCAGGTGGAGGAGCTGCTGAAGAAAAAATATCATCCTTTTAGTAAGACAGAAAAATGCTAATGTTATTTAAATTTTGTATTTTGATAGAAATTTTTCATGTTGTAAATTGTTTTATCTCTCAGGAGTTTTAAAACTGTTTTAAAAAAGTTTTTAAAAATATTTTATAAAAATTACTTTCATAAAATTCAATAAGAAAACATGTATGTTCCAATAATACTAAAAAATCCATTAGTCAATAACACCTTTGATACAAACATTATGAAAAATGCAGCAGAAATAAGAAATTACTTATCTGAAAAAATGCTGCTGTAAAGGGAAAGATCTGTAATTACTTTTTTCTCCTTTTCATCTTTCAGCCGTATGTACATGTTAATGAGTAAACTTAGAATATAGAATTTTGCCTAGGGAATATTTTAATAACCTTAAATAAAGTAATTGTTAGCAGGTTTTAAATACGCTATTTTTTCTATCATCTTAGTGTTAACATCGATTCTAAGTGAGGGCTACTATTTCTTTTGTTAGAAATAAATGATTGCCATATTAAGGCAGCTGTTAAAATCACTGATAGAGAACTAATCACTCATTCTTAACATGTTTGTACAACCGTAAATGCAACTTCATAATACAAAATGATGGTCCAGTGGGTTAATATTGTAGATGAAGTTGTAAGACACCTCCAGGGTCATCCCTGGTTGACTTTCCAGCTTCTCCCTGTTTGCAGAGGTGTTTGCATCTGCCAAAGTACCTTTCAGTGTTGCAACTTCAAAGAATTTTATAATGGTTATTTGTGAGATGACAGGGTTTATTTTGGTGGAAATATATATATATGTATGGGGGTATATCCCAATGAAAAGGAAAGCAGGTGAAGTGACCCATCGTAGTCACTTTTTAGGACTTGTTGAGACTCATGCCCTGAGTAACCATGTGCTTGCCAACACACTGTCCCCTGGCTTGTCATAGTGCAGTCATGTGCTATGCCTCTAGCACATGCTCTCGGCATCCTCTGTGGTGGCTGTGAAAGTCAGAAGACTACCTCGATTTGCCTCTTCACACTTAGTAGCAGCCCTGTTAATGAGGGCACGTGTCCACAATGGTGACAGTATGGGGGAATTATCAATGCCACGGCTGTGAGTGTCTCCCTTCTGTGCTCTGGGGAGATGCTTTTGAACACAGAGCACCATGAGCACCCTGGTGGTGCAGTGAAACGTGGCTCTTGCCATGTGAACACTGGCTTCTTTCAAATTCAGCTCATCTATTACGGATCAGCTTGCAAATTGGTTGACGTCACTGTGTTGACTGAGGTTTAATACTGGGCTGTTCCTCAGGCTGGGAAGGTTTGAAATGCAGGTTTGCAAGGATAGACTTCCCTGTGCAGCTGGAGATGGAAAATCTGATGGTTTTGGGAAGCATCCTTTTGAGATGCAGGCAAACTTTCCCTGGAGCAGAACAGGAGTGGCACTGAAAGCGTGTATGGCACCACTGTGCTGTGACAGTTTAGTCCGTTACATTGTGTGTGATCTGGTCTGTTAACTTCACTGTCCCGTAAGGAATGGCAGGGTGGAACTGGAGGGTACCTTTGTCTGACTGAAAGCAGGAAGGAAAGGAGTCAGGAGTGCAGAAGGTGCTCCGATGTGAATCAGCTTATGGAGATGGAGCTAGCATTGCTGCAGCACCAGGGCATTGCATCTATGGCAACTAAGGGAAGGAGAATGAGCAATGTAATGTTTCCTGTGATGGGGAGGTGAGGAAAAAAGATTTGAAAATGCTGCTCTCAGTTGATACAGTTTGCTTTACTTTTTTTTTTTTTTTTTGCCATTCTTCATAGTGTGCAGCCTTGGACTTGATCATGGTGTTGCATATCCCATGTGGACTTTTTTGGGTGTCCTGGGCTATTGACTTGTATTCGGATGTGGGATTTGAATGCATAAAAGAGGTGCAAATTCAAAGGTGCCTTTAATTGATTCTTAAGAAGAGGGAGAGGAGGGGGCAATTATCAGGGTGCTTTTCATTTCTCTCTCAGTGAAAATACGTAGTAGGTACAGGGTAAAACTGTACCGCTGTATGGTTACCATATCAGTGCATATCATGCTGCCATATTAGCCAGTGGCAAGCTGATGCTGCTGGAGGTGGGCCGATTCATGGCCTGTTATGTAGCTCCTAGAAAGATTGTACAACTTATAGAACTTGCTACTGCTCGGTGATTTCACTGGGCTGCAGGTTGAAAGGGCTTGTGAGCCATTAGCTTGTGAGCCAGAATGGTCTCTCATGCGAAACTCCATGTCTGGTTTTCTCCCTGCACGGGGCGAGCACAGGAGTGACAACAGTTTCTGGTTCTTTTTCTTTTTGTCCTGAAATCAGTACTCCTGCCAGTGAGACAAAGCCTGTCTTTGTAGTTGGACCATCTCTGTAAAGAGCCCCTAAATCCTAATGTTTGTTTCTGACAGAGAGAAAAAAAGCAGGTGAGTGGCTTTGAATTCATATGCTCTTATTTGGGGGAAAAAAAGAAAAAAAAAAAGGTCAAGCAAGGGAAAATAAAGCCAATAGGTAATAGGTTAAAGGAAGTCTTCATTTCAAAGGAATTCTGATTTTTTATTTTCTCTGCCATTATATTTCATTGCTTCACCTTTTTTTTTTTGTTTTTGGTGGTTTTTTTTTTTTTTTTGGATATTTTGCTTCAGTTTCTTTTACCTACTACCACCCAGACCATTTTGGGGCAGCATATGGATGCAAGTGACAGAGAAAGCTGACAGACAAAGCCACCATCATAGTTAAGCTCAACACACCTCACCAAGAGTAGCTGCTGGTTCAGAAACCAGAGCAGCAGGAGGGTGAGGAGGGTGTACGGGTGCCATGCGGGGGGGACAGATTCTCTTTGCTCCGACATGACTTTATACATCTTGTTAGAAGTGAGTGGGTTAGTGACCGAGCAGGGATCTCGGGTGACACCGCAGGGCTTGACATGCCAAAGAAATCCCAAGGCCACGCGGGTCCTGTACTGAGTGAGCAAATTCAGCTTTATGGCTCTCCTGGAATCAGACTGAAATGAGGCGGGTAGTAAACAACTTCTGTGCTAATAGCAGGGTGCCTTAGCATGCAGGTGGTTTGGAACAGAAGCGAGTGCCTTTAAGCATGGTTTTCTGGTGATGTGCATTTCAAACTGAAAAATGGCCACAAGCTTTATTACTTTAATATTAAAGATTTTTCATTACTCTCTCTCTTCCCCCCTCCTGCAAACTGCTGCATTCATCCATTGTGAAGTGTCGGTTTTCCCCTCGCCTGCCATTTTTCACAGTGTGAGGAGGGAGAGGCAGGTGGGTGGCAGGAGGGACAGTTGAGGACATAATGGCACTGCATCTGTTGACAAACGAAGCCAAAGCCTGGGCTGCCGCCGGGTGACCTGTTGAGGTAACTCGCAAAGCCTTCAATGATAAAAGCATCCTTCCTGCCTTGGCTGCCGCTTTCTAGTCACCTGTGAAGGGACAGCATCGTAGGAGGTCTTCTCCCCTTAGGGTTTTCCATCCTCCCTCCTGCTCCTTAATGGGTGGGGGCTTGCAGCACAGGTGTTGATATACATCTCTTCCCAATGCTTGTGATCAGGTATTTCCACTGCATTTGCCACTGACGGCCAGGTTGTTTTAAAATTGGGAAACAAGTAGTAGGAATTCACAGGACCCAATTTGCCCTGCTCCCTCTGCAATTTAGAAAAACAGCTTAATATTTTTTTTTAATAAATCCTATTCTTATATTCTCTTTCCCATTCTAAATATGTCAGGTTAAGTTTATCTTTGTGCCAGTACCGACTGTAACCAGAGTGAAATTAGCCCTCTTATTAGCTCTGCTTGGTTTTTACTTTTCAACATGCCTTAGTAAAATAAATCATGTCCCACTTGTCTTTAAATTTCATTATTGTGACCTAACTTAATTTGCTATAAATTATTTCTACCTGAGCTTCTTCAGCTGTGAACTTGCAGCCTCCAGTGTCTTGCTCATTGGATCATTGCCCAGCTAATCAAGATAATTTTTTTTCACAACTCCTGCTTTTTGTATCAGCTAGCTCCGCCAAAGTCAACTTGGCTGTATAAGCTCCATGGGGGCACAGGAAGAGCTGATGTATCCTTCTCTTTAAAATAAGGGTTTTATTGAGCTGAGTTTCAGTCTCTTCCTGTCGTGCTTTGGTGCTGCTAATAAAGACCTCCTTTCCCTTAGAATAAATGTCGCCTCAACGGTTTGTTATCATCTTGGAGGCAGCGGCTCTTACAACACTTTGTTTTGGCTCTTCCTTTCTTTTCTCCGTGGGAAGAACAACTGACTGTGGAAGATCTCTGCTCACTCAGTATCGAGCAGCTGTGCCTTGTTTTTGTTTTTTAGCACAGCTAGATTTCATGTCTGATAAAGATGGGTGTTTATTTCCACTGCGAAATGCCGATCCGTTTTTTTTCCTTTAGAGCTGTTCCTATTATTTAGCAGTTGTTGATAAACAACTTTTATGTCAGCCCCCTGAACATTCACCAGCCTCTCACCAAGCTGCTGAGTTGCAAGCAGGCTAAATATTTTTGCTGAGTAAGGGTCAGAGAACACTTAAAGGATTTCACATCCTACATCAAGTCGTAATAACAACTTGCTGTTATCATATGTCCTCAGAAGAGAAACTTATACAGTGAGTTTTTTATGACTTTGGAAAAATGCTGCATGGTTTGTAAAAAAAATAAATTGATTTTACCTGACTTCCTGGTAGATCCTGGAGATGCTCTAGAGCATTCGTTTCGGAGTGAAAACATGCTGATTGTTGCTTAGGTGGAACACGTGTAGTTTGCCAAGTCCTTTAATGGCAGCCGAGGGCCTGATGCAACTCACCAGCACGTAAAAAATAGCTGGTTTTTCTAACTCTCATTTGGAGACAAATGGTAACAGGCAGGTGATTAAGATAAGCAGTCTAACATTTCTGTCCACGTAGCCTTTTTTTCTGGAAACAGACACTCTTGCTTGGTGTCTAGATCCTGGTGGAGCAGATATGTCTCCTAGAGTAGTTGAACTGCTGTGGTGGATGTTGATGGAATTGAGTTTTCTGGGTGCATTCTGACTCTGCTGAAGGCATCCTGGTACCTCCCAGGACGAGATGGTGCAAGGACTGCAGGTACAAAAGGTACCGCCTTGGGCACACAGCAGTCGCCTCAGTTCTGACATGCTTCAGTGTGACCTAAGTTATTGAGCTCAAGATGAGGTTTACTAGTAAAATGACACGTCATGTGATAGGCAGGGGGTCAGATTAGATGATCTAATGGCTCCATCTGGCCTTAAACTCTTAATTAGGGAAATACTGCCAGCACAAGATGGTGTTGAAGCTTTCTGCTACTAGATTTTGCTTGTTTGGGAGATCCTCAGCTGAAGCAGAGTGGCAGAGGTATTTGGGCTAGTCTTTTCTTCAGCCCTGTAAAGCCGGTAGCAGCCAGTGGAGCTAAAAGTGAGTCCTGATGGGAACCTGCTAATCTTGCTTTCATGGAGGTACAAAAGCCCTGTGTCGAACTATTCCAGACTGTCACAGGTTCAGCTTTTAGAGCAATAATGATATCTAAATATAGAAATAAAATCTATTATTAGCCTGGTACTATGGCATTCATTGAAAGAAGAAAGATAAGTTTATCTGACAAGCTGATGAAAAAGAAATTACTGTTATTTGAAGCTGCTCATGGATTAAAATATTAGAAGTGGGTATGTGGTTTTAGTGGTGGGTGTTTTGATACGCTACAGTTTATCATACCTTTGCTTGACACCTCTCTTACCGAATTGGGAAGTATAAATGTGTGTGATGGTGTAGATGTGTTCTTTGCTCTCTCAGCTCTGCAGCTGGCTCTGTGCAGGTTTAATAACCATTGACACAGTAAAACCAGCACCACTGATCAACCAATTTCTTCAGCAATCCCAAATGGCTTGTAGTTAACTCAGTGTGTCACTTGATTCTGGAAGGTCACTCGAATGTCTTCTTAAAGTTTCTTAATTGCTTATTGATCTCATAATTATTCCATACTTGCTGTGTCTTTTGCTGATACGTCACAATTTGAATTTCTTTAACAGAAGATTGTGGTTTTGTGGTGTTGAGCATTCATTTTTAAGTTTAGAGTTTTTAATTGGGAATTTTAAACTTTATTGCTTTTCTTTATATACTGATGTTACACATTTCATTTTTCTTGGAGTTTTCTAAATCAGATACCCTACTTCTGCATGCCTTAAAGGTCCTGTTACTATACAATTAGCATATTTCAAAGCACAAGGAGCTGAATTAATAATTGGTGAGGTATGCTATTCCCTTTTCCCTTAGTGCTAATTTAGCTTGTGTTCCCCCCCACACTTTTCAGATTTTTTAATACAGAGTAATTGGTCTGAGAGTACGTTCTTTTTCTTTGTAGTCTCATCTTGTGGATATTAATCAGATTGTTTCATTTTAGTAGTAGCTTACACTGCCCTGCCTTCTTTCCTTGCAAATTCCTTGTGCCTGAGATTATTGCTCCGTGTTTATATCACTGGGTATTTGTGCACGGAAGGAAAGAGCCTTGGTTTCCTGTGGCTTAACACATCAGGGTAACATAGATCCCCATTAAAAGCAAGAGTGTGTGAAACTGGATGCTGAACTGCCACTGCGGCACTGCCTCTGCTCACATCTGTATTTCCTTTTGAGGTGTCTAACCTAAGAGATGGGCTCGTCTGAGGGAACCTGTCATGGTTTCCAGGGATCCTGCTCTATGGCAGAGGGTCAGCTGGAAAAGCAACTTCCAGTCATGCTCTGCTTCATTCTCCTCCTCTGTTCCCTGTCTTACACTGGAGTCTGTAACACGTTTTATTTCTTCTAGGACTCCCTAGTGCCCGGGTATCTGCTGCCAGAAACTGCCTTCTTGGCTGCTTCATGCAACTGTTCTAACTTTACAAAGCCGCTAGCATGTTCCCTGTTGAATGGTCCCTTCAGGTTTGCATGCTTCTTTCTGCCCTGCTGACTTTTATTATCAGCACAGCTTCCCCAGCCTAATTACAACTTCTCTCTTCCTGCTGCCTTAGTTGCAGGAACATTTGGATGAACCTCAAATGAGCCTGAAGATAGCAGTATGCAGAACCAAATAAGTGCCCTTATAAGTGGAAGAAAGGTCTCTAGCTGGTCTGAATCTCGCTTGTCTTTGCAAGGCAGTACCTTAATTGCAAGGAGTACCTTGAAGGCCGATTAGTTTCTGATAACACAGGTTTTGTTACCAGGGGTTAGACTTTGCAAAGTAAGAACGAGATTTTTCACTTGGACAAGGACACCATCTGCAGTCACCAGATGCAGTTATCAAGATTAAATTGCAAGACTTGTCACTGATTATGCTGGTAATCATTGAGCTGATCCATGTAATTATCTTGAGATCAAGAAGACTTTTCCTCTGATATGGTACTGCAGAATTAAGTTGAGGAGCATTCATCATTAGCTACTGGCTAGAGTCAGGGTATGGCTTCAACCAAGCACTTGTCTTTTTCACTTTGATCACATTATTTTATAATACGGGAGAAAAAAGAGATCAGCAAATATTGTGAAATTCACCTCTCATGCTGAAACATTTTCCATTGGATTCTCTGAGATGTTGAAAACCTACTGCATTGCCTAATTGTGAAAAGCTCCTAGGCATTCAGTTCATAACCAGACTTTAGAAAAAACTTTAGTCTGGGTCTCTTTATCCAGGTTATTTTAAGCTTTCAAAGTATGTATTTTTCTAGTATAGATCATATGGAGGATTGACTCAGCTGCTGCTGGAAAGGGTTTTCTTGCCAAAGAGGATAGACGTTGGTATTGTCTCAGAAAATGTGACTGAGACTCACTAACTCTAAAAATGTTTTTTCTCTAATGCAAGCTAATAATTAATCTAGAAACAAATGATACTGCTTTGGAGAGCTCTTTAGAGACAGTCATTTGTCTGTGTTAGAGCATTTCTCTTTAGCATCTGTAATGTGGTTCTACATGCTCTTACATAGTGGTAAAAAAATCCATTTTGCAGATATGTTTGCTGAGCAGTAACTGGCATATCTTGAGCCTTTGTTCATTCTTCTCTAGATTGTCAAGCCAATTTCTTGCAAATATGGTGATAAATGATGTTCAAGAGATGGTGGTATTTATCTTCTTTCTTATGCCTCTCATTTTTAACTTAGTTCAGGTTGCTAGTACACGATGCACTGCAAGTTTATGTAATGTTTTGTTTCCATTTTCAAATGGCATAGATATGCATACAAAACATTGCTTATGTTTCCCAGCAGGGTATATTGCTCAGGGAAGGGATGGGAGCCTTTTGTAGTCTTAAGTTGTAGGAAGAAGGTACAGAAGATAACTGGGAAAAGCAGGCAGCAGTGAACATCTTCTAAAAAGCAAGTAACTCAGTCTTTGTTAGGGCTTCAAAGAAAGAGGTCTAAGAGCATCCCCAACAACTGTTTCTTCAATTTCCATCAAGCATATCAAATTTCATTCCAAGAAATGTGTTGCCACAGAAGACTTCCAAGAGCAAAGTATCATAGGAAAGATAGGAGATAATTGGTAATGTTTTTTTTTGTCGTTGATCTGTTATTATAGCTGCTAAGCTTCACACAATTATTTATCAGCTGACTTATAAAATAATTCTTGACTTGACATGAAAAGGGAGAAAAGTCAAATACATTTTTTAACATGAACCCAACCCATCAGTTTTAAAGTGCTAATTCATTTGCCCCCACAGTATAATTAAGCTGTTAACGTGCAGTAAGAAGTAATACAGCCAGAAACTAATATAGATTAAAATGTTCATTTGGCTCTCCTCAACCATTTTGTTATTCCATGTCTATTTAGAGAGGGTATTTGTAGCTTGGGATCTGTAAACTTTTACCTACACAGGTCGTTTCTGCGACAGGAAGCGGTTTGCCATCAGCAGTTGTTAGAAAGGTGTCTATACTGGAAGGTTTTTGGGAACATGATGTTGATCGGCATTCTGAGTCCTGTCTTAGGGGAGAATATTATAGTTTGAGTACATTTGATGTTTCATTAGATAATGAATCCACTATGTAATGGAGTTCAGGCTCACGCTAATTAATCATGACATTTCAATTATCCATTGAATCAGTGATCTTTTGCACCCCTATTTTCCCACCTCTTTGCTGTTGGCTTCTATTAATTTCTCTTCTTACTGCTTTAGGATTTCATCTTGCTGTGTTTGAGATCCTGACAATCTTCCACTGCCAGAGACTTTCATCTGGGAATTTAAATCACCTGGCACCTCGCAAGCAGCTCTTGGCATCTCTCTGTTTTGGTGCTTCATAGCGTTTTAACTGCCTACCTCCAAGGTGGCTGTGCTGTGGAGAGCCAGACAGCCACACTGCGTTTGAGGAGTGCCAGAAGAGACGCGTGAAAGACAGAGTTTGTCCTGAGACTCAAGACCAGGTTCTTGTTTCAACCGCTAAATCGAATTTCCTGACGGTGTCCTCGAGCCATGGAGATGGTTGAGTTGCCCAGCTCAGAGTCTACCTGTGCAGCTAGTGAGATTGCCCTTACCTGTGGTGTGCCACGGTGCCTTCCCTGGTGATAGTGTACGGACGGTGTTGTTTTAAAGGATTGTTTTGTTTGTCTGGAGGAATTCACTTGGTTCCCAAGAAATCTCTTGTTCTTCAGTGCACAGGCAGCCGAGAGGTGAGGAGCAGCTGCTGTGTTCTCCTTCATGTCCTGCTGCTCCCACTCAGCCCCAGCTTGCAGGAGTGATATTGGAGCTACTTGAACAAAGGTGCTTGTCTGTCACAGGTAATTTTTGTAGTGCTAGAAAGTAATCTTTGAAGCACCCTACTGAATCTAGATACACAATGTATGAAGGCGGCATCTGGTGAACAAGCAGGGAGTAAATCTTTCTCTCCCATCTGGGAGATAGAAATTTTCAGGAAGAGGGTCACCACGTGGCTCTGCTGACTTCATCCTGGTGGAGATGCGCGCTGATAATGGTGGTTGAAGGGATTGTGTGTGTGTCTGTGTGTGTGTTTGAAATACTATAGGCAGGATACCTTTTATGGCTGGTATTAATCTCTGCTGTTGAATCCTCTGAGACCAGTGACTGGCCTTCAAGAGCAAGCAGCTGCTCCACTCACTTTTTATGGGGGCAGAGGCTGCGTGGAGAGCCATGAGGAACTATTCACACGTGTTTGAGCACTTGGGTAATAACTGAAGAGCTGCCATGGGGGACTCTTAAAGTCTCTACACCATAGAAGAAATCACTTTTACCTCCACTTGATTTTCCGTTTCTCTTTTGTTAAGTCAGACATCTTTAACTGTATATATGATTCCTTTTTTTATGCAGCTTTCATTGTCTTAACATTGCCCTAAACAACAAAAAGTCTCAGTCTGTATCGTTTTCATGCTGTTCTATGTGATGATTACAGGATTTCCTGTCCTCCTATATCTTGTTCTGAAGATACAACAGCATAAATTAATATTGCAGGTAGTCTTGTCATGGACTTTCTGTGTGACTTGGGTAAGTCTGCAAGCCCTATTTTCCAGGCAGTTAGTTGGAGGCACTAATGCATCTTTAAATCTCTAATTTCTTGTGGGGAGAAGTTACTAATCAAACAGCTCATTTAGCAGTATCACACTCAGGTGCTGAGGTACAGTCTCTGCACCTTGCTCGCTGGAAAGGCAAACATCTACAAGTACCCAACACCTGAAGCTCAGCAGAAATCTCACCACGTATTAAAAGCAAATGTACTTTCCTTGAGGATTTGTACATTTTCCTCTGCTGCTGGGTGTTTGTACTGAGTGAGTGGTCTTGGTGGAGCATGAGAAGAGGGAAGCTTGAAAACCAGTTTAAGTTGCAAGACTGTAAAGAATTCTTTTGTGCAATCTTCCCACTGTGATTTTATTGCCCTGCAATATTTGACTTGTACATTAGGTTTTCTATGTTTGTACTTGCATTTTAGAAATGTACACAAAAAGCTTTTATATATCATGCTGTTACCTATGATTGTAGTATTCCAGTCATTTCCCTGCACCTTCATTTACTACTTAGTTTATTTTTAAATTTTTATTTGCAGCTCTGTAATTAATAGATTTCTTTTAATTCTGTGTCTTCCATCCCTTTCTCTCTAGTCTTTAGTGTTTCTGTCCAGTATATATCTCTTGCCTTTATTCCAGCTTTGTTACGTCCTTCTTTATCTACTGTGTTCCAAGCAGAGAAAATGAGGTAGATGCTCAAGAAGCAAAAGATCTTCCTGTGCTATTACAAATGTGTGGATGCTAGTTCTCTTTTCTCTCGTTGCAGTCACTAGGTTGCCTGTGAGTCAAGAAAGTCCTTGCTGAAAATTTGCTGGGGAAACCAAAACCTCAGATATCCCTGGGATCAGATATTCTGACTATGGAAGTAAACAAAGCTCTGTTTCCCCTGACTCTGCTTAGTCCCACTGGGTTGCTTCCAGTTAATTTAGCGAGAATTTGCTGAGCTTTATTCTTGCTCAGCTAAATTTTGTTGACTGTGTTGTTAATTATGGGTTTAAACTTGTATTTGCTCTTTCTAACAACTTAAAACATTGGGAGTTTTCTCCCACTTCATCCATTTACTTAGTTACCTCTTTCGAAGAGGCATCGCCTCATTAAACACTTTCCTGCTTAGTCTGTAATGATCCTTCTTCTTCCACTCTAAACACATTAATACATTAAAGAGCTTCATTTGTCTTCAGTGGGGTGAAGATGTTCCACGTTGTCTTTGGTGTTTGGGCCCTCTTTGATACATCATCTTGGGTGGTGTAGCTGTGCTCTGGAAGGGTCAGCAAGGTCCATGGTGTAATTCCAGCTTGGCAAGGGGTTTTTAGCCTGTAATGAAGCAAATAGGATATTTAATTGTCACACTCTGGTGATAAGAGTGTGATTTTTATGCTTCTACAAAATTAAGCATCTGAGACTACTTCTTTGCTTTTTCACCCCAGTGTTACCCCAGGTCGTTGCTTTTTCACCCGAGTCCATTCCTGTGGTAGGACTCCAGTATTGGTGGGAAACCACTGTATACAAGTAGTAGGTGATGAGATGATGCTCATTCTGTGCCCACTCATCTGCTCTTTCAGTGCTGCACGGTAGTGAGAGACTTAAACATGAAGGGCAGAGAAAATAGGTGGCTGTTTTTCCAGAGGACAGGCCTTCTTGCATCAGCACCCAGGGATGGGGAGGGAGGAGCAGAGTACCAGCTTGGAGCTGCCAGGGAGAGCAGCTGCCAGCTCCAGCTTGGCCTCCGAATGGGCTACATGTGTTAGAAAGTACTTAGCACTTTTGGGCAGGCTGGGAAAAAACAACTTCTGGAGTTTGTCTCCTTCTGTAGCAGATTTCTGTCTGATCTGAAGACTAGGCGCTGCAGCGGCCAAAGAACCACAGGGAGAAATGGCAAGGATGCCCCCAGGGCAACTGGCTGCTTTCACGTAAACCCTGTTTCATGTAACCCCCTTCCTCAGAGTTCCTGCAGGACTCCATTGATGGTGGAGGTGCTACCTCACCTCTGTATTCTCACAGGGAGCTTCTTATGCTCTGCTGACTTCCCCTTCTTACTGCTTTCACATTTCCAGGGTTAACCTCACAATTTCTCATTACTAACAATTCTCTTTTTAATTGCAGAATAGAGGTTTTATGGAGCCCAAGGGTAAATTTTCTGTTTAGGTTCTGGGTAATCTCTCTTGAGCAATAAATAAGTTGAAGAGTAGTGATGACACGCTACTCTTCGCAGTAGTTGCAGTGAGAGCGTGCTGAGCTTTCGCCATTCCCAAGCCATCAAGGCTTGGCTTCGCGGACGAAGATTTGGGAAGGGCTTTGGAATAATCACACATAATATACATGCTATTAGATGTGTTTGAGTTGTGGGTTGTTTTTTTTCCTGTGGGGTACTGACCTAAGCCTCAGCAAAAGGGTTAAATAAAACTTGAGCTATGGGTTTGAAATTCTGCATGACACATCTGATCCATATTACCGCAGTGTGCCAGAAACTACAATTAGTATGTGAGTTCTGCAGGCAAAAATGGTTGCAATGCAATTTCTTCTTTTTAATGTAAAATCACACATATCCTCCCTGCAGGGATTTTGTTATTCAGTGGACTACAGTGTGGGTTTGGAAAAAAAAAAAAATCATTTATATGTGAACCTGAAGTCTGCAAATATCCAAGCGGCTACAAAGACAGAGGGTGTGTACAAGAAAACAAATGGTCCTGTTGTGGTTAGAAATTTATAGTCTACCATACTAGGGGAAAAAATAATGAGGTTGTCTTTGAAACCTTATAGGTCACCATTTCAGACTTCTGTATTTGTGCTCCAGTTAAAGGAGAAAATAGAAAAGCTTCTGGATATCTACTGTTTTAAGCCAACATGAGAGGGGAGAAGCAGAAACAGTATTTTTTGTATGTTCTATTAGCAAATTACATGCCATGAATAGGACTTTTTTGTTTGGCTCCTGCATAGATTTGTGTGAGTTTTATTTTGTTTGGAGGTTGGGGTGTGTGAGGTTTTGGCAATTGTTACATTTCTTTCTTTTTCTCTATGTTAAATGAAAATTTTCAAGAAAAATGGAAGTAGAAATGACTTCTGTGAATCTCACAAAATGCTGGAAGATACCCAAATCCCGTGCTCAAAAGCAGAAGCGAAGGCAGGAGGGGGACAAACAAGAAGATAGTGGATGTTTGTGGTGCCTTGGAGCACCATTTGGTTTACTTGATTTTTGTTTCTTGATGTAGTAAAACTATTCCTTGCTGAAGTACTTTGATTTGGACTTAAAATGATTTTGACATAAGTTCACATTAACCTCTACAAATTCCTCACTTAAATCTGTCACTCTTGCTGGAGATCCAACTGTTAGCTCCTATTAATGCATCTTCTACTTTAGCAAGGGAAATGTAGTTTAGTTTATAGCTGTTTTACGAAAGTCTGTGATAAAAACAAACAGGTGCCTCTAATAAGTATAAAGACCAAACCTGTGCAATTTGTGGTAAGTGTAGTCTATCCTCTTAAAAATGTCCTGAGGATTTATGTACTAAACTGAGATTACTGCTAATGGGAGTTACCTAAATAAAGCCTCTGGTGCACAGATAGGATAATAGATCATTTATTTAGTGTTGCATTTCACTTTGACTCATTTTATTTCTGTTTTTTTTAAAGAAAACAAAATTGGGATTGGAGTTATGGTATAAGGAACTTGTTTCCTTCCTTTCTGTAGGTGTGCTTCTAAGAAGAGTATTGGCCGTGAGGAAGCCGACATGTTAGTCAGTTTTTGCGAATCCCACTGAAGAAAATGAAGCCACGTTTCAGCTTTGTTGATCCTTTTCCCACCAATGTTGGCTGAATGAGAAATGGTCATGTGATTATGCTGACACACCAGCATGCATTTGGTAGACCTGTGGTTAACTCGTTCCCTCTCCATGTGTCTTCTCTTACAAAGTTTTGTCCTCATGATACTGTGCTTTCATTCTGCCAGTATGTGCCCGAAAGGCTGCCTCTGTTCTCACTCCGGAGGTCTGAATGTCAGCTGTAGCAATGCAAACCTCAAGGAAATACCCAGAGATCTTCCTCCAGAAACAGTCTTACTCTATTTGGACTCCAATCAGATAACATCTATCCCCAACGAGATTTTTAAGGACTTGCACCAACTGAGAGTCTCAATTTATCAAAAACGGGATTGAGTTTATAGATGAACATGCCTTAAAGGGGTGGCAGAAACCTTGCAGACTCTGGATTTGTCCGACAACCGAATTCAAAGCGTGCACAAAAACGCTTTCAACAACTTAAAGGCCAGAGCCAGAATTGCCAACAATCCCTGGCACTGTGACTGCACGCTGCAGCAGGTGTTGAGGAGCATGGCTTCCAACCACGAGACAGCCAACAACGTCATCTGCAAGACTTCTGTGCTGGATGAACACGCGGGGGGAGACCGTTCCTCAACGCTGCCAACGATGCTGACCTCTGCAACCTTCCTAAAAAGACTACCGATTACGCCATGCTGGTCACCATGTTTGGCTGGTTCACCATGGTGATCTCGTATGTGGTTTATTATGTCCGGCAAAATCAGGAGGATGCAAGGAGGCACCTCGAGTACTTGAAATCCCTGCCAAGCAGGCAAAAGAAACCAGACGAAGCCGATGACATTAGCACTGTGGTATAGTATTCTGAATACAATGACTGCCTTTGTGATGGAAACTAGATTTGGATGATGCTAAAACCAGAGGTTTACTTCTAACGTTCATTGTAAACAATTAAGACTTCTGGGTTTTTTTTCCTGCTTAACTGAATTATGCCACTGTTGAGCTTTCTAACAGAAAGTTTTGTCGCGGTGGTATACTTTAATTATTTCTCTGGTGGTATCCTAAAGCAAGTGAATTAATATGTAAACGTTAGATTAGACCCATTCCACTATTTAATAATGAAATTTATTTTTTTAATTTAAAAACCAAATAAAAGCTTAAATTTGAACCATGTAAAGCAGAGTAATTTATTGATCAGAAGCCTGTCCAGTGCCAGAGCACACTTGGTTTGATCAGTGCTCATAAGGTGGAAGAGAGGAGTGATGAGAAAGTAGGCTGTGAGAGATCTGGGAGCGCAGGGTCCCTGAAGGATGCTTCTCTCCCTGGGTTGCAAGGTGAAGAGCTGGTAAATGGTAACCATTTTTTCGAGCTGTTTGCCATGATGGGAGGGAGGCACAGTGTGGGGAGAGGAGGGTGCCTGGACTCTGGGTGTAAGGGACCGATGCTTGGATGAGACCCCGGAGGGCCTTTTGGCAGCGCTGGAGAGGAGCCAGCATGAAGGAGCTGCATTGCAGGACGTCAGAGAGGTAAGTGGGGGATGCGGCAGGTTTTTGTCTTACACCCACTTACTGCCTCCCCTGAGCTTTAGGTGGGTGTCACCAGGACTGGGGAGGACAGCGAGAAGGCAAGAGCATACTTAGGATACCCTTCAAACTAGAGTACCACTAGTGGTGATTAAAAAAAAAAAAATGAAGTTAGGTCTTTTTAATCTGTATATTGGTTCGTAACTAAAGTGATTTATTTTTTAGGATGCAGCCTTTTTTAAAAAGCTGAATGAAATAAGTTGAATATATAGGCTGAGCGTATTTTATTGTGTGTTAGAAAATATTCATGTATGATTTTTATGGATAATGCTTAAGGAATATAAACCCCATGCAGTTAAAATCAGCCTCGGGTAGGAAACGATATTTAAAGCTCTGCTGTCTTTTAAAAACATGATGGTTTTCTCTTTTCATAGATAAAATTTTCAAGGGAACAAATTCACAAGAATGTATTCTCTTGTCCTTTATTACCACAATAAAAAGATGCTTGTCTCTGTGTCCCTATAGATCCAGTCTAACTGACATTGGAATGTGGATTGCAGAAGGCTGGATTAAAAAATGTATAAAATGCTGCTTTGCAAAACCAAACGACAGTCTTAAAAAAAAAAAAAAAATTCAAAAAACTCCAGAGTCCTATCTCCAGTTAGATTATCTGTTATTTCTTACAATTATACTTTTATATTTCAGAGCGCACAAGCTTGTTTATCTTAATTCTTTTAACAATGTTCAGAAAGAATATCTAAAATTGTTTCAAGCAGATGAGAGAACAGGAAAAATAAGACTTTTATTTTTTAAAATGTGCATAGAGTCAAATTTTTGTCACCTTTGTGGGCTGAGTCCTGTCTTAGTACCTGTTCTTGTGACTGACTTAGCTATTTGCATGGTGCTATCTCAATGAAAAGGTTTGAGCGTATTAAGACAAAGGTAATATTTGTAGAGGGCACAGTCTGTCCAAAAAATATCTGCTCTCTGATGTTTCTGTCTCCTCCCTTTCCTCCTACGAAGTAATAATTTTATTTTCTAAGGAGAGGAGGCTGTTGATTACACATCCTGCTTAGTTTGCGTTTTGTACCTTCCTTTTGTCAAGCTTTATCTTCGTGAACATTCCAGCATCGCCAGAGTGCCGCTGCCAGCCCCCTGAGCTCTGCGTGGGCTACTGTGGGAGCCAAAAGCAGTAGGGCTAAACATAAAGAGAGCAGATAAAATGTTACATTGTACTGACGATATAACAGACCCTACTGGACAGGGCCTCTGTGTAGGCTGAGCCAAGTTAATTCCTGATATGATTCTCATAAATTTCTCTAAAATGTTCTTCGGAGTAGAATTGATTTTCTTCCTATCGCGGTGTTCCCCAAGCAGTAACTCAGATCCCAGCGAGTGCGCTACTGGTGGAAAAAAGCAGGGAGGACTAGCTGAAGGAAGGGGCTGAGCTGGAGGTTACTGGCTTAATGGAAAATTCAGTGCTGTTTATTCACAACTAAATGCAGGAATTTCTCCACAACATTTGGAGAAACTTATTTAAACAGCAGGCATTTACAAAATCTTAAAACACTTAAAACACCTGCAGGTTTTTAACATTTACTTTCATTAAAAAAAAAAACCAAACCAAAACCCTCTTCCTAAACCTAACTGACAAAACTATAATAATTTATCTTTTGTTCTTCCATTTTTCCACTTTGTTATAACTTGATGTGTAAGACTGGTTTTGGAGCTAGTACAGTTTTGCCCCATCTGAGCTTCTGATGCTATGTGTTTAAATCCCGACCAAACCCAATTTACACCAAGTTAAGCAGGGCTCTCTAGAAAGGCTCTGGAGAGACGGTTTCATACCGGTTCTCCAGGCCTACTGATTTTCTTTAATTGATTCCCTATCAAACATCTCTCCTCACAAAACTTTCCTTCTTTTAAATTAAGCCAATACTGAAATCTGTTTAAAGTCTGAGAATCAAGGCAGTAGACAACCAATAGATGCAAACTCATCAAGCTGAATTTAGCTGATGAGGAAAATGAATGATATCACGGTTCCTCAGCTGTGTGGACTTGACTCAAATCATTGAAAAAGAAAGAGAAAAGAAAGATAACCCCTTGGTTTTATGACGTTTGTTGCACACCTTTCTGTCCAAAACTACTGTCTGTAGAAAAGCCTGCATGCTACCCCTTGAAATCAATGGCACAGACTTTTAAACTTTGGTTGCATAGCGTTTCAAGGAGTTATTTTATTTACAAAGCCAGCTTTGATCAAAAATGTAAATTGTAAATTGGTATATTTTTAGCTGTGATATTTTAGCATATAAATACAGGTGAGAGGAAATGGATGCTTCCATATTCAAGGAGATCTGACAGAAAATAAGGAGGGAAATCACAGAGTGCTTTGGGTTGGAAGGGACCTTCAAAGGTCACCTAGTCCAACCCCTCTGCAGTAAGCAGGGACATCTTCAGTTAGATCAGCTTGCTCAGAGCCCCATCCGACCTGACCTTGAATGTTTCCAGGGATGGGGCATCTACCACCTCTCTGGGCAACCTGTGCCAGTGTTTTACCACCCTCATTGTAAAAAATTTCTTCCTTATCTCTAGTCTAAATCTTCCCTCTTTAAGTTTAAAACGTTTACCCCTTGTCCTGTTGTAACAGCCCCTGCTAAAAAGACTGTCCCCATCCTGCTTATAAGCTCCCTCTAAGTATTGGAAGGCTGCAGTAAGGTCTCCCAGAGCCTTCTCTTCTGGCTGAACAACCCCAACTCTCTCAGCCTGTCCTCAGAGCAGAGGTGTTCCACTCTGATCATTTTTGTGGCCTTCCTCTGGACCTGCTCCAACAGCTTCATGTCCTGCATAACACAGAGATTCTTTTTTTTTAATGAAGATGCTTCAAGAAAAGTAGAGCTAGATATAACTTCACAATAAAAAGTAGAGCTAGCAATAACTTAGATGTGCTTAATCTCTCTACCTTGATTTTTTTAAAAACACTTTCCTAGCTTGTCTTTCTAAAAGGTAAAGGATAACTCTGTTAACATTCATTTTTTTTCTTTAATGCTGATTTTTCTCTGCTCATTTTCCAGTGTTACGCTCTATGGGTAAGATCGGTGATGGTCCATTTGGGCTGTGTGTATGTAAGCTCATACTTGATACTTTTATTCTGTTCTCAGCCTTGAAGAGAGTTAAATACAGGTATCTTCACCATTGCTGATGTACATTATGTTTTTAAGTCTTCAACAGCAAAATTTTGCACTGCAATTGCATTAAATTTCACGGCTGGATACAAACAGAAAGTGTGGTGCTGCAGGTTCTGGTCTTCCCAGGGAGGAAAGAGGACAACTCTGTTTACCAAAGAGATGCTATAGAGAAAATCCACTGCAGTGTTTTTCAGTTTAAAAGTGGCAAATCGTAAGCATTAGGAAACAAGCAAAAAAATGGGAAAGTAAAAGGAGCAGCTGGAGGTTAAATGCTTGAAGGTATCGTGGAGCCTTGCAGCACGTTTAGATGTGCAGTGGGGTCTCAGTGAGTCTAAATCAATTTTTAAAAGGGTGTCCCTCCACTCCCACACCTGGAAAAAAGCTAGTATTGGTAAACAAGAGTAAATTAGATTCTTGGGAGTTAAAAACATGGTCTTTAAATTGTAGGAGTCAAGTCTGAAGAAGGAAAACAGGATAAGGTGTAAATTCTGGTGAGGTTAGATATAAAGCCATAGTATGGCAAAAACAAATAGGAACTTTTTTTCCTAAGGCAATCAGAAACAGGAATCCCAACACAGCAAAGCCAAGAACTAATCAGGTACTAAGGGAGCAGGCAGATAGATAGGGCAAATTTTCTGAAAGAACTAGGCTAGCCTGTGAGAAGGGAAAAAACATCCTACGAATGAATTGCTGGTTAAAAGATAAGAAAAGTAGAGAAAAAATTGCCTGTGTTCTTGAAAGAGGATGGTTATTGAAATTTCTAGAAGGTGTCCCAAAGATCTCCGAATGGGACCAATGCTGTACAGTGTATTTCTGGGTGATGTGGAAAAGTGAGTTAATAATGAGCTGATAACATTTGTGGATGATAAACTGTTATTGAGGGCAGTCCAGCCTACAGCTGACTGTGAAGAAATACAGAAGATTCTCACATTTCTGAATTAGCAGATGATAGTAAATGAAGGTTGGCTTTGGTATGAATAATTGCAAAGTACTGCAGATGGCACATCCGTAGCTATCAAAACGAGGATATTCTCTAAATTGGCTATAATCAAATGGAAAATACATCTTGGAGGAACAGTGGGCAGCTCTTTGACGACAAACACTAGAAATTATTAGAAGGGAAATAGACAGCCAAACAGCATGGTGGAATGGCATGATAAACCACTGAATAAAATCTGTGATGAACCCACATCTGGAACATTGCATTCAGTTCAGGTTCTCCTCATCTCCAGAAAAGATGATCTGCAGTCTCTGAACTCCTGAAGACATAGAGAAAGGCAATAAGGTCATCAAGGTTATGAAGTTGTTTACCTAGGAGAAGACAAACATCCCCAAACATGGGGGTGAGATACCAGAAGACGACATGGTAATAACTGGAGCAGTACACAAAAGGTAACTCCAGAAGGACTGATCTCCATTTCTTGCAGCAGAAAATAGAGCAATTCTGATGAAACATTAGGCAGTGGCTGTTGAGTTAGGGATTTTTTAGTATGTTTTGTTAAGAGAGCATACATTTAAATAGTAAAGTACGGGATACTGTAGAGGAGAAAATGTATATTCAAAGGTAGGACTCCACAAATTTATGGAAGGCAAGGTTGACAGAAATTATTTTTCATTGCTAACATCGATGTAGATACAGTTCTCAAGAGGATGAAGAAGGAAGCAGGGATGGTTTCCCTAGGAAAGGCTCACAGGTCTGTCCTTCTCTTACTCTTTCTGAACTGGTACTATGGGTTCTTCAACTATGGTTGAAGAAGAAATGGTGGGCTTGATTTTATGGCACCAATGCTCTCATGCCTCCGATGGGATGCAAACCATGCTGCACTGCCCTCCCTGTGAAGCAGAAGAGGGCATTTGTTGTGCGGACAAGGAGGTTTCACGTGCGTGGAGTGGCAATGAAGCCCAGGCAAAGGAAAATCACATTTAACTGTTGGTGTCTCCTTGCTGTGAATTGCAGTGCTAACTGCTGGGCAGGGTTCAGGCGCTCTGTGCTGAGTTGTGCCAAGACTGCGTTAACAAGAGTGATGGCTTTTCACTGGGGACCTGTGCAGCTATTCAGAGATCTTCCCTCACACATAGAGGTGCTTTGATACTACTCTTGCACTTCACCTGGTGGTGCGTCTAAAAAGGGTGGGGAATTCCCTGGAAGTTCTTCATTAAAACCAGGCTAAAGCCTTGTGTTTCATAAAGAAATGCTGTCGTCTTTGACTGTTTCTTCAAGTGAAAGCTGGTGCGATGACTTAATGAAAGTACAGTGACACTGGCCCAGCTCATCCTCCTTCTGAGATCCTTAGTCAAACCCAGTAGTTACCATTTAAAGCTGTTACAGACCTTTGTGGACAAACTTCTGTTTCCTTCCGGCTCACAGAAAGCAATAGTTTTCTAGAAAGCAAAATGGTTAGGTGGATGATGCAATGCCTTTTAGCTCATAAGGAACAGTCCTGTTTCATAAAAACTGGAGAGTGTAAATGTGGCTAGTGTCCTTCGATCTGTTCTCCTCTTCTGTGCTTAATGAGTAGGTTCTTGGCATTGAAGTGTGTTTGACTGTGTTTTTTCTCCTAGGAGATAGTTATGCCCCGTGGAGGAGATTTCTTGACGTGGCTGTGAGTCTGAATACAGCTGTGAAATCCAACAAATGCTCCAGAATGAAAAATGAGATTGTTGGGAAACTTGAGAAGCAGCAAAGTGTTTGGGAATTCAAACATCTGTATTATTCCTAATGCTGCTGTGATGTTGTAAGCATCCTGCTGGTTTGGTGGGGCAGTCTGCAAGCAGATTTCATTAAAGACGCAACAATCTCCAAAGCCTGTTAGAGGCAGGTTAAACTGGGCATTGAGGGGGGGAAAAACCCAAACAACAACAACGAAAGACCATATGTTGAACAATCTGTTTAGATATATTTATCCTTCACAATTATTAGTCTCTGCGTCATAATCAACGAGTTTCTGATTACTAAACTTTCACAGCTCCATCTTAATTGGGGAAAATAGGTCTTTTTGAACACATCTGCCCTAACACTGGCAGTATCTGACCTGACAGTACTAGTGTTTAAAGGGAAGTTGAAGTTTAACGTATTTGCTAAAGCTCATCTCTACTGAGGTCTGTTTTTGAGCCTGTCTGCATATCTGCAAAAAAAAAAAAAAAAAAAACTTGGTATATAGTCAAAATTAGGCATGGCATAGTAATGTATAAAATGTAAAAAATAAAAATAAAATGTATAAAATATAGGTGTGGGTATGAGATCACGCTCTTTCAGACATGCTCTGAAAGTTTTCAATATGAAAAAGCAAGGTAAAAATTGTGAAGGAAAAAGAGACTCCAGAATTTTGGGTACTCTTCATAAAGCAGGGCTGGACAAAACAGAGTTAAAAACAAAAAGCCCAAGCACAATGTATTCTTGTTTCTTCCTTTGAGGATTAGCTTTGCATTTCATGGCTTACCGATTTTTTATTTCTGTACCTAAGCCAGATTAACGTTCACTTGCAGCACAATCTCTTTAATAAGTAGAGTTCTCAGCAACAGATAATATGGAGGCATATCAGGCTGGCTGAAAAAAGCTGAGACTGCAGCAAATAAGCTCTCTAGACAATGTTTCTATACCTTGTTAATTAAGTTTAGTGGCAAAGGAAAACAGTTTTTGAATTAAGATAATGCTAGAAAGATTCCAGATTCTCAAGTAGGTGCTGGTTTTTATATTCTTAATGTGGCTGTATATAGGGCCACCAGCACAGCTTTTTGCTGCAGGTCTGGTTGCTGTTACAGAACACAAACCCTCTTACGTCTTTCTTCTTGTAATCACTAAGGACAAGAGCTTTGGGAAATGCCGTACCTGGGAAATGCCACCCTGAGAGCAGTTTGCTCAGAGTTCCACCTCAGCGCTGTCAGCCACGTTGCCATGAGATCAGTGTTTCTGCAGTAGGTGTATTATTGACACAGGGTGAACTGAGTGACTGTTCTGGCAATTGCTTTTGTACTGGGAGGGTTAATGGGGGTTCAAACTCTAAATAAGGGCATCACACAGCTCTGCAGTAGTGCATCGTCGTACTTCTGGAGTGGCAATGGGGAACCAGCCTTTCCTTACGCTGGTGGCAAACGGCAATGACAATTGTCCTAACTTTTTATTGTTTGTACCACAAAAGGCAGATGGTGTCCTTTTGCATTTGGCTGTACACAGACCTCTCTGCAGTCTGTAAGTGTGTGTGTATGAGAGCAGGCTGCTTCAGTGTAAAAAAATATATATATTTAAGCGTGTTGACTGCATGTTATTAACCTCCATTAGTGGCTCACTGTTCCGCCAGCATCACCCACAAAGTTACTTCATAGGAAAATTGCTGGAGTCAACTTCTGGAAAATAACCACCATTGTTGTTTAAATGCCTATAGTCCAGTATTTTTCCACAATTACTGCTGTTCTGCATGATTGTGTCTTCTGTGAGCACCACTGTAGAGGTGAGCAAAAAAAGTTGTCTTGAAAGGAACAAGCCCTAAATTTTCGGGCTCTCCTGAGCGGGTGGAGAAAAGGTCTTTCATAGAAACTACCTCAGTTAAAAACATGACAGTACATAATTGTGGACCTGAGGAGACCTGACACACATTTCATGCCCAGCCCGTGACTGCCTGAGTAAATAGATGCCATACTTAGAGCGGAGAACAAACGTTTTGGGCTGAGAATGGTGAGTCATTCCGAGCTGAGCTACTTTTCCTGAAAACCCACAGAAATGCAATGATTAAATAGGCTTTAAATTTGGAAAATCCTGCAGGCAAGTCTCTAATCAGTGCTGAAGTGCTTTTCCTTCTGATGCCAGTAGATTTGTTTTGACACGGCATGGTGATGACTATAGGTGTGGCAGTCAGTTTTAGCTGGTAGAGGCGTATGGATGATGACTGCTTATGTTATGTGAGCACAGTATTGGGTGTCTGATGAGTGTGCTCCTGCTGCAGGTGTTGGATTGAGCGCAGCAAGTTGGAGAAATGACTTTCCTGTGCAACCTGAGAAGATGCTGGTGAAAGGTGCTGCATGATCTGGCTGAAGATTTGGAGAGTGAGCAGATGGCACCTCTCACTGCAGGCCCCAGGAAGCTGTTGCTCATGAACTTGCTTTGAAACACCAGTTCTCACCCCTTAAGGAAAACCACGTTGGTTCATGACTCCCGTGTGTGCACTTGCATGGGTGCGGTAACATTCGATTCAGCTAGGTCTTGCTGGTAGGAGAGTGGGAATTTATACGCTTGTCGTTGTGTGTTAACGAGTATACAAATGATGGGCTTGCGTGGCAGAAACATGCCGAGGAAGCTATCCACAGGCTTGTGGAGGAGGGGTTGGGAGAGGGTCGGAGGGTGCTCGCCATGATCATGTGCTATTCCAGTAATGATACAAAAGGGTGATGTTTTGTCTTCTGTTCTCTTGTTGGCCTAATACTGGAACCTGTCTGTGAAAACGAAGGCAGAGAAATTTAATCATTCCTTGTCACTGCCATAATGCAGAAGTACTTAATTACTGCATGGTATATGTCATGTCAGAGCCTACCAGGTTGCTTTTGTCTGAGGCCACTTCCCCAGGGCAAGGAGTCAGCCGAGTTCTCAGTGCATCCCTGTCTTTGAGCAAAACACACCTCGTTCATCTGAAAGCTATGCTTGGGGAGTTCTCTTCAGTGGCAAACTATCCAGCTCTCTCTCAGGCGTTGTGCGTTTCCACATGCAAACTTAATTTTCTCTTGGAGAGAAGAAGTCAGGCAGAGGGGCAGGGTGAGGGGTGATGGGAGTCTGCCTCTTGTGCTCCTGGGGTGAAAGGAGTAGCTGGGGTGGATGATGGAGGATTTGAAGCAAGAGATTACAGAAATACCTGGAAAAGCCAATAAACCCCAGAAACCTGATAGTCTGTGTATGGGAGATGCCCTGACCTCTCTGCAGAGGGGGAAGGAAGGGCTGGGAGAGGCTGCGCTAAGATGACTACCTGGAGAGGACACTCTGCATGGGGATACGCATTCATTCAGACAGCTGCTGGGGATGGAGAGGCGGATGCAGAGCGAATTCGCCCCTTCAGCCTCCATGACCCTTGCTGACACTGTGACTTGTTTTCCCTTTCCGTAAAGCCATTGGCACTGCTCCCTGCTCTGGAAAAGCCATTTGGGGCAAAGCTGAACTGGGAGAGAGGGGTGTTAGGATGCTTATGCTTCTGCTGAGGAGATCAGTTCCCCAGTCCCACCTGGCCTGGCCAGAGTTTCTCCCTTGCCACCTGCAGCCTCTGAAGCCTGTGTGCCATGGTGACGTGGGTTGGTAGGAAGCATCCCACCACTGGCCCCGCTCCTACTGAGAGGCTGGTTCCCACTGAGCAGGGTCGCGGAGAAAAGGTACCAGCCACTGGGGTGGCTACTGAGTTGATCCGCCACAGCCACGTGGCCACCCCACAGCTTGCCCTATGGTTGGCCCTTCCCTGCCTGGCCCTCATCAACTTTGAAGAGGAAATATTTTTATTTTCAGGCAGTAAATAATGCCCATGCTCTGCTCCCCCACAGAAAGGTGTTTAAACCAACTGCAGGTATCCTTTAAAACGCCGGGAAGATGTAGTAAAGAAGAGAGCAGGCTATATAAATCAAGTCATCTCTTGCATGCTTCTCCATGCTTTGTCTGTCTTTTTAAAAATTCGTAAGCTGGGAGACCACCTACCCTGCTGTAATGCCTTCCTGGGTGAAATCCAGACGTGTAGAGGGTCAGATCCTTACCTGCAGTAGTTTAATGTAATTTCAGTAGAATCAAAGGAACTGTTCTCATTTATCACAGTGAAGGTTCTCTTGCAAAAATCATTTTTAACTGCCAGCATCCTCTCTGTGCATGAGAGAAAGAAAGCCATGGTAATTTAGGGGGGATATTTAGTCCATCTAGCTAAAGATACTTGTTCCTATTTCAGTTGTGCCTAGGGGTTCCTATCAGAGGAAAAGATACTGATACAAGGGTTTCGATTGGCACAAGTTTATTTCAGCAGTGACTTAAGCTGTCAGCGCTAAGGAGATCAAGAAGAATAGCACTCCAATGATGAGAACTTCGAGGCTTAGTAGAAAACAAAGAAAATCTAATTTTGAAATTATGATCTTCGGTGAATTTTGAAAAGGTCACGTTCTTTCATGAGTGTGTAGAAGGACAAGGAGCATCTGCATGAACTCCTCCCCCACCTTTAAGGTAGTGGCACTCCTGGCTTTATGCCAAAGCTCGGGAAGGCCAATAAGACTTTTGGTTTTTCCTGAGAATTATCTGGTACAATATTAAAAATATCATTGCTGCACTGCAAGAGCAGTAAAGCAGGGCTGAAAGAAAGCAGTTAGATTATAACTAGAAAGTACTAGGGACAGGTGAAGATTTGTGTCTCTACTCCTTCTTCTTGTAAGAGCACGCTAGTATACCACAGAGACAGGGGGGTACAAGAGAGAAGCCTGTGTGTTTTCAGAAGGTTATTTTTGCTTTGTATTTATCCTCTGGATAGTTGACAGTGGGGCAATTAGTCCACCCAAACATACATGCATATACATATATGTATAATTGTCTCTGTGCGTGAATACATATACACAAATGGCATGGTGAGTGGTAACTTGTGAGTGCAAAATGAGGTGTATTGAACTGTATTTTCTGATGTTTTTCTCCAGGTTTCTTACCCTTCCACCTATTGCTAGCATGCTGCTGTAGCTAAATCTTCCCTGAACACTTATCACATTAATTGTTTGCCAGTGAACAGGGTCTGAGTAGCAAGTCTCTAAAACGGAACTTGTGAGAATCTATACCTTTCATACTAAAATGCAAAAATGTTCTTCGGTTGTCTCAAGACATACCTCACTCCCAGTGTGGAGGTACCTCCCTCAGCCAACAAAATTTTTCAGATTTAAACAACTTTTAAAATATCAGTCTCAGGCTTTGTCTTAACTTAGAAACTGTTCTTTTGAACCATGGGTTAATTAACTTCAGTGATCATAATGCTAGTATTATGAGCCTTGCTTCTGTGAGGAGTTTTCAGAGAAATAGTTTGCAAGCAGACATCCTGCATTGAACAATAACCTTGCTTTGCAGGCATATATAGCTTGTTTTAGATATAGTTGCTGTCTCTACCTAAGATCCTTATCATTGTCAAGGAAATGAGAATTTCTCTAGGGCTGTTATCACTACAATTCCATGAAATATAGTCAGTACTGTAAATGTAAACCCTTGTTGCCAGCTGCCGGCCTCTTCTAGGACCTCGTCATTCTTAGACGTGAATGGTATGGATGGGGGACCTGTTTGCTGGCACGCTTGATATCAACAAAGGCTAAGAAACTCCAGATGAAATACAGGGGTGTTCCTCAACTTTTAGACAAATATACATTGGTAACTGTCACCTGTGAAGGAAAAAATGTATGGAGGATGCCTGGAAAGGTGTTCAGAAAACAGATGGTTCAGTTTTACTTTTCCCCCCTTGTTTGTTTTTCACTTTTTTTGCCTTTAAGTCAGACTACCTCAAACTCTGCTAGCATGTAATTTCTTTTCAGTGGCTAATTAACATCAGCTAAAAGAGATCTTAAAGTTTCTAATCATAATTTTTCTTCATGGAGATGCAAGAACTTAAAATAAACAGCCTTGATGCATCCAAGGCTTGGAAAGTTTAAAAGACTAAGCTTAAGATCTTTTGGATAGGACTAAAGTAAAAGTAAAAGAAAATCAAGAAGGTTTTATCTTTATTCTCTTCCCCTGCGCTTTAGCCAGCAGGCATAATTTAACCACCAAATAGGCGGGTAAATTAAGCTCCATACAAAATATAGATGTTCTCTCGTGTCACCTACAATGGAAGGAATTTGGTGTGCAGGTTTTATCTGCTGCTTTAATTCCTTTTAATTCCTCAAAGTTTCAAGCTGCTCTGTGTTCCTGCTCTAAGTATCCATGTTAGGATCAGATTTACAGAACCTTGAGCAAAAGTCTGATTAAGATCTTATAAATCTGGCCTTAATGAGGAGACTTAGAGCTGGATTATTCACATTGTTTTGGAAGTGGAGGGGATTAAAAACTTATCTTAAAGAACAAGGCTCCTTTAGCATCTTCTTAATGTTCCCTAAGTTTAGAAACGCCTATTTAGGAAGAAGGTAAAATACAGAAATCAAAGTATCTTTCTTTAAAATAATAAAAACAATTCTGCATTTTAAAAGTGCAGGGCAGCCTGGGGGAGTGATGCCAAGCCCAGGATCCCTTCTTGTTGCATGGACCTATGGTGCTCGCAGATGCTGAGGCTACGGGGATACTGCTGTCAGTGGAGTGGGAATCAAACAAATAGGAGCTGCTCTTTCTCGCTCCAGCAGGGACAAAGGCAAGGTGTGGGCTGAGCTCTCGCAGCCAGTGCAGTGCGTTGTCAACCTGCTCATCAGCATGAGTTGGTGCTGCTCCTGCCTCCACACCTGAACCTTCCCTACCATGCATGGGGCTGGTGTGTGCTCACCCAGTTCATCTCTCAGATTATCCCCAGGTGTAAAAGGGATGCTTCTTCCCTTCTCACTTTGCTTTGTTTCTTCTTGCCAGTCACTGAAGGCAAGATTCAGTCCTCTGGATCAATCCTGAACAATGACAAACCCCAGTAGGGTAAAAAGGGCTGGGGGGTGCTCTGCAGATATATGCAAATTAAAAAAAAAAACCAAACCATCTGCAAAACACTTTGTCTTCCCCATTCATGCCAGATCCATAATGAGAGGAAATGTGTTTGCAAAAGGAGTTGCATGTTTTGAGGACATTATTTTCTGAGTGCAATGTGTTAACTGTACCTCTTGTGCATGTGGTTAGAGGGGCTCTGGCACCGTGCGAACAAGACCTAAAGAACTCCTTCAAAACGCATCTTGCTAATGTCCCGTTTTAAAGAGAGGACACTGCTTTTATATCATGTTTTCTAGGACTGTCTCCAGGGGAAACTACATTTACTTCAGTGACTCGAATAAGGATTAAGGGCTTAGAGTATCTGAATGCTTGGACGCTCATTACAACTAAAGGTCTTGGTGTCAGGTATCACATCCTAACGGAGTATATATTAACCAGCTGCCCAGGAAAGTCTAGCTTTAGAAATATGTGACATACTGAAGTGCTTCCATTTTGCTCATCAAATTCAGCATGAGGAACAATTTGTGCATCTGCAAGCTCTTCAAAAGTAGCTGACGACAGAATGGCTTGTTTGTTCGGAGACAAACTTCTACAGCTTGTTACATGGTGTGACAGTCTCTCGAGTTCACTTTCCTCTCTTGTTTTTGCAGTTGCCCTGGGAAGGAGGTTGGGGAAACAACAGAAAACCTTAAGAGAGACTATGATAAAGAAGACACTCTGTGGCAGAACTTTAGGATTAAGATAAACTGTGTTTTATGTGGTCCCCTGAACGTACCCAGCTGCCTAAACTAATTTCTCTCACCTAAGATCTGTCAGCGTTGGGAACATCTGCTAAGGTGTTCCACTGCTGGTTACAGGTACGGCATTGAGCAAAGCAAGTACAAAACTTTATATAAAAGCAAATACAGTATGCTCTTCCTGATCATCTCTATCTACCGTAAAAAACCAGTACAGTTCACACAAGGATTTCTGGTTGGTTGGTTGGTTGGTTGGGTTTTAATTAAATTATCAAAGATCTTACATTTCTCTAAGTCCTCAAGTGCATTTGCTCTTTTTCTTCCTTGTTAGTGTGCCTCTTATAAAAGTGGAAAGGTACTGTCTTTTCTTAGACTTGTGGATAGCATTGAGAAAAAAGGCAGAGGAAAATCCAACAGACAAGCTCTTGCAAAATGCAGAAACTGCAAAAATACTTGTTTGTTTGTTTTTCTCCCAATTATGTCAGTTGGTCTACAGAAACATGTCAGCTCTACCCACGTACCTTGCCAGAGACCTTATATTATGACAGCTAAAACAATGCTGTTTCTGTTTAAATTAATGCAGTGTTTCCAACTTCTGAGAACAAATAATATTCATCCTCCTCCTAATACCGATACCTGCACAGGAGAGCACTGGTTACTAACCAATTTCTTGTTTTAAAATCCTGTCTCAAAACATCCCCAACTCCACGGGCCATTTTGCTAGATAACCTTGCTCTTCTAATGAGAATGGAGAACAGAGACAGAATTTTTCTGTCAAAATGGAGAACACACAAACTGGTAAGTGTGTAATAAGTGGGATTTCAAACAATCCAATTTTAATGTTTTTCACTGAATGGTCAGAAAGAGGTTTCCTATTATTAACCCAAGAAGTCTGTGCAGATTTGTTAGTCAGGTCTTGCATTGCTGCAGATGTGGTTTGCTGTTTGTATTACTGCAGAGCCTCCGACACCCCTGTCTCTACAGGGAGAGACACAAACACGTGGTGAGGCTTCCTTAGCATTTCTCTGTCAGAGCTGGAGCACATTTCTCACGACTGCTTGCAAGATTAATAGCAGAGTTTCCAGTAAGGAACAAGAAGACTCTTGGCACAGAAGGCAGAGTGTCCTCGTGTTATGTATGTACAGGCTCGCTCTAGAAAAGGCTTGAACAAAGACTACGTAAATAGGATATAATAAAACCAGTGACACAGAGTGTGGCAAGTCACATAGTTTCAGATACTTCTAAAATTACTATATATAAATAATCAAACCGTCAATACATTTGTGCTGCTTGATAGACTTCTTAGTGGCACTTCGCACCATCCTGTGAGATTTGCAGTGACAGCCGATGACACATTTCTTGGAGGATAAGGTAGTTGGTTCACAGATCAGAGCAGCGACAGATCAGTATTTCAGGCAAAAAGGAAATAACGAGAAAAAATCTTCTGGGCTAAACAAAGGGGAAAATATTAAGAGAACAAGAAGGGTTATCATTTTATTATCCTACTGCACTGTTTTTCATGATGTTGCAGCACAGAATTGAAGTTGGTGCCAACTCTTTGCTTAGCTCTTAAAAGAGATTTCTAAGCATTTGAGAAGAGCTGGTTTGAAATGATGTGAAAAAAATTGACTATTTTTCTGGAGAAGTTGTTGATGTTTTGCAAACAGCTCCAGGTAATGTTGAAATTTTTCTGCTTTTTTTGCAGTTGTTGTTCCTCTGTTTGAAGAAAAGTGTGTATGTTACTTTACTGCTCCGTTGAAAAATTATCTTGTAAGCTTGAGACATAGATATTTGTTTTATTTCATTTTAGCCCATTCAGCTGCAAAACAAGCATAGTGAATCAAAGCTGTTGGTTTAGCTGGTTTAAAATTTGTTGGCTTCCTTTTAAAGCCAATAACCATAACACTTCCATAACACCTTCTGCCTGTGCTAGTTCTTGAAGAAATAATACACTCATACAGCTTTCATTGATCTTTGGGAAGGCCAAACTCGCTTTGTGAATAAACATATTTCCAAAGCCGTTACAAGTTTCAATTAAACAGTGTGATTTTCATGCTATTAGAGTATTCCTTAGCTGTGTGGAAACAGAAAACGGAGCACTTTCTGCCATTTATCATTGCACTGTTGTATTAAAGTACACCATTCTGAAGTGGTTCATACAAGGCTGCTCACCTGTGAATGTGCAAACTGGATGCAGTGGCCCAGCAACGCATCTGAGGAGCTGGCTCCGGTACAGGGCTTTGCAGTTAGCCGCTTCTGAGTGCAATTGTCCTGGTGCTGCATGAAGTCTCAGCAGTCAAATGGTCCTGCTTAAACAGCAGTTACAGTCTCAGCAGCCTTGAATCTTGCAGTACTGTGAGGGTTCGCAGCGCTATGCTGATTTACAACAGGGGTATCACGCTCAGTCTTTACGGCCATGGCAATGGTGATGCTGAGATTGGCTTCTAGAAGCACAGTGACATTGTAAGGAAACGCTCTGCTCTCGGCTCTCTAAGAATAAAGTTGCTCCTTCAGTGGATAGGAACAGTTAAGCTCAATTACACAAAACATATGTTGCTTGCATAAGATACATGCTTTTAATTATAGACGGTTGCATAAAATGTCAGTGATTAAAGCACAGATTTAGCAGAGTTCTTGGACTGCGTGATGCCAGCCAGAAAGCATATTTCTGCTCCTGTTTACTCCTCTTGGAGCAGAATTTCTCCAACTTTATGAAAGTTCTTTATACAAGTGAAAAAAATAAACGAATGAGAAAAGTAGCATTTCCTCATCTGTTCTGTCTCTCAAGGTTTCTCCACAGAGAAATTGCTCCGGATGGGATCCAGAAGCTGAGCAGGGCTGTTTTGAAACAGGGAAGAATGGAGATCTAATATCTCACTTCAAAGCAAGAAAGCTAAAATTTAGGTTGAGATTGTCTGAGGCAATCTTAGCCTTTGGTGTCCTTTAGTCCACAGACTGATGGGGAATACCCATCCTTTAAAATCACCAGTTGCCTCTGACAAGTCAAATTCCTTCAGTAATTCTCCAGAGCCTGAGATAATTATATCCAAGGCAAAACTGGCAAGGTTTGAAATCTGATCAGATACATGTTCAGCTGAGCATGATCCACTTAACTATTTGTTCTGATTTAGCCATTGTCATTCCAAAAATACTGCCACAGAGGAAAATATAAACATGATCCCTTCTTTTTTGGGATTGTTACCATCTGTATCATAGTTACCAAATGTTTCTTGCTTAACTTGTGTTTAAAATTAACCTAGTCTATGCATCGCCTGCCTTTACTGTGAGCATAATATAGTAATCACAGCTCTGTTCTCCAAATGTGGTCTGCTTTGATAGGCATTTTTCTTTAGCTTTGAATAATGTTTCCTGACAAGCGCTATTTTTGCCACTTCTCCTATAAATATGTAAGTTGTTATTATTCTGCTGTAGTGATTCACTTCTGTACTCATTTCTATGGAAGTACATTGAATTACACCAGCTGAGGTTATGGCCTCTGCTGCTCTTTTCAGAATGTTTTCTGTTAGTCTCCTCTATTTTTAGGTCAATTACTGAGTCCCCATCACATTACATGACTGAAGATAGCACCTGTCCTTTTATTTATATCCTCATATTTTCTGAGTTCCTGTTGCTGCTTTTTTTGACCTCCCTTCCCCATGTAACTTCTTCCCATTGTGTTATTTCCTGACTTGACCTAGATTACACTGTGCAGATTCAGTAACCCCTTTGAAAGAACTAACTGAGCAGAAAACACCAGCGGGAACCCTATGGGTTAACCCCAGCCAAGGCAAAATCCTCAAGCACATGAGGAGGATACTTTCCCTTTTAAATGAGGTGATTAATGAATACTGTGCCTGCAAGGATTACTTTGGCAGCCTTTGGTGAGAGAAAAACCATGTTTAAAGGAGTATTTACTGGAGAGCCAGGTTCTGCCTGACTCCAGGGGGGATCTTTAGCATGAGGAGGGGACACGAAAGGCTGGTTTCCCTCTGTAATCTCCAGCTTCTGGGTTTCTTGAAAGGGCTGACAGAAGTCACCTTGATTCGCAAGGTGATTGCCAGCTAAGCATGACCAGATGCTGGAGGAGCAGGGAAGAGCCACGAACATGGCTCGGTCTGTCTCTGCGGTAGGACTGGCCACTTGTCACACAAGTGGGAAGGGAACCAAGGGAACAACCATCTGACCCTCAAAAAACCCTCACTTTGAGTTATTGAGTTTGTACTGTCAAGCATAACGGCCAAGAGACACGGCTCTTCTGCGTGAAGTACTCAATAACTGAAAGAGTATTTGGGCGTTTTGGCATCTATTCAGAATTTGTTACCATCTGACCTTTTCTAATCTAGTTTATTATATGTTTAATATATGGCTTTATTTGTGCAGTGTATTTTTTTCTTTAATTTTTATACTTTATCCTTAAAAATAAGCATTACTGATATATCTGTGTCATTGTAAAACTAGAATCAGTCGTGAGTGTGGCTGGTTATAAATATATTTCCCATATGATTTATAGGGATAACTTCACACGTACAAAGAAACTTATATTTCAAAAAACAGAAGCTCTTCTTAAAAATCTGTTACTTATAAAAATCTGCACTAGGATGGGCTGCAGTATACTTTAGGTAATTTCAGGCTATTCAAGCATCAGAGTTCTCCACATCAGCATTCAGCCTCTATTTTACAATAATCAAAATAAGGCGAGCAGTTTCTTAAGTTATGTCTTTGATTCTGCCTCACTTTACCTATAAAGTGCCATTCCTGTGGGTTTGGGGATAGAATTTGAGCTGTGACAGCCTTAACATGACTTCTTGGATCCCATAATGAAATGAACATCTAATATCTTGGTAAAGAACAGTGAGGAAAATAGGAATAAAATAGTCACTAATGGGTACCAAATTTTAACCAGTGAGAGCTGAAGACTTCTTCCCAAATATGGCACTGATTCTGGCATGTTATGAACGTTGTATCTAATTCCCTATTTCTTAACAACAGTGCCATGCAATTACAATTTAGAATGTGAAAATTAAGACTTGAGAGTAAGGCTGGAGTGAGTTACGGGGCAAGGGTTAACAGTTCACTTTGAGTTTCTGAGGAAAAAGTGCACTGCTCTCCTTTTCCAGTCAGTCTGAACAAAGACAGCACCTGAAGAACAGTTACGTTTCTGGTGTTTTAAGCTCCCATCGCTGGTGGTGTTGCTGTTACTGCTGTTAATTACCCTCCTGGGCTTCTTTTCACTTCATGCTAATTCTTGGCCCTGGCAGACTGACTCACTGTAAATTGACTGAAAAAGAAATCTTTCCTTGTCCTCAGCATATCTGAATATTATTTTTTTTTATCATTATGCTTCTTAGACGACATTCTCTTTGTGAAAGAAAGAAAGGGGCATGTTTTAATTAAATAAGGAAGTGCTGAAGTTAAACAACATTTCACTTAAACCAATAGTTGAATGACATGCTATTTTTTTCAGGGTAACACGCTTGCCTTCTCAGTACTTGAGTTGGTTTTGGCTGGGATAGAGTTAATTTTCTTCACAGTAGCTAGTGTGTGGCTGTGTTTTGGATCTCTGCTGGAAACAGGGTTGGTAACACAGGGATGTTTTAGTTACAGAGCCAAGGTCGTTTCTGCTTCTCACCCCACCCCACCAGCGAGCAGGCTGGGGGTGCACAAGAAGTTGGGAGGGGACACAGCTGGGACAGCTGACCCCAATGGCCAAAGGGATATTCCATACCATATGGCATCATGTTCAGCCTATAAAGCTGGGGAAGGAGGAGGAAGTGGTGGGACGTTTGGAGGGATGGTGTTTGTCTTCCCAAGTCACCATTACATGTGATGGAGCCCTGCTTTCCTGGAGGTGGCTGAACACCTGCCTGCTGACGGGAAGCGGTGAATGAATTCCTTGTTTTGCTTTGCTTGCGTGTGTGGCTTTTTCTTTACCTATTAAAGTGTTTTCATCTCAACCCACAAGTTTTCTCACTTTTACCCTTCTGGTTCTCTCCCCCATCCCACCAGCGGGGAGCGAGCAAGTGGCTGTGTGGTGCTGAGCTGCCGGCTGGGGTTAATCCACTACAGCGCTATTTACTCTACTGCTAATTCTTCCAAAGCTGTTTTTGCAGCAACAATCTGCCAAAAGCTAAATAATTTGCAATTAGCAGAGAGGAAGCTTTGTGTTTGCACCTCAAAAATATCTATAAGAATTCACTGAGGACTTAGACTTGGGAAGTGCCAGGCAACTTCTCCTCCACTGAGCTGCAGTGGCACCCTCACACAAAAACTGGAGGCCGAGGGGATGCCCAGAAGCAGGCGGCAGGGCTGTGCCCCTGTGCCCTGGGCAGCCACCTGCTCCGTGCAGGTGTTCTCAGTGCCTGAGGACCTGAAATCTCCCATTCAAGGAGGTGGTGCTTTCTGAACATACATTACCAGCACCTCACTAGCTACCACACTGCAAGGGACCGGCAGTAATTGTGGGGGTGTCATGACCAGTGGCAAACATGGTCGTAGTAGTTGCTTCAGGCTGAGTGAACAAGGTGTGTGGCGGGGATGCATTGTGATGACAGGAGTGTGTATCTGTTTTCTTCCTACTTGGAATTTCTTTGGTTTCTAACAGTTTTGCCTTCATGACTAAGATGCTCCGAAAAATCCTTGCTTTTATTGAAGATATAACAAGAACAAATTTGATCTGTCCTGGCTCTTCTCGCTTAGACTCAGATTTATGTAACTTTCTTCAAAAAACACAAAGAAAGATCTCCTACCTCTCAAGACATCTGCTTCAAGAGCAAAACCTGAAGTGAATAAAGCATTAAAGTGATTAAGTTAGTTAAGCATGAAGCTAAGTGGTTTAAAAGTTTCAATGTACATTTGAGTATTTCTGTACTTAAAAAAAAAAAAAAAGAAAAGAAAAGAAAAGAAAAGAAAAGAAAAGAAAAGAAAAGAAAAGAAAAGAAAAGAAAAGAAAAGAAAAGAAAAGAAAAGAAAAGAAAAGACCACCACCTGACTTGTGCATAAAAGTGGTATTTTAAATGTCTGTCCTGAAATAGCATGTTCCCAGGCCTGGCTTCATGTGAACAAAATATTCTGACTTTCCTTTATACAGGTCAAGATCACTAGATGTGTTGAAAAATCATCATGTTTACATTTGCACCATGGCTAACTGCTATGATCCTCATCACTGTCATCACAAAAATTACCAGACTGGAAGCTAACAACCAGCAAAGGTAGTTTAATGTGCTTTCTCTGCTTCTGGGGGGAAAAAGTGGAATGTACAAAATTGACATTGGAGCCAATGTTAGATCCTTCTCTGCTTACTGAGTGGGTAGTTAGAACGGCTGCCAGATTCATCTGTGCCAGGGGTAACCAGGTAAGGATAGAGGGGAGCTTAAGGACTTGCCTAGGGCAGAAGAGCAGGGTGCAAAATGATCTGTGCTGGCGGTCAGGCAAGCTGTATTTGGGTGTTGACATTGGCATGACTGATAGGTTGAAAATATCTTGAAAACCTTCCGGACTCCAAATCAGGAAACCCAATTACTGCATGATGTGGGGGAACATAATGAAAAAATAATGATGGCAGTGGAACTAGCCGTTCTTCATAGCGCTCCATCTGAACTCAAAAAACAGATCTTAAAAGGGATGGAGGGAAGGATCAATGTAATAAACTCTAGTGCACATTTCATTAGCCTTGAGCCAGAAGAATCAGCAGGATGTACTGTAGTAGCGATTGCATTTTAGAATGACAGCAAGAGTGCTAAGAGCTGTATGTCCATCTCTTACCAGTAGAAGCACTCCTATTTCACAAGTAAGACAGTAAAAAAGAAAACCTTTAGCCCCTTGTGCAGATGTCTCTTCAGAGCCTAACCAGACTTTTGATACAACCAAGGAAAATCCTCTCTCTCTCTCTGTGGGACCAGGCCAGATTTTACATCCAATCCAAGCAAATGCAGAGGAACAAGACTCTGAAGGGATACTTTGACCAAATGGAGTTATCTCCCACGTGGGAGGAAAAAAGATAGTTTAGAACACAATTCTTCCTCTTCTAAAGGTGATGCCTAAGTGACAGATAGGCTGTGCCTATCTCATTCCATTGACTGGACAGAGACTACGGCGAGTTACTTACTGTGGATGTTTATGCTTTAAACATCTAAAACTGGCTGAGTCGAGCCTACTTGGGGAGTACCTAATAAACATGATCAGTGAAGTTTCCTCTCTAATACCAGGACAAAGAGCCCACTACATATGAATGTTTATGCATGAACACATACATTGGATGATGTTTTCTAAGGCACCATAATCTGAATAAATGGATAGAATTTCCCTACCTCAAAAGCAAATAGTATTATCTTTTCATTGTAAATTCAGTGTTCTGGAGTATTCCGTCCACACCAAATGAGGTCCTGGGTTGTAAATATGACTTCACCATCTGCTTTGTGCATGGAGTTCAAACAAAAGCCTTCAGGAGTGAAACTGTGTCCCTCAAAGGGTAGAATCTGGCTTTCTAATATAGAAACTTGGCCCACAGACTGGCACATCAGATGAAAGCACAGGATTCAAAGCTGATTTGGGATCCAGACGTCTTAACTAGAAGTAATAGATTGAAGCATGCAAGAGTACATTTCTCTAAGGCTAATGTGTGCCCTGATTTGTATCTTGCACTTGTCATTGACCTTAGTGAGGCTTCACAAGGAAGGTATGTGCAAGTACAGAATTTTTTGCTTTGTATTCGAAGGTGTCCTTTCAATACAGTTGGTGAGAAATTGAGAAAACAATTAAGGAAGTAGTTGTTTGGGCTGGTGAAAAAGAATGAAGAAAATGATGGTGACAAACTAAATGCTCTCTTATGAACAAGGACAGATAGTCTCACCTGAATGTTCTTAAAGAGCAGGCAGAGATAATTACAAAGGCATTATCAATCATTTTTGACACCTCATTAAGAGCAGATGAATTGCCAGTGGACTGAAGGACAGGAGAGCCAAGGTACAGCCAATAGATAAGTAGGTAATAAATAGGAGAGAAAGATGTGGGGTTTTGAGGCAAGCTTCAATATCAAAGAAATAATACGAGGGTTTGTTCCTAGACATTATTGCTATGACTTCCAAATGTGGGCCTGTGGGAGAGAAGGCACTCAGGTCGAAGAAGAGGCAATCAGTTGGGCAGGAACATATCAAGCTTCTGACTGAGAAGTATGACAACCCGTACTCTCTACTCTTGATTCCTCATCTGTACCTGCCAAGCACAGAATTTTATATTTAGAACATATTTGGAGAGAATACCAAAACCAGAAATAGTTATGATCAATAGAAGAACCCAAGTAAAGGATTAAATACATGCTTGCTCTGTGGTAGTTAATCTAATTTAAGCACTTCCATGGTCACTGGGGAGTGATTTTGAATACTATTACTGGATTCAGTTTAGTTCACAGAGGCATGCATGCGTAGAGGCTAGAGGTGCAAGAATGGGCAGGCATGTCCTGGCAGACATAAAAGAAACCATACCCTGAACCTTCATTTTGCTTGCAAACAAATCCCAAGCTGAGTTACCCAGTCACTTGTTTCTGGAGCCCTTTAATACCATTCTGATATTTATTTCCACTATGCGGTGGGTTGGTTTTGGTCCATTTGTTTAAGACAGCTCTTTTGGGGATTTCTTTGTTAGAATATATATGATTGTCCGTTAGAAAAGAACAATAATGGAACTATTAATATACAAGGCAGATGCTTAATTAATACAAAGGCAATGATGCTATGCTGATATATGCAAGCTAAAAATCTGTCCTATGGAATATCCAGAGAAGATATTTGCCAACCATATTATCTATGCTTCGTCGCTTTGTTTTCTGTATGCCTAAGGAAAGCCAAAGAAAATTAATTCTTGCTTATACCACTCATAGCCAGGAAAGGATCTATCATCATCAGTCATGAAAACCCTTGAAATATTGATGCGGCATCTTCATTAGCACAGTCTTCTATGTCTAGCTTATTACCTTGCTTTAGAGGACAGAGGGTTTTTTCCCATTGCATGGGTTTCTAACATTTATTTCAGCAAAACTGGGTGGGGCAGTGGAGGGGAGTGTGTGTTTTACTATGATCTCTTCTTTGATTTTGAATTTTATTTAATTTAACTTCATTTTTTAAGGTACTTGATTTTTCTACATGTATGTCTGGCTATTATGCACAGACCATTAATCTATTCTCCTGAGATCTCCAACCTTAAACATTTAGTAGTTCATAACATTTTGAGGCTACTTTTTGTAGCTATTGTAGCATTAAGCTTTATAGTACCAGAGTTTCTTAGAAATGTTGGCACTTGCCAAGTGACCCTGGCGGCTTTCATCATAAGCCAGCAGAAGATCAGGTCTGTAATGATACCTGACATCTCACTCTTAGTTAGGACTGTTCTTAGGCTTCATTTTATTACAAACGTAACTACTGTTTTCATTTTGTATCTAGGATGGGCATTAAATAAAAAAGTCCAGCCGCTTTCAATTATCCTCTAATGTTCTGTATCAAGACAGCTTTCATTTTTTTGTGGCATTGTTCGATTGCTTTGCCCCCTTCCCTGCTGACTTCTGCACTCAGAGATTCTAAGCACTTGGGAATTACACAGAGATGGAAATTAACAGATGTCATTCATTTGCCACCTCTTCTGCTTTGGTACTAATACCAATTCACTTAGTGAAAAATTATGTTCTTACAAGCCAGCTAAAAACTTCAGTCCATGAGAAAATGCTGCAAGAAGTTACTCAAATGAATAGGATGTTGTTAGAGAAATGCCACAGATAGCCCTTTTGTAGGCATAGCCTTTTCTTCTCCTCCTGTATCTCTCAGCCTGGGACTGGGAGCTGCTGAGAGAGGAGTGCGTTTGCTGGTGAGACGGAGGAAGGGCAGCAGGTACAGACTGCATCTGCAAGGATAGCATTCCTGTGTGAAGAGGAAGGGTGTCCCAACCCCCTGAAGTCAGTACTGGCAGAAGTCATGAAGACTCATATTAGGAGGGAGAGATTAGGACCTCAGCAGCTCTGACAGTAACCTGGCAGTTGCTGAGGGATGCCCACAATACCATTGCTAACATTGTGGTTAGGCTGAGCTTGCCACCGGTGTGGGCAGGCTGAGAGCCTTGAGGAGAGACACCACTACAGAGGCAGCAGCAGCACAACGCAGACTCTGGGAATAACTGCTGGAGCTATAGGCTAGCATCCCTTCACAGAAAGCAGTTGGCAGGCTTTCCAATCCTCCCTCCAGTGAAGATGAACTTTGGCTCTGCTCATTTGATGCTGGGGCTTTCTTAAACTCCAACAAATTGAGTTGAGAGAAATAAAGAGCAACGTGCAAAAGGCACACTGGTTCATTGGGTGGTCTTCCAGGATGTAGAGGTGAAGAATCACTGCAAGGACAGTGGGGGTGGGCATATTGCTCCTTAGCCTCATGCTGCTTATTCTTCATTGTTCCCTCAAATTAGTTAGACATTTCTTATGGTTTTAATGAAGTCAACTCAGTAGGAGCTCAGTGCCTGTAAGGAGGGAAGAATCTGCTATGGAAAAAAAAATGGGATGTGGAGAAGAGTTTGTTTGAATCCTCCTGCCTTTCTACATATGGGCTCGAAATATTTGGTTTTGGAGATCCCAGGATACTGAGCTGAGTCTTCACTGACTAGTAAAAGTCTAGGGAGAAAAGTAAAGTAAAATTCCTTTCTAAGGGCTAGCTAGTGACTCAGAGTGAACCACAAACCATCCACCTTTCATTGCAGGTCACAAATACCAGAAGGTGCAATTGCTTCTAAGTCCACCTTGAATTGTGCCCTCCATGCTGTGGCAGATGTGGCATGCTTACTGATACCAGACATTCAAAGTTAATATTGTAGGCTAAGGTAGAAGAGCTCAGTTCCCACTAAAGAAAAGGAGGTGTAATATCTCCCCACTCCTTATGCATGCATGAGGGAACAAGGTGCTCGTGATTTTCAGGTGTAACTCTCTCTTATGCATGTAAAGGATGAAGAAATACAGGAAAATTTTTCCTCTTTTTTAAGAGGATTTTTAAAGAGAGCAGCCTGCTCCGGTGCTAAGTAGCCACATGAGCAAACAGGCACACTTCTGGCAGATGCAGAAGTTTCCCTCTCCCTTAGCAGCTGAAAAATGGATTCTGATGTATAAAATACCTCCTGTAATTAATCGACTGGCTTGTTCATGCCTCCTACTCTCAAATTTGAAAGCTGTCTGGAAACCTGAATTACCTTGGGGATAAAATAATGGGCATTAGGCTTATTTTTTAGCAAACTAACTTTGGGAGTCTGCCAGCATTAGACAGGCTTATTGGACCATACCTAATTGAAGCAGGGAAAGGCATGAGATGAAGCCTTTGACTACCTGGAAGTCCAGAGAGTGATGAGTAAGAGTGACCTCTCCCAAGCTGTGACATAAATAATAAATGGCCAAAAAAAGAGGTAGAGTGCTAAAAAAAAGTAGTCCAAATACACTGCGAACCCTAGTAGGAGCTTACAAACCCTTTGATGGAACAAACAGATTTTAACTGGAGAAGCTGGAGACACAGCCCAGTTGAGCTTAGAGGAACCACAGTCTAGAGGTGGGTCTGCCATAAAACATGGGACTTTCTGGAGTCTCATGGTGGAAGAGAGAGATGTGGGGGCAGGCTGATGAATTCTCTGAGCTCTACCTCCAAGCTCGTACCTCACTGGGAATGGACACTCACAGTCAGGCTAAAGGCATTAATTGGATTTGCCCAGGAGAGAGAACATATATTTTCCAGATCAAGACACAGATGACTTTGGTGGCTGGGGGAAAGGTGACAGCAATATCAGTTCTCTCCAAGTCCCAGGGTCCAAAGCTAGGCTGAGAAATGAGGACCACACCTCAAATTGCAAAGGAAGGAGTGACTTAAAAGGGAAGAAAACATTATACACAGAGCTATTGCTTTTTAAAAGAGCGTAATAAGATGGAGCTCGCTCTCTTGCTGAGCAAGGTACCTTCAGTCAAGGAGCAGGGATAAGATGCATATTAGATTCAGCAGACAACTGAGATTGAGCAGCAAGGAGCTGTGGCAGGAACTGAAAAAAGGGAACAAGTCAGAGGCAACAAGCAGAGATGACGGTCTCTTCACAAATCCTCCTTCATGTGAGAATTTCCTGTGACTGGCAGTCAGGAAGATAGACAGGATAATGTAGGGTATGATCACACTATGGATCTCACAGCAACGATGCTGCAGAACAGAACTTGGGGGAGAGAGAAGATTCATTGAGGGCGAGTGGCAGAGGAGGAAATCTCACGGAGTAGGCCTTTGGGAACGTGAACTAAAAGTAAACTAATTTCCAGGGAAAAAGGTTTTACCTTTGCCCTGCAGATGCGTAAGCAGCATCTTGGCTCCAGCAAATGCATTTGGGAATAAATTCAAATGGTAAAGACCACACACCTGAGTTTCCTTAGTGATTTCCACAGTTCACAACAGTGCGGTTTTGATTAATCAGTTGTGCTTGCATGTTACAAGGCGCAGCCCAATATCCACTCCCACTGGCACACATCCTGCACATCACTGCTGATGTGCCTGTGTGTACCTTCCATCACCTGCTGACTGGGTCAGGACTGCTGCGTCTTTTATTTCACTATGGAAATAATGCATGCATTTGGGTTCTCCCTATTGTGTCTTTCTTGTCTAGTTCTCAGAAGATGAAGACTTTTTTAAGTATAGCACTCATTCAGCATCTCCTTGCTGATGTGGCATGTGACAACAGAAAATGGATATCTACAACTGACTCCTCGTTTTGTCTCAGCCAAGAGGTGGAAGCAAGAATCACAATGGAAGACAGAAGATGTAGGTTGGAAAAAGAAAAATATTTATTTTAGGACACGTGTTACTTCTGTATTAGGAAGCTAAGGTCCTCTTTCACGTAAAAATTTGTAGGTGTTTTGATTTTGTTTGATTTTCTCAAAGGGCTGCTGCTGATGTCACCTACAGTGACATTATTTACATGGCAACTCATTTGTTAGCCCATTTCAAGAACTGTTGTCATTTCAAGAAGCTTACTGGGCAGTTTATCATTTATTTGAACTGTGTAAATCTGCAAGTCCCAGGCCTCGCTTTGGTGTCAGATTATGCTCTGTTAGCCAAGTGCAAATCCCCCTCCTCTTTTCCATCACATTGTAACTGCAGTGTTCCATTTGCATGGGAAGCGTTTCATACACATAAAATTTTATCCACCTCCTACAAATGCCAGGAATCTTGAACTAATCTTGAGTTCTGTCATATTTCTTCACAGTCCATCTCTGGTGGAGAGGATATTTTTCTCAGTGAATGAAATAATGAGATGCTTTCAAGACACTTGACTAGTTTTATAGCTTTCAGGAATAGTGCTGCATCTCACAGAGCACAGATAGTCCCAGAGCTCTCTGCAGATTTTCCAGTAATGCTGTTATTGCCTTCTGGCACTGAGCTGCAACAAGACCCAGCCCTTCACTCCTCCTTCAGTCAACTGATAATGCCACTGGTGACACTTTGATTCTGGTAATGTGGCAGCACTACCTTAGCTTTACGATGCAGTCTATAATCAGAAAGCACAGAAGAACTGTACCACCACATTATGCATGTCTTTGGTGCATGGTTCAAATTGGCTTGCTTGGTTTGCCCTCAGTTAATGAGTAGAATGAGCCTGTTGCCTTTTGATATCAGTGCTGTATCCATCCTCGTTTGTAATGAGCAGGAAAAGAATCAGAAATTATTTTAACTCATAAGTGATGTCCAGAGATTGCTAACAAAGACTGGTTAATCAGAGGCTGGGCTGCCTCCCTGCACTGCTCACAGTAAGTGCTCATCAGCCAGTGTGAACATGCAGTTTGTGCATGCGGAAGACAATGAAATCACATCTGCTCCTTTTCATGGTACACAACAAGTGTGACTGTGACCCATCAGAGCATTTTCCCAGCACTGGCAGATGGCAGAAATTGAGTTGGTTGTAAGACCCCAAAAGCTAACAAAGACATCTGCAGCACGGTAGTCTGTAACTGAAGTATTTAGCAAACTCCCCACACAGCCAACAGAGAGAGAAGGCCCTTTTTGGAAGCATCTCTCTCTCTTACTTCAGATGCCTATTTCAGGGTGGGCTGAATCACACTTTTGGCTCTATATTCACTATTGACCAGAGACCTCTTCTGGCCACTGGAAGCCCAGGTGACTACATTTAGGTAGATGACTCGCATCACTTCATCAGGCAGGTGAAGTGCTACTCCGAAAGTACACTTTGGCTGACTAATATCCGTAGTGGTACTGGCTCTGCCTGCCCTCTTGTAACTATGGTCCCTTGAGAGGTTATTTTGGGGACACCAGAACAAAGGAGTTTTAATTTTCTCTCCCCAATGTGAGGCAGCCTCTCCTGGACAGCCCTGAGGTCCATCAGCTGCTGCTATTGGAAATGCAGTTTGCATCCCAGCTGCATCAATAAAGGTGAGTCAAGCACAGTAAGGGTAGCTCTAAAGGCTCATTTCATTGATGTTTGCTGTTATTGAGTACATACATAACTTTTCTGGCAGCTGGAGATTGCTGTAATAAGGCCAGCCTCAGTAATATGGAGAGGGATCCTTCCAGAGGGAAAACACGATGGCTCATACCTCTTTCCCAAATTGTTTACTTCCAGCTTTCAGAAAACAAATTTCTGTTTGCAGGTTATTTTCTTGGTGGTTCTTGCCTGCACAGGGGAGACCTTAGGAGCAGACACGCATGGCTCTTCTCATTTCAGAAAAAGAAAGTCTATGATAATCATCCAGCATGCCCCAAAAAGGATGAGTGCAACCAGCACTGCTAGAGCACAGCCAGCCCCACAGCTGGGGGTAAACCCTATAAAGAGTTAAACCAAAAATGTAATCATGAGCATAAAACTACCCTCACAAGCTCGTCTATTGGACATCTCCAAGATACATGAGGGGTAACAGGAGAGAAGATCTCAGAGTGGCTCCTGTCTGTTTAATCAACTTAATGCTTAAGGAGTTTTTCCTCTACCCCACCAAGTGTTCTCTGTCTGAATAAAACCTATTTTTCAAAATATTTTCTTCTTGTCAGAGATGAAGATCCAGAGACAGATTCACCATACCTTTCTGTAATTTATTGCGAAGATTCACACCCCACTGTTAAAAAAATGCATCTTCTTGTACTGCAACCTTTTCTGGCTTCCAACATTTGAGCTTGCTAACCCCAGTTGTTTCTTGTTGAGCTCTTCTCACTAGATAAGGATTTGCTGTGCCCTATCTTTTCTTTTTCCCTACTTCAGCTGTTATCAAGCCACTTCACAAGCTCTCTCAGAATAAAACATTTTCTCAGACTCTTCAGGCCTCAAATCATCTCTGCACCTTTTTCATTTTCCAACATCTTTTTCAGGATGCCAGCATCAGAACTTCCCACGGTATTTCAGTTCCAGTGAAATTACTTCCCTGCTCCTACTCATTTATCTCATGTTTATGTAGCTGGGCATTACATTTGCTTGTATTGCCAGAACATCACAGTGGGACTCTATTTGCACTGTGGCAACCCTAAGACTCTTCTCAGCATTGCTGCTTACCCGACTGTGCAGATACAGCCTACAGCCTTGCTTGTGTAACTCAGCCATATTAAAAAGTATTATGTGATCAGACTCCATACACCATATCACCATTTCATACAGTTGTCATGTCCTCATCATTATTTCTATTCCACCAGCATATGTGATACTCACAGATTTGTTTAAAATCAACAGGAACATTGCATTTATTTCCAGAAATTGGTTGGTCAACAGCGTTTCTAGTACATACCACCGTGGGATACCGCTAGAAACAGACTTATTCAGAGAAAATTTCATGTTAGCAACAGCTTTGCAATCTGCCATTTAGTGAGTTCTAAATTCATCTTTTCCAAGCTTTATTGACACTAATTGCTCATTTTTGCAACCTTTCCATGCAGTTGCTCATTTTTTAAAAACTCAGATTATCCTATGGCAGCAAACAGGACACATTAAACCACAGAAATCTTCTATGTCTACACAACAGTACTTATCAGCCAAACATAATTCCCAATAAAATCAGGCCGTTCTGACAAGATTTATTTTTTTAACAGCATCATATTGACTGTCATGAAATTATATTCACACCTTCTATCTCTATTTACATCTTTATTAATTAAATCTTGTTTCAGTTTTTCCGTTATTTTCCAAGGGACATACGTCAGCCTAGCAAGGTGATTGCCTTTATTAACCCATTTTTCCTTTTTACTGTGCCATCACCAGAGGACTGAATTAATTGGCTGTATCTCTTGATGCAAGTTTGATGCTTTATAAGCCTTCATCTTAAAGAGTTGCTAGCACCCTCTTTGCTTTCCAGTGGCCTGGAAAATGTTTGAGGTGGTATAGGTATATATCACCTGCTTTTCTCTGAGTACAGAACAGAAATATCTATTGATCGTTTCTTTCTTTTCTCTATTGCGGTTATGAATGGTGCTGTTTTCACTTGGCAAAGGTGGTCTTTTATTAATTCTTTTGCTTGTACTATGGCTTAAAAAGTCCTTGTCCTAAACCAAAAAATATCAAAAAAGTCCTTCTTGTCCTAAACCTGTGAGACATTTTTTCCTGTAATCTCTTTACCTTCCTTCACGTGTTTTCTATAGTGCTTAAATTCTGATAGCTTTGTTTAGCCCTCTTTGATGCTATTACATAGGACTAACTCTGTGGCTTACATTTACTTCTGTATTACATTAGGATGTTTAAAGCAGGTAGCCATTATATCTGTATAATAACAGCAAGCCGGAGGGACTGAAGAATATGAACAGCACTTCCTCTGTCACAGTCTGAGAGAAAAGAGCAGCTTGAACCATTCCTGGTACCCCAATCTCTGGCTTTGCCATGTAGAGCCATACAGATCCTCAACACCAGCCTACCCCTAACAGGACCAATGCCCTCAGAGCAGGAGCTTTCAGGCTTAATATAGCACAAGTAGGGAAACCTTCTGGGGTTGAAACCATTGTTTGAGGCTCTCTGCAGCCCTAAACTGCTGTGACTCTACTGAAGACATCGAGGTCAGCCTTTCAAGGTTTCTCTCTTTAGAAAATTAAAATATTGCAAGGATCTTAGAACCTGGACACTGGAACATTTGCCTGCTCAAGTTAAGAGTTAGTGTGGTGGCTGCAGATTTTGGGTGATGACTGAGGTGTGGTGAGCTGTGCAGAGCTGCCGTTACATCTAGCATGATGGAATAGCTGGTAATCAGAATCACAGAGTAATTTGGGTGGGAAGAGTCAGGAGGTCTCTAGTCCAAGCCCCTGCTCAAAGCAAGGTCAGCTTTGAACTCAAACCAGGTTGCTTGAGTATTTATCCAGCTGGGTCTTGGAAGGCCTTCCAGGATGGAAACTGACTGCACAGCTTCTCTGGGCAGCCTGCTCTGTTGCCTGACTGTCCTTGCAGTGAAAAAGTTTTTCCTTGTATCTAGTTGGAAATGAGCTGTCTGTCGTTCACCTGCCATGCCCCACTATGAATAGCCTGGCTCCATCTTTTCAAAGACCTCCTTGTAGGTGTCAGACACCTACTGTTAAGTCCCTCCAAAGCCATCGCATCTCCTGCTGGAAGAAGCTCTCCTCTCTCAGCCGCTCCTTATAGGGCAAGTACTCTTGCACTACCATCTTGGAGGCCCTCTGCTGAACTCACTCTGGGTCATTGGTGCCTTTCTTGTCTTGCAGGAGGGACCAAAGCTGGACAGAGGACTCTAGATGTGGCCTAGCAAGTGCTGAGTAAATGCTTTCTTCAGCTAACCGCTCTCTTTCAGGCACAATCCTCTTTCTACACAGCCTCTCCAGGCCTCTTAAGTAGGTTGCTTGTACCCTGCCTCCATTTTTCCTATTATTGCCACTTCAGTACAACGATTTGTTGCCCTGCTTTTGAAATTCACACAGCTCTGCCTTGCAGTCTGCCTGAGTAATCAGCATTCAGAAAAAAATAGCAATATTTTGAACAGATGAGAACAGATCTGGTTTTGCTAATGCCGACTGCTGTGGCAGACTATACAGCAGAAACCGAAGAATATCAAAAAGCATTTCTGTCCCTTCCCAGAACAGAGAGTAACAACAGTGCATCAGTTCCCTACAGCAGCAGCTGTGGGGGTTTTCTTCTGTCCTAAGAAAATATACCCTCTCTTCCCAACCTTCAGCAATTTGTATCAAGGAAAGCCTCTCAGCACTGCCTTGTTATTTATTCTTCCTGTATTGTCCCTCGGTGCAGTGGCTGCCGCCAAAGGCAAACTCAGCACGAGACATTGCTAGAGAATGTTAGAAGCAGAAAAAGCCCCAGGGGCCGCACAAACAGATGCAGAAATGTACGTTCTCTTCCAGCTCCAGAAAAAAGCAGTGACTGTTAGTTGCTCTCAGACCTCATAGAGCATTTAGGCTAAAGAGCCCTGAAAAGTCAGGGGAGTAATGCTAGATGTTATGAAAATGGGTATGATCCCACACGCAGAATTTTGAATGTTTCATTTTATGGGTTTATCACCCACTGCAAACGTTAAATAGCCCTCACAAAACCAACCTTGCCTATTAGGCGAGGAGCAAACCTCCCATCATGGCTTCCAGTCTGGTGAGCTCTGAAGCACATATGCACAAGCAAGTGTGCCCGGTATGCCATAAAAACAGTAACTGATGCAGGAACTGGGTAACCCTGCAAGTTCATGGAGAGAATGGGATAGTGATGTTCAACAACCAAAACCAGGCAAACATCTAATGGTATTTCAAACTTGCGTTTGTTCTCACAATTTCAAATTTCTATAACTTCCTTCTTCTACATGCTTGGTCACTCACTCTTTCAGCCCTGTGCAAACTTCTCTGTCCTTCCCACTTGTGATCCTGGATGTCACCTTGCTTCACCAGGGCCTCTCGTATTCTTCCTGCTGGGGTCCTTCTTGGATCTCTCCACCTATGTGCTCTGAATCAAGAGCCACAGAGCAGACAAGGTTGAAATTCATCAAGCCTGTGGGAAGTTGTGCAAAGGCAGAGGTTTGGGTTTTTTTTTTTTCTTTGGCAATGTAGTTTTGAAAAGGGAAGAGGAAAGTTTTCCCAGTGGGAATTGGTACCTGTGGAGTAAGTGTGGGATGTACCTGCTGCAGCTGCTCTCCCAGACATCTCATAAATTTGTAAAATCCTTAAGCCACCAGGCCCAAACACCAAAATAAATAACTCATTCAATTATTATGCGAAGCCAAAACAATATATTCCGTGATCTATAATACTTAAAGAAATACAATGCACAAAAAAAGAGAAGCTGGTGACACTGACTGGGGTGCTCTATTTTAAAACAAGACTGTTGTGCACTTTTAATACCATGATTAAGGACAAGAGCCCTTTTTTTTTTTTTTTTTTTGCATACTGGTTTGTTGAGATAAATCTGAATTTTACTCCTCTGAAGGAGGAAAAACTGGGAAGAATCAGTCGCTGAAAATAGTATGTAAATCTGGTCAGCATACTGCCAGCCTAGGAATGTATTTCATTTGAATCACTGAAACACAGATATTAAGAGTTGTAGGAATAGGCTGAGAGTTTATCAAGTCCTCTTCTAAACTGGGAATTTGAAGAGGAATTTGGACCTGATTCTCATTTGCTTATACTAGTAATGATGTACTTCAAGGAAATGCGTTGTTGTGGACACAAGTGAGAAAGTCTGCTCAAATGAAATGGCCATTTTATGTTTTAAGAGCTCACAGGTCTGTTCTGTACAATCCAGTAGATGTGGAAGGTCATTCTAGCTCAGGCAGATACTGCTCCCATCACACTCTTGCTCCTTGGATGTTACTGGTGTCTGGATTTCAACAGTGTGCAGTGGTTGTGCCAACCGCTGGAAGGAAAAGTCTGCCTCAGACATGCATGGTTTGAATACATGAGAGAGATGATAAACAGTGGGACGCTGTGACCTTCGCGTTACAACTGCTGGCCCAGAGAGGCTGAGTGAAAGCATTGCCAAAGGTGACAATGGGAATCGGCAGCAGGACCCAGAGCTGACTTACTGAGCTGGTTTATTCTCCTTGAAACAATCAGTCACTGAAAGAACATCTTTCTCTCTGGTGAATTTTTCTGAGCCAGCTTTGTTTTTTAAAAGGTGGTGGATTATGTTTAATCAAAGAACATGTTCATTAGTGATATTTGTCCCGGAAGTTTCTACTAACATCAGCCTCTTTTCATACAACGCCAGTTTCAACGATCAATTAACATCACATTGGGGAAGTCCTATTCATGCATCATTTGCAATATGAACCATCTGTTTTACTCCAAACAGAGATAACAGACAATGCAGTCTCCACAGTGACAGGATTAACTTTTTAATCTTTGTGCACATTTGTTATAATAATTTACCTTTGAATTTCAAGCTTTAGAAAACTGTCAAACCAAACACTGGCCTGCAAAGATCACAATGATTTAATTAAAAATATATAAAATGTCAAAGTTGGCTTAACACTCATGTGGGAAGCAAATATTGCCAAGTTTCCACGCCTGACTTGAGAATGCATTAGTTTTGAATTGAATTTGCACTGAAATGAAAACAATCTTTTCGATCATAAAGAATTATAAATTAAAATTAATTAAAGTGTATTTACCTTTGATGACAACATTGGCACATACAAAACTACATACAATCTCTAGTGTAATACTTACTGAAACTGTTTTAGGCACGTTCTCAAGATTTCATGTCAGAGGGATCAATAGCTTTTCTGTCAGCTTCAGTAGCGTATTTATATATTCACATCTAAAATAGTTATTCCATCTCAACAAAGAAGTAGCCAATTTTACCTAATTAAAGCCTCATTATGCCATCTTAATAGTAACACATAGCTCTTTTCCACCCCAAAACACTTGCTAAGTTTTAACAGTGCCCAAGGCAACCCCATAAATCAGTAGTAACAGTATAATTAGTACTGGAGATTTCTTGGCTCTTACATCTACTTTTAACTGCTAAGCCAGCTCTCAGTCTGTCTCTCTCCTCCCGTGCCCTCTTTTTGGTCTATATCAAGTTTTGTAGGTCATAAATACATGTAATGTCAAATCAGGTACCCCTGATCACAGCCTGCCCATTCACTCAACAAGAAAAATATGCAGAAACAATGTTCCTTGTCAAGGAATAAACCAAGAGGGAGAATATGATTTACTTACCCCTTGAGGGTTCATGACCTCTTTTCTTCCCCTTTCTGCCAATATATTCCTTCTGCTATCCTATAATAATATAAAAATATAAAATAGTCAATATAAAATAACCAAAACCAAGAGCTAGTTACTACTTTTTTATAAAGGTACCCTATTGCTGTTTAATATCCAAGCACCAGCTTCATGATAGGGTAGAAATATAAAGCAAGCTATTTCCTAACACCAGTGGAGAGACCTCCCCAGTGATGTTAAAGTGAGGTCTTCATGAACATAAGTGTGTCCCTGGTTAACCTGGCACACAGTGTAATGGGGTGGCTGCATCCCTCTTACTGTGTTGGTACCAGACAGTAGGTTAAGGGATAGGAAGAACCTCTTACATCTTCTCTCTATACCCAAACAGGTACAACCAGACAGATATAGTCAGTGGTATTAACTCCCAAGGTGTTGTCTCCTTAGATTTCTTTGCAACATTTTGTGAGGAACTATTTCACAAGTCAGTGTCATATACCAGGTTTGGTACTTCTCTTGATGCCTAACCTAAACCTTTCCCTAAACCCACAGACAGGACTGTGGGTTTCTTCATGTTAGCCCCTCCTCCCTCCAATCCTACAGCAAAACAAACCCCTCAGATACTGAAATGCTCTCCTTCACAATAAATATCCTTACATAGCCATAAGTATCTTTATACTAAATTAGAATCATAGAATTGCCCAGGTTGGAAGGGATGTCAAAAGATCATCTGTTCCAAACTTTCAAGGGAAGGGAAGGCTGGATGAGGTTATTTAGCACCCGACCCAATCACATTTTGAAAATCTTCAGCAATGGGGACTTCACCACATTCCTGGAAAGGCTGTTCCAGTGAATGATTGTTCTTGCTGTAAAAAACTTCTTTGATATGTTGAGATGAAAAGTCTCTCAGTTCAACTTGTACCCATTGCTGCTTGTCTTCTCCACGTAGCTTTTTGTGAAGAGACAGCCTCTGTTCTCTTTGTAGGCACCCTTTACGTACTGGAATACTTTGATGGTGCTGGGGTCCTTCCTGACCTTCTTTTGTCCAGGGAGAAAAGACTTATCTCCTTCAGTCTTTCTTCATAGGGCAGGTTCTCCAACTATTTGATCATCTTCATGGCTCTCCTTTGGACCCCCTACAGTCTATCCATGTCTTTCTTGAACTGGAGGAACCAGAATTGGACACAGTACTCCAGGAGCAGACTGACAAACACTGAATAGGGTGGGATGATCATGCTTCTATCTCTGCTAGTAAAGTCCCTGAGGATGCAGCCCAGGATCTGATTTGCCTTTGTGGCTGCAGCAGCAAAATGCTGACTCATGTTTGGCTTGTTGTCCACCAGGACCCCTACAGGAGAATCTCTGCTGCTGCACCACTCAACATTTCCTAGCATTTTGTTCCTGGTCCAACTACCTGACTCTAATAATGTGCAAATCTTGTAGTCCCATCTTCAAACAATTTTAGGTGCTCTTCCTTATCCTCTCTTTCAAATCTTGACATCAGGTAAATGCTTATTTTTTAATCCATTTCATATCAAATAAAACCATGTCAGCATCCTCTACCATTGCAGTCGAAGCTGGGGTTTGTTTGACTACTACGTTTCATCTTGTTCAGTAGCATCCTTTGCTGTATTTTTCTCTCCAGAAGCCTTGGTGAATTCTAAGGGAGGAAATGCTCTCATCATCTGCATTGGGATTTTGTATGGCATCAAAACAAACAACTGTTTTCTTGTGTGCAGTGACTCATTAATGACAAATTTCTCTGCTTCATCTCTAAAGATCTCTTTGGTTCTCAAATAACCCGTAACCTGTGAAGCAGGAAGAAAGGGGATGAAAGCCCTGGTACAGAAAGCCTTTTCTGAAACCTCCAACCTGCAGTGTCTGGCTTGTGTAATGTGAAGCTGTCACTGGTGCATGGATAAAGGAAACTTAGTTTAGAAGTTAGCACGTAGAAGTGTTCAACTCATCAGATTCAGCAGGCCTTCAAACGCCTTCCAGCTGTGGTTCAAAGGGGTGCCTTGAATCCAAGTGTATTGACAACATCCTATGTTTTTACTGAACCAGATATTAAGTCGAAGAAAGGATTTGATGTTTTTCCCCCAGACAAACAGAAAAGAAACAGAAACTCGACTACTTTCCGGCTATTTTCCTTTTTTTGTTTGTTTTTCTTGGAGGGGATGGTTGGTGGTTCTTTTCTTCTTGATCCATTTGGGTGTCTCTAAGAAAGATTTGGTTTCATACAGGAAGAAACTGTTTTTCCTCCTTACAGCTAAGTGCTCTACCTTCTATATTGCTTTCTTTCAGTTCAACAAAAAGGATTTCCTAAAATATGACCTAGAAAGCTTATGATTATCTTATATGGAAGTAATCTGATAGTTTTTCAGACTGAGCTAAATGACTGGGAAGAGGTAGAAGGGAATAGGGAGAGAACGCATGTTTATGCCACAGACCTGAAAAAAGTTTACTCTTTTGACTGAAGTTAAATCTTCATTTTTCTACAGGGCTGCCTAAAGCATAACCATGATTAAGAGCTTAAATCGTGTTTTAGCTTATGGGTATTTCTTTACTGTAGTCAGAGTAAAGGTAACCCTGATGTCATGAAACGCCAGTAAAACTATGCCCAACGTAATGTAGGTAAGCTAAACGTAATGTAACCTTTAAAAAAACAATAAGGCTGCTTTTTAGCTACTGCACATATTAACTATCCAGTGCTCCAGGCTAGAAAAGTGGATGATGCAAGCATCTGACCTTTAGTGCAAACATATTTATATGTGAATGTCCTGGGTTTGGCTGGAAAAAAGTTAATTTTCTTCCTAGTAGCTGCTATAGTGCTGTGTTTTGGATTTAGGATAAGAATAATGTTGGTAACACACGGATGTTTCAGTTGTTGCTAAGTTGTGTTTATCCTAAGTCGAGGCCTTTTCAGCTTCTGGTACTGCCCTGTCAGTGGAGACTGGGAGTGCACAAGAATCTGGGAGGGGACATAGGAGGGACTGCTTACCCAAACAAGCCAAAGGTGTATTCCACACCATATGACATCATGCCCATTATATGAACTGGGAGGACATGGCCGGGAGGGGCTGATTGTTGATTGGAGACAGACTCATCAGTCAGCAGGTAGCGAGCAATTGCATTGTGTATCACTTGTGTTTCCTTGAGTTTTATTTCTCTCTCTTATTTGCTATATTAATTTTCATTATTAATATTATTATTAGTTTAGCTTAGTTATTAAACTGTTCTCATCTCAACCCACAATTTTTACTTTTTTTTCCCCTACTATTCTTCTCCCCATCCCACTGGGGGCGGGGACAACTGAGTAAGCAGCTGCATGGTTCTTAGTTGCTGGCTGGGGTTAAACCACGACAGTGGCTTCCTAATGAAACTCACCTTCCAGGGCAGAAACCCACGGGATGGGACATTTTTCAAATCACAGGGAGGAAAAAAGAAGAGATTTTGGCTAGAGAATGGGACACACAGACAAACCATCTAGCAGGGGATAGGGAGAGTGATCCAGTCACCAACGAATGGGAACGGGAGGCTTGCAAGGGGCTGATATAAAGCATGACAGTAAGAAATAAAAGGGAAAATATGTTACATCAATTTAGACCTAGTCAGGCCCTGTGGACCCTATGCTTTTAAACAGCCTGCACGTCCACGCCCCCCTTTCTAATGCCCAGTCAGCTGTAAGTGTAAGATTGTAGGTTAAATAAATACAATTGTAAATGACAGCACATTTAGCTCTCTAATTACCTGCGGGTCCCCTGTAATTTATTGGACCTGCAAATCTATCTCCAGGAAGGTGGGAACAATTCAATTACTCCTCAAACAAAGGCAAACTTGGCAGGCACAGATCTGTAGCTACAGGTGCTGAAAGTGTTCTCAAGCATTTCATTCGAGGTGTTTCATTCAGGTTAATACCCTGACTGGGGGTTCTTGGTTGGATTCTCAGCTGGAATTACGATATACTGCTCTGCTCCATATTCACACCCAGAACATACGTTCACTTCAGCTTTTCAAAACATCCTTTTAACCACAGAAACATGCAAGATATCTCATGCTTGTTTCACTTGAACATTTATGCACACTATTTCTGAGTCTTAGCAGAAGACAACAGCCTATATTCAGTATGGCCTGACGAGAGATCCATAAAATACATTAAGTATTCTATTTGTTTTCCAGGCAATTGTGTGATTTTGGATTTTCTTTAGCAGGAGAACAGCACATGATTCTAGTAAAGAATATTATTGACAGACTCAGCCCTGCTCTTCATTAGCAAGAGATATTCCCCCTAAGACAAGGGAAGACACACAGCTATGCCCAGGTGAGGCTGTGATAATCTATGGCAAGTGAATTGTCTTTCACCTTTAAAGTGTTTCTTTATAGGAGTGGAAAGCTGAAAATATGAAAGCAGAAAGTCTCTGCAGCCCAGTGGGATGTAGGCTATGCATGTTTTGCAATTCATTTAGTGCCTGGAGATGCCTCCCAGGTCTGCTCTTGCCAGCACAGTGAGGAGTTTATAGGAGAAAGGAAGCTAATTCTCACAGTCGTGTGTAGAGGTGTGGAGCAGAGTTACACACACTTAACTGCATTATATACTGCTTTACTGAGGTGATAATCCTCACACTATGCATGTACATAAATAGGTATTTGTTTTTAGCACAACATCCTTCTCAGAAAACCATTTGGAACCTCCTTTCAAATAATTTTCCTACCAGATATTTCTTTTTTTTTTTTTATATATAATGATGAGTGTTAATGCAAATACAGTGTAAATCAAACAGGGAAATCTCTCCAGGATTAGAGTTGCTGAGTGCCCAGCCTAGGAAATCAGCTATAGTAATACCATCGCATCCCTAAGCTGAAGGATAGAACCTGGCAGTGCACATAACATATGATAACAATGAACTGCAGATTACCACCTTCTCTGCCCTCTTTACTGACTATTTATACATTGGTGGCTTGCCTAAAAAAGCCTGAAGCAACCTGACGCGCAGGTTAGGAATCCACCATATTCATTACAAACCTCCATTTCAGATGTACTCAGTCCGCAAGGCTTGTCCTTCTGTTTGCCACTGTAGTGAAACACAAGTGATTTGAAAAACAGGAGAGGTTCCAAAGACCTTCCGTCTTAAGTGTTCCAAACAACAGTTTGGAAAAACTTCATTGCCACCGGTCTTAAAACAATTAATTCAGGTATTTACAAATTTTAAGTAGTCCTTTTTCCTGTGCCTGTTATTAACTGTTTCTTATATATCATTCACCTCCCATAGCTTCAGTTACTTTTGGCAGGTGACGAGCTGATGGTGTTTCGAGACTTTCTTTGTAATTCATGGAAAGAAATAAAGGTTTCATTATCCACACACAGGGTCCTGTGGAGGAGCTTAGGCACATACCAGAGAGAGAGGTAAAGATGTTACATCTCTCCTACTGCAAGGCATGAAGGCCAGAAATCCTGAAGTCAAAGTGCCTGCAGACACTCCTTCCTTCCCTGCCCATGCTTTCAAGGACAGGCACCAGCTGTGCTCCCTGGCACTGGGGATGGGACACTGTCACCAGAGCAACCAGGATGGAGTGCTAGTTCCCGCCTGTGTCAGGGTGCTGCTGGCTGCATCCAGACAAAGCCCTCTCCTTCCAGACTGCCCAGTGCCTGGGTTTAACTAGTTAGAGTGTATTTCCCAGCTTGGGTCCTAGAAGGAGATGTTACACGGCGCCTTTGTGCACTCCCACAACAGATAAACTCAGTGTGGTTTTGTTTTTTCTTCCTCTTCCAAAATGCTGTGAGAGTTACTGTGTGCTGCAGAAGTCTGCTGTGGTGCCTGAATTGTGCCCTAGATCCTGTGCAGTGCTAATACTGGAGGAGAACATGAAGCTCTTGTAAAGTCAGGGGAAGTGTGATGTGTCTTTGCTAGAAAAAAGCCAATTAAAAGACATCATGGTATAGCTCAGTTAGGATGACTGTGTACTGCTACCATAACCAAGGACCTTTAGTCCCTCGATCTCAGTGATGATCACCTGCCAGTGCCATTGGGAATGCAGTAATGTCATGGAAGTGAGACAGATGCAGCAAAAAACACCGTTTGGAGGAAATTACAGTAGGAGAGGAACACAGGTGTATCTCTGCAAAAACACACGCATTACATGGCACCAGCTATTTGCACGCAGAGCAACTCACCCCACCACACCGGCTGCTTCCCAGCCCAGTGTGGGCCTGACTGCTGACAGTGGAGCAAAAGCCCTCCTGCCACTGGTGCTGGCTGCTGGCACCTAGTACACTGGTGAACCTGGCATCAGGAAGCGCTCGTGACTGATCAGTGTTTGTGCTTGGCACGCTTACAGCCCTGCCAAGCCAGCTGTTTTCATCCCGTCTCTGCTATTTGCTCTCTCCAGCTCATTAACTGAGGGTCAACGCGGACAGCAGTGGTACGGGGCACAGCTCCACGCGACCACTGTGCTGGTCTCATGTCTCACCTGCTGCAGGTGTGGAAAGGAGCTGTGTCGCCATTTGAGAAAAAAACCTGCTTGAAAGGTTTGTTTTAAACTGACCAATTGGACTATTCCCTTCCATGTTACATTTAACACCTCTCATTGGCTGTAAAAGTTTCTCACGAGGGTGTCTGTCTCTTTAAGAGGCGCGTATCGCGGGCTTTTTGCAGGCTTTTGGTGCTCCGACAGCATCCCGTACACTTCCTGCTTTGCACTCCGAGGGGCGCCGCGGACTTGCAGCTTTCTCTCCGGGAGAAAGGCTTCCAGACTCGCGGCTTGGCTCCGGGGACCTTACAGGCTGTCCCTCCTCGGCTCGAACCTCCAGAGGAACCCGCCTGCTCTGCCTGCCGCCTGCGGCTACGGCACTCCGCGCTGCCAGAGCTGTTGCCGGGGGAACCCCCCGCGCCGCTTGGGACAGACTCCCTGTCGCTGAGACGCCGCGCCCCGGGGCTGCTCTTTCCCTGCTGCTAAAGCCGCTACTTCTTGCTGCTTTTCTTCAACCCGCACACCAAGACCGGTAGGAACAGCTCACTTGCAGTTTGCACGTTGGATCCCCGCATTCGTACCCACCGCGACTCCTTTGTTCCACTCCACGAAAGCGTCCACGTGGCCGGCGCCATTTTGGACTCTGCGCAGTACCGTCCCCTTTCTCTCTCACTCGCGTTTAACCCTCGCTTCTCCATCTTGTACAAAACCCTCCAATTTTGCATTGTTTTTTTCCCTGCGTATTATATATTTTGTTCTAGTTTTATTAAACTTTGTTTCAGTTTTCCAAATGTTCAGAGGTCTCACAAAATCTTTCTTCCTTTTCCTATCTCAGCTTTTTAACCCTTTCTCTCCCGGTGCAGGGGAGAGGGGTTTTAGGGATAGGAGAGGACACGTCCCCGTGATTGGCTTGCCTCAGCCAACCGGTGACAAGCTGTTTCTCCCCCCTCTCCCCTCTGCCACCCCCGCCTACAAGGGAGCCATCCTGCCCCTCCTTGGCTCCCCAGGGTCAGGGAGGGACTGGGAATAAGCAGCTCTAGGAGCTGGGGCAGAGGCATCCCTCTCCCCATCTGCTGGAGGCTGGATAAGATTTGCTATAACCTGAAACTTCACTCTAGGGACACCAGGAGCTGCACAGCAAGCTTTAGTTACATGCAGATAAGCCAGAAGTCACATTAAATTGTGCATGAAGTAAAAACTGACCCCACGGTGGAGGTGGCAGGGTGGGGTGGCTGACCCAGCCTTACTGCAGCTCTTTAGCTGCATCCTAATACCACGGCAATTTCCACAGTCTCTAGCACCACAATCCCTCCTTTGATGTGACTCAGTGATCTTTTCAGGCAGTTTATTCCACAACCTGATCTTCTTTAGCACTGAGAAAGGTTTATACCTGACCTGAATCTCTGCTTCTTTACACAGAGCTGATGAGACTTCATTTTATCCCTCACAGTTTTGGGCAAGAGAAACTGTTTTTCTCTCACTTCTTTTCACATTTTGAGTGTTTGTACAGCATTATTATCTTCCTCCAGATTTACTGAAGTGATATGAGAGAGGAAAGAGAGGGCGTACCAAGACAGGGATAGATAGAGATCTCCATAGTATTTTATGGGTGAAACTGAGCATAGTATATATAATATAGTATGTGTATGGGTCTATATTGAGTTAAATACATGTAGGAGGATGCTTACGTTTATAATCAGAACAAAATATACAAGCACACAGAAGCACAAATTAATTTCCGTCACAAAAATTCATCATTAATTAGTTGCTCTTTCAATGCTACAAAGAAATTCTTTCCCCTGAGAAAAAAAAATTCTGAATTGTCTCTAAATGCAGTCAAGCTTCAAGTAGAGCAGAGCCGCTGTGAGAGAGGATCTAGGAATGGTTTTATTCCTTTACATGCCCCTTACTGAGCTTTGTGACCCCTTTTTTCAGAGCAGCTGGTGCTAGAGCAGGATACTGCTGTAGATGCCTCAACAGCCTTATCCTTTATGTCAGGCTTTATCTCTCCTTTACCTAATTTATACATCCTCAAGAATACAAATATTATCTGAATGCATAGTAAAGGAGTCACAGACCATAGCAGTATCAGCTAGCACAGGAGCAGAAGCCCCATAGTCTCCATTACCCTTTTGTTGTAATATCTTTAGCTCATCTCTGTGCTTCTGCAGCCTGTAATACTGGGTCTCTCTAGAGAGGCACCCTACCAGACATCACCTACCCAGTGCTTCCCACAGGCATGGGATAAGTGATGACAACTTTGGCTGCTTCTCACAGAGGTCCTAATCACACAGATGCAGGGGATGGCACTGCCCTCACATCTCTGCATAGCACGGAGGACTTGTACACAGATACTTCCTAACAGGAGAGTTGAGCTCAGAGCCACACTTAAAATATGGCTCAGGCATAGACTGGACACTTGCTACACTGCTCTGTTGGGCTTGTGCAGGCTGCAAATTTTGTGTGACCAGGCAGGGCATTGGGTTGCAGGTACCCAAAAGTCCTGCGTCTCCCCCTGGGTCCAGCTGCTGACCCATGAGACCTCCAATCACCTTTCCTCCACCTCGCACAGCTCACCGCCAGTGCCCCTCTCCCACAAAATTTGTGTCTATCTTCTTAGTTGACCTTCTCAGATTTTGCACTGAAATAGGTCATTGTCATGCCATCCTCTGTGTATGAGGAAAGATTCAGTGGTTTTCATTCTATGAACGATGAAATGCATTTCAGAGCTTGAAAACTGCTGCAAAACCAGCAGCCTTCCCCATCATTTAATTTTCAAAGGCACTTACAGAAGGCAGTGGCAACGCTGGCCGTAATCAAGAGGTCTGTGCTTAACAAGAATAAACTAATTTTTACTGCCTGGGTACGTGAGAGCAGAAAACCCTGCAGAGAGCAGATAGAAATGCCCACTGGTGTGAGTGGATCTGCCCCAGTGGGACAGATCCATGATGCTTCCCGTCAGCTTTACTTCAGTCTAAATGTATTGACGAAAAGAGCTGGTCTCTTCAGTCTCAATAAGCTTAATTTACCTGTTCCTCCAGCAGCAAGTTACTGTTTTAGATGATGCTAACTAGTTTTCTTTAACCCTAAATGGCAAAATGATCAGTGGGGAAACCTGGGAGAAAAGTAATTATTTCCAGCTATTGGGAGTCGTGGTTCTGAGGGAATCATTTGCCATGTTTGGAGCTGTGGAAGGGAAATGGGTGAGAGATGGCATTTCCAATCACCAGCTTCTGAAAGGCAGATTGAGCGCAGCCTGCCTGTTAAAACCTGCTGAAGACTAAAGTATGCAGAGAAGAAAGGAGGAACCATATCATTTGCAGAGCGTGCCATGTATTTTCTCTCCCTCTCTTTCTGCCTCAGCAGCCTTCTCTAGCCAAATACTGAAATACAATCATTCCTTCCGAGAACACAGTGAATAATTATTTTCTAGACAAATTCAATCCTGGGAAAGCCACTGAAATTAATGACCTAGTAACTGGTTGAACAAAGTCCCAATTAACTTTATGGCTTAATAATCCGAAGTCTGCTATTAAAATTTTCATCAAAGGATGCTGGCAGAGAAAGACAGACTTTTTATAGCAATCATTGCATGAGACCACTCCCTTAAAAACATGCTTTTCAGTAACCAGGATGCTTCTCTGGCTGGTCAGAGCTTGCACATCACTGCCACTGCCCTTCACGTTTGTGCTTTGGCAAGCTGCTGCTGCCAGAGCGTGGGCCGGCCAGCAGCGTGGTGTGCAGGGCAGATGGCTGGTGGTGTCAGCCATCCCCGTCCCTTCTCCCACAGCAAATGTCAAATGAGGGAGAACAGGGAAACAGATTTGACTTACAAAACTATTTCTGTTTGCCTTCTGTGGAGCCTGGTACCTCTGCCTCCTCTCTGCTAGTAGCTTGTCTGTGTTTGTTTGCTTTTTCTGCCTTCTGTTCCTTCCCCGCATCAAGAAGAAAGATGACTTTTCAGACCTGAACTGACACTGCACCTAATTTATTACCTGTGTTCTTCATTGACAAGAGTATCTGCATTTGTGCATTTTAAATATTAGTTCTCTATTATGTATCTATGGTATTTTCCTTTAAATTTTAAATTTATCTGTCTTAAGTATTTCTTTTTCCTAAGGTTGATAGATTTCTCTATGATTTTTTCTTACCTGCATTTCTGTTGTTTGTACAATGGTAAATATAGTCAGGACTGAAGGAAGAGTTTGGCTACTTCAGGAATGGTTTCAGTACTGCTAAAAGAGTTACTGAGAAACAAGTTTATATTTGATATGATTCCATATTAACAGAGGTTGAGCTTATGTGAGGGCAGTCCCAGGCTCGAGAGTAAACAGACAAACAGTCCCTATGTAAGTAGTAATAAGTGTTTACAACATTGCTCAGATATCTTCATTGTTCTTAGCTGTACTTTTGCAATACTTCTGTTTGCTTAATTTCCTTTTTCTACTGTAATCTTAATGTAGTCATAATGGATTTGATTATATGTTGTTGCTCTTTCTTGGCTTATTACAAACTGCTGGCAAACAATCCAGAGCTCGAAAGCGCTCCTGCAAAATCAGCTGTTTAACACCACCAAATAACAAACACACTCGTCCTAAACTAGGACAAGTAAACTTGTAAAAAAAAAACCAGTAAACTTGCACAAAACCTCACAGCCCATTTCTGCTTCTGGGAGGCAACAGTTTCAACAGAAGACCTTCAGTCAGGTCTTTGAATCCTGCTGTTGGTTCCTACTTCAGTATCACATCAAACAAGCGGCTTATTTTCAATATGAAGGTCCTCAGAGCCTTGCCTCAGGAGTAAGGATTCTCACCGCATATGTGCACACATTTTTGTTTCCATCTCAGGGTCAGCCTGCTTTAGGAGGCTTCATCATTCAGTTGCTAAACAAGAGTCTTCATGTTTTTTCTGTTATCAGAAGCATCCACAAAATCTTGTGGTGACTTACCTGCAGATCCAGCCTGATACGCTGCAATGCCAAAAGAGGACACTCTGCCCATGTTCTGAGGGGGTGAAACCCCTTCCCACCTCCATGGTGAGCGGTTTCATCATGGGATGAGAGCCCAGGGTGGAATTTGGCTTGCAGAATCTCTCTGTTTAGATACTTCAGTATAAAATATATAAATATATTTTTATATATATATATGTAATATATATATAAAAAAATATATAAAATACTCAAAAGCAAAGAGCAAGCCAGAAAACATCTCTGTAGTGTTCTAGGCCATAAGACCTCCGTAGGACCAGGGTCTCAGGGGCTGTTTAGCTGTCAATACCAATTATGGCAGTGTGAAAGAGGAAACTGAGAGCTCCCAACTCTCACAAGATACAAGCCAGGAAGATGCCTATTTGTGAGCCAGTGGGTAAGAGAGATGCCAGCACTGGGAGCTGTAGCAGCCTTGTGAAAAATCCAGCTCTTAATTTCCTTTGCATCTTTCCAGGCACCCATAACAAGCTCTTATTCGGGGCCAGAGGCAATAATGCTTTAAAACCTGAGATATTTAATTTTTTTTTTATAGTAACTAAACCAAAATAAAGCATTTATTTATTAGTTTCACTGCTGAAACAACTTTGACACCTCCATCACATTTATCTGCTATCCCTTGTCTTATGCTTGGCTTGTAAGCTCTTTCGGCCACAGACAATTTCTCTCTACAGTGTTCCTGATTGCCATAGTAATAAGAAAATAGTAATTATAATCTGCTGGTGTTTGTTCGTAGTAACAGATAGACGCTGAGTGTGACCTCAAGTGAACAAAACCACCATGTCTCACTTTTAAAATTCTTACATTTGAACTAATTATTCATGGAGTCATTTTATGTGTACACACATGATTTAGACTTGCATCCCTGTGGAGGACATCTTGCAAGCGCACTGAAGTTTATTTGGTAAAACACGAGTGTATGTACTCCTACTGCTGAACTGATGGCTGCCCAGTCACAGCTGGATGACTCTGTACTGATTAGATTGAGGGGTATTAATGCTAACCATTTTCCTAACCTGCTCTCAGTCATACTGAGTCTGAGCAATGGTCTAAACTATGTGACTGTGCTCCCTGGAGCAGAGAGCCTCCTGCTAAAGGGACTGGGATTATAGGTCCAAAGAAGGATTTCTTCAGCCCTACCTGCCTTCCACAGCCGATGCAAAATTGCACGAGAAAACCCCAGCACATTGATTTTACAGATACGGATGTGTTTTCCAAACAAATCCATCCAACCATTTCAGTTTTCCCCAACACTAGTCTTCACCCGAGTTACGTTGTGCACCACATGTAAATATTAAAAAGTCACCTCACAGCAGGCAGAAACACGAGACACAATTGACCATCAGTAAGACAGACATATAGGAGTTCAAGAGACCCAGAAGGTTTCTCACTATTTAAAATACTTTTGGAATAGAGGTCGGGCATACAGTCACTCTGAAAAGACAATTGTCTGGGTCCCAGGGTCTGAGCATACCAGCTACTTCCATATACAACTGGCACAACCGAATACTGGTGTGTCCCTATAAACCCTAGAAAATCTTTAACACATAAAAATGGCAAATGTACCATGACCAACTTTATTTTGCAGCGTTTGCAATATCTGATGCCTTTGTCACCACCACCCAGTATTTTCTTACCAAGGCCATCTCTAAGATCTGCAGAAGCTGTGTTTACTTGCTCAGGCAGGAGATCTAGCTGCACCGTTTGAGGCAATGCCTCAATGGCTCTGCAGAATGCTGCATTAGGTTCCGGTTTTCTCCCAGGTGAAGTTCAGACTTGGGTTTGACCTGCTCTGCCAGAGGGGTCACCAGCTCTTGTTCATGACCAGAGGAGTTGAAAACAGTAGAAAACTTTGTTATCTCTTGCAAGAACAAGATACAGAGATGCTGCAGGCCCACTTGCAATAGAGAGCTTACCTTTGGAGGTGTGACTGTCCGAACAGTGTGCTCTGTCCTCTTTATGCATGCATGGTCTTATTCTTCACATGACTGAGGGTAGATAAAGACCAGATGACCCACTTGGCTTATCTTTGCCCAGGTGAGACCAGAGCAGCTCATGGACCTTCACCCTACATGGGGTAAAATTCTACTCATTGACAATGGAAAAATTGAAGCTTGTTTCAATGAGATTGGTATTCTTTCACTGTGGTTTCCTAGAATCACAACCAAAAAATTGTCCGTGGAGCTCTATGACTATACAGCAATGCCTACAAATATGCAGCACTGCAAAACTGAAGATTTTCTGCCTCAGATAATTTTGTGCAAATCTTGCCTAATCTATTATTTTCAGTAACTGTCATCTGATCAGAAGCACAGTTTTGCAGACTAAAATGTATAGAATTGAAGGAAGCCAGCATATGCTATTTTAGTGAGTGTATTATCTAAAGTAGGCCTTCCATCTGTTTCAGACCTAATTATTACATCATCTTTATGTAGCTCAATTTACGAGTGAATTATGTGAGTGCTTCACACAATGCGAAAAACAGCTGTGTCATTTTTAGAGACAGAACAGGGCAAAATGTTCTAGACACACTGAATTTCATTTTTCTACTGTGTTTACAAAAATATGCCTTCGTAGCAAATATTTTTCCCACTCCCTTAGTAATACACAATTGTATTTTGAAGAACACACAACATCCACTCAGCTTGCAATAAAATACTGAATATTTTTGTCTGTCAAAGAAAAACTGTGAGTTTAGTGATAAAACCAGCAGTCTCTATTAAAAACATTCAGCTGGTTCATCCTAACCTAGCTGTTGCCAAACAAAGACAGATTAAGATTAATTGCAGTAATTAAACAAAGGGACAGGCTACAGCATTAGTAGCAGCAGTGTCTCACATTCGATGTTCCCAGATACTTTATTCAATAGGAAAACAGAAAATCACATGAGCTCTAGACTATGTTATGCACATTTTCTGTAAGGATTAACTCTTCTCCTGACACTCAGCTACAAGGCATGTACACGTACAGTTTGCCATAGCATATGCTTCTTTAAAAATCCTGTTAGCTAGAAAAAGCAACCCAGATTTAGATCATATTTCTTGGTTAGGTTATAAGCCTCTAAAATAGTTTAATAGGAGCAATTTTTTAAACTATCACTTTCTGTTTTGGGTTTCAAAATTCATCTGACATGTTGTAGTGAAAGGAGAGGTAGAATATAGATTAGGGTCTAGCAAAAGCTCCTGTTTCCAGCAGAATAAGGAATAATCACCATTTTCTACTCACTTTTCCCCTACGCAGTTTTTTACTTGCTTTTGGGTTGGGGTTTGGTTTTGGTTTTGCTTTTCGTTTGTATGTTTGCCTCAAAAGACATGTGCTCTGCCTGCAACCAGTTTTGGTCCCATTGTGGGTTCATGTTACAGTGTCACCGGGCTCACAGCAGGAGACTGCAAATAAACTATGCTGCATTTACAAGGCTGGGCTGCATACCCATTCTGAAAGCCGAGATATTAGGTTTTTGTTTCCTCAGAATGGAAAAAAAAAAGGACTGTTGTGTCTCCCAAAACCACACCCTGCCAGGGTAGAAGGCCGGGTTTAAAAATCATGTTTATATTTAGGATTGTCCAAGGCACATAAATTGCCTTTGGCCAGTAGTGTATGGGCTCAGCATAAATTCTGTGTGCCTCCAAAGCTTCTGCTCTCCCAGGACACTTCTTTCTGCCCTTCCTGCCCCCACACAGCTGGTTCCAAGAGCTAAGCTCTGCTTAGCAAGACATGATCAGAGATTATTTCAAATTAAAAAAAAAAAAAAATCCTCTTATGTCCACTTCGTTGTGGCATAGACACACCTTGTTTTACCAGCATTGGCACAGTTTAAGGCTTAGTCTTTAATCAGTAGAAGACAAATACACAGGTCAAGAAATCAATAGGCAGTTTTTCAAGCAGAAAGGTAGCAGAAAATAAACAGAGCTGCACTCCAGGAAGCAGACACGTATTTACCTCATTTAAGCTTTGAACTGGAGACTGAACCTCATGGTGGGAGGAGAACATTAAAGCACAACTGGGGAGGGGGGGAATGTGTGCCAAGCAAATAATTTCCCATGAATAGCTACCTGCTCTGACATCTCTTGATTGACCTTTTCTAGAGCTAACCCTCTGCTTGTAAATACTGATGCTAATCTTCTTTCAGAAATGTTTCATCTGGGCCACGCATTAATAAACACTACACCAGAGAATGCCTGGAGTCCAGCCATGCACAAGGCCCTGCTGTAAGAGATGGAGATGGGTGAAGAGCAGGAGAAGGATGTTCAGGTACCTTTGTGCTTCTTCAGACACATTTATATTCAGTCAAGCCCTGGTTTGGCATTCCATAAACATTTGGTCACGAAAAATTTAGCTTGTGTTAATGCTCCTGGGAAACAAATGCTAGTTCACAGGCTGAAGTTTACTCTATGAGAAAAGAAAATCTGATTTGGTGGAGAGAACAAGCCCCCTGTAATGGCAGAGTCATCCAGCACAACAGCACAAGTAAAGCAAGGGGATACCTGGTCACATGCCTGGTTACAGATCACAGGAATACCCATTACAAATTATTCACTAATCATCACTTACAGAAAGGGAGTCTGTTGTATAGGCCAAAAGTGAATTGTGATTACAGACTTCACGTCTCCTTAAAGGAGTCTGGTTTGCAGGAACAACCTTCAAGACTCTAATTCTTCAGCTGCTTTCGAAAGCCATAACGTATATGTCACGGTCTTAAACAAAGAGCAAATTACAGGGGGTTGTCCCTCATTGCAATGAATTATTATTAGTTGTGTTGCTGTTGATGAAGGTTGGCAGCCTGGGCTAAACAACTGGAGATAGCTCCCCTCCTTGTAGCAAGTTCTGTACAAATGTAAAATATGTTGTACAAAAAACACAAATTCAGGACTAAATAACTTCCAATCTTGATGCATTAGCACAAGAGAGCGAGCGAAATGTTACTTTTCCTTATTTAGTGCACAGTCATTAAGGAACTTGCACCACTTATCTCAGGCTAAAGGCTTTCTCACCCTTTATGCCAGATGCAGAGTATTAATAGCAGCAAGTGTCACTGGAGGGAAGCGGTGAGTGGGTCTTTGGTACAGCCTGTTGTTGATAAGAGTCTGATCCTCTGTCCAGCTGAAGAGCGAGGCTACAGCTGCCAAACAAAATGCTTTTGTTTGATCTTGTTGCTGCAGCCATGTAGGGAAAGGTGCCAGGTATGACTTTGAAGTAGCCTTTTAATAGAAGATGGCTAAAATGAGAGGTTGCTCTGAGTGGAAACACAGCACACACCAGGAGAGAGAGTTTTGTCAGACATAGGGAGGCTTGTTGTTTACAGAAGATGATGCACGTGGCATTACATAATTGAAGAAAACCTTGGATACTTTTTTGGCTTAGGAGGCATCTGAATTGTAGCCTAATCATTTGTATGTGACATCCCGCAGTCCCTATTAGGAAAAGAAAACAAAAAGTTTGAATTGTACGATAATATTTAAAATCCCAACGGGGACCGTGTTCACCCTATTTTTCCATAGCTTTTCCTTAGACTCCTACAACCAGCAGGATGTTTATGGCAATATACAGGTAAATTATTAACAATGCGGACAGTAATATCCTGATTCTGCTTCCTTCCAATAAAAACAGAAATGTACTTCAGGATAAAAATCAACAAGTCATTACACAAGTCACCATCTAGAGGTACGTAAGAACATGTACTGCTGCTCTTTTAAGTTTAGAGGTTAAATAAACCTGTCATTTTAGGGACTTAAAATAATGTCTTTAGTGCCGCTCAGAATGAACTTGTGAACTATATGGTACATCGATATTCTGTATTTTATGTGTATGTATTTATATATTAGTATAGAGAGATATTTTAAGCAAATTTGCTGTTACTCTATGCAAAGTTTAGTTCAAATAAACTTTTACTTCATGTATTTAAAATGATGGAGCAACTTGTGATTAACTACTGCTGCTCTGTATCTGCTGGAACAAGTGACATCTCTACCACTGCAGCTCCCTCTTCAGAGGGAAAGCTATTAGAACTGACAAAGCAGCTAATTCTTGCTCATTATATTCCAAGCCCTTATGGATGAGGCAATTTTTCACCCTTCTCTGTTGTGATAAAAACTGAGGACAAATACAGCATTATGCTCTATTCAGCCTGTAACTAAAAAAATTCTTGATTTATTTACCTCTGAAGAAAAGCTGTATGCGAGCAAGCATTTTCTCCATCACCATCCCCATCCCGCCCCCCTACCCCATATACCTTTCCTATTATTATTTATATTTAGCATCTTCACTCAGGGCCAAATCTTCAAGACCTTATTTGACTTTTAGCCAATCTTTCTTCCTGCATTAGTCACCACATGAGATTTGTCTGACAAAGAACTCAGTTAAAACTTCACAGAGAGGATGGGCACTAGAATTTCCTGATAAAAATAAAATGCATGACAAACAAGATATGACATAACATTACAGAGGTGCACTGATAGCAAGCCATGAAATTCCTACTACTGATCTTCCAAAACACCAGAGTATATACGGGGTGCAGCTGGAGGCAGGGAAATGAGATGGGCATGGTGAGAGGAAGGCTGGTCTGCAAATAAACTGCTATGATTAGCACCTGGCCACACGCAGCATTTGTGGCTGGGACTCCCACGGTAAGAGCAGTATCATCTGTCACAGAGGCTAATACAAGGTGCTAACAAAGACTGACTTACCCTTTTCGCCACAAGGTCACTCACAGCAAGAACTTGACCCTTCATGCTATTGTAATGTCTACTTTTGGGAGACATTTATTATTAAGTCCTCTAAAGTCAAGGCATTGTGGTAGAAGATCTTTCGATGGGTGAATGCTGTAGTGATTGAGCCAGACTTCATTAAAGGCAAGAGCACAAAGGAAGTAATGAAACTAAACTAAACTAAAACTCCTGGCAAGCTTTGGTGATGAATCTTTAGAAAACCTAGTCTATAAAATAGAGAATTTTAAACACTGCCACCAGCTTTCTGTTCCTTCCTCCTTGTACTGAACCTGGAAGAAGAGGAGGAGAGGGTATTGTCTATGTGGACTCACGTATTGGATTTGGCTCCCTCAGTGGCAAGGTACCACATGTCAGCTTAGGCACAGGACCTACCCCTACTGTTTATACTGTTTTAAATGCAAATAGATTTTTTTCTTATCTTAAATTCCTCCATTTATCTACTGCATTTTAGTTCACATTTATTTTAGTGTGCAGTCGGTTACTGCAGTTCAGCTCAAAAGAGCTAACTTCTTGGGTCTTGCTTGCCCGCTTGAGTCTTTAAAGACTGCCTGTGTGGTCTTCCATGGAGACTGGGAAGAATAAGAAATCTGAAAGATTAGTGTCTCAGACTTACTAAATGTCCCTGCCTTGGATATCCTGAAAATCCTGATACAAGTGGGAGGAATGCAGATTCACACTTCCCCGGATTATGTATTACCCTCAAAAATTCAATTCAGTTCTCTCCTGAATGAATGTACAGGGTTCCTGAAATATTTTCTTTTTTAGATGCATGCAACCTTGCAAGTGGCCAAAGGCAGATCTTGCTTGATCTATCCTTTCTGCATATGCTCTTAAAAAATTAATTTTTGCAGCTGGGGTCTGCAAGTTAGAGCACTTAAAGTTGGGGCTCTACAGCACAAGCACAGAAGAAATAGAAATGGAAACACTTTAGGAGAAAAAGAAAAGCACCAAGAAAGACTCTAAAATAACCAAGAGAATTTAGGGAACGCTGAGGCTCCACCATGGTTACTGAAATACTGGAAAGATAAGTAGCAAGAAGAAGCAGTCAGATCTGCAGGTGGTGCAGATTAGCATTGCTGAAAAGTCAGGGGCACTGTGCTGATTTGCATCAACAGGGACTCAGGACTGTTACTGGGGAGGAACGTGTAACAGCCCTATTTTACTTTCTGTGGAGAATATTGTTTCAGTCCCTCCCACAGTTTGTCAGTGACTGCTCCCTGGTGAGAACATGAAAAAATTGTCAGGTCTATTAACCTTAACAAATGTAAATATGAACCCAAAATGTGGAAAAGTGCTTGGATCTGAAATGAATTTCATTTTAACAGACTGCTGAGTTAAACAGTGACTTACGCAGTCAACACAGCAACAGCAGCCACTGAGAAAGAAAGTTGTTCACCTCTTTTTTTTCAGATTGTCCTTCCTGCCTGTTTCTTGGTTTGGTGGCACTTCATGTAAACAGCTGCATTGAAGGAGGCTGGAGTTGGGTTGGAGTCACTTGTGATTTATCCCTAATAATTTACCTTGTGAATGCAGGTGTTTCTTCTCCAGTCAAGACTGCTGTTTGCAATTTTTCAATACATCTGCAAACAAATCTTACCCACCAACTCACCCACAAAGCTGCTACTAGGAACAAGCCATATGCTCAGTTCTTGTAGCATCTGACTGGAGCCAGGAGCTGTATTCCCTTATTTCTGTTCCCTGAAGGAATGGCATATCCCATGTTTCACAGGGAAAGAGGATTCCTTTTGCCTGTTACAGGTTAATCTTGAACATGGGGAACTGTATGGCATTTCACTAAGAACAATACTGAGAGACAGTTTGGAGCGTGACTTAGTTTGGGATGGAGTCCATAATGTCCAGATTTCCCATGAACAACCTTGCAATAAAAAGAAGTAATTGGAAAGAAATTTATCCCACATTTCCATGGCTGGACCTATACAGGAGAGTCTGAGGGAATCCACTGCACTGGGATTGGGATGTCAGCAGCTCTGTGAAGTGGCACATTTCTCCTTGTGAAAAAGCTTTTCCAAAATTGCTTCCTGCAAGAACCACTACCCTGGAAGCATTGGGGTGGGACTGGAGGAATAATTGGAGTAGGGAATTCTTCCTTGGCAGATCCTTTGCATTTTCTGCCAATGTACACACACATGCCTGCAAGAAACGCTGGAGAAGGTTCCGCTAAGAGTCAGTCTGTGCTTTGGGCTGGGCAGTACATACACATCAACTTTGCAGATCTTCTGCAGCTTAAGGAAGAGAGAAGCCAGTGTATGGCTAATGCTCTCAGGTTCATTTCTCCGAGGTCCAGATTCATACAGAGACTGAAAGCTGTGCACTTCAATGTTTAAGAAGTCAGAGGCTGGGCTCTGCTTGCTGTTCCCGAGGCTGAATTATGCGCTGAATGGGAGAGGACTGTCAGGCTCAGGCCCATGGGCTGCAGAAGCTGAAGGTGTTACAGCCGAGGACTGTTCACTTTGCACCTACCTGTGCCTCTGCTGCCCTCCTCCGCATCAGCAACATGGCACACAATCCTGCATCTCAGCAACTTCAGTGCCAACCTGGTGTCCTCTGTTAAACTGCTGGGGAAAGGGGGATTGAGTTAAGCTGAAGGACTGGGCACTTGTGCTGCTGCGGTGGGCCGACCGGTCAGCTCTGTTATAGTAGCAATGCCCTCCAGCCAGCTCTGTTAGCCCTCCAGCCAAGGGTATGCAGAGTGGAAGCAGCCCACCAGAGTCTGTCAAACCCTCTGAGTGCTGGGGCTGCGGCTGAAAACCGAGAGTCCAAACCTGGAGATAGGAGATGCTGAAAGCAGATGGGGGAGAGAGAGAGAGGCTCAAATTTTATCCTTCCCCTGGCCTGATCATCAGCTGTGAAGGTGAGTTTCAGCCTCCAAGATTTGAGGGCTCAGGCATATTAAGGCACTGGCAAGTACACTGCTTCCTCATACTACAGGGCAGCAAAAGAAGACCGAGGATTCTCTTTACTTTACAGCCAAGGGTACTTGCCCAGACACCAGGCTTTGAACTTCTGAGTAAGCAAAAATAAAAAAAAAAAAAAAAAAGGGAATTCAGAAGCTATAGGAGAGTTGCTTTTATATGCAAGAATATTTATGAACCATTTCCCTGCTATAGTGACACGAATCTGCTCAGTGGAACAAAGGAGTAAAACATGACTAGGTTTGACAGAACAACTTTAAAGGATACATGGACATTAGGTTCCTCTAGCTCCATTTGCATTTGGATACAAAAAACTATAGTTTTTACTGTTCTTCCATTAAAAAGAAACCGTTTAAACTTCAATGGAGATTTGCTTTTGTTTTTGAGCTTTCTTCTGGTTTTTGATTTCCCCGTCAGAGATAAAATGGATAGCCCTTCATTTTATTTAGCATGAAATGAATTACAAGAAAGAAGGACCTGTAGGAATAAAAAGTCTTCAGTCTGTACAGTCGTGTAAGTGTAAAGTGTACTGCAAGGCAGAGTGCTTCTGCAATTTTCCTACAAATTTCTAAAAATGGACTCTCAGATGAAGTGAGCCATGAGGCTCTGTGATTTAAACAGTTACATTAACACACAATAAAAAGTGCAAAGGTACAAGACAGTCCTGTCTTAATAGAAAAAAAAACCCGCAGAACCTAGAAATGCATAAAAAGACAGTAAATGAAAGATGGGATGACATACCTGGAAAAGGCAAATCTAGACTGATTGCCGTTTGAAAACAAATAAAGGCTCCTGGTTGCAACTAGAGCAGGAGAAGGGAGGCAGGAAGAAATGAGCAGAAAAAGGAAGGAAGGAGGGATCGTATGCATTGCAACGTGCAGTTATTAGTGCATGGCTAAAATACATCAGAGTAAATGCGAACTGATACCAAGATGATAATTTACAGTACAGAGGTATACAGAACATTCTGTCGGTATTTGGTAGGAGAGAAAACTCATGTCTGAGTCATTCAGAAAGCGCTGACAGTCTGTTTATAATACCTGCATCTGTCACACCACACTTCGTTGTTAATTACACTCCCCTTGATGGGAAAGAAGATTATGTACAACCCCAGGGAAAGATGTACTCATATGAATCTGTTGGCAACATTCAAAGACCAATCCGCTCAGAACTTGCCTAATTCACAAAGCAATAGAGCATACAGTGCCAGCGAGCCACATCCCATATATAACAAAGCTAAAAAGAAAGGAGGGACATACTCATCACTGACAGACCTTTGATAACTAAGTAAAGGAAAAGAGTTGGAAATTGGGGAAAATACGTAACTAATGCCTAAATGACTCTTGGGCTGCATGCACGTAACCAAGGCTGTATCTTAAGGATCTTGATTTTTGGCTTTGGGTGCAATTTTGAACAAATGTAAAGCATAGGACTGTTGATACTGCAAGATTTTGTTTGGAGGTGGGATGGTAAGAAACTTGGTGTTTAGTTGGTTTGCACTGCAATGTATAATTTAGTGTAGGTTTGCTCAAAACTTGGCCGTATTTTGAACTCAGGCCAAAGCGGCAGTGTAAGGCTTTGAACCCTTTGCCTAGACAGATGTTCCCACCTCCAATCTTATAGAATGAGGGGGTGTTTGCTTTTAGAATGAACATTTCACTCAATTTTCATCTTATTTTCCCTTTGTACAACTATCTGGTTGCACACATATAGCTCAAAGAGTATAAAGAGGAAGAGAATAGAATAAACACCTTAAAATGAAATCCTGCTTGTTGAACATCTAGCAGAAAAAAACCCTCACACAACCTTATGTCTCTAACTTCCATTTGAAAAGCACCTGTCAGAAAATGCCTATCCACAATGGAGAAAAAAAATCATTTTTAGCACTCAAACACACTGAATCTTAAGACTGAAACATATCTGTTAATATTCTGCTATTCACTCTACTTTGAGGCAAACTCCACTGAAAACAAGCTATGATACTTTGAATTTAAACTGAGCACTAAACGCTTATATCCTAGGCTGTCCATGTAGCTCAGCCTTGGAAAAAAGATATGAAGAATCAATAGGATTCTATGCTAACAGCTTAGAGTAGTTTGTGCTCTTCCACTGATAGCATCAGCATAATGGTAGTGCCAAGGAAATGACAAAGATTTGAACCTTTGCAAGACAATGATCATACTGACTCTTGTTTAGCAGGAAAAAGGAAAAAAAAAGGATTAAGGCCTCATGATTTTAGCAGTACAAGCAAAATGGCACATTACAAAAGATCTTTACCAAAATAAAAAGGAATAAAATTGGAAACAAATATTACTGCAGGACTAAAACCTTTGCATAGACTTTGGACATTTGCGAATCAGTCACTCGAGTCTTGTTCCTCCTCTTCTATATATCCTGTACTAACATTTCCAAAAAACAGCTTAGAGGTGCAGCTACATGGTTGTCACATTTTCCCATTTCAAGGAGACACCAACGACTACCACTTCTGCTGTTTCACCTTTGCTGCCTGTCTGTGAGGGCAGGTGGTTAGTTCATGGGTGGTTAGTTCGTGACTTGAGCCCTTGAAACAAGACATGTGTTGTTCCTGTGGTAAAACACCAAGCTGTTTCCTACACACCAGGTGAACATGTAGCGTGCATGTCAGAGCCTTACGCCTTGAAAAATTAGGGAATTGGCCAGGAAAATGGGTATATGCAGATAGGCACCTGCCACACACGCCTTCTGTACTGTAGTTGCACAAATGCCAGTACAACATTTTACAGCGTTATTTTCATCTCAGATCCCCACCACCCCATACGGAAAGGGTTCCTTGTAATTATGCTGCAGCTTTGTGGATTTGCTCTGGTTTATGCATATTGCATCTGAATTAATGTACACAAGCTAATGGGGTGTGTAAAGCGTCACAGAGAAGCTCAAACATCCTGCTCACACCCTGGGACTATAGTCTATTTATTTACATCCCACAGCCTACTTGTTTGTGACATACCGGCATAGGAGCTTCATGTTCTCTCAGGCTTCTGTTTGCACTGTGGTCCTTATTGTTCCTCTTCCCTTCTTTACTTGCAAAAGAAAGCTGTGGCATCTTCTATATTTCGTGTCTTGCCTGTAAGATTCATGGCCCTACACCACATTTAGAGAGTTTGAGCCCAGAGCTGATCTTCAGCTTGTCAGCTACTGCCCTTCAAACTGTCCTCTGAGTAACTCTTAGTTGGCAAAAAAGACACATCCTCAGAGAACTTGTCCGTTCTGGAAGACATCGAAAGATAGAGAATCCAACTTGCCTGATAATTTGTTTCAATCACTCCTACCAGAACAATGTGGGTTTTGCTTTTAGTTTGAATTTGCTGTCCTTTAGCTTCACATTCATGGTTCTTTCTGTGCCCTTTCTTGCAGACTGGATAGATGATTCACTCCCAGTACTTTCTCCCTGGGATGTGAGCATACTGTAACTAAGGAGTTTCTTTTCTTACGGATTCATTCTGTAGCGCCCAGCACCAAATGCATTTTCAGCCTTTATATAGTGCTATATGAGACAATGCTCCTTGGAGAGAAACAAGTTAGAGCACTTCTAATCTCTTTTATTTATACAGTTCTTCTTTTATTTATACAATTAAACATGTTTATCACCCAAAAATTTTGGTAGATTGCTCCCTGGTTAACTATCCTTCTTGACTGCTTTTTGGAGTTTCCTTGGCCTGTCACAGTGTGCTGCTACCTGGAACAACACACCAGTACCGCATCACTCTGCAAGTATTAATTAAAAGAGACTAATGTTGAATAACGTAAATGTATTCATTATTCCAGCCACTCTCAAAGAGAAGTCTGCACCACTGCTACCCACACTGGTGCCCAGAACTCCTTTCTGAAAAGTTTAAATAGGTGGTTACATCCTTCAGGGCATTTTCAGTACTTACGCTGAGTGACATGCTCACTGTGATGGCTTAGGCTAAAAATTATGTTGTCTGAGGCACAATTTTTCACTTTGGGCATGTAAGATTTCAGAGATAGCAAATGGGTGGAAACATGCTTTCCCTGAAATGACCTATGTGACCCTTTTAGATTTCCCTGTAAAAGCCATCAGACAGATACAGCTTCAGAGCAGTTCTCATTTACCTGTCAAAGCCCAAAGGTGTAGCAGCCTGTGTGGCCAGGGTAAAGTTGAGGGTGCTGGCAATGCCAGCTGTTTGCTCTGGCTCCAGAGCTCTGAGGACATAGGTCTATGTCTGCTGAATTTTCTCTCTCAAATCAGCCCTCAGCCTTGCCAGGTGCCTGCAGGCAGGTCTAGCTCTGGAGGGCAAGGTTGTCCTTCCCCTAGAGAACACATTTGCAGATTATTTTTTAACCAGCTTCACTTTATTAATCCTGCTTACAGGGCAGGTCACCACCCAGAGTTACACCAAGAAAATGGAGAGGGCAGAGAACTGAAATCAAGAATGTGGAAGCTGGTGGGAGTGTCTTTAAAAAGGTAATAAAAAATTATGCTAGACAACAGGCAGTTGTCTGCCCTGTGCTTAGGTTTATCAGCTGTACCATGAGTCACTGTGAACATCAGAAGAGCTTACACACAAAACCACTATAACTTTATTCTAGCCAGACAAAACGTTTCATTCCTGATGACAATGTTGAAAACACGAGTGTATAAACAAAGAGAACACAAAGTCTTCCTGAATAGCACCTAACATTTGATATCTTTCCTGACTGCTGCTTGGGCTCTTTGAAGGGTTGAAATGCTAGTTCTTAGATTTAAACGTTAGTTTAGAGACTTACAAAGTTAGTTTTAGCCCCGGGGACAACCACCTGAAAAATAAAGAACAGTAAGAAACGTTTTTGAAATCACTGTTTTTCATAGCATGTCATGTAATTTTCTTCAAATGTACATTTGTTGCCTTCATCTAAACAATTCCATTGTCATAAAATTCAATTTGATATTTAAAATGGTATTTATAATTCTAAAAACTTTTCTTTTTCAATCAATCCATTAAAATCTTCATGTGTGCAACTGAAACTACTTTTACTTGACCCCCTTGCCGTGGGGAAAGAGCTTGCGTGCCCTTGTGAAGTTGAGAGCTATGCTGGTGGTGGCATATGCCTCCGGTAGGGTCTCCCAAGCCAGACAGGTCTCAACTGAAGGGTCAGACAAAGTGTGTCCACGGGCAGGATGGGCTCACTAGCCTTCGGGCAACCATCCTAGGAGAAGGACAACTCTAACTCCAAACCTGGGCAGATGGAGCTCGTTTAGCCCTGTAAGGCCATCCATCTAAGAGAAGGATACTCTAACCAAACCTACGACCTGAGGACTTCGCTGTCACCGTCCAAGCTCGCTAGGCCCTGGCAGATGAACCTCAGGTGTAAAGGGTGGGGCCAGTCTCGCGCACGCTGCGCCTCACCTAAAAAATCCACCGCGCAGGCTTGAAGGGTGTACTCACGTTTAAAGCCTTTCCCAAATCTTCGTCCGCGAAGCCAAGCCATGATGGTGCCTTAAGAGAATTGATATTCAACCCTTTTTTTTGTAAAATGTCCAAGCACGTTCACAAAAGGAAAATATTCTTTCTAGCGCTGCAATTGAAGTTGGATTGCAAAAAAAACCAAACCAAACCAAACGAAACCAAAAGCTTCACAGATATGAAAGAACTATGATGGGAAAGCAGAATATTAATGTATTCCAGAATACAGGTTTGCATACAGGTCACTGAAGTGATCACACGTTGTTCTGTATGCAAGTAATTTGCATCCAGACTTTTGTTTATCTTTGGTCCTTCAGAATGCTTAGTATTTCCTGAACATTACTTTTCAAAACAAAGTTTCTGTATTTCATTAACTAAAGTGTTACAGGCTTTCAGTACGCTAATTCTGAGGCATTATTGTGAAAGAAGGAAGTATCAGTTATTCAAAATGTCTTTTCATCATCCCCATCTCAGCCATATATGTAATTGAGCCTAAAACACAAAAATAGCTTCTGATAAAAGATCTACATTTTCAGGCTTCTTCATTTACAGGGTTTTGGAGATAACCCCCTTGCAAAGAAATTCCTCAACCTTTCCATGCACTCAAGGATGACAAAATGAAAACTGCCTTGTAATTCAAAAAAACATTTGGCAAAAATGGAAAAAAGAGTTTAAATTTTCATTGTACACATTCAAGGCCATATTGTGAGCCATATAAAGCTTCTCTTTTGTATTAAGCAGTATGTGGACTAGGAGATTATTTGAAATAATATTCATTTTCATACTATATTAATATGTAGGTAGTTTTATCTCCCTGAATTAGTATTTGCATAGTCTGTTGCAAATACTATTTTTTGTCAAAATTTGCACTGCTTTATGGTTAAACATTTTTTATATCTTCCAATTTTCCTCATGCAATTTGAGGAATAGTTGCCTTCAAAGTCAGCAAGCAGGCAACAAACTAATGGACTATCCACTACCCACAGAGAGAAAAGGACTTTCGCACTTACCAATAACAACCTAGTTCTAAGTGGACCTTGGAAAACATTATTCACATTGCTATCTTGATGAACTGACCTGGCGTTATGCACTTCATTGCTTCTCAAGCAGTCGCATCATCACTTTCTGCACTCTTATATTTTTTAACCACAAAAAAGTTGTTTTTTTAAACTATGCTACACTTACATTTACTATGGACTCCACTTCCATGCTGTCTTACTCTTGATAGTCTATCATGAGCAACTGAGTTTCTTTGCATATTTTGCAATAAGCCCTATAAAAATTATTGCTGTCTTTACTGAGCCTTCAAATTTATTTTTCCATTTGTTTGGGAAATTGCAAAGCTCTTTCTATTTAGGGAGCATATTGTGATTTACTAAAGAAATTACTGTTGCCATCACTGCCGAAATTATGATCCCTATAAGGATGTTGCTCAGCCAATGAAAAATGCTGTGGTAGTTAAACTCAGACTTAATCTGCCCATTCGGTACTGAGCCAGACCTTAGATACTCTATTCTACACAAACATTATTTGGTTATAATAAATATATGTGATAAAATACTCTTTATTTGCGGAGAGCTTGAATACACAGGCTAATCCTAGCAGTAATTCCTCAAGGTAGACTATAACCTTACAAAAAATACATCTCATACTTTCTTTTTTTGCAAGAGTAGAAATTCTCTTCATATAAAAGTATAAAGAAATAAAGGATTCAACACAGTCTTGGGACACCACCAACAACAAAAATAATATCTCTGTTTTATAAGCTTTGCGGATAGTTTTTGTTAAAATACCAAGTTTTTGCAGGCTGAATTCTACAATGAAACAAGTCTTTACTGATGAGTTAGTTCCTTGTTTTGTTCTGCAGTGGTGTGTTGGGTTTTTGTCTGGTGGGTTTTGTTAAAGGGGGAAGGACTACAGAGATGGCTCCTGTAAGAAGCTTCTATAAGCTCCCCCAGCTCCAAGTCAGACTCACCTCTGGCCAAGGCTGAGCCAATCAGCGCCTCTCAAAAACAGGGGAAAAACCTTTTGGGCAAGTCTCTTGGAGAGCAGTAGAATGTGAGACAAACAACTATGCGGACAGCAAAGTCGGTGAAGGACGGACGAGGTGCACTGGAGCAGAGATTCCTCTGCAGCCCATGGTGAGATGGATGACTGTCCCCACGCAGCTTATGGAGAATAACTGTGGAGCAGATACCCACCTGCAGCCTGTGGAGGACCCCATGCAACAGCAGGTGACTACACCCAAAGAAGGCCATGACTTTGGGAAGTCATATGCTGGAGCAGTGCATCACTGGGAGGATGGCCCTCCACAGAAAGGACCCATGCTGGAGCAGTTCGTGAAGAGCCGCAGCCCCATGGGATGGACTCACATTGGAGAAGTTCATGGAGGACTGTCTCTCGTGGGAGGGATGCCACGTTGGAGCAGAGGAAGGCTGTGAGGAGTCCTCCCCCTGAGGAGGAAGGAGCAGCAGAGACAATGCATGATGATCTGACCGCAACCTCCATTCCTCATCCCCCTGTGCCACCGTGGGGGAGGAGGTAGAGAAATCAGGAGGAGAGCAGAGCCCAGGAACAAGGTGAGGGTAGGCGGAGGAGAAAAGTGTTTTTAAGATCTGGTTGTATTTCTCATTATCCTACTCTGATTTGATTGGTAAATTGGTGGTGGGTTTGTTGTTTAAATTAAATTGATGTTTTCCCCCCAGACCAAGCCTGCTATTTGCCCCTGACCGTAACTGGTGAGTGTGGCCTTCCTGTCCTTTGCCTCAATCCTCAAACCTTTTGTTATATTTTCCCACCGGAGGGGGTAGGAGTGAGCAAGCAGCTGCGTGATGTTTAGTTGCTGGCTGGGTGAGGTTTCAGCTTACCCCTGTGTCCTGGTTAAATCCCAGCCAGCAGCAAAGGACCACACTTCTTGCTCACTCCCTTTGCGTCAGAATGGAGGAGAGAACCAGAAAAGTGAGAAAACTCATGGGTTGAGATGAAGACAGTTTAACAAGTAAAGCAAAAGCTGTGTGGGCAAACAAAGCAGAACAAGGAATTCATTCACCGCTTCCCGTCAGCAGGCAGGTGTTCAGCCACCTCCAGGAAAGCAGGGCTCCATCACATGTAATGGTGACTTGGGAAGACAAACACCATCACTCCAAACGTCCCCTCCTTACTACTTCTTCTCCCAGCTTTATAGGCTGAACATGATGCCGTATGGTATGGAATATCCCTTTGGTCATTGGGGTCAGCTGTCCTGACTGTGTCCCCTCCCAACTTCTTGTGCACCCCCAGCCTGCTCGCTGGTGGGGTGGGGTGAGAAGCAGAAAAGACCTTGGCTCTGTGCAAGCACTGCTCTGCAGTAACTAAAACATCCCTGTATTGTCAACCCTGTTTCCAGCACAGATCCAAAACACAGCCCATTCTAGCTACTATGAGGAAAATTAACTGTATCCTAGCCAAAACCAGCACCACAGAAGAATGAAATAAAAGGTGGTCTTCTAACCAAAGGAAAGAGCCTTAGCAGTATCATCTGGCACTACCTTCCTCCGTTTTGTTTGAGATTTCCCTTTCCTCATCTTTCTTGGTTCTTTACTCCAACAGAGATAATAGAGAATCCTTTATCAAATATGGCTCTAATAATTAACATCCTACCCCTACTACCTCACTTTCTGGAATTGCACTCTGACATATCAAATGCAAAATACCTCCTTCCCTTCCCTGAGAATGTCCTGAATTAGGCATGTTCTTAAATTAGCATGTTCTTTCTGCTTAAAACGGCCTTCCTGGAGGTCAGAACCATTCTAGGATAATTTCAAGATACAGCATTTCCACAACATTTCGGGAAGTATGTATCATAAATCGCATTCACTGTATGCATACCTTACCAAAAGCATAAGACTCTGCAGACACACTAGTAATGCAGATGACAGAGCGCTTTGTCAAAACTACCTTTACTCTTTCATCTGTTTGAGAAAGAACTTCTTGGCATCGTGGTGACCAAAATTAACATAGGAAACATGAAATTCTGTGCATCTTGGCTAGATAAGTCTGTTATTCTATTTTTGTAGTTTTTTCTTTCTGTTGGGAGAAGAAATATTTTTGTACAACATATAAGGAATTTATATTGCATACGTTTTCTCAAACCTGAGATCTGCTTCCCTCAAGAGGATTTCCTCTGAGTAATTGCCTAACTAGTGGTCACTGAGCTGTAATTACTCCAGATGAAACCAACTGTCATCATTCCTTACAATGCAAACTGCCCACAGGCTCCAAAAAGCATTCCCGTTAGTCCTATCTTCAGCACAACCTGCACATTTTTTCAGCTGAAAACAGATATTGATTTGACACAGTGCTGAGATGATGCGATGTATAACTGATTGTACAATTCGGTACAGTATTGGATTAGACTAATGCAGACAGGTTTTCAATCTAATTACCTCTGCTCAGCTGATGGAGAGAGTTGTACCCTGTGCCCTGGCAATTGCAAATACCACTTTATGATAATCTACTTAAACAGAAAGAATCCCTGTGAAAGAGGAACAGGGTGAGTTTCTTCCAAAACTTTTCTAATGTTGCTTGTACTTTTAAAGCAATATTAGTTTTTTTTCTGAATTGGTAAATAAACATCTGAATCCTACCAATCCTACTCATGCAAAAAACACAGAAGAAAACTGTCAATGTTTCCATAATATTTGAGTGTTTGTATCATGTTGGCTGTCTGACATTGCCCCATGAATGCACTCTGGCATGGCTTGTCTTGGCATCGTGTGATGATAAATACTTGAATTGTGCAGCTGGCCCTGGATCCAGACCCAAGACTTCCTCCAGTGTAAGAGTAGCTAACGCATCTCTCCTTCCTCCCTGAACAGTACCTCTTTGATAAGGCATATAGTTACAGACTATCAGCACAAAAACTAGGTGGGAAACATGTCATTAATATCCAGCCAGACAAAGAGAGGAATTCAAGCTCACAAAATGAGCAGGAGACAGAAACTACAGGTAGTCTTTTGTCATGAGTATCTCCAGTTTTAAGAGCAAAGAATTGCCAAAACCCAACAAGATTTTTTTCTTTTTCTTTTTTTTTTAATGCTTTCTATTATCCATTACTTTGCATGGGCACCTAAGTCCTATCACTTTGTTCTCCTAGCTCTTGGCAAAAGGTCAATAATACATCCCGAAACATGTCAGGAAAAACAGGCTCACTTGAGAGTCTTTTGGGTCCATGAATGATTAGGATGTAAAAAGAGTGCTCAGAGACAATGAGGTGATTGCCAGCAAGCTGAACAGCACCTTTGTATCAATACACAAAACAGGAAAAATGGGCACAATTCCCCTGCTCAGACTCTTCTTTGTGGGACAACTCCTTACAGAATCTGTTTGAAACTGAAGTGACTGTAAAATAGACGAGGTTTTTTTGACCTTGAAGAAACTGTCAGGATTAAAGTGGTGTTCACCCAATAGCTCTGGAAAAGCTGCACAATGAAATAGTTTGATTCCTAAAGTGGTGCATAATGTGCTTAAAACTGACCTGCGCACATGAGGACGCAAAGGTGTCAGATACGATACTAACTAAAAAAAAAACCCAGTTTCAGGGAGAACCATGGAAGTCCAGATATGGAATCTTGATGCCAGCCCTTGGCATCGATAGCATATTAATATTGCAAAGAACAGACAGCTGGGTAAGTATGATCCGTTAGGGAAGAGTTCACATGTGCGGGTTTTTTTTAAAAGGATGCCTTACCTTGCAGGTTTAGTGCAGTTATTTGAAGAAGTCAACAAGGAGTTGAATAAGGACGATCTGGCTGATGTAGTGTATCTGTACTTCAGCAATTGCCTTCAGCAATTTTCCTCATGTTTAGTTTCCTTAGCAATTCTAAAAAACATAAAGAAGTAAAGAGTAGGAGTGAGAAACCAGTTGATATGATGGGGGGCAGAAACCAGTGAAGGTCTCCAGTGATGTGTGCAGGAGCCTGTTTTGGTTAACGTATTAATCAATGAACTGACTGTGAAGGACTGCGTGACTTACAAGACTGAGCGCCTGGATAGATCGCAGCGGCTGTAAAGTGATGAGCAATGGACAAAAATAGTTCTAATGTCACATCTGAAATGATGGGCTTTGAGCCCAGCACTAATACTCAGAAGTGAGATTACTCCATGAATTCATCAATATATTGCAGTCAGGGGGAAGAAAAAAGTTAAGCATTAGTAAGTAAAATAGAAAGCAGAATAGAAAGTGTTATCGTACCACTGTATGAATCCATGGTTTGCCTGCATCTTGGAAAACATGCTGTTTTAGTCCCGCTGTGACAGAAATGTTATATTAGAATTAGAAAAGATCCCAAGAAAAGCAAGAAGTATAATCTGAAATGGGAAATGAATTTGATATAAGAAGCAATTGAGCAAGCTAGTATTTCCGAGTTTGGAAAAATGATCATTTTGATGTGATAATGATCTTTTAAAATCATGATTGGCATGGGGATGGTAAATAGGAAGCAACTGTGTGCTGTGTTTTCCACTACAGGAATTGCTTCAAATGAAGCTGCTGGGAGCCAGGTTCAGAACAAACTGAACAAATTGAAATCTTTACCAAAGGGTGCCATGGGATTACAGAGAATTCATAGGATCTCCTTTTGTTCAGCAAGCACCTAGTAAGTGAGAGTGTGATCTTGGGTCAGGCCGTATGTCCAGACCTGCTTTTCAATTATTATGGATTTGGTGTCTTTGTTAGGACCTAGAAAAAGGAAACCCAAAGCAATAGCAAAATGACTAATGAGAAAGAAATAATGCTGCAGATAAATCATGTACAGTACCTTATTTTTCTTTTTATTTAATGCCATGAGTGTTTTCTGAAGAGGCAGGAGAGCTATTGTCACAGCTGGTTCTCAAAGGTGCTGACACAATCAGCAACAGAGGACCATGTCTCAGAGCAGAAATCTGCTGGCTGGAAGCCAGTGAATCACTGATGTCATGTTCCAGGTGTTCTTAAGTGGTAGAGTGAGAAGTTCAGGGCCCTGGAGAATTGGTACAACCAATGGCCCTGCTGTGCACTGTAAAACAGGGAAAATAGCTTGCAGTTAATCAGGACTGTTGCAGGACTTGTCAGTATACTCTATGTAACTGCTTATCAGAAAGGCCCAAAACCTCTGCGCCAGATTCTTAGTGGGTGTAACTCTTAACTAATTTAAGTTAGAGTTTTGAAGTTTCAGAATCAGGTAAGAAGTAAATTTTACTAGAACAGGAAATATAATCACGAAGCCTGACCAGAAGGGAAAATTGCTCCTCTACCTCTTCTGTCTACCATGTATGACTGCTCCAGCTTCACAGTCAGAAACAGTCATTGGCTAGACAGGAATCTGCTCTACTGTCTTGCATCCATCATTTTCACTAGGGAAGAAAAAAAATCTTTTACCTTTATGTTGTCATATCCAAGAATTGGGATCTCATCTAAAAGCCCTTGAAGTCAGTGCAGACTGCCATTGGCTTCGGCTGTCATTGGAACAGGCTCTGAGAATGTAGACATACATCCTGATAGCAAACTAAACAAAGATGTGGGTTAATCAACAAATCAATTAGAACATGCATAAGTTTCACAGTACAGACACCTCTGAAGTTCTACAGGACTGCAGGCATACTGGCCTTCATTCTATTTGTGGCTGTTCAGGTGACTTCAGTAATTCACTGCATGAGGCAACACATCTAAATGGCACTTGATAATGATTTTCTGTATCAGTGGAGGCGTGAAGCAGAAGATGAAATAGGAATAAAAGTGTCCAATAATAATATTTTACAAACAGGAAAGACTACTTTGCACTGTTTATGCCATGTGCAGGTTTTAAAAAATCGAAGTCAATCGCTCTTTCAAGACAGCATGAAATCAAGCTGTACCTGAAGAATAGTGCATTTATTGGGATTTCAAGAAAAAGTGTTCCTGCTCTTACCTCTTGGATGAGATAGACTGTGCAAAATATTCTTACCTCCAGAGTTTCATTGGCATAATCTGTCTGCAACACCTACAGAATATGATACTATGTTTCAGGAATGAGGATTCGGTCTTTTTTATCGGGAAATATTTGGAACATCTTGAAATATGTCATTGTCATATATGTGTCCGTGTGTATGATGGAAAATCTGCTGCTGGTCTCTTGAGATATATCTTCTTACACATAGAAACACTAATTACAGTGTTCATCATAGCATAGAGACATAACCTACTGTGACGTAGACTACTTGGACTATGGACAAGACAAGGAAAAGTAATACAGAAAGAAAAAGTATTTATGTTGTGTGAATAATTGCTGTGAAGAGAAGGAACCAGGACCTGCTGACAAGTTTCATTCAAATCTTTTCCATTGCTGCAGAAAAAGTGCCACAAAGTCACACAATTTACCAGTGCATTATGCCAAGTCACTCCCGTTCTAGCTCAATATTCCTCTTGGCCAGATCCGCTTGCAAGAGATGATATTGCTGACACAAGGGCTATCAGATAAAGAATCCTCCCCTAGAGAGGTCACAGAGCTGAGGTTGGTTAGATAAAGCAAGAGGAGAGAGGAAGTCAACAGCTGAGCTGTAAGAACAGAGGAACTGGGCGTGAATGTGGAGCCAGCTGAGAGAAGGAGCAAAGGCAGGTTGGGTGAGGATGTGGAGAATGGGGCAGAAGCTCACAGGACTTTTTGGAGCCTGAGGAAGGGAAGGCTGATGGAGGCCCAGAGGCTGAGAGTTGGTGGGGTTGGATGGAGGTGAGTGGAGCAGCACCAGGGTTTGTCACAGGGTTTGTGGTCAGCAGCACCGACAGCTGCACTGTCAGACAGAAATCAACACCACAGCAGAGCAGACCCTGCAGGGCAGCCACATCCACTCACAGACTTCCACAAGTGGAGCCATGCTTCTCCACGCTCACACATATGGACCTGCCACCACCATCATGACACAGTACCAGTGTGAGCTTTGGTTCTTATAAACTACGATCAAAAAACATAAGAAGGGTTTTGTTTTAATGTTCTTTAAATGTTAAAAAGCAAATTAAATTTTGGTTGGGTTTTTCTTTTTTTTTTGACTGACAACATTTTTTCTCCCCCTGTATCTCTTAAAGAAAATGCACCAGCATCGTTCTTTGCGAAGATCACAGCAAACAAGCCATATTGGTGGGAAAGACAAGCTACAAAAAAATTACTCGGAACTGATCAGTTCTTGCCCAACTCCTTCACTCCTAATCACACAATGAGAAACTTGTATGGGTTCTGAGAAGCACTCAGGAACCACAAGATCCCATCTACTTCCATGTTCCTATGCAAAGTAGGACCAGAAGCACAATGATGGAGGCAGAGAAAAACCCACCTAAACTCTGGTGGCCTACAAAATTTCCAGTAGCCCAGCTGTTTCCAGTCAGTGGAAGCTTGCAGGGCTGCACCGCACAGGCGACTATGGACAGAGTGTTTGTTAAACCTAATGTACTGGGATCTTTAACATAAACATTTTCGCTCATGTGGGACATCAAATCTCTCAAACAGGATGGTTGTTGCTGTCTGGATGGGAGCCTCCATTGCAAGCGTTCTTGTAACAGCGTCTTCAAGGGGATCAATATGGGGTAGCACAATCTGTTCTGACTATTTCTTACAGTCTGGTCTTACCAACTGGTCTGTGGTCCTACATAATAACTACAGTACATAAATGACCCATTTCTATTTAGTATCTTAAACTATGCATGAAACATCTTCTTTCACACTATGTATGAAGAGTGTCCTACCTATAATCATAGATTTAGAGAATAATTTATGTTGGAAGAGACCTATGAAGGTCATTTAACCCAGGCTCCTGCTGACTCTCCCCGCGCGCCTTGCCCCCCCCCCCCCCCTTTAGTTCACGTTGCTTAGGTAGTTGCTTAGTTAAATCTTGAACACCTCCAAAGACATTTCTGCCTCTGCATTCTGCTATTCAAAACTACCCATGAACAGTTTGGCCTGTTCCTTCACCTACTGCAGGAACTGGGGTTATCACTGGGGCTGCCCCTCAGGATACCTCCACCCAGGGAGTTCACCAACACATTAGAGCATACTAACAGTGCCTGTCAACTGGCCTTGGCACAACAGACAACTGTCTGATATTCCCACCTGGACAGCCGTAGCAATCAACCAGTTGCTTTGCTATGAAGGAGGTAAGAGATCAGCCTATCACCTTGTCTCAAGTCAGTCCATCATCGCACCTGTATATCTATATCACAAGGCATGATTTAATCATTTTATCACAGTTATAGTTTAAATTAAAGCTTGCCACAAGTGCATCATTCTTGAATTTAACCAGGCCTACCACTTCACTGAATGTAATACGAACACACATGTAATGACGGGGTAAGAGAAGTTTTTCCCACTTCAGCACTTCCATGCACTCAGCCATGTGATACTGTCACAATTATGAAGCATGGCTCTATTTATATGTTCAAGTACCTGTCATAGCAGCCTCAGCATCAAATAGCTGCTCTGCTGGTGTGAGCAGATAGTTGCCAAAGGGAAATGTTACAGAGCTCTTGTGAATGGACGTGGCCAAACCTCATGCTAAGCAATATTGCTGCTTACTGTGGAAGTGAAATTAGAACTATTCTGCATCTCTAAAAGATTGCCCCTACAGACATGGATGTCCATCTTGGACATACAGCTACCTCGCAGTTTTAAACCTGGGTTAAACTAACGACTAACTAACAAACATAACAGTTCTGAGAGAGCACCAGCGTCATCTTTTGGTTTACCCCAAGCAACTACTTCGTTAACAAAATAAAGGAAATGTGAGATTGCTAAATCACATAAACTAATCTAGAATGGATGTGTCCCGCATTTCCATTTACTGTAAGCCTCATATACTAACACAGTAATTATTGGTTCTCCAAAAATCCCATCATCTTTTCCACCAGCTTTGTGTTACTGAGCAGAATACAGTGGTAAGAAACTGCGCTTAGGTATTCCTCCTACACACTACACACCATTCTATGGATTTCGCAGGGGTTTTTTTCTTTATTGCTTTCTGTAACATGATGACTTTTCAAAAGATATAGTTTTATTCCTGGCAGTGATACTTTATTGAAAAATACTGCCTGCTGCAATCTTATAATTGACCCTGATTTGGGACAGAACAGTGTTTTCAACATTTATTCTTTCAAATGGGAAAGTCTTGCCATCTTAACGCAAGCGATGCAATTAGACATGACCTTGGCTTAGAGGGTCAGACCTGTCCTGTTCCATTCATAGTCCAGAATTGCAATAATAATAAAATGATCCCTTTATAGCCAAAGGTACTAACAACACCCAGACCAAACCTGTGAAGTTACAGGCTCATCTCAAATAGAAATTCCAGTATTTCCCTTGACTGAGAGATGGTTTCTGCAGTTGCCCAGGCAGGACAGACAGCCCAGTGAGAAGAGAGCTGAGCATGACAGCAATTCAAGTGGAAAAGCTCCACTAACAGCTATTTTCCTAGATCAGGCTACACAGAAAACCAAGGTATGTTCCATACACACATACTTGCCTCAGACCTACTCTCTGCTCCTTACAGATGTTGTCATCCAGTCTCCTCCTTTGTGCCCACAGCAATATGTATATATTGTCCAGAAGTGATCGTGTCATTTGTAGCACTGCCAGGTTTAATCTGCCTGTGGAGGTCCCTGAAAGCATATTTGATACACACACAAAAGTACCTGTTGTTACCTGTGGAGTTCAGTCACATGTACAAGTATTAGCACTTCTACTTCTGTTGAGAGAATTGAAATCAGCAACTGCAGGTCTAGTAAAGGAAATACATTCAGTTAGTCAAAGTTATCAGAAGAGCCCAGTCAAATAGATTTGAGTCTTCAGATAGCCATGAAGCCACATCCTAAACTTCACCTGGAGTTACTTGCTGAGAGTGAAGCACTAGTTGGATGTGTGATGGGACCCTCATTACTGAGAATGTGCCAAGTAGTGGCCTGTATCACTAGGATTTACTTGCCAAAGGATCAGTGCTCCAGGATGACATATTGCCTTTGGAGAAGTCATTAACTACAGACAGGTCATCATCAGGAAGGGATGGAGACTCTGGGGAAAATGCAGATGTTATTAAACATTATTAATGAATGATGACACGTGAAATCTTACCCCTGACAAGGGGTTGCCGTGCTGGCCAGTTTAGTGCAGGTGCTCACCAGTATTATCCTTGTCTGTTCTAAGGTCGTTTTGGCTTCTTGGCCCTTCTTCATAGACTGATCTTATGTAGGCTTTGGGACACCATCATGACCCTGTACCACCTCTGGTACCATTTCTGCATATTGCTGACTCCTGGACTATGTTCTCTCACCAATTCAAGATGTAGCCCATGGGTATCTTCGAAGAAAATAAGATAAACAGTTGGATCTTCTAAAAGCAGTCTAAGGATGGAGGGGTAATTTCCTGTTGCAACTCATTGGGTAGCTCCCACTCATAATGGCCGTCATGACTATAGCACATTTTATCACCCCTGGAGTGAGATAGCAGCATCTCATGGTGACACAGATAAGGTATCAACAGGCTTCAGGGAAAGAGATCGCTCTGTACCCATTGATGTCAGATGATCTACCAGTGCTGCAACACAGCTTTATATTCTGGCTGGAGTCCAGGCTTTGCTACAATTAGCCTATTAGCTTCAATTATGTGAGCCTGCAACTAGCCTGTAGCTACTTTCTCTGTATTTTATCTTGGGAAGAATTTGATCTTGGCTGCCTTGTTCCTGAGGTAGCTTGATTCGGAGTGAATTTTATGCAGAATATTCCTTCACTGGCTGACACATTGCCTGTGTCTGGCAAATCTGGAGTCAGGATCCTCTTTCACATCTCAGAAAATCTGTGATGGTTTCACCTGTGTGCATGGCTTGGGGGATGGTTGTTCGAAGATGTCCAAAAAAATCCTGGAAAAGCCTTAAGTTTCCATCTTACTCCAAGATGAGTTTTATAAGGGATCCAGCAACCCCCAGCTTTTCAGTGTGCATACACTCCTTTGGAAAAAACAGAGTCCCACGAGGCAAACTTTGGGAGAGCTGGGAGAAAGGTCTCATGTTAAGTCACTCACTGGCTGGTGACTCAGACTTTCGCCAACATCTCTGTTTCAGAGTAAGTCTTTAGAGTGTGATTTGGGCCAGTTTAATTAATATGTCTCTGTGTTTTTACCAGAGGGTGAGGTTAACAGCGATGACTTGTGAAGCTGACTGTAGAACAGTAAGGATAAATTTACAGATTTAGACGCTGCAGTGAAAGAGGCCATGGAAGTGCCTGGCCACAACTGTCAATTCTTTGCTCTATGTTAATATATTAACCTTCCTTCAGCGGGATAGAGGCCTAAAGGGCATCCTTTATTCTCAGACAAATTCCTTCTCTCCCCTCAAAATAGCCTAGATGTAGCTGAAGCAACTCAGGAACAAAAGGCTAAAGACTGCTGGAAAGTTGAGAGATGCTTAAGCTAAAAAGGAATTGATTATGAAGGATTAGAAGGAAGCATAGTAGCTCTCCTGGGCTGTCAGCTTAACAGAGCAAACTGTGACCAGCTCTCCTGGTGACCCTGAAAAAGAGGTTAGGAGGAGAGCAACAGCTCTAGGAGTTTTGTTCTTACATCCAGCAAGATAAAGAACGTTACATTAACTCATGGCAATGTGTGAAAACAGAAGACCAAGTATTGATCAACTGCTTTTTTGAAGTGAGATATGAAGTGAAACACGTATCACCAGAACAATCTCTACTAGATGAAATTAGAGAAAAGAAGAGGTGCCCCAGCTATACGGTTTTCATGGGAGTTAACTGTCTATGGATAATCCACATTACTCTTTTCACAGAGCTATGGTCTGATATTTCATTTTTTCCACCACATCATTGTGGTTTTGGCAGGATTTTTTTATTATCTCACATAAGAACCAAATTCTATGGTAGCCTTAAGATGACAAACTCAAACTCTTCTTCAGGGTAATACTAAAAAATGAAGAGATACAAAGAGCCCTCAGTGATGCACAGCCTTTATGTGTTATTTTGTTACAAGACACGTATCATCATCTTCCCACACATTTTTTTATGCAGGAGAGCTACGGGATGCTCATCTTGGCACTCCACAGTATGCCACCATCATCAAACAAATGACAGGAAATTGGCACCATGCTGTGGATTTGCTTTCTGCAGCTGAATGGAAAACACCGACTGGATACGGACCTCCTGTTTTTTCCACAGCACCTCTCAAATTGAAGAAAGCTGCAGTCCTTCATAGCTTCAGTGTAAGGTTTGCCAATGTACAACAAAAACTAGCCACTCCTGAGGTGTCACTTGGGAGCATACAGGCCCTCCTCCTCTCCCCAACACTCCAGAGAATATTTTTTTTTATAAAGGGGAAAGCTGGAAGAGAAAATACTTCATTGGGAATTTCAAGAAGAATTAGGGTGGGTGGGAGGTGGTCGCCTCATCTGTGGTTTTGTTACAATTTCATCTGGAAACAGAGCAGCCCATTGTACATGCCATTGTAAACGACAGTCTGTGCCCCAGGCTGTTCACCCCATAGAAAATTAAAAATTACAATTAACAGCGCCAGTGATGAGAGTGGCCAGCTCTGGGCCACACCCAATACTTTTAGTGTAACTCCAGTCATACACCTTATACTCCTAAATATTCCACAGGCTACTAACAAGACGTTTGCAAATGTAGTTAAAGAAGGCCTTGAATTGTGCATCTTTCTTGCTTTAAATGAAGACTAATACTAGTTGAGAAGCATGGTGCCAGTGCTGTATACTCCTATCCCTTCATCTCCAGAGTTAACCCTGCCTGCACACAAGCTGAAGGCAGCTGGCTGACAAACTGCCCCAGGGCGTAGCCTGCGTCCCATTAAAGTCAAAGGCCTTAGGCACATAGTGTCATTGCACCTGAGGAGCTGCAGGGAACTCCAGTAAAAGTCCGTCATACAGCTCTGAATGACTCTAGGCTGGACTGATTTCCTTGTGGATCACACCTAAAAATACACAGCGTGACTGCAGATGTAAGCACCAGCTCTGCACCTCTGCTGTCTTGTATTATTAACTGTACTGTATCTACACATCCACAAAGAGTGGCTCTAGGCACACTCCAAACTGAACAAGCATCCTGTCTACATTTACTTGACAAAGCAAACCCTCCCCAAAGGATTGTTGATATTTCTCAAGAGAGAACTTAGTCTTCTGCTCTCAGGAACCTTCCAAGCTGATTCTCCCTGGGCTGGGCCTGGCGCTGAGCTCTGTGTCTGTGGCTTCAAGGCAGAATTGATAAGGCAAATTCCTTTCCCAGAGGTCCTTTTCCTGCTGCAAAGGCAGGTATGATTATGAGGTTACCAACTGTAACTAACTCAGGGTGAATTTCAGCTACCTAAAAGAAAGCACAGAATCACAGAATGGTTGGGGTTGGAAGGGACCTCTCTAGGTTGTCTGGTCCAACAAGCCTGCTCAAGCAGGAACGTGTCTAGATGGCTTCTGAATAGCTTCAAGATGGAGACTCCACAACCTCTTAGGATAACCTGTTGCAGTGCTCCATCATTCTCACAGTAAAAAAATTTTTCCTGATGTTCTGACAGAACCTCCTGTGTTTTTACCTGTGCTTATTGCCGCTTGTCCTGTCACTGGGCACCACTGAAAAGAACCTGGCTCCCTCTTCTTTACAGCCTCCCTGTAGGTATTTATACATATTGATGAGATCCCCCTTGATTCTCTCCTGAGCATTCTCTTCTCCAGGCTAAGTCCTGCTCTCTCAAGTCTTTCCTCATAGTAGAGATGCTCCAGTTCTTTCATCATCTTAGTGGCCATTTATTGGACTCTCTCCAGTACGTCCATGTCTCTCTTGTACTGGGGAGCCCAGAATTGGACACAATACTCCAGGTGAGGCCTCACCAGTGCTGAGCAGAGGAGAAGGATCACTTCCCTTGACCTGCTGGCAACACTCCCCCCAATGCAGCCCAGGATAGCATTCACCTTCTATGCCACAAAGGCACATTGCTGGCTCACGTTCGTCTTGGTGTCTATCAGAACTCTGAGGTCCTTTTCTGCAAAACTGCTTTCCAGACAGTCAGCCCCCAGAATATACTAGTGCATGAGGTTGCCCCTCCCCAGGAGGTGCAGTTGCACTTCCTGTCAGTCCATTTCTCCAATCTGTCGAGGTGCCTATGAGTTGGAGCATGACCCTCTCGTGTATCTTTCCCAGAAAGTAACTCCTTCCAGTCTTGTATCATCAACAAACTTGCTGAGGGTACACTCAGATAATGAATGAAGATATTAAACAGGATTGGACCCAGTACTGACCGCTCGGCTACACCGCTAGTTACTGGCTTCCAAGTAGACTTCATGCCACTGATCTCCACTCTCTGGGCCAAGCCATTCAGCCAGCTTTCAATGCTTGCTGTCTGTTCATCTAGCCCATACTCCTTCAGCTTCTCCATGAGACTGTTATGGGAGACAATGTTGAAAGCCTTACTGGTATAAAGGTAGACAGTATCCACTGCTCTCCCTTCATCTACCAAGCCACTCATTTCATCATAGAAAGCTAACAGGTTAGTCAAGTATGATTTCCCCTTTGTGGTGACTACTCCTCATGAGTTTCATGTCCCTCATGTGCCTGCAAATGATTTCCAGGATTAGCTGCTCGATCATATTCCCAGGGATCAAGGTGAGGCTGACCTGTTTGTAGTTCCCTGGGTCCTCCATCTTGGCCTTTTTGAAGACAGGAGTGATGTTTGCTCTCATCCAGTCCTCAGACACTTCTCCCAGTCTCCATGAGCATTCAAAGATTATTGAGAGTGGCCTCGCAATGACATCAACAATCTCCCTCAGCACTAAGTGTATCTCATCAGGATCCTTGGACTTAAGTGTGTCCAGTTTTCTTAAGTGTTCTCTAAGCTGATCCTCTTCCAAGGGTAAGTATTCCTTGCTCTAGAATTTCTCCTTGGTTTCCAAGTCAGATTTCTGAAGGCTGCTCTTGAGTAAAGACTGAGGTGAAGAGAGCATTCAGTAACCTCATCCTGTATCCCAATTCTTTGTTGCAAGGGCCCCTGACTCATTCAGCAGCAGAACCACATTTTCCTTAGTCTTCCTTTTGCCACTTATGTATGTAGAGATGCCCTTCTTTTTGCCTTTGATGTCCTTCAGCACATTCACCTCCAGTACCTGGGATGTACTGGGGATCCAACACTTGGGTTGCCAAAGTTGGAAACAAGAGGCAGCATAGACTACTACATAGAGCCCTGTTCAAGGGTACAGTGTGGGCATAGGCTTTGCAGATTCTCCTTGAAATGCTCTGAAGAAGCATAAATAAGTTTGTACTTCACACATATTTGGCTTCAACTTGGATAAAAGCTTGCTAACCAAAATGAGGTGTTTTCCAAATAAGGTCTAATAGGAGAAATGCCATATCAAACCTCAGCCCAATTCAGCAGTGTCTTCCTCGGGGATATCCAAGCTGGGACCAGATTTAGGCCAATCGTTTGTGTATGTGTATTGTTTTCCCTCACAAGAAGTTCTTAGTAGGAAGGCATGTGATTTCCAGCAGAGCTAACTGGGAAAGGAGAACAATTAAGACTGCAAAAGTCAGGCAAAATCTAACCCTTAGAGCAAAGAGCTGCTCAAAAAAAAAAAAAATCATAGTTATTACAGTGGATAAACCAACTAGTGCAGGGAGAAGCTTGAGAAAGGACAGATGTGAGGCCTGCATCTTAAGGCAAATTTTATCCCTACCAGATGGCCTTATAATTACACAATTCAACACAGTTCTGGAGTTTGAGATTTTCTGTCTATAGTCTTGCAAGAAGTAGCTTGAGATAAGTTTCAACAGAGTAAATATGCAACATTGGCTTCTATTCACTTTCATTTAATAGACTCTTGCAATACACTTTTAAAAATGTACTTCTGCTTTATGACTATTACGTTCTCATACTCTCCTCCTTAATCTCTTTCCTCCCAGATCTTTAATTGTGTGGAAGAACCACTGAGATGTATTTTACATATAATTTCCCTCTTTGGCAATAATACCCCAAATTAACTACTGTTCTCATTAACCAATTTACTCATTTATAATCAAGGGCAATGGCTTTAACAGTTCTAATAATATGCCTTGTTAATAATGTCTTAATCAAGATTATCTTTATACTGCTCTCAGAAGGTTCTCTTTTTCCCTAAAATGAGAAAAGGCATATTAATGCAAAATAACATTCTACTTCCCGGCTAAGTGTTTTGCTGGAATTAAAAGAAAATAGGGAAAAGTACTGTAGATGTTTAACCTCCATAGGTTACCATTTAGAAATTCAGTGACTTACTGTAGGTGGAGTACCTGATGCACTAGTCCGTAAATCAGTTCTGGCCTCAGCCCTCTCTCTTGCTTGCTATAATTAGACACAAAGAAAGAGGCTTCCTTATATCCTCAGTTGCATTGGGGTTTAGGCGTGCCTACCAATTTCACAGCGAACAGAATTCTGTTAATTAACATAGGAGAAGAAGTAAAATCAAAATTAACTATCTAGTCAAACTTTTACCAAATTAAACTAAAAGACCACATCTAAGAGAATCTCCTGTAAAATTATCTTAAAAAAACCAAAAAACCTGCAATGACTGGGCATATGTTCTGCTGGCAATATCACTGAAAATTTAACATGTAGAATAAGTGGCTAATAAGTCACGTTTATTAATGATCAAGAAAAAGAATCTGGCATCATCATGTTAAAAATAGAAACTCACACATGTACAGGTAAAATAGAGAGGCTGCACAAGAAAGCTTGCATTTACAATAAAATGGAGCAGAAGCATAAATCAATGCATGGCCAGGCAACCTCTGGAAGTTAGTGTTGGAGGAAGAAGGACTCAGCGGAAGATAGCTCTATAACGCATCTGGACTGGTAGAGAACTGGATGCATCTCTCATTTTACAGCTTTGCCAAACAGAGAGCACCCACAGACTGGTCTGACCGTCTCTTTTCACTATCATCTGTGCAGTGCACATTTTGCTAAGCTGCGTTCTGCACACGTAAAGACCTGCTGACCTCTGATGACCACTATATTTTAAAAACAAATGATAAACACTTTAAGCCTTCCAACTTCCAGCATGTTATTCAGATTTCCCTGTATTCCCCATTTCAGCATTGTTAAAGTTGGAGTCTTGCCTTCAGTGATCAATTAGGATTTTAAGGCATATTTAGGTAAGGAAAATAGTTGAATCTCATTAGTTCTAAGCACTGTAGACATGACACTTGATATGATAAGCACCTGTGATGAGACAGGAAGAAATTTATCTTCAGAAGTCAGTGTTATTTGCTAGCATCTGGAAATGATTGTTTGCCATAATCAGTTCTTTTCTGTCCTATATTTTGTTTTTAATGAGTGGAAATTAGGAAGATAAAAAGAACAATGTCCCAGCAATGTTTCTGTTTCAGATAAGCCATTACAGCTACAGCTATGAAGTATCCAAATACTTTCAGTTTGGGATTTAGCATGCTGTAAAAATGGTAAATGTCACGCTGTGTTTCAATATTTTGTAGAGATGTCTGATCAAGGCCTGTTCATCCTACACATCTGACCACACCCTTAATCTATGGTTTTGATCAAGCACAGAAGTTGGAAGTAGCCTTAGCATTAATTTATTTGTGTAAGAACAGAATAACACACAAATTTAATTAGTTTCCACTGCTCCCTGGAAGGTTCCCTTCATATCAACAAATACACATGGATGAAAACTTGGCTGCACTAAACTGATCAGGCATTTTCCTATTTGCTTCATTGGAGGCACTATTTAACCTAGCATCTTATGAGGAGTAGATCTTACTCTTCTTTGAGGAGACACTGTCTTTATTGTGGTGCAGATGGCATACTTTGTATAGCAATTCTAAGGCAGCTCATGCAAGTGATAACTCACTGAACGAATTTTGATAAGACTCTGAGGCCATATGAGAAAGTAGTTTAAAAAAATCATAGAATAGAGTTTCTGGAAAAGTGGGATGCTTTTGTTCTCTTCCTTGGGCTTTGAAACAATATAAACCATCTGATTTGGTACTGAATTTAACTATGAGGGCCTTGCCCTTGACTGGGTACAAGCTACTTCTAAATCACTGGTGTGCCGGTTCAATTCCATCACTTATTTATTCTTTTTGGCTGGAAGAATTTAAAGCCAAACTTAATTAAGCTACTAATGTTGTGAGAAGGCATAAAGAAAACTGTTTAAAATAGGAGCCTTGTGTGACTTGGCTCTTGGTATCAATCCTATTTGAGTTCCTTCACTTTTTACTGTAAAAAGTAAGCTGAAGCTAGAGGAAAAAAATTGGGGATCGACATACCATACTTTTGTTACATTGAACGTCGATATTTTTCTTCCTGTGTTTGCAGGACTGGCTTGACTATGACATAAATGGAGATAAGAGAGGCCTCAGAGAAAGACAGATGGAAAGAAGCACAGCTGAAGGATGGGGTTTAACACACCAGGCTCACGACTTCTTTGTAAAAATATGCCCAAAACACAGACAGCCATAAAACAGGACACTGGTCAAGTAGAAACCATGACTTCCTCAGACCAAAATCTTCCTATAAACCTGTTCTGGTTTGAGTTAGAACAGAACTAATTCTATTCAGAGAATTTACTTTCCAGCTCAGTCTCTGCTAAGGGACTGCACTGTCCGAAGTTAATGGCATATTTTTGCAGACAGTGTCTGCTTCTAGAAGTGATAGCAGTTGATGTTCACAGTTACTGCCAGGGACTGGTGTGCAGAAAGGCTCCTGCTGACACTTGCTCCTGTGCAGACCAAGGTCACTGCTGAACCCTGTGTGCCACGGTGGGGGTGCAGTAAGTGAGAGGCTGCACCTGCGGGGAGGAGCGGACAGGACAGGGGACCCTGCACTGACCCACAAGGTGTTCCATCCCATAGATGTCATATTCGGTGTAAAGGTGAGGGATCACAAGGGTCAAGCTCTCACTTCCTCCTCTTCAATGGCCTACATCTGAAGAGGACTCTGCCTCTCCTGCCTTTGATCCCAATCTGTGCATTCCTGAATCCATTTCCAGAATCCAGCTTCTGAATCCGGTTCCCATCTGCTGCTGAGTCCAGTCTGGGACTTCCCCAGTGTCTGCCCCACAGCATCAGTGGTGACGATGATGTAGTTACCATCAGGGGGGTTGGGTTCAGTATTGGTATTGTATATATTTGTATATATTTAATTTTATTGCTATTATTTTCATTAAAGCAGCTTTAGTTTTCTTTTCCAACCCATAAGTCTCTCTCCCTTATTCCCCTCCTCTTCCACTTTGGGAAGGGAGAGGCATTAATAGAGAGCATCTGTCATTTGTCTAGTGGGTGGCCCAGCCTTAACCCATGACAAAACCAATACACAACTTCAGGTCAGCAGCAGAATTGTCCAGCTTTGGAAAATGGAACTCGTACATCTTTTCATATCTTCAAGCCAAAATCTTGTCCCTGTTAGACTTCAGGTGGTTACAAATCACAGGGATTTCAGTGCTAATGAACTCTTCCACCCCAATCATTTAACTCCTTTGAAAGCCTACGATTCAGGCAAAATTAGAATTGGTTTTCTCATTGATATAGTGGTATCTATTCATTCACTTAAAGGGGCAGAATAGATTTGCCTTTCAATTATCCCCTGGACATTCAAACACATTGAACTAAAAAATAAAAATCAATATAACTGGCAGAGGAGGCCAGAAGTTTCAAAACCAGTCACACTGCCACTTGAAATCCTTAGCTGAAAAATTAAAAATAGCTGGAAAATTAAAAATAACCATGTTCTGTTCCAAGCATATGAACAGCACATGAATGAGGAAAATGATCATTTACACAACCCAGACTGGTTCCATTCAAGAAACAGCCAACCAGCTGGCCAGCTTGCAAGACAGATTACTTCTTCACATGCCATGATCAAAGACTAGATAGATCTCCACCATTTCATGATCAGTTTATAGTCATTAACTTTTTAGACATAGTTACTGCAACCCATTTAGCATCAGCCTGGACATACTACCTGAATACCTTCATCTACTTCTTATGAAGGGCAGTGGCAGAGACAGGTACTTATTCCACCACTCTTCATTGTTATTAATGAAAACATTCCTTAGCCCAGGTCTATGCTAAACACTGCCACTCTCAGTCTTAAGATCCATCTTCATCTGTTGAGGTAGTATCTCTGTTCTGGTCTCCTGGGCCAGTTATTACTTCTTCTAACATGTGATGGAAAACTGGTAAACCATAGCAGAAGCTAAAAGGCCACTATTGAGAGCCCTCAAGAAAAAAGGAAAAAAAAACCTGAGCAACAGGTCTAGGAGATGCTACACAAATTAAAGATTAAAAGAAAGGGCTGGCCTGGTGACATGCCATGGATGCTGCATATCTGTTGGGATTTGGCTTTGTGCTTTCGCTTGTGAAAGGTAAGTCCAGGACCCCTCTCCCTTGAGTCAGTAATAATGTAAAAGTAATTGAACATCCTGCAAGGAGAAGTCTGTCATGTTCTTGTATTTCACTGTTCAATAACCTGATGTGATTAAAATTTCTCCCAACCTTCTTGCTATTAGGCAGTGACTTATTTGATCAGTTATGAAAGATGGAGTGGGCTGTTAGCTTAACAGTTTCCTTCTGATATGGAATTACATGGTAGGCTGATTCAGCCTGCATGTGAAAGCGAAAATAAGACTTTCTTTGGCTCCTTTCTCATTTTTCTATTTTGATTTCCTCATATTCTTTACCCAGGAATGTTATAGACTAGTAACATCCCATGACTCCATTTCACACTTACTTAGCAATGATCTATATGACTTACCGCTTGTAGCAACCTGCCTATTGGAAGGTATGCAATACATCTTCGGCTCAGTCAAAACCTCCTTTTCCTCCTTTTACGGGATATCCTTGTATGGTTTTAGCTAACTGCATTAACAATTTTTTCCATTACTCTTCTTCTGTAGCTTTTTCCACCTTCGCTCCTAGATATAGGAAACAAATACCAAGATGAATGCCTACTTTTAAAATACATTCCCAGGGGAAAAAAAAAAAATCATAAGAATTTGCTTTGACATGCATGTGTTTATAATTGTCTGAAGCATTCTCAAGACACATCAGTGTATAATCTTTCCTAATTTCCTTTTAATCCTACAGAGCAGTAACCTCCCTCTTTACACAACTCTCTAAAGAGCTGGTGCTGAACATCTGCCTGGTATTCCCAGATGTTAGGATGCTCAATGCATATTCCCCAGCAAAGACAAAATCATGCCCCAGACTCAGCCCTAGAACGTAGCATTTTTAGACCAATACATGCATACATTTGAATGACAGGAATCTCACGTCTGTTTTTAACGATGGCTGTGATGGCTTTCTATGCCCAGCTGACGGCATAGAAATGGGCTGAGCACTACAAGAAGATAAACAAAAGCCCACTGCCCTGTTAGAATCACATTTGAAATTTTCACTACATTTGATCCTGTGCCATAAACATAGAACTATGTGTTTGTTTCTGTTCTCCATAAAATCCTGTGAGAATGCAGTGTGGGGCAGAGAATGGTCTCAACGAACATGCTTCCATAGCAAAAATAGCCAACTCATTTGCAGAGAGGCTTCAGGAGACATAGCTACGTGACAGAGATTACATGCCTTCTTGCTCTTGACTGTATTATCCTTAGTTTCCTTGAGTTCCTCTTTACCTGCATTTGATGCAGCATTTGCTTACTATGGCAAACAAATAAATTCTGGTTACAACCAAAATCAAACAACCAATTTAGAGGCTTATTTACCAGGAAGATTTCTACCTCTTAGTAAAAAACAATTGGAGCTGTTGCCATAAATCCATTGCCGGCAGATACTACTGCTGTGATGATATCCATCATCTGTTTCAGTCCCACTCATTCTTCCCTGGACAAGGTCCTCAGCAGATCCTCTGTCAACGTGAACAAACTCTCTGCTATGCCAGCAAGCAGAATTGATTGGCAATGCAAGATCCTGGACACACTAGCTGCACCCTGAGCCTGCCCCTGGGTCTGGCAAGTCCTCCTTCCTGGTGCTTGCTCAGTGCTTCGTGATCTATTTCACATCTTTGGTGGGTCGCATTCATCTTACCCAAAGTAACTGTAGCTGCCTAAAAATTAGGTTTAGACTAAACTAATCAGCTATGTTGACTCTGTAGGCCATGGGGAGAAATAAGACTCTACCAAACACTGATTCTCTCCACCTGTCTCAGGATGGAAAGACTACTTTCTTTACAGGATTTGCTCTCTCTTCAGTTGAACAGAGAAGTGTCATGAACCGACTGGGCAAGAATTTTTTTAACGTACTGCTGTAGGCTGTGATAGGGAATATTATACCACTATATTTACAGCTTTTTAGTTTTCTGTGCAAGCAAACAGGAAATAGAGATACCATATGTGTAACAGTGATGTCCACTGTACATTACAATATAGTGACACAGCTATATCATTATGTGACATTGTAACAGAGTGTTATAGCTGCTATATGGAAAGCCAGTATGTATGGCTGAGGTGCCACAAATATGCATCCATGTCCATCCATATGACATGGCCATAGCTGATTTTGCTTATGTTATGATCTAGCTGATCATGTAGAGACAACTCTGCTTGTAGCAGAGTGGCGTTTACAGGTCACTTCCTTCCTCTTTTCCAAATATGACTGCTTAATCTGTGACTAGAAAACTATCAAAGCACCCTGTACCAGAAAATACACTGAAATTATGAGCCTAGGAACTACATTTTCCCGTTCTTTATATTCTTCCACTAATTCATCCTTTTCCCAGTTCTCCTCTCCCACTCTGGTTCTCTAAGTCTTTATGTTCTTCCCTCCCCCTGATTCCATTTACATTACCTGTCAGTGTAAAATTGTTACAGCACAGTAACCATTTCCTATGCTTTTAATGACGGCTCATAATTGCTGACAAGAAAGGGAAGCAAATCATGTGAAATTGTGTATGCATAAAATTGTCATAATGTCATACACAATGCTGAGATCAGTAATGAGGGGGTTGGGCCTTAGTTAAGATAACTAGACAGCAAACATATAGCAGGAAGAAGAGGCAGGATAGAAAAATGAAATAAAACAGAGGCTGTGGAAAGCTAAATGAATATAACAAGAAATGCTATGTTAGAATCAGACTGGGAAAAGCAGTCCCCTCTGGGTAGCGTAGATAACATGGCAAGTAACTTCAGGAACAACTGGCAATTAATGACACTTGTGGCACTTAACTGGTGTCACTCCACTATTGTGCTGCAAGAAAGGTCTCCCCAGAGAGACACTGTCTTCCTTGCTGTAACCACTGCCTCCTGAAAACAGAAAATGTTGGGCTGCTTCTATGAATACAACCACAAAACTTCACCAACCAGGTTCGTGGAACTATAGATCACACAAACTCATAAGCTTGTTGGTTCATCAATGATAATTTCTTAATTTACTTTTGCTCTTCTGCTTCTCAGCTGATAGTATTTAACTGAGGCAACAGACCAAATATTCCAGAGGCTTCTCCTTACCTGAAAGAGGAAAAGGTGCAAAATTCTGCCAAGGATCCTGGTGAGTGCAGCAAGAGAGGGATTTTAGGAGAGAGAGAGAGAGTTGGAGGTGTTTCATTGTTTGTTTATTTCTGGAGCAACGTCTACAGCTCCTGCCTCCATCGGTACCTTCTAGAAACACAGCAGTGTTCACTGTTCAGACAGAAAACATCATTAAATCAGTGCTGTAATACAGTTCATTACTGGCGTTATGGATGAAGGGGTGGAACTGAAGTCCGTCTCAGCTATATAACGTGGCTTCAAAAAGGCCAGCTTTGCTAAGGACTTGGCAGTAAGTTCATTAAGGCAGCACCCTTCCTCACCCACCACTGCTTTTAAGGGGCTTTTAGACTAAAGAAGGCAAAAGCTGAAGCTGTGAAGTTGAGAAGAATTCACCTTTTTTATATTCCTGTGAGAAAAATCTTGGTTGCACTAACAGTATATTTAAGTTTAAGCCATGACAGCCAAACTCAAGGCCCAGTATGCAATGCTGAGTATCCAGGACTTAATTACCCCAAATCATCTGCTGTTGAAAACCTGATCATGTCTCCTGAGGTCTGCAGCTAAGTGGTTCCAATAATTGAAGTCACTTGGCCCAGCTGCTGTTTAAGCCTAGCTTCCCCAATTACTGAGACCTGCCTCTGTTCCCCAAGGCAATTGCCTCATTAGGACATCCATGTTCATTTCTGCAGACCACATCAGACTTTCTGCATTCAAGGTTACCTAGCACATGTGCTCCTCAGAAACACCAAGTGATTCCTGTGTCAACAAAGATATTAGTTAGAACGTAATAACTTGATGAGGATAACTGCAGATGGGGAGGGGGCTGGATGGGCAAGAGGACATGACAAGAAACCGATAACCTGCTTGTGATCTATTCTACAAATGTCAAAGACAATGTGGTTTCAGGGCTTTCTGTGTTACATCTCTCTTTTCTTTTTTTTTTTTCCTTTTTAAGGGAGGATCAGCATTATGAGAAGGCAAAGAGGTAAACTGCCCAGATGTGTTTTGGAGTTCAGAGTAGACAAGGTGACAGATCTGAAATGTAATATACTTTCTGCAGGGCAGAGGAGCTGTCATGCAAATTTACTTCAGTGATCTGTTTGTGGGCATGTGCAGGACAGACTCCAGATTTCCACAAACCCTTTCAGTTTGCCTTTTAAAACTTGCAGACAGCAGTGAGGCTTCATAGGCAAATGATCTCCTTTCACAGGCAGATGTGCCTCTTGACTGATTTGCTTCTAGAGTCATTCTGTAATGTGAAAACATATAAAACACCAGTCTCAAACACAGCTTGTATTTCCCTTCTTTCTGACCTGATTCTAAGCTCAGTAAGTCAAGTGAGTGGTTGGTTAGTCCTGGACTTCACTTCTGGATCGCAAATCAGTTCTTATCACAATATTTCCCTTATTACATTATTGTTTGAGGTACTGGGGTAGAAGGCGGCCATCTTCTTTCTGGTATCTGACTGAGATGACCACTGTAAGGCTGCATTACAGTTGGGTTGATGGGACAGCTGAGTCAAGAACATCTTTGTTGAATAAGCTAAGGAATAATTGTTTCTTGTGCTGGAAGCTAATACTAAGTGTTCATGTCAAAGAAATAACTGAGTTTCCCAACTCCTTCTGCAGAACTGTGCATCTCACCAGCTTCCTGTTACAGAATGATCTGGCCTAAGGTACTTAGATGACTTACAAACATATATTTTTTTGCTCCAGTGTTTTCCATACTTAATGGCTGTTCTCAGAAATATCCCATTAACATTCTCTTTGCTGTAAGTGCCCCTAGTGACTTGACATTTGGGAATAAGCAGCTTATGTGGCCTAAGATGTCAGTTAATTTTAGCAGTGGCAAGGCTAATGATGGGAGTGCTCCCCACACAAAAATATGGGTGTCATGCTCATAAATCCAAATGTTGGCAGTCTGAAAGGGCCGACAGCTTCTCCCCCTATTTCACGGGAAAGAAAAAGAGGTAATTTCAATATGAAAAAAAGGCATCTGCATACATTCGCTATGTAAGCTCGGTGGCATGTATCCCTGCCAACGCTGCCAGCGTTATTAGAAACTTGGTCAAATACTCAAATCTGGCATATTTTACTGCTTCATGCCCTTTGTCTTCAAATACTGTTGCTATGTCTGGAGTGCGCTGCCAAGGCAGAAATAACCTATTGCACATTTCAGAGCACTGCCTTCAGTGTAGCCTAGATCGTGTCAAGAATTTCACCTAAGGGGTGAAGAGCTGGGGATCTAGGGGAGGTACCCAGAGTGAGGCCCTGCCCGTAGGGAAAGCTATACCCACATACACCTCTCACACCAGAATCAGAGCTGCAGAGGATAAATCGTAAGTAAGGGGGCCTGCAGCGTGCACAGCCTCCCTTCCACCCCTGTGACAGGACAGGCACAATACACCTTGCCAGAGGGTGCTACTGCAAAGGGAGAAAGAGAAGAGGAAACCCTTTACCTCGCTTGAGTTACTCTGTGCTTGGGCATCTGCAGAAAAGATGTAGCTTACTGAATCCTGAAGAAGCCTAGTTTCAACAGGTTGATGTCTTGAGGCTCATTGACATTGCTTTATAGAAGGGCACAAGTTTTGGCTGAAATTCTGCCTGAAGCTGGGACAGGTGCAAGGCCAAGAGGCTCTGCTCGGTGGGATTGCCGCTGCACTCATCATCAGGGTGTTTGCAACAAGTTTCCTGCTCTTCCTTCTTTACTGTCTTCCAGACCCTTGTTTCTCTCTCAAGTTTGGGTGCTATCACACACCTCGTTCAAAAATGACCGTAGGGAGACACAAACAAGTGCATATGTCCATAGGCATAATTTTTATAGGACACTGTGTGCCTGAATCAATTGAATAATTATTCCAATAGAAAATCTGTAAATTTCAAAAAGAGAAGTCTGAAACAAATGAAAAGCCTCTTGCCTGAAAGTGACTTTTTTGTTATTCTGAGTCTCTCTGGCAAATCTGGCAGCAGGTCACACTTGTGTCATTGCTCAGTGCAGACCTGTCCTCCTTGTCCCTGCAGCAGACAGGTATTCCCAGAGCTGGCCGAACCATTCAGTTCTCCCTTAGCAGACTCTGAATTGAGAGCAATATTCTTTTCCACTTTTATTGACACAAACCTTGTTTCAGCTCTCCAAGCATCACAAAGTAGAGGTCAGGCCTGGAAAGAAAAATTATCTAGACCCACCTTGTTGGTGCTGTTATTTATGATGCTTTGTGTTCAAAGACCATTTCAGGAGATGCTGAAGACACTTCAGGGTGTTTTACTTCATCCCATAAGACAGAGAAATGTGTGAACCTGGGCATGTGGGGAGAAGATAGGCTAAACATATTCTTGCAAGGTCTGTCACAGCTAATTTGCTAGCCCATTACTGCATTTTCAGAGCGGGCTGCTCTGGCTGAAACAATGCTCTGCATTGGCTGAGACAGATGACATCTCATCGGTGTTTCAGGGTTCAGTTAAAACCAGTAATTCTCAGCGAGCCTAGGTATTTCAGACGTAGAAAAAGAAAGGGCTAACAGTGTATTTTACACCACTGGAGCAAGAGAGAAAGAGTGAGACACTGGTTTCATAAGCAGTTCAGAACACATAGTAAGCGGCAAAATTGAAATATAAATTTTTGGGTGTCTCCTTTAAGATCACCCATTGTTGAGCAAAGCTCTCATTAAAGCAAGACACAAAAGTGCGAACTCTGGCTAGAGTGATAGCTTTAAAGGCGCATTTTGCAGATTTTGTGAAATTGCACTGTGTTTTTAAGCTGTCTATACTGCTGATAACCAGAGCCTGCTTTGCCCTGCAGCTGGAGTATGGAGGAAGCTGAGGTGTACTTTTTTTGTAGACATCTCTTCATTTCAAACATTGGTCATTAAAACTAAAAAGGCTTATTTTCCTGAAGAATTTAAATAACAAAAGAAGTATAGGAGGTTTTTATCCCCCACTCTAATGTTTCTGCTCTCTTTTTTGAGATTCCAGGGTTTATTTCTGGTGAGTGGAAGAACCTAGGACACTGCCAGATTTGAGATAAATCAAGCTTTGATGCATTACAGCCTCCAAGTACTGGGGCATAGACTGAAAGGATCAGCCTTTGGAGAAAAAACATTCCTATAATCCTAGGTACTGGGTGCCCAAGTTTGGCTCTGATTTATAGCTCTGTTGCAAAATCATAAACCTCAAAGTATTCAGGAGATGGAAAAACAGATCAGTTACAGCACTAAGGACAAGGGATGCAATGAAATACCTTAATATATTCATATGACCCTCCCCTTATTTGCCATTGTGCCTTTCAGAGCTCTGCCACGTTGAGGTGCAGGCCATGCCAAAACATCTGGTGCATAATGAACTGAAGAAAAAAAGATTAGGCATGATCCTCAGTCTCCACTGAGGGAGGCTGGCCAAGGGGAAATTCACAGATTTGGTTTTTTGGGTTTTGCTGCATCATAGGTGAGTTTTGCAGTGTGTGCCTTACATCCTCCTGCTAATTCTGACTCTCTTCTCTCCTAGCTACATTCTGTTTTCTTTCCTATAGCTTTAATACCTGTCCCCTGGGTGACAGCTCTCACTAGAAAGGACTGGTTTGTCATGATGGAATCTATTAATCTCTCTTCCCCATAAAATCACAGAGACTTCTTTAAAATTAATTTTTCCAGTTACTATTGACTTACTAATCTATCTGATCTGAAATATGGTCCCTAGAAGAATTTCTTCTGATCATAGACTGTCACCATCATCGTTGAAAACATGACCTTGACCTGAAGGGAAATTTTGGGCAACCACTAGTGACCTCCCACCTTTTCACTTATATAGCCAAACAGAGCTCTGATAGTTACTCAAAAGCTCCCAAATATTACATCAAATTTGGAAGTGATGAGCCAAAAATATGGAGATAAGCTCTCCTTATGGTTTCTGAGTTTAGGTTAACCTCGAAGTGATAGAATAGGGTTGCAGGTGACTGAGTTTCCCTTTATTCCAGATATGATCCAGCCTGTAGACCAGATTTCCCTGTGCATATCAAATAGAAGGAAAATCACATGATTATTTGGCAACAGAGATTTGGTATAAAGTTACCAGAGCAAAATAACAGGTTTCTAAGTGATTGCCATAATGGTGCAGTACTGCCAACTGCAGCAGAACGGAGGGACAGGCACAGACTCGAATGCCTGGCAGGTTTTACTGCTAGATTTGATTTTTAACAATTTTCAAAGTCTCTCCTTATAAACAAGAGACATATTGTGTGATTTGAAATAAACTATCTCAGTCAGAAAGGCAATCAAATGACATCCCAAGTACTCTCCTCTCACCTATTCACCCTACTAGATTAGTAGCCTCTTCTTGTGGTACTCGGGAACATTTAGCTGACACTACTGTTACTCCTGGTCACAGCTTCTACAGTTACAGTGCCGAATTTGTGTTCCTTCTCCTTATAACCTGTCAGAAGGAAAAGGGAAACAAAAGAATTAATTCCAAGGGCCAATTTTTCCCATGGAACTTCAAAAAGTCACAAAGAGTACATGCTAGTGCACCCATTTACATGGCAGTAGACATATATTTACATATACAAAATACGTTGTTAGCTGCACAGTCCTCTGTGGACATGAAGTGCCCCATTGCCTGCATAAACACAAACACTCGCAGATACCCTGAACATATTTTTGCAGAATGACTCATGGTTGCCTTGAAAAGGCAAATGGCATTGGCAAGGTTGCACTGGTATTTCTAATCAATGAAACTTTTATAAACACTGAACCTGTGCTCCTTAGGTATGAAACCCCGCAAGCCTGAAGTTGTAATTGTTAGTCATTTATAATGATCAAAAAATGACATTTTGTTACAAAGTAATTACTTTTCTTTTCCTTTCCTTTTTTTAAAATGTATTTCTCTCACCACTGCCAAAGAGCATTGTAATACTTTCGAAAAACAAATTACTTCTAGGAGGAGAACAAGCATAAGTAATTTCAGCCCAAAGGGTAATTTTGCGGAAAGTTTTATGCAGCTGAATAGGAGCTTTTAGCATGAGAGTGGTTTCTCAGTCATAACTATAATGCCATGTTGTAATGAATGTTAGAAGTCAATCCTTTGTTACCTAGCAAACAACAGAGGTGAAATAGAAACCCAGGAGGTGATTTGGACTTAAGATACAATGACAATACATTCCTGTCGGTCCAATTCAAGATCTTTTTACTATCAGGTCATTACCTTCTGAATACAATTCTGGAGAGTGTCTCCACAGCAACTCTTTGGGAATATTCAGAAGTGTATTACCAGGCATCTATCTGTTTCTGTTACAGTAAGGAACAATAATCACTAATCTTTATATGGAAGTATCTGATGATGGTGTAATTAAGAGTCTTCTTCCTAACAGACAAAAGGAGGAAAATGCCTGTTGTGTTCTCAGGAATATGCAGAGAGCCACAAAGGTCTTTTTATAACTCATAACTACATAATGGAAGGAAGCAAGTGAAGAAAACAAAGTATTTTATTTATCACATATAAAGAGCATTACTTTCTAGAAAACCATTTTAATTTTCTTCACTACCACAGAGGAGCTTGTGTTCTACTTTTGATTACCTATAGGCTAGTCTGTGCTGTTTAGTCCATTTTTGTGGACCACTTTATATACACCAAATTCTGCTTTTTAGAGTTGATCTCATGAGGAGAAACGCTCTCCTTTAGAAGTGATGTGGGAAGGGATATAAGGTAGCCATTACCTCCCCATTAACATTTTCCCATGTTGCACATACTGACAGAACAGTGGCCAGGGCAATGAGAAGCCCCCCATTGCCATCATAGTTACACTTATATCTGGAATCCCACTGGCCTCCTGGGAATGGGAAGTATCCAGAAACCACAGGAGAACAGCCCTGGCAGGTCTCACAGCCGAAGACCATCCTTATAAAAGACTGCCTGTGTGCTTGCTAATTGCTACTCCCTTATACATCTCAACTCTTTCATGGGCACCCCCTTGCCGTGGGGAAAGAGCTTGCGTGCCCTTGTGAAGTTGAGAGCTATGCTGGTGGTGGCATATGCCTCCGGTAGGGTCTCCCGAGCCAGACAGGTCTCAACTGAAGGGTCAGACAAAGTGTGTCCACGGGCAGGATGGACTCACTAGCCTTCGGGCAACCATCCTAGGAGAAGGACAACTCTAACTCCAAACCTGGGCAGATGGAGCTCGTTTAGCCCTGTAAGGCCATCCATCTAAGAGAAGGATACTCTAGCCAAACCTACGACCTGAGGACTTCGCTGTCACTGTCCAAGCTCGCTAGGCCCTGGCAGATGAACCTCAGGTGTAAAGGGTGGGGCCAGTCTCGCGCACGCTGCGCCTCACCTAAAAAATCCACCGCGCAGGCTTGAAGGGTGTACTCACGTTTAAAGCCCTTCCCAAATCTTCATCCGTGAAGCCAAGCCATGATGATGATACACCTCAAGCTCCAAGCCTGGAAAAAATCACCAAATTTTAACACAGTTGGAGAAAGACTTGTGTTGCAATATAGAGATAGAAAGTGGAGGTAAATCTGTAAAACATTGGAAGAAAATACATTCTTTCTAAACTGCAATATAGCCACGTTTAAACCACAGCATGCTTATGAGAAATTAATACAGGTACACTTATATGCTGCTTTTCATGATAAAGATGATCAGGGCAAACATCAGGGAATCTAATCGTGTACAACATTGAAACCTCTAAGTTACCTTTCTGTTTTTCAAGCAGAAGTGCAGTCTTCTTTTGCTAAAATATACAAACGACTGTATATCTTTATAGACTGACTTAGCAAAAGAGATGAGCAAATCTGGAGGACAAATAGGAATTTTTACACAATAATATGTGTATTATCAGTGTGCTCCCAGCCATGCCAAGGCATCTAGGATAGAAACAGAGAAAGATCTGAAGTCAACAACAGAGCTTCACAAAATCTTCACAGAGGATAACTTAAGGACTTGCATTAATCACAAGAGGAAAAATGTACCTTCAAGTCAGTGGCATGTCACACACATAATGACACACACAGAATTGCACGACTGCTGCTTTGACAACTGAACACTAAAAGCCTTGCTCAAGACTAGGCAGGTTTGGAGTTCATCTCCGCTACCTTTAACCACCCAAGCTAGTGACCTGGCCTTCCTTCACGAACCACCAGAAACATAAATGCCTCCAACAGAGCAGTTAATTCTGTCTTGAAATGGGAGTTGAACACGTGTTTTTTTCCCATGGATCAGTGTGCCAGAGAATTTTAGACTGCACATCTACTTCTCAGGTGGCTGAAGACAGGGCGATGGGTGTGACTCTTAGACAAACTTACTGTCATTTCTCATTATGATTTTCCCAGTTCTCTAAAATCTCCTCACCTCTCTCTGCCTTGTAGCCTTTAAGTCTAGCGTAAATCTTCCTGCAACTTCTTGCTATTTTTCACTGCTCCTTTCGCTATTAACCATTTACAGCAGGACAGTGTTGGGCTTTTTTAAGATAATGCTACATCCAAAATATATTTTTATTTTAAATTGTATGACTTGCCACAGTGCAAACACACTTCCATACGGTCTAGAGCACAGCCCACTGTTAAGTGACTCTCATTAAGACATGAAACTAGCTGTGGGTTGATGGGACTCAGGGACCATCATGACATCAGCTCAGTGTAATGTGCTATTAAACAAAAAACTACCTGTTATTAAACCTTATCTTAACTGTTATATTTTAGCTTGATGATGAAAACTCGCTTAAGCAAGTCACCTACCAGTAACTGCTATTGTTGCTTAACTTGAAAAGTATTAGCTCACACTGCTCTTGGTCAGAGAAAGAAGATGCTCTCTCAGGGCTCAACTTGGTAAATTACGGAGTAAGTCTTGTGCGAATGCCTAAGAAATGTCTGCATGTATACTCCAGGGATTTGTCTTGATGCTTTTAGTGCCTTCCACCAATGCCACTTTCAGAGCCAGAAGCAGCACAGAGCTGAAAGCTGACAGGAAAAGATCTAATCTTTATTGTAGAGATGGTGAAATAAAGAAGCTTGAAGGAACAGTGTGAACTGACCCAAGAGTTCTCATTTATTAGAAAGTAAAGAGGAGGAAAATGTTTTGTGAGGCCTGGAAGTCATGAAGATTGGTTCTGTTGACCCAGGGAGAAATCAGCTGGCAAGAAGAGATGCTTTTCAGACTTTCCCTCAGGCCACCCCAACCTCCAGAGAAGTACAGGCAACCCTCACTGCTCTCCAATACCCCTGCTCTGCAGCCTCTCCTCGTTCCCCCTGGGTCTGAGGCAAAAGGAGCTGTGGAAGCACCTGATGCAGACACAGAACCAAAGTGGTGCCAATATACAAATTCAAACCCCTGCACAGGTCAAATGCAGTGCCCCCTGCTTCAACTCAAGGACTCAGCCTACATTTACACCAGCATAAGGCAAGATAATGTCATCCCCGCCTTAAAAAATTGTTAGCTTTCAAGTGTAAGAACAGCCATTAACTGCTTTTATGAAGAGCTGTATCTAATGCCCTGCCATTAGGGGCAGTCCTGTTCCTGCACACTCTGCTTGTAGCTGTGAGCTCTCTCTCAGCTATAGTTAGGCTGTAACAAGGAAAGATTTTGCCTGAGCTGTGCTCTTTGGGCCCCACCACTACACAGCACGTAGCTCCTGCTTCATAATCCCACTCTTGCCATGCTCACTAATGTCTCTATTTCCAGGGAATAACTATGGTCTTGTAGCAAGACACCAGATGCTGGTGGGGGTAACTGGGTGGGCTACCTCAGTGCTGGTACTCCTGACTTCATGGTACTTTGTCCCCTGAACAATGCAGCCAGCATTCAAAGCACAGCCACCCCTGATAACTAAGGATGACAAATGACCATCTCTGTGCTACACTATTACTTCCCTTTACAGAGTACCTTTACACAGTCAGTTACTGGCTAAGAGAGGCAATACAACCAAACCATAGACCAGCCCAAACCAAATGTCATCAGCAAGATCTGTGCTTTCAGAAAAGCAACAGTCATGCTACTGCTCTATGCCCTGCTCTACTCAGGACTAAAGAGAGACTCTTGGGTTAGTTCAGGTCATAAAAGATTCTGAAGTGACTACAGAAGGAGTTTGGGAACAAATGACATAAACAGCAACACATTGCCAAGACCAGATGGTAAACACTCAAGAGTTTTGAAGCAATTCAAGGATGAAATAGCTGAATTGCTGAGAGACTTGTGTAACCTTTCATTTAAAACAGTCTGGGTACTTAGGACTGGAGGATAACATATGTAACACAGAGGTCCCAGTGAAGAATTACAGGAACATCAGACTGAAGTCCATATTGGACAAACTGATAGAAACTATAAAGAGTTAGAAGACAACTGCAAAAGCATTGTATCATAAATAATCCATACTGATAGAGTCAGTGAAGCTTTATATAAAAGGCCATAATTCTGCTTTTTTGTGAAGATGTCAACAAGCTTGTGGGGCAGGGTTATCTGGCCAACATAGTCTATTTGTAATTCCAGAAGGCTTTGACAGAGGCCCTCACCAAAAGCAGCTCTTAGAGGGAAGGTCTTGCACAACTAGAAGAGAGGCAACAGAACAAACCATCGTTTCTTTCACTGGAGGAGGAATCAATTTTCAGGAGTCTGTGCTGGGCCTCTGCTTTTCAACATATTCATAGAAAACCTAGAAATGGTTCAACAGAGGAATAAGAAAGCTTGTTGATGACACCAGGTTTATCAGTTTAGCAAGAATGCAGGCTGGCTTTATGAAGTCTTAGAGCAAGACTAAGAAACAGAATAAAATGCATAATAAAATGACAGGTGAAGTTTGGTACAGCTAAATGCAAAGTGATGGGCATGGGGAAAATTAATCCACATAAAATGATGGGCTTTGAATTGGTTTCAGCAGTCGGGAGATCCTGGGGCTCTTGTGGGTGGCTGCATTGAAACAACAGTTCTATACCTAGTAGCAGTCAACAGAGCAGCTCAAATGTTTGGCATTATTAAAAAAAGACTACAGAACAAAATCTAACACTATTCTGTGAGTGTATAAATCCATGGTTTGTCCACTAGAGAGTGCATTTCTGATCCCCTCATCTCAGAAGATACTTCTGACTTTGAGAAGGTTGACAGAAAGGCAACAAGGATGGATGATCAAAGGCATGAAAGGCTTGTCATATTAAGGATAAATGAGCAGGCTAAGCACTGCAGTCTGGAAGGGGGTTGATGTGGTTATACATTTACATTTACAAAATAAATGTGTTGTGGTGGATAGGAATTACGTTCAATGGTTTTTAGTACAAGACCTGGAGAGTATCAAATAAAGATAACATGAGCCAGGTCAAATACAATCAAAATATTTTGATTATTCACACAGTAAACAGCAGATTTGTTGCTAAATCACTTCAGGATGCTAGAAATTGATGTGGGTTCAAAGTGAGACTGAAACTGGAGGAGAAATACAGTAGGAGTTGCACACAGACTGAAAAAACAGATCCAAGGCAGGAAGTTCCTGAAGTTGAAAGAGTTGGGACCTGAAAGCGATTTAGGAGAAAGTGTCGCAAGAGCTTGTCATTTCTTACTCTTCCTTAGATGTCTGTTCATAGATAATTTTGATAGCAGGGCACATGTGTTAGAGGGATAGGTGTTCTGACTCGGCACAGTCATTCAACTGGTCTCAATCATATCCCCTTCTGACCCATGGAATAAGCAGATGAATTCTAAGCTTTTGGTGAACGAAGCCCCTTTGAAATGCACTGTCCCAAACAGGAACTTGCTGATCAGTTTGGATCACCAGGGAATAAGCCATCCATCACATCAATATCTTTCCTTTAATCTAAGTACACTTGAGAAAGATTTTAAATGTCTTTGAACATGGACCTTCAATGCTGGAGGATCAGGCTTTCTTGTGGAAATCAAATGTATTTCTCTGAATGTTGTGTCAGGCTATGGTTGTTTTATTCGCTCCTGCCTCTGGTAGCTACAGTAGAGATCAGGGCACTTCAAATTGAGAATTATAGTAAATGTCTTAGGTAAAGAGGAATTTTTTGGAGATAATCCAGAATGATTCAGCTCTTCCTGAATGTCTTGAGACTATATAAAGAGAGGCTCTGCAACATCTCATCATTACCTTGAAAAGGAAAAGGAATTGGGACAAAGAGGCAAAGACAGAGGATATTAAATCTGCAGGCTAGGGCAGCATGACAAACATGGAGAACAGAGACATGCAGATATACTGTTTGAAAACAATCAGTAATAACACAGAAAAGGACTGTGAAAGCCTAATCTACTTTCAAGAGCTTTCAATCAAGTTTCTCACCCTGATACAGACCCAGATTCCAATACTCTTACTCATGTTTAATAGCATCTGTTCTGTCAGATGCTATTTAGAAGATATCTCCCAGAAGTCACTGAAGCCACCTGAGTGGAAATGCCATTAGCATGAGCTGGAGATACGGTTCTCACCAAATTAACACAGGCCAGAATCAATCCCTGTGTTGAAGCCAGTCTTCAAGAGAGCTGAAAACTATTTATAAGCACTGAACTATTAATAAGCACTGAACTATTTATAAGCACTCAGTCTTCCGAAATAAAATTGGGGTTTCAGGTGAACTCCTGTTTAAATGTAATGCCTCACTCCTTCAAAGAGCTTACAGTCTTCCAAATTCAGAATAAGGCAGATCCCTATTTTTGAAAGGATAATTTAAATTAAGGGCAATTGGGGTGTGTGAGGGGGTGTGTGTGTGCATTAGGATCAGAGGTCAGAGAAAACGAAACTTATTAAATCCACAGGACTTCCATGACTTGAATGAAAAGTGAAATTTTGCTGAGGGAATCCTGCTCCCTTTCTACAGTCAGCTCTCCCTTGTATGTTAGTGTTTCTAGCATAGCAGCAGTGGTGTGCTGAGGCTTATGAACAGCTACTGAACTTTGATCCTTTTCGCCTACAGACATCTGAAATGTTTTTCTTAGGAACAGGTTCTAATAACATTATGGCAAATTCAGTGGTGATGGAACTGACATTCCTGGAAAAGGCAATGCATTTCCAAGATCTCTGATAGACATGCAGCTGCGTATTAAAATTCAGTATCTAAAATTGTTCCTATTTTCAGTTTTCTCTTCTGCCTTTACCATGGAAGCTGTCAACTTTATAGTAGCAGCTTTGTCCATGAAAGAACTCCTGAACCACTACAGTTTTCAGCCCACCTAACATAAAACTGAAGGATTTTACCTACTATCTCTCTTCCTTTTCCAGTCGTTCATGTTTCTTCAATATCTTCCTTTGCACTGAAAGAATTTTCTGTTAATAACTTCTGGTGAATTTACATCTATTCTTTGCTGCAAGAAATCTGAATTCTAAACACAATACTTTCTATCTGCAAGATTATGTTATCTTGAAGTTTGCCAAAGGACTCCTTACACATGGAATTAGTGCGTTATGATTGAGAGTTGGCTGTAGCATTTGAAGGTAAGGTTGGGGGTTTGAGTGCATAAAATGCCCAAGGAAACAATACTTCTCACTGATCTCTGAGTTTGTCCTTACCTCATAGTGAGAGGCTTCTGTAATGCTACTGCTTCTTTACCTTTAACATTTGCTTTTCTAAATCCTCAAATGGACCTAAACAGAATGTGAGACAAAGCACAGGTTGCTGCTGAAACAGGTTATCATGTGAGCTGGTAAGGTCCTGAAGTCAACAGAATTGCACTGACTTACGTGTCTGAAAGGCCTGGTTGGTCTAGCACATCATACATCAGGACATACAACTGCCTAGAGTTACAACTGTAATTTCATGCCATAACCATGCCTTGAAGCAACTTCATGTAGACACTTGTTCCTGGATTTGCTCTGTGAATCTAGGACACTCAAGGGAAGGAAGAAAGGAGCTTAACAGCAACTTCATAAGCTACATTACCTCTGTGAATCCCAAGTGAGTCTGATGCAGTTCTTCCTATTAACCTCTGAACTTCAGCAGCTAGTACCCTTTATACAACAGTCACTTCAGTATATTAATCACTGAATTTCTATTTTATATCAGCAGGTCCAGTGAAAGGGCACAAAAAGTGCTCAGCACATCCTATTTGCAGAGTCAACCTTTCCTCTTTAGCACTGAATGTAATTGGGGATGTAATGGACAGATGAGGCATCCACACTCTGCTTGGGCTTAAGCCATCTGTGCAAGAACAATGCTCATTTTTAATGATAAAAGCAACCACGAAAAGAAAAACCTGCCCATATGCTGTTTAATATGGATGTATCACACATGGCAATCTCTGCTCCAGGTGTATCTGAGCTGTTAGAGCAAATTGTTTCTGATTAACAGCTCATTTTTGTCTCTTAATTACAACTACGTACTTTTTAGAAAAAATTACTTCAGAGACCGTTTTAGGAAAGGCAAGAAGGAATGAGAAAGTCAACATTGGTTACCCACCCACATAGCATTTCTTCTACATCCCTGCTTTTGAAGATGTGGATATTTGAGACATTCCTTGCAAAAATAATGCTACAGCAACACAGTTGACTTGTTTGGATAAAGGTCTGAAAGCACATACATTTGTGCTACCTGCGGAAAGCAAACACGTCCAGGAAAGGAAATATGCTTCACCAGATTCTGTAAAGGAAGGCAGGCTGAGCCTCTTAGAAAATTTATCACCATTTTATTCTTAGCCAAAATACAGGCAAAAAAGGCAGCCAGCATGGATGGAAGGACAGCCAAAAAGCTCAGTCAATCAATCCACCAAATAGTCTTTAAAATCTGCCCAGAGATCACTGACTCCTTCAGTAACAATCCCATTTCTTAATCAGCTGCTTTGTGCTCAGGCTGTGCTGGGGTGAAAGAGTGTGGTCTCTGCCCTCCCTTCACACACTCAGTAAGAGCTTCTGAAGAAGACATGTACAAGCCCTCCTTAGGGGAGGGGGGTAAGATGCCAATCCCCAGCATGCAACTACATCAAATGGCCTGATCCTGTCATATCTTAGCATGAAAGTCCCTCCCTAGCTTCAGACGGTGAGGTACTGCAGGGAAGCTGGAAGGAGAGGGGCGTTTCCCATGAGAAAAAGCTTTGATGTTCAAACAGAATTAATGGTAACACCTTTCTCTTCACAAACAGTTTGCAGAAAATAAGAGTTAGTTAGGATATTTTTGAGAGATGGAGGAAAAATCTCAAGGATTTCTTTTAGAGGTATAACCATACTTACATGTATGCATCTATGTGTGCATTATACAGCCAGTCACTAGTGCAAATCTCTTTAGACCCTCCTACACACAAAGCCTGTGGTATCCCTATCACAGTACCATTGCGTGAACTTACTGTTGTGCACATGTTGTCACAAGTGAAAGTGAAGTCACCAAAGGGGAATTAGAGAATTTCACAGTCAAACATAACAAAGCCTATCTCAGGCCAAACACACCGAGGATGCCTTTTCTCTCAAGGTGTGGGTTGGATAGTCTTGTGAATGATGACAGAGGGAAAGAAGGACAAACAGAAGAGAAAAAAAGATAGCATGGTAGCTCCTAGCTGCCTGTTGGGTTTTGTTTATAGTGGTACTTAAATTTGAAATCTCTCCAGGAGGGACTGTTACTGGGACCTGTGCAGGGTTTAAAGAGAGGACTACATAGACAGTATTGTAAGCCCTTCAGAGATTTTCTTTCCCCAGGACCTGCTAACAAGAAGGAGGTGGTGAAGCGTTGTCAACACAGCCCTTTCATTGTAAGGCAGGCAGCTCTGCACCCCACTCACACGCCTAGAGCTAAGCCACCAAGACTTAGGGTGAGGAGCTGAGGGACCAGGCCAAGCCAAACGGCAGAATGAGAAACAGCAAGGAGAGACAGAGGCAAGGGCAGACCAAGAGCCACGCACCGGCAGCGCAACAGCATCAGCAAGTTACCAGCCTCACAAAGCTGCAGGGGAATCCACACAGGTGACCCCTCTCACCTCTGTCTATGAGGACTGTGACAAAGAGAAGTGCAAGCATTACAGGCTTCATAACCTGAACAGAGACAAACTAAACCGAAGACTATGGCCAAGAATACTTTCTGGGTGGTCATTTAGCTTCCTCATCATATATTATCGATAGCCCCTGTATTTTTCATGATCTATGTTCAGTTCTTCTTTCATTTCTTTCATATGGTCTTATTGCACATGCAGACTTAGTGCTTCCAAGGTTTCTGGGCAGTTGCCTGTGGTGGCATTTGCAAGAGGAACACTTGGACCTGTACAACAGGAGCAGTGCACATTGAAGAAATGGTCCAGAAAACACTTGTCCCCATGTGCATTTCTTAATGACTCGCATAGATATTCTAACATCCTGTCCAGCTATCTGTGTCTCTTGCCATCCCCTAGCTTATCTCCATGACTGCATTTGAGATCTGTCACCTCCTATGAGAGCGGTTCCTCCCCTTTCTTGCCTGCTAACACCTCTGAGGCTGCCAAAGGGGCCATTGTGCTAGTTCAGTTTTGGGTTTTTTTGCTAGAGATACTGATCCTCACCTCTACAACTGAGCAAACTGGGACAGAGGTTCTGTCTAATCCCATCTCTCTTTGCCACTTATAAATGAATGCCCAGAATTTAAGACAAGTTTGGCAGCCTGCCACTCCATCAACTGTTTTTGGGTAAAGTGTAGGGGAAGCATTGTTGGTGCAGTATTTAATCACCTGCAGGGATCTCATTTTGCCTGAGCCTTATGGGTGCTATTGTGTGAGGTATGGGCTTTCAGTAGAAAGCATGGGCAAAGTGCCTGTTTCTTGTGCTGCTGGTGAGTGATTTGCTTTTAGAGACTCTGTATGCCCAGCACAGGAGAGCATTGGACTGCAAGGTCAGGAGTTGGTCCATACATGAGGTTGTATATATGCAGCATAACTGTTTGTATTTATAAATATTTTGGGTGCTCTTTTATTTCTTCAAAATGGTTTTCAGAACATTCCTTTTTAATACCTCAGGGGATAAAAGCCAATCCAATGCACAGGAAGAAGAAATGCAATAAAAAGCATATAGTGTTTTTACCTTTTGCCTGAGTCTATTCCTCCTCCCTTGCAAGAGTAAAAATACATTTTAAAACAAAATGGTACATTGTGGCTTTCACAGTAATTACACCTTGTTGCATGCTTGCAAGAAACACATCACACTTTAAAATCCCTCTGCAAACAAGCCCCCTTCCCTTCCTTAAGAAGGAGAATGCTGGTGTCAGCACTAAGGCGTTGGTCTGCAGGCAAAGGGAATCCATGTTCAGATCAGTCCAGGATCGTAAAATTACTTTGGGTTTTGTCTCAAGCACCACAAGGTAGCTCCAACAGAGCTGTTAAAGATCTTTATTTTCCCCAGATGCTAGGCATCCCCTTACAGTGTTTCTTAAGCCTGTTCTGATGTTTTCAGAACCAGGAGCACGTATGAGAGTACAGATGCGTTCAGCAAACTCTTGCCTCAGACCAGCCCAAGGCTTTCTCTTTAGATAAGTGATCACTCTCTCAGATAAAAAAGAGAAAACTGACTTATAAACTCATACAAACAGGATAATCCTTCAGAATATTCACCTAATTCTTCTTCCCTGCCTCTGACCTCTCCAGAACTGAAGAACTGACTTCAGCTCTGTTGCCCCGAGATGAAGTTCTTTGAAATCAAGACAAAGATTTTTATCAATTTCTCCAGACTTAAAAAACCTCCTTCCCCACTTTTCCTCAATACTTTGGCTGAATGGCACCAGGATGACAAGCAGGACATTTGTATAAATCCCAGAGGCCCCAGATGTCACAGATATTTTGGATGCATGGTCTAGCATAATAGAATTAAAGGTGAAAGGTGCAGTGTACCAGCTTACCAATGTCCCGGGATCATGAAAGGGTGTGTGTAGAAGCATCTTTGTCCCCAAGTAATTTTGCTTTTCCCTAGTTTTTTCATAGTTTTTCCTCAGGGATGTAGATGTTCAAGGCTGCGATGTACTCCAGAACCCACAGCCATCTCATTCCTACTTCGTGTGTCCTCCTTTCCTGCTAGCAGCATCCTTCAGCAATCTCTGGGCCTACACATAAACCAGAGGCTCTTGGGGGCAGGAGCTGCTGTCTCTTTTATGAAGTACCGCTTCTATGAAACAAACAAGCAAAAAGGTTGGTTTTGGTCTAGATGCAAAAGGTTGAAGTCTGAACACCGGTAAGATACAAATGAAGCCTTGCTTTATTATAGAAAAGAATTCAAAGTTGTAATTTCAGCAAAATGAGGTCTAAGAGTGTGTCCTAAAAATGGAAAAATAAATGCAGCTGCATGCCCCAGAAGGATATTTTGAATGCCAACTGCACTGTGGACATACATAGGCAATTCCTGCAATTCCATGTTTAAATTTAAAAAGGCAGTTAGACATGCAGCAGTGCCTTGGTACTATAGCAGATTCAGTTTTCATAGTTTATCAGATCACTTTGGCTCACAGATTTCCCTGTAAGTGATTGCAGGCATGGTTGAGGGAAAAAAAACATTTCAGTCATAAAGAATGAGACATTAACCCTGCAAAATTATATTTAAAGCAGCTGACTCAGCTTTAGCTATTGCAACAATACAAACAAAACATCATTCCGTCTTTTATTGTGAATGCTAAGTCATCAAAGGCACATAAACCTGTAAAGTGGAAGCAAATGTGAACCAAAGTAATTGATCCTAGATTTAAAGCGGTGGAAATAACCGGAGATCTGGACGGGACTGGCTTAAACAGCAACCATTGCTCAGGAGCAAACTGGATCAGCAAATTCTAACACATCTGGAAGTTTAATTACACAGGTCTCTGTATTTGCTTGGCTGTGCTGATATTTTGCCATTTCTTTTCTCTCTAGGATTTTCAGAGCCTTCAGATTTCCACTTGCTGCATATCACTTATTTTTTTCAAAGAATTCCTGCTCTGTTTCATATTCCATTTTAAATTGTCCCACCTACAGCACATTTTGATATTTCTGAGCTGTCACTTCTACCTATGATTCATTTTTGCGTGTTTTGTCATTACTAATTTTGCAGTTTCTAGAAGTGGCTGAGGAAGATGGCAGGTGATGGAAAGATCTCAAGGAGAGAAGGAAGAAAATATCTTGTATTTCTTAGTGAGCTAAATTGCAGGCTGTGACATTTTCAACAGTCCATATGGAGATGATCAAACTGCCTCCAAAGGACAGAAAATGCTTTTCCACAGTGACTGAAATATGCATATATAAGACACTTCAATCACTTATCTTCTATCGCCTGGCATTTCTCCTTAGGTTCTGTTTCCTGTGACTTGGGGATTTTTCAGTCCTGCAAGGCAGAGCAGGGATGTTGAATCTCTGCGCTGAAGGAGGTGGTATATTCCCCATGCTGAAACGGCCAGTTGCAGTGGAATGCTGAAGAATATTTTTTTATTGCTGTTGTAAAGCATAAAAAAAAAGATCAGTTCGTAGAAACAGACTATCCAGAGACATCTGGATTGATGTCCTCTTAGCTAGAACAATTGACCAAGTAATTACCAAAAATAATTTCTGAGTTGAAATCAGGCAAGAAAACGCAAATGTCCAAGATCCAGAGAACTAGGTCATGAAAACATGATATTTGAGGCACTGTGAATCATCTGGAAATCTTGCAATAAGTCTGTCTTATTGGGATAACGCTGAAGAGACGTTGTAGGCAATTGGGTCCATCTTCCCTCCTTCCTTTTTTTTTTTTTTTTTTAAAAAAGGGGGATTTCTAATCAATGTCTCATCTGTTTGCACTGCCATACTGATATGTAAACTATTTCCCTTCTTTCACCTGCAGATTGAGAGGGCACTATGAGGTTTCAAACAACCCAGATATTAGTTCAAATTCATGAGTCTCAACTCATTAGCTACTCTTACAGATTACTAATTTTGCTTTTTAGATAAAAGCTCTAATGATGACTGCTTAAATTTCTTGCTTCACTGACAGTTACTATATACCTCCTCTTTCTGACATGTCTTGGAACTGTTCCAATATGAAGTGTAGGCAGGGTTGTCATTAGCAATTTGACATATCTACACATGCTACTTCTACTTCATCCTGGTCTTTACTATCCTAGCATAATTAATCAAACTTGGCACGTCTCTGCAGTAAAGGACCTATAGGGACTGCTAGCATCTAGAAGGCACTAGTCAACATCAGCTTCTTTTCAGGACTATTTCCATCAAAGATAATGGGAACAATTTGTTGTCAGTATTTCTGAAATATTGCTCATATTCTTCCTTAACATGAGCCTTAGAAGCAGAAGCAGCTAGGAGATATGAACTCAGTGAACACCTTGACATGCATACCTGCATTTAGGTTCCCACTTAGCCCACACCTCTGGAGAAGAAGTCCTATCTCCTTCTGATGGGACAGGGGTTAGTGGTGACCTGGCAGTGCTGGGGGAACTGTTGGGCTTGATGACCTTGAAGATCTCTTCCAACCACAGTGATTCGGTGATTCTGCGATACGTGGGGTAGTTCCACCTGTCTGTATAAAGTGCTGCCTGGAGGTCCTTGAGAGAGATCTACCTTCAGGATTAGAAAAGGAAGTGGAAGACCAAAGCCATACTGCTACTGCGCTACAGAGACCTGCTCAGAGATGTGGTTTACTAGGCCAAGTCCTGTGACATACTGGCATGACTCAATTATGTTTCCAACACCTGACCTGGATTTTCTGCACCGTGCTCTCCTGTGTGGATGTGGTATTTCTAGCGTCTTGCATGCATTTACACCTATGTTTGTGTGTGTCAGCTTTGTCAGGCATTTCCCCTGGAAAGCAGTTCTCCACAGACAGATGCAGAAGCAGGAGATAATAGCTAAACTGGTAATGCTGCCAAGCTATTCATGATTTAGAAACAGACTTCCAGCCATGGTCAAATGGTAGTGTTTTTCATCCAGACAAAGCTGCTGATCAGAGCTGGAGTGAGTAAAGCAGAAATAAATAAATGTCTCAGTCATGAAATGTTTGAAAATTGAGTCTTTGAAAACCTATCTGAGTGCTGGTTTTGAGGAATTATTCAACCAGAGATCTGCTACAAATCCAAAGGAAATGAACTATTTTTTTCTGCATGTCAGCACACTGTAATAGAACAAACTTTTTATTTCTAAAATATTACATAAAAGAATTCCAAACCCATTAAGGTAGAGGCCTACCACCTTCAGTGGCAAACAGTTGTCCTATATATTTGAGTCCCAAGGACAGAAATGGATTGAGATGAATAAGGTTTATTTAAAAAAAAAAATCATGGAGTAGAAGAATTTTAGAAAAAGCTCAGATAATTTCTAGAGAAGTAACACAGTCATTAAAGGATCACAGCTTTCTGTATAGAAATAAAGACCTTAAAACTTTCAGAAAGTTGAGTCAAAGCCCTTTGCTGCTTGTATACAAAAGCTCCATCCATCCAGTAATCCAAGGATGCTGATTTTAGCTGTAAGGTTAAAGGCAAAAGACTACTTTATTTTACTGTATGCCACAGTGCCTACTTATTGCATTGAGAGTTGCTTTTTTTTCAAGCTACAACAACTTCGTAATAGCATCTTTTAACCTTAATGTTCTTTTTTTCTCTCCTGGAAATGCCACTCAGCAAGTAAAACTTGATCAACCTTATCCACTTCCGTCTTTGTGACTGGTTTTCATGGCTGGGCTTTCGTGTTGTGCTTAATGCCTTGGCCAAGAATAACCAAACCTGCCTAACCCATTAAACTTATTCCTTACACCAAAAAGCCCAGTAATGTAACACATAAAGAATGAATACGGGCTATGAGTTCAGGACCAAATATGGTTCAGAAACCACTCCTTTATCAGCAGAACTCTCATGAGATTAACAACACCATTTCAATGGAGGGCAGGTGCAATGACGGGATGATGCAGAGCAGAACACACATTCCATTTTTCCCCCTGTTTATATACTTCAATTAAATTTAGTTGATTTTGTTGCAGAATGCCAGTTATTGGAAAGAATCGTCTTTTCCAAGATAATATGCAGATTTCTTTCCAGGAAAACATCATTCAGGGCTGTTGAGGGACTGCAGAAATTATTTCTGGGAAAAAAATTCTGGTTTATTTTGTCTTGCAGAGACAAGCACATGATTCAGAACAGTGTTTGAAAAGAAACAAAGCAAAATCCGACCTCATTTTTCCAAGGTTTTGATGTGGAGCATCCTGACAACAGAATACTAGAGTCTCAAATATCTTTCTGCTTTTTCTCTCTCAGTGAAATCCTAACTTGGGACATGAAGCTCTTGACAAAAACCTCTGGAGAGTTACCTACATAAAGATGATATTTGAAACGTGGTTTCTCTAGCAGTCAGTCTTTGTCAGTAACAGCCATTTTTCTTTATTTCCACTTTTTAATGCATCTGCCAGCTTCATAGGTGCCTTTGCATTTCCACTTCTTTCTTCCCACCTGCCCTGCACTGGCAGCTCTTTAAATAGCCACAACTGTTTTCTGGTGACTTTAAGCAGAGAGAGCTGAGCGTAATTGGCAACATATTTCCCAGTAAATTCATTAGGCAAGAGGAATACATTTTTTCTATTACATCAGTCCTTACACACAGGACCATCATTTAATTTTCCATTTTAAATTTAAATCTACTTCAAGACTTTCCATATCATATTACTTTAGATCCTGTAGTTCTGCGTTACTTCAAATGGCAAGAGGAAATTGTGAGTGGCAGGCTAATGGCCTAATTTATAGATACAACAGGGCAGCTGGAAATTAGGTTTCTGCCACGACCATCATCTGTGAGTATTTTCTATTATTAGGTCAAATCCTGAGGCAACTTTCTGGAACTTCAGCCACAGAAGGACTCTTTCAGCCACTGCAGTGGCAAAGACTGCCAACTCCTCCAAAACCCACTTTCTGGGATGATGTGTTTAACATTTTGTCAAAGTCTCTTCTAGCACTAGGAAATACTCTTTCTTTGTTCTCAGTGTCCTCTCAGCAAATCCTCAATCTCGTTGTTTGCTTAGGGGAGATGTTACAGGTAGATGACGAACACATCTGCCCCCATCAAGACATTGGGGACTGCAAAACTGCAAACTGCAAATATGTGCTGGCAATAATTGTTTCCTCTTTGAACGGCCCGTGTGCAAGAGTGAGAAATAATCTAATTCTGTTCACACTTTATCAGCTGCTGAAGACATTAAGTCAGCAAGGGAAGGCATTAGGGAAGGCAGAACTAAGCACTCTTGCCTGTCCTAGGAGACTAAAACTCACTGCTCTGACTCATCTTGGCTGCTAGCTCTGCTCTGTTGTACAGCATTACCTCCACTTTCACCCACATTAACTAGGGAGAAGAAGCCTCTTGGCACTGCTCTGCACTGGCACACCACGGCTAGAGCAGTGGGACCGGTGCCTGTCATGTGGTGGTACAACACAGAGTTCCACATTTCTTAGAGAAGGGACTCAGATGCGCTCTCTGCTGACTTGCTGCATGCTGGGAAGCCTTCTTAGCTATAAGCCCTCCCTGGACAACACTTCTCCTAGCCCACCCTGACATTTCCAGCCCTTCAACAAGCTCACAGGGTTCTAGCTGCTGGCAGGTACCTGACCCTGGAGTGATGTGTAAGGGAGCTGGGTGTTTCTTCAGGCATCTCAGAACTTTGCCTTTAAGATCCATCACATCTGTGGGTGAAAAATGTCTTGTGTTAATCAGTTACCTTAAAATAAACTGCAGTTCAAAGCAGGTTAAAGTGAAATGCATGCAGAAGTATTTATTTCCAATCTACAAAATAAACAACCCAGATTCAAAAGCATATAAAAGACAAAGGTGAAGAAATGAAAGAAAAGCCTGCACAAGCCTGTACTATTCAGATCGCATCTGAAAGGTTGGCTAGTTGCACTCCTGACTAATTTCAAATCATCTTGCTGTTCAAGCATGCTAACCTTAACAGTTTTTTCAGCCAATCTCCCTTTTGAGGTTCTCCAGCTCCATCAATATTCCACCCTCCTTCTGGGTGCCCATCAAATTTATTTACTTCTGTCTTACTCAAGAGATAACAAGTGGATTAAAACTAAGGAAGGAAATGTTACTTCAAGGGATCACTCACTATTTGCTGGACTTGATTGGTCTATTATCAACTTCTTGACTGAATGAGAGGTAACACTCCTCTCTGTCCCACAGTCTCATGTCACTTCATTTATTTTAGTGTGACACATCTTCATTCTTTGAACCCTGTCTCAGTCTGGAAATTAATAAACACAGTTACTACAACCATTTACATGCATGTAGTTCTTACTCTGGCTAGGTACTGAAGCAGCCAGCTGTTTCGGGGAAATAGTAAATGGGAACTGACTGAATTCCATACCAGGCTTTGACGGGAACCACAAAACCTATTGATAGTGTAGATTTTCCTTGTTCCTCTCTTCCAAATTCTGTGTTTCTTGCCATGTGTATGGATACTCTGCACTCACAGATCAAACTGCTTCCTTCTGCCCCAGAGACCCTTCATCTCTTACAGCGTTCTGCGTACTGACAATGTTCTTCTTTCCACTCTTACTATTAACAAGAGCCAGGCCAACCTATACACCCAGCAGCACTATTGGCTGAACAGCCCTTCCCCACCGGGACCGCCCTGTAGCACCCCTGTGCTGCTGACACCACTGTTAGCAAGGGCTGTCAGACATACAGGGTAGGGAAAGGATCCAGCCTAAAACTGTTTTTCAGCCAGCTATGCAATCAGTTGTGCTGGCACAACAGGGGGAACAGCACAGGACTGTAAATGAACATCAGAGAGTAGGACACTTTAAGCAGCCCAGCCACCAGATACATCATTATGTGGCAGTCGAGTCATCAGCACATCAGCCAGCAAGCTCTACGCTATGACAGGGAGGACCTCTCCACCTCTGTCACGTATTCACCAACAGGAATCCAGAGGGGACTGGGCCAAGGAAGCTTCAAGTTCCTGCCATTCTGAAGGAATGACAAAGGGCAATAATTATGGAGCAAGATGCGTCCAGACTTGGATCAGAAACCAGGAGTTTTGTAGTATATAGAATATTTCTGTTTTCAGTTTTTAAGAAAAGCTTATTTTAAATTGTGAAGAGCAAGGTGGAGATAGTCTTCATGTTCATTTCAGTGCTGTCTCTGCTCTGGCTAATGGGTATCCCTAGTCTTGCACAGACTCGCCATTGAGACTGGCCAACACAATGCAGCAAAGGAGGCTGTCCCTGGGATGGATCATGGACAAGTACTCAAAAAGTACAGCACATTTTGGGAAAATAATATTTTAAAACTTAGCTAGTCTTCACACAAAAGGAATAGAACCACTTTGCTTAATTTCCAATATGGAAAATACCTTCAACAACTAGATGAAGCATAGCAAAGACTAAGGCTGAGTTACTTGGAGATAAACCTGTGCCTGTGTGATCTTTGACAACCCACCTTACTCAGATATTCCTTTTCACTTCTGTCTGCCATAACCTGAGGGCTCTTCCCCAGTCTCACTGCAAGCCTTCTGTCCTCTCTGATCATGCAATAACCCCCCTGCTCTTTGCTTGTTTACAGCTGTTCAAACAGCCTCTACAGTACAACAAAGTTTGTGTGCATCTTCCTATTGACTCTCCTTCTTCTTTCCTGATCTATAGCCTCTGTCTGCCTTGGGAAATGAAACTTAGCAGCACAGGCAATTTTTCTTCCTGCTTCCATCTGCTGCTGAATACACGTGCTGCAAGTTAAGGAGCTATGAATGATGAAGTGCATGTAAATTTAACTTAATGACAGGTGGGTAAAGAGTGATGGGTTAGAAAGGAGAGCACAAAGGCCTTTGGGTGAAGTATGTAAATGAAGTCAGAGTTTGTATGTGAAGGACTATGTATTAGGAAAGAACTTGAGTAATAGTGGAGGTTTTAAAGGGCAGGAGGTCTGTAGGGAGGCAAAATCATTCCTCCAGTGAATCGAAGCAGTTACAGCTTCTTAACCCCATCAATCTGTATAACTTAAATTTTAGGTGAGATCCCTAAACAGCAGAGTAACTGTGAGCAAGTTCATGCTTCTCTGAGATGCCTCTCAGATCATGGCTATATCATGCTCTGACATGAGACAGTGCCTCAGAAAACACTAAAAGTATGTTTTTCTGATCAGATACCTAGCACTTATTTGGATTCAGAACGTTGTATGTGAATTTATTAAGTTGTCTGTTCAAGTGGAAAAGATCACTAAGAATGCCATTACTAGTCATGATCCATAAACCCCTTTGTTCACAAACTAGACAAATTACCTTCAGACAGATTGGCATCCTTCCAGTTATGACCTTTCTTCTTGACGTATTCATGGCTCCCAACTTAGAAACATTAATCAGAAACCAATGAAATGGACTCTAAAAGAGGCATTAAAAAAGCCCAACTAAACAAACACATTTTGACTTCCTGACCACTCAGTATTTATAGTGAAATGGAGACTGGCATGTATCTAGGAATTTTTATTTCTCATAATCAGTGGGTTTCAATGCCTAACCATACAATGACATCATCACCACAAGGAAAGATGACAGATGCTGTTCGAGACAAATAATGCTACAGGCAAAAGTACAGAAAACATGCCTAACTGATTTTGTTAAAATGAAGACTCCAAACTTGATATTCGCAGTTTCTTACAATAATTAGAATGTAACACATCAGTATTTGGCATGTGACACTTAAGTAATTGAGATGCCAGGACTTAGGGACACGAGGAATGACAACAGGAAGAGAAGATGTCACATGTCACCGCTATCACAGCCTGTTTCTGCTGCTGTCAGTTTCTGTAGCTCTCGCGTCCTGGCAATGGATTTTACAACCTTAATACAATTCTAATTGCATTAAAAGGTTTTAAAATATCCCCTGATGGACAAGTGCTGATCCATGTTGAATTCAGTGGAAATTGTCCTCATACTGCCAAAATGCATAATTAGGAACAAGATTTAGCTATCTTCTGGGAAATACAGCTCATAAGAGGACAGGTTCTCCGGTCTGCTACACCACCCTGCCTGAGGACACAAGCACAAGCTAACAAGGGCAAATCAAAGGACTGTCCAGGACTGTCAAATATCCTCTCTCAAATAACAGACTGCTTAGATGTGAACTTTCTATGGGGCTCCTCCTAACATCTATGCTGGAGTTTTCTGTCACAGGTATTACCTAGACCATCAAGACTGAATGCCAGCTGTTCCTCCTGCCCCATGTCTCAGCTCTTTAGAGCCTGCTTTACTTATCACCACTGTTACATTCCTGTGGCAACAACAGCCACAACTTCACTAGAGGAATGAATACCTCCCCCTTTTTTCCTTTCTTTGGGTGCAGGGGAGAAGGTGGGAAGGAGAGAATTCAGCAGATGTCCCCAGTACTTCCTTTTATGAGCAGCCATACGTAATTGCTTCAAATCCACCATCTCCACAACAGAAATTATTTTATTAACTTTTACATTCACCTTTCCACCATCATTTTTCCAGGCTAGCGAGTCTTAGCCCATTCAGTCCTACTTTGCAGGAAAGCTATTCAATATTCAGACAATTGCTCTCAACTGATTTTTTTCTCCCTTTTGTGTCCAGCAGTGGCTGGAACATGTGGGACCAGTACGGATGCCGACATATGTCTCTCTGCTCAGCTACTGGAGGAAGAAAAGGGGGAAGCTGTTGCTATGTTCAGCACCACTATGCTTAGGAAGCTTTCGGTTGGCTTCTTGACAATGACCCACAGCTAGAAATATAAGAGCTGAAGAGAAATAGAGAAGAAGGTGTTAGTGTCCCCTTTTTTCCCCATCATGTCCTCCAGTCTCCAATTCTATCTGCTGCACCCTTTCTCATATAGACTCATCAAACATGTATTTAGGGCGGTTGATATGACCATCTAGGGGAATTTTCTATGTCATTCTCTATACTCTTCATAGGAAACCAGGAACATGGAGTTAAGGTTTTTTGAGAACTGCCAACAGCTGATGCCAAGATACACTTCCAACAGGGTAATAGCCCTTTTAAAGCCTCATCTTACATGGGTACGATGAGGGCTATATTTTTTCTTTAGGTACATTCACCAGGGTCTAAAGATCCTAGAAGGTCAGGCATTTAGACAGTCTCCCAATTGAAAAGTTATGTTTACAGACATCCTCAGCAGCTAAGGAGTCTCAGTATCCAGCAAACAGGTGGTAAGGTTGTATCTTTACTTATCCCTGAAGAAAAGAAGAAACCATTTCTAAGTTGCCAGGCACCATCATAAAAACAGATCTATATTTAGTTTTTAGTGACAACCCAAAGGTTAAAAAACATATGAGCTACCCTCACGCAAATAATATCACTGACATTGAAATAGCAAGATGCTTTTGTATGGGATTTTCAAACTGACAGTTGGCACAGTTGACTCCACATATTGATTGATAGGATCACAGAATGATAGAGGTTGGAAGGGACAACCTACCGACTTCCCCTAGATCAATCCCATGTTCAAAGCACCGTCAACCAGAACAGATTGCACAGGATGTTGCCTGACTGAGTTTTGACAATGACCAAGGATGGAGACTACATCGCCTCTCTGGGCAACCTGTTCCAGTCTTCAGTTAACCATAAAGCTTTTTTTTTTTCCCCCCTTAGGTTTAAGTGGAATTTCCTGCATTTTAATTCGTGTCTGTTGTCTCTTGAGTCATTGTCTCATCTGCCCAGCCAGTCATTTTATCACAGAAGACTATCAGGTTGGGTCAGGTACAATTTCCCCTTCATAAATCCACAGTTCTTCCAATCACTTTCTTGTCTTTCGAGTGTCTTGAAATGGTTGCCAGGATTATTTACTTCCTCACATTCCAAGGGATCAGGGTGATGCTGATTACCCTCTAGTTCTCCAGATTCTCTTTCATGAAGACAGGAGCGGTATTTCTTGCAGCCTTCTTTAGAGAGATTTTCTTCCTTTCCAAGCAATTTTCAGACAAAAAGAGCCTGCACACCAATTTTATTCCCCTGTTTCATACCTTCGATTCCTCCCTTGATTCCACATGTGGCCGTTCCTGGTGGAGCTGTGGTCTTCTCCTTTTCAAGACTTAGCACTGTAAAAAGGAACAGAACAACCATCCTATTGCGGGATGACGTGAGACAGGAGAGGCATAAGCCGCTGGGATTTTTTGCACCTACTTGCCTTCCCTTCTAGGGAAGGCAGAAACTTTTTCTTTCCCACTTGGTTTGCCTGCTTTTCTCCAGGAGTTGGAGAAGTGGAGCAGACATCTGATCAAAACCTCAAAGATTGTGCTGATAATTCATTAAAGACTGAAGTTTCTCAGCTCCCTGGAAACTGGGTTTTACTGCAGCAGAATCATCATTACATTTGGCCTCTTACCAAATAAAACACAAAGCTTGCAGACTATTGACAGAAGCAGCTTCCAGCTTAACCTGAAGAGTGGTTATATACAGGGGCAGAAACGTTAGTGAAATGCGAATTGAAGCAGTGAGAATAGGCATTATCAAAATGAGAAATTAAGCAACATGGGGAAAACAGATTTTCTGACAAGATGATTCCCTGTAGTCTCTCAAAGAGATGACCATTCTTTCTCGTCTTTCAAGTATGCATCAAACCCTTCATATGTTTAAAAAAAACCCAAACTGTAAGACACATGCAGGTGTCTCAGACTCAAAGGGTGACTTTCTCAGTCAGCTTGGAAACACTGTCTTTACAGCCTTTGTTGCTTTCCCTGCTTCCACAGAGACAAATGCAACTTCATTCCAAGAACTCCATGCCAGCCCAGCCTTCTGTTTGCATGATATAAACCTGGCACTAGAGGCCACAAGCAGCTACACATGCGGAATCAGATTTGCCATCTCTGTATTACAGTTAAATTTTTTTTCAAGTCACGCATGTGAACCTACATTCTGTTTGATGCTCCTGAAGTATGCAAAGTCAGTGGATCAGATCCTTCAGTAATGTTGCTTTTTTTGCTTAAAAGTATTTTTAATTAAAAATAAATATTCGATTTTTCTAATTTATCATTTTGATTCCTGGCATGCTTGCTTCACATTTTCAGGCTTTGTTCCAAAACAAGGTCTAGATGGACTAAGAAAACAACCAAAGTAAGACCTACAGAAAACTGTGAAATTGGGCAATTCTATACATTCGACATTAGTGGGTGACTTATTTGAGACAGTGATGACTAAACTCTGACCATAGCTGAGCTTTGTCAGACTGCTGGAGATCAGATCATATGAAAATTCATCCTCCCATACTTTCTAAAAAGCCCAGAAGAGAGGTGAGATAAATACCAATTTCCGAGCTTCAGAGTTTAAGTGTAGAAGAGAACAAACACTGGGAAACTGCCCAACATCTTTTCAAAGGTGCTAGCTGTGCATATTCACCCACGCACCCGTACTTACAGTATGGTTTTGCTGGTAGAGGAGAGCATTAGGAAAGAAGAGAAATATTGTTTCATGTCTTAAATAAAATTCTGATTTCTTTGAAAGAAGATTTTAGGAAAGAAAAAATAAAAGCAGAATTTTGTTTGTGCCCTTCTGATCCATTTCTGGCAGTTTCCTACAACTGGTGTTTGTAGTGGGAAAATTGGAGATAGCTGGGTTTGGATTACTCTTACATTGGGCACTCGTTCTGGTTTGCTGTATGAAATACAGCATACAGGAGACTACACACACATACAGAAGACTGGTAGGTCTTCTAGGGTACTGCAGGACTTCAGAGATTTTCCCCACCACGAGACAAGCAGTTGACCCATTATCCTGTACAGCTTGGCCATTTTCCAAGCCATTTTCCAAGATTTTTCTTTTTTTCCTAGTGCCTTTTGGGCAGCGACACACAAGCATACACAGAACGAAAACCCACAGAATGTGTCATTCTTTGTTTTTCCATTCATATCCTAAACAGACATCCATGAAGGAAGTTATGCATCTGTGCATGTAACATACTTGCTGTTTTCATGACAATCTCTGCATATGAATAATGAAGACTTCATGGAGTGAACGGCAGAATGTATCCACTGCAGATATTGCCAGAGACACTGCAGTGAGATTGACAGATTCAATACCCCAAAACCACCTCACTAAGCTGTAAGCGACACTGACTTTTGGATGGGGGCTTAAAGATTCTGTATCCTGTTAACAATGCCTCGCTCCAACCTCTTCCTTATTAAACCTAATTAATATTGAATTGTATCAAATATAGAAGGCTATGTCGTGAATAATTTCACTAGTAGTTCTTCAGATTTCTAAAATGAAAAACAACCCACAGTTGCTAGAAAAGCTTACTTGTCGATCTTGGCAAGTTGATGCCATGTGCACACATGAAATGTTAACAATATTAATGATATTGCTTCATATTAACTCAAGTGTCTTGAGTCCCAAGGCAGTGCAAAGAGTGCTTCTCACTTTCAGAGTTTTCCTTTTGCAGACAGAAAAGTCCCTGACGTACCTGCAGAGCCCCTCAACCCTGCCAGCCAGAGCACAGAGCCACAGCCGTTATACTACATGTTATCAAAGCTCATTTAAGCACTCTGATCACTCATGGCCTGCCAGGCTCAACATTTCCCTGATGCACAGGTGACAGACATCCATCTATGTCACCACTTTCACACGCACAGGTCTCTTGGCAGAGGCAGGAGAAGCTCAATAACCTGTTCACAGCAAAACATTCAGAATCAAAGCATCAGAGGTATTGACAAATGGCAGTGACGTTCTGACAGTGCTCGACAAGGTCACACGTGCAAGTGAAGCTTTGTCGGGAGCAAACTGCAAAAGCCTGTTATGGTCAGGGGCTCTCAAAAGAAAAGCCTAGCAAGAGAACCACCAATTGCTATTTGTGCTGATGAAACAAATCTTTTCAGCTATTGTACGTGTCAGTGCATGTAAAATAAAGACAGGTTCAAGCTTCCAGGTTGAGAGGCAATCTGGATTACAATTTAGAGTCATCCCTTTCTTCCCGCTCAAAAAATTTCCTTTTCAGGCTTGTTCGGGAGTGTGGGGCTGGGCTTATCTCTACTGCACAGGTCTCACAATACAATAAAATGCTTGTCCTAAGCCCACTGGAAAAAACACAAACTGTGTGTCAGAGAGATTTCAACTGACCATGCATTGACTGCCTCTTGGCAAACAAAACTTGCAGGTTCAGAGGTTGTGCTTTCAGGGAAGCAATCCTAAACTGATTATGACTGTTTTTACTGTACAGAGGCCTTCTGAGTCAGCATTGCAAGTAAAATTCAATACAGGCAGCAAGGCAGAGACATCCTGAATGTTTTTCCTGGGTGTGCAGAAGATGAGAGACTTTTCCCTTCTTTCTTGTACACAGAAGTGAAAAACATGCACTCTTCCCTCAAGCACTGGCCCAGTTGTTGCATAAGTTGTTGTACCAATTGCAGTTAAATCTCTTCAGCACAGACTTACTTTGGGCTGTTCCCAAGTCTTTAATGAAAGCCTCACTGAAGCAGCCACAAAAAGACACTTCATTTGTGCTAAGAGGCACCCTGAACCTGATATTGCCCTCCTGGCTTGACTCTCTGTATGGCCAGCTGACTCTTGGGTATCAGACCTTGGTTGTTCCAATCTTCTAGTGCTGCCCCACACTCACCCAAAGCTTTTCTGATGTTTCCATCTACTCACTTTTTATGTATTATTTCCATCTTCCTGGTGAGCTACATTCACTTATTCACTCATACTGGCAACTGACCTAGAAGAGAACAAACATGTAATCAAGGAATTATTATGGGAGCAATAAATACAAGTCAAGGGATGATATCTCCACTGTTGGCTCCCATTCCAAGTTGAGCAACCAGCAAAATAACCCTGTTACATGAAACTCATAGGTGGAAAACACCTTACTACAAGCTTTTCTGCCCATGTGTATTATGCTGAGATTAGACACATGCAGGCTGAAAGTAAGTTAGCCAAAGAGGGAAACTTGGATGTAACAGGAACCCAGTCAGGGGAGAGAACAATGAAATTCTAACTCCTTGGGCTGAGGGAAGGAACTATAGTGCAGTGAGATGGAAGGGGATTGGAAAGAGTTGCTCAAGACAAAAACAGAGCTACTAGGAGGCAGCTCAAGGCTTAGATTTCTGTGATAGCATTTTTCTGAAGTGCTTCTTGCACCTTGGCTAGGACCAGACAGAGAAGAGAGATCCTGTTGAGTTAGCTCAAAGCATAGTTCAGAAAACAGTAATGGACAGAGCGGGCCTAACTTACTCTGACTTGGGAAAGCTTGAGAGAGATGGAGCCTATAAAGAAAGAATTATCTCTGTACAACACAACTGAAATTGTCCATTCACATTTGAAAATAAAAACAATACAGGAGATTTTTTGAAGTTAAGCCTTCAAGAAAGCCAACAGGTGTGAAGGAGAACAACGTGATGTTACAGATATTTGAGAGATTAAGTTACTAAACTAGACATTATATTTTCAAATATAGTTTAACATAAAAGTTGACAAAATTCTAATAGGAAATAGTGAATTACAGTGTCAACAAAGAAAACTTATTATGGCAGGTCTATAAGAATAGGTGATCAGTTCGATCACCCTTTCAAATACTTTGCGAGAACCTAAAAATATGTTGGTGGACTGAAATGCCTGGCTGTATGTGATAATAATGGTATCTCAAAATCCAGTGAAAAGTATAATCTGTGGTGCACGATAATTCTGCAGGTGGACTAATTATATAGGAATGACTTAGTAGGGACATTTGTGGAGGCGTATTTACATGTTAAAGAAAGCTGAGAGTCAAATAGGACAAAAATATTAACAATGTCAATAAGAAGCGCTGAACCCTTACAGACTGAATTTCCCATGCCCAAACTGAAAAGTAATATTATTATTTCATTTTTAACCATCTAGAGGAGTGGCTGAGGAAAACCGTGCAAGTGCAGAAGACTAAAAATGGAGGAGATTTATTTCCAGACATACTGGACAAATGTCACAATGGAGCATAAGAAACAATTTTACAGCATATTCTTGGAACAACTAAAGTTCAAAAGAGAAATGCTTGATTGTTTCCTGAGTACACTATTGGATTTGCATCAAAATGATACTGACAGTGACCACGTTTATTTAAAAAAGACAATCTCAAAAAGAGCAAGTCAAATCCACGCTAAAAGGTAGCAGTGAGTCTTGGCGTGTTAGAAGTACAGAACATGATAGAACAGCAGCAGTCTGCTCCTGGCTACAAATTTCCTCAAATGTATGAGAAGCAGGGGGCTTCTGGGTCACGTGGGGCTGATGGATGATGGGGGTGTAACAGAGCGCACTTGTAGGGGTACAGGTGAATTAACTCTTTGCACTGGTGTTCACTACGGAGGAGCTTAGTTAGGTTTCTTCACCTACACAATTAGTTAGGTTTCTTCTCAGTTAACTTTCTTTACCTCCCACAATTAGGAGGATTTGTCTCAAACTGAAAAGCCAGTAATAAAAGTTGTAGAACAAATCAGTAGAAGTAGTAGCAAAAAAATGCTCAAACCCCAGATATTCCTAAAGAGTTCTAAAGGGATGCAAATACAGAGTTGCTGAGCTATTAACTGGGAGAGGTAAACCCTCACTTAACCATCTGAAGAATGAGGGATAGGAAATCTGATGACAATTTCTGGAAACATTTCCAGAAGTAAGACCAATAAATTTAACTTCTTTCCAGGGAATAAGCAAAAACTGTAATAGAAACAAAACTCCCTTCAAACCATGTGTAATCTAGTCCTCTGAAGTTTGGGTTGTGACACCTTTGAGGATCTACAGGAACAAGATCCACACTACTTCATATTCTGGATTATACATAGCATATTCTAACATAAGTGAACAATTTTCTCATCCAAAATAAAATTTTAATTGTTTAGTCAGTGTGGTCTAGATCACCACAACCAAACAAAACCACCAAAAAACCCAATCTTCTTGGACTTGATTGATGAAGTAGAGTAAACAGTACAAACAACTGGTAATCTATATATGTAATTGATTATGTAGTGCTACGGAACATACATTGATCATATGTGATCAGCTTCCACAGTTCACAATCCCATGCCATGTTTCCTGTCATTGCTTTTTGCTACATTCCCATTTACTGTACCTTAGCTTGTTCTTCTCCTTCCTCTGATCAATTTTTCCATTTCTCACCTATCATTTATCTCAAGCTCCTGTGCTGACAACCTGTTCTCTGGCCTATGCCATTCCCTGTCATAACTAATCATTTCCCCATTCTTGCTGCTCAGCTAGTCTTCAGTATGCTTTCTCAACTAAATACAAAAGTCTTCGTATATTTTTGGCATAACTTTGTGCAACTTCTTGTCTCGTTAGTGTTTAAACCTTCAGAGCACTCCTCATACTAACCATAGCTCTAGTTTAACCTTGTGACCCCAAGATATTTTCCCATGATTACTCAAAACTGATTTTGTCTGATGAATTCTAGCTCTGATCTTATTATTTCATTAATAATCATTTGGTGTAAGAGTTCTCAAATACTTAATATGGCACATCGCATTTCATCCTGCATTTCACATGCCTTTAGTTTCCTGAGCTTTGATCTTCATTCAAACTCCTGGGTTGCAGAGAGCACTGATCATATGTTAAGGCTCTTCTCTGAAATAATAATGGCCTAGAATGACACAGAACAACTGAGCTTTTGATCATTCAGAGACTGATATTTAGGGCTCACCTTAGCAACATGCAAAAAATTCCAAAAAATAATGGGTTATACACAGTCATCCATGAGAAGTTAAGCAGGTCTAAGTGATCCCACCTTGAGGCAAACTTAAACACTGATTAAACATGACATGAAACCGCTTGAGAAATGGCTTCATGGGGTAAAGAACAGAAAACAGACTATAGATACTCTATTTTACCATTCCTGTTAAAGCTTTTCTCTTCTCTTCATCTTACTCCGGTTCTCTAAGTGACAAACATTCACTAATTAAAATGAAAACATCAAGCTACAATTCAGACATCCAATAACTAAAGGAAAAAAATTTAGAGGCATGTCAGAGAGATAAGTCCATCTCAATCTAACACTTTTGTTATGAAAAAGATCTCTAACACTTCCTGTAGGAGAAACAGGAAGGAAAAAAGAAGGATCCAGAGCAGATCTACACTGAGAGAAAACAACTGCTGAGGAGCCTGTTAGATGGCATTGAGAACATGCATGGTAAGTTTAAAAAATGTTGTCATTATCAATAGTAGTCTTCTCGAGGTTTCTTCTGTTCTTTGCACATATAAACAATATTACCAAAACTAGGATAACATCCGAACTGGCGAACCTTTGATGCCATTTGTTATTAATCAAGTACATAAATTTTCTAAAATTCTGGGAGAACACCAACTGCTGAGATCAAGAATTGATCCTTCAGAATTTTATTTTTAAACTCCTTTATTTTGTTACAGATTTTCAAGAGTTTCAGGTTTTGCTATCACATTCAAAAACTTACCTAGATAATAGTCGTGACCATTTGCCGGGGGGGTGGACTGTAGTTAAGCTGGGCCTGGGGAAAAGGGGAGGGGTGGGGTGAAGGTATGTTTAAGATCTTGTTCTCTCTTTCTGTCCTACCTTTAATTAATTGATGATTTTTTGTGGTTTTGTTATTTTGACTTTCCCCTAGTTGAGCCTGTTTCTGTGCCTGTGGCCATAAGGAGTGTGTTCAACCCTCCATTTATCTCCTGTCTTGACCCTTAAGTAGTTTTGTTTTCTCCCCGAGAGGACATTAAACTGCTCTGGGGGCTTTAGTTGCCTGCGCTGGGTCCTAAATGGCAACACATTGTCAAACAAGGGGAAAGTTCCTTGGAAATGTTGAAGTCCATCAATATCACACAACTTGGTAACAGTCCTGCCCTTTAGTCCTCAAGGTGGGAAAGAGCTGATTTGTGAGAAGGATCTACAGAGCACATGGATTTCACTCTGTTGTGGAGCTCTTGTAAGTGATCTGAGCAGCCAGCTCACTTCTGGTGAAAATGATTGCAAGTTCACTACAACAGATAGTGTTAGAGAGCAACAGAAACCAAACATAAAATAGACGGGGGAAACAGAGTAGGAGGCACTTAAGATTCACTGCAGAAAGAAAGAAAAGGTATGACATGATCACAGGCGGGATTCAAACATATAAACAGCAAATTATTAGTGTTTGAATCACCTAGAGAATAAATGCAATAGTTTTATCTGCATGCCAAGAAAACCACAGCCTAAAGTCACTCGTGACTTGCAGAGCTGGACATAAAACAGCTGTTCAGCTTGTGGTATCTTCTAGCTAGATGACCAGACCATAGCTTTTTAATTGGCCTTTCTATTCTCAGTCACTGCTTTGAGAATAGATTTTATACGTAGTGGTTGTCTTCTACCATCTAATGATCTGCCACATCCAGCTTCCATGAAGCAATTTCTTTTGAGTTCAAAGAAATTGTTCTCCACTGATAGATACCATATATCAAAATCTACCATCAGAACTGATGCAAAGCAGCCCCTTCTTTGTAGCTGCATCAGACAAACCAAGGACTGATGGAATATACAATTCTACTTCTGCAAAAGATTAAATGTCCACCGCATCTGCCTGATCTTGATCCCTTTTAGACATACTGCCCAATGCACACTAACTTTGTGTTTCAAGTTTCACCCCTTCTTACCAGAATAATTTTTCAAAATTCTTTATCAACATGCAGTTAGACCTTGGGTTTGGGATTTTTCTTAAGTGTTTGGGGATTTTAACAGGGTTGGGAAGATGACAGCATTTCATACAGGAATCAGAGACGGACTTGGGAAGATCAGACTCCTTTGCATAACAGAAATTTCAGAACAGACAAACCATCAGAAACCGTGGGAAATTATAAACTGCAAATGATTCTCCCTTCTTATGGACAGGAAGTTCTATATCCAAGGCCTTCAGTAGACCACATTTTACAAATGTTACCTCCACTTAAGTTGTATTTGTATCTGGTGTTCCTGTAGTAATTATCCTTCTGGCTGTGCTTTAAAATACTTAATGCCATTAGACAGATGGGGACATCAAGGGGTTGTATAAATGTGTGATGCAAAAGAAGCGTGCTAGAGGACCTCTACATCTTTGGATACGGTTCTGGCAGATGTCCTGACTGAAAACACAATCTCTTTAATGTTCAAATTATGTTCTCTTAATGGTGTTTGACCTCAGTACGTCGGCTGTAATTTACAAGCTGTAAAGCTACAAATCCAGCGTGTGCCTGCTACTGTAGGCATTATTTCTCTATTAATACCTATTAAGTCTCTGAAATATATTAAAATCCATGGTCAACACATTTTTCATGGAATGGTTCAGGCTAATGCATATTAAATAAAAAGTCTAACAGTCAGAAAGCAAATGACACTGTCCAGAATCAAAAAGGAAAACCAAAAATCTAAATGTATTTAAAAGACGTTACCACATTTTCACCTGAGGGACAGGCTAACAAGCTAACGGGAATTTCTAGAAAACCAATACTTAAAAAGACATTGCTGTATTAGCAAGTAAAACAAAATCCCAAACAATTTCAGGGTTAGCATTTTTATACCTAACTTACATTTCTAGAAGGCATAAATAAAATTTCATGCCTCATTGAGTGCTAAGGAAACTTAATAATGTCCCTGAAGTCTGTGACTAAAACCTCTGACATTTTAGTGACTATGACTGTCAGCAGGCTTTTGAGTCCACCTGCAGCTTTCCACCTAAGAGAACAAAATAAGAACCTTTTGAATCAGCAACACATCTACCGTACGTAAGAAGTGAACAAATAAACAACACCCCAAACATTTAGAAAGAAGAATTACACAGAAGGACTTTTATTACACAGATCTGAAATTAATGATGGTGTAACGAGCTTGAGTGTACCAAGTACAGCCAAACGAGGAGGGAAAGGTGCGTGTGAGGAAGGCAGCATACCGCCGTAGCTGTCAATCGCCAAGAAAAAAGATTGAAACTACACAGAGATCACATTTTACTTGCCCGTTTCATGCACCATATAAAATATATGGTTTCATTGAATAATAAGAACAAAAGGATACCTGACGTGAATTTTGTAACTTGTGATCCCAAGTACATCTAGAGAATGATCAAATAACACACAATTCATCAAGAAAGAGAGTCAGGCAGTGCCGTGTACCAGAGGATGACACTTCCCAAGCAGCTCGGCTGGAAGACAGGAAGCCTGCACTCTGTGTACGATCCAGCACTCACTGCAGGCAGCACATCTCTACAGGATCACTAGAGCTGTTTCCAAATGCCCAAAATGCCACCCCTGAGATTCTAAGAAATGAAAAAAAAAACCCCAAAACCAAAAAACAAAACAACACAACAACAAAAAACCAAACCCCAAAAAACCAATGAAGTCATGAGCAATACAAAAGGAAGCAGTTTAAATACAAAACCTGTTATTAATACATTGAAAATACTGTCTTCACTACAGAGGTACAGCTTAATTGCCATACTTCCCCTATCTAATAAATAGAGTTCAGTATGAGAAAAGCATTCATACTGTGGTCATTGTTTTAGCAGGTTATGGGCAATCTTTCTCTCTCAGCCCTCTGAAATACTACCAGTTCCATGTCCCTTTATTTGTGGGTTATTTTCAGTTTCAAAAAAAGCACGCTATCAGCAATGAAACATCAAATTGTGCCAGAAGTCTTAATTTGACCTCTTGTAGATTTTTTATTCTCACAATCCTAATATCCTTTGCATAAAGCTTTTTAGGATATAACAAGCTAAGGAAAAAAAGACAGATCTAATGACTATTGCAAGGCAGCCGTATTTAAACAGTACACTTTTAAATTAAGATTCATATAAATTTTATCTATTTGTTTCAATGGCCCATTGCAGCACCATTTCTCCTTTATTCAGTGGTAAATGAATAACTAAAAAAAAAAAGTCATTCCATGTCTAGGCAGTACCATTGAGAAAGTCTATCACACAGGAGCAGTTAGAATTTTCAGAATCAACAAACTGTTGTACTGTCTGCCTGCAGGGTTGGCTCATATTCCTTCATGACTATTGTATAGATCGCTTTGTGATTATAACTGGAAATGCTGACATCCACAGCAGTGATTAAAATTTTAGATTTGAGGATCAGTTCTAAACTTCTGGGTTTTGCAGATCAGTTATGAGCCCATAAAGGAAATGCACAGAGCCACAGAATGGTTGAGGTTGGAAGAAACCTCTGGGGGTCATCTGGTCCAACTGCCCTGCTCAAGCAGGACCACCTAGAGCTGGTTGCCCAGGACTTTGTCCAGATGGGTTTTGAATAGCTCCAAGGCTGGGGACTCCACAACCTTTCAGGATAACATGTTGCAGTGCTCCATCATTCTCACTGTAAAAAAAATGATTCCTCATGTTCAGAGGGAACCTCCTGTGTTTCAGTTTGTCCCCATTACCTCTTGTCCTGCCACTGGGCACCACTGAAGGAGCTCCATCTTCTTTGCATCTTCCCTTCAGGTATGTATAAACATTGATGTGATCCCCTCAGCTTTTTCTAGGCTGAACAGCCCCAGGTCTCTCGGAATTTCCTCGTATGTGAGATGCTCCTGTCCTTTGATCATCCTGATAGCCCTTTGTTGACTCTCTCCAGTATGTCCATGTCTCTCTTGTACTGGGGAGCCCAGGACTGGACACAGTACTCCAGGTGTGGCCTGGGCACATCACTGGTTCATGTTTAACTTGGTGTCCACCAGGACCCCCAGGTCCTTTTCTGCAAAGCTACATCTGCACACCACTATCCACCACTCGAATGTTTGTCCTCCTTTTTTTTTTTTTCCCCAGTTTGCTAGTGGCCGTACTAGGACACCCATGCAATCAGCTGTATCAGTCACAGCTAGGAATGATGGCAAAACACAGCTTTTTATCACTACATTTCTGCTTCTGGGTTTTATTTTTTAAATAAATTACCGTCAAAGAATCAAGAGACTTTGATCCTACAGCTTGGAGTGAAACAGGTCCACAACAAATTACCAAGAACTTGCTCTTCTCATCCCTGATATGAGACATTTCACTCAACAAAAGTTTCCAGAGTTCAGGTCCATGGGTAAAAGAGCTAAGCTATTGCTACCTCCTCTGTCTCCTTGCATAGCTTTTGCATCTGTAAGATGAGGACCTTAATCTTTAATTTGTTTGGGTGCTAAGAGATTTAGTTCATTAATGTTTATAAAGCACCTCAGAGCCTTAGATGGAAAGTTGTACAAGGACACAATTTACTATTAAGTTCTTCCATATGTTACAAAAATACAGTCATCTCCTCTCATCTGAACAGAACTCTCAAACATAATAATGAAATTTCAAAACATTTACCATGATTCCTAGTCTTCTTCCATCCTCCTCCATCTACTTCATCCCAGTGACACACAGTAATAATCTTCACCTCCCTCTAAAACAGAATGAAAAAAAAAGTTGCAAAAAACTCCCTCAAATATGAAAGAATAATATTAAAACACCATCAAATCCGAAGGCTTTTTAAAAACATACAAATGACTGAAAGCCACAGGGTGTTAGTCCCTACCATTAAGGCTATTTAAGTCTTAATATTTTACTTGGTAATGAAGCAAACATGTAGAATAATTACTGTCAAGCAATTAACACATTTTGGAGAAGAGGAAATAAATCATTTGGTTTAGGAAAAAAAAGCAGTGTGTGCTACAGTGATGATTACAGAAATTCAGCCACAAAATTCACTGTGTTTTCTTTTACAGATTATGGTCAAACATGCTTTAGGATAGCCTTTTCTGAAGTGTAGTTGAATGGAATGCATTGGGCTTGTCTCTTCAAAGCAATAAATAGTGAATATTTGCAATGTGCACTCTTGATAAATAGGAATGAGTCCAAACAAGGGGAAACAAACACACATTTAAAAATATGAGTAAATCCTCTTTGTTATACAAAAGATGCAGCTTGTGGCCAAGGATGAAAAAGTGAAGAACTGAGAATATCCTCTAGATCTTTCTGAGGTGCACAGAAGAACGTGCAGCTACAGAGAAATACACAAAATCAAAGAACAAATCTTGGAAAATAGCCTCAGGACATTGATCTCTCCCCTTCATCTAAGTATGCTATCTTCATAGGCTGGTAAAAACAAGACAGGAATACATGAAGCCATTGAAACAGAAGGTGCTAGAAAGTAAGGTTAAGAATTGATTTAAAATTAAAATTAAAGCTTGCATACCCAAATGGTTGGGCAGCACTTGGGTTTATATAGAGATTGCACTTTTTCACCACTAATAATACTAAGAAAACTCCTTTTGATTGGAAGCTATACATACTTGCCAAGTATCCTGCAAAAAGGGCACAGTCAACTTCCAAAATGCCTTTCTAGTGGCAGCTTCAAAGTAGTCTCCCCTGAGTAGGCACCAGGATGATCTCTGTACTGGGGTTTGCTCACTTCTCTAGCTCTATACTGCAGTCATATTACATGTTTTTCTGTGTTACCTTGGTAAGAAAAAGCTGCAAGAATTCCCCCCTCACAAGAATTCTTCAATCGCCAGATTCTAGGGCAATATATCCCGATCTTCTCTGTGTGACCTCAGTGCTAGGTGTACCAGTGCAAAGGTCACAGGGTTCAGAAAATGCATGAAGGAGATAAATGGAATCTCATTCTTGGAAAGAATAAGGTTGCCCCTCATAGTAAGCATTTAGTGGTATGGGAAGTTTCATATCTCAACACATGAAATTTTAGGTAGTCTAATCAGATATTCCGAATGCTCCACAATGTATAGTGATTTCAGCAGAACAGTGCTCAGTTTTTACTGTCGTGCTTTGCATTTATTGGACCTTTTCAATAGTCGTCCCACAATTCTACTCCGTCAAGTAGACTTAGTTTCAACTAGTGAAATCCGAATATAAAGTCAGCTTCCTATTGTTAAAAAAGTTTTGTACCCACCGATTTCCACCAGCATTATCTCAACAGCCACTTCTTACTGAGAACAGGTCTATAAGAAACAAGATCATTGTTCATTTACCTGTTCAGGAACACAGTGTTTTTCATTGTCCATTACTCCTTCATGTCAGGAACATCTTTTTCCATCCATTCTATAATTATTTTTCAGTTAAAAAAACCCCACTATTAGTGCATCATCTTTTAATAATGACCTCTCAGGAAAATGTCTTTCGAAAAGTCGTCAGGTCACTCAAGGCGAAGCTCTAATTGACTGCCTGGCTTCCTTATTCAGAAAAGGTATTTAAACTGTATGGAAAGGAGCATGGGAAATGTCTATCTCAAATAAGGGAAGATGACAAATGGGTCAACATTAATCTAAGCCTCACTGAGGACATCTTTAAAAATAGCTGTCTGCAGTTACGGAGTGCTACACCTCCCTCATTTATTTAATGCCTGCTCTCTGCAACATAAACCTAATTGCAGAAATGATCCATTCAGCACAACATAATTTAAGACCAACAGATTGCACTGTAGAGCTTTATAAAAGTCTCTGGGGTTTACCGTGCTGCTGCTGGCTCCTACAGGTCTTCAGAAGAGGACCACTCGTACCAACACTGATAACTGGTTAAAAATTAGTCAGTCCTGCTTCTGCTTGGCACACTGCTGTCTCCAGTTTATTTTCATTGGCTGCAATTGGACTACAAATGAATCACAATAGATACTAGATACATAATCCTTCAGTCATATGCTATGTCATCGGCTGTGGGCCAGAGCATCAGGTCTACTACATCAAACTGCATGTTCTGCCAACATTCATCATCTTGTATAATTCCATTGCATCATGACCTGTCTGAGAAAAGGTAAAAGATTAATCATTGTGATCAAGCTAGAGAAATGTAAATCTTCAAATCCAGCTACTGCTAATTAAAACAGATTTTTAAAAAAACTTCTAAATAAAGCCAATAAACAGTGTTTCAATGACAATTTATTGTCTCAATTATTTTGTATGTATTTGTAGAACACATACGTATTACACCGTGGAGGAAACTCAGGAAGGCAGTCTATGGGACAACTCCATCCCTGTGTTGCCTGAGGACCAGGTAGAAAAGATGAAAAAATCCTTAAGTGGCCTCACTTAGAGCAAATTTATGGAGACGACCACTCTCCAACAGTATATCCTCAGAGTCAACCTGATCTCTTCAGTAGCTAGAAACAGTAACAGTCAAACTATTCCTTACAGAGCCCAGCTATCAAGCATCCAAGATATCCACAGACTGCTGGAACACCACAGTTTATGGGCATGTTCTGCTCAGGTCACAAAACCAGAGCTCTCTTCCCATCCATCAGCTCTGCAGCACAGGATGCACCAGATGCACAGGCAGTAAGTCCCAAGCATTCAGACCACAACTTTGGCAAAGAGACTCAACCTCTGCCTTGTGTGGTGGATCTCCTGTTCTCACCTTTTCCTTTTTGTCCTAGTGTGGCACTACTTGCTGCTCTGAAAGACAGCTATCGGACCACGTGTTCAGCCATGCAGACACACTCAATGACTGCAATTCACCGTTTTGGCAAGCTCTGAACCATTAGCTCTCGTCAAATGAATATTGCTGATCACACATCAGCCAGACCATAGTGACCACACTCCAGCAACAAGGCCTTCCTTCTTTTCAGACACGTGGGAATACTGACATGGTGTTAATGATTTGTACCTTCTGAGTGCATTAAGAAAGGAAACACAGGTTATGATAGTGTTACATAGATAGCAGTAAAAAGCAGTTACTCTGTGTAGAATGAGATACTTACAGCGCTAACATAGTGATGTAGCAGAGGTCTAAAGAAGTGGGGACACAGGATACGGTACACAGGGTCTACTGGTATTAGATAATAAGAGATGAGGCACAGACTTGGCACTGGTGACTATAAACAACCATGATCAGTAACAAAATGCAAACTTGCACAAAACTGGGTTGAGGTAGCTGAGAGAACAAAGCAGCAGCAGCTGGCACATGTAAAATGCACCATACATTATAAATCCAGATGTATCATGAAGCTGTAGACCAATGAAGAAACGGCAAAGGTATAAAAGTGTATTAGCAGATATGTAAAAATGATCCCGAGTGGTGGATCATACAGTGAGGAAGAAGGAACCATCAATACGAACATCCTATTCCTCCTGGCACAGGACTCTAGATGCTGACAACTCACCGTAACACCCCACCAGAACAAAACCACTGACCTTGGGACACAGAGGAGCAGTGAAAGGATGAGCATAATGCCCCAAAATGGGGAAAAGCTGAGAAGTGTTTGTAGAGCAATTTGAACTGCATTATTATTCTTTCTTTTTCTGCAACAGATCCAGACTAATAATGATTCTTGAATTAGACTGCTAAGATTTCAACTATACAAAATTTAAAAATCATTTATATATATTTTATAGATATATTTAAAAATATACTTTATATATTGACGCCCATATACACATATAAAAAAGTGTGCTTCCCCGTTGTCTGTAAACAGGACTTTGAATGTAGCAGACTACCGATTCCACTGTTGAGGGCAACTCCAAACACTATCTATATTTGCTTACATTACACCAGTGGAGATGGAGGCAGACAAGAGGCAGTACTGAAGCGATGGTAACTCTAGATTGTGAGCAAAAGTGACTAAGTTCAGTTACAGCTTAAGTCAGGGATCATGTCCTGATTGGTGGAAATTACAAACGTAGGTCAAAACACGACAGAGGAGAGTTAGTTCAACTATGGAAACAAAAGCTTGATATAAGTTTTTAGTTTGGTAGGAAATTTGAGGACTCAAATATCAAAGATTTTAAAAATTACTCATGTTCTCATTATAATTCTCACCATCTTCTGTTGAGAACAGTTAAACAGAGAGCATTCATATGATTTAGGTTCCTGCAAGTCAAGAAACAAAATTAATTAGAAGACCTTTCCAATTGCTGTTGTTGATCTAGACAAATTGAATGATGAAACATTCAGTTGAGAAGTTTTTAAATTCAAATGCATGGTGAATTCATACAGTCAAAACCAAAAATTCTCAAGTGGTTTCCTCTTTTCACGTCTCCTGAAATGCAGTCATTCAGAATTGCCAGTTCTTCCTAAAAGCAGGACAGAATTTGTACATGCTAAAATTCTATATACTATTCAGTTCAGGGAAGTTAATGCTGGAAGCTTTCTTGGTTTTTGCAAGGATTGTTGTTCAATTCAATTAACATAATTCCATAAGTTCATGAACTATTTGTCAAATTTCTTCATATGAAATACCAATAATCAGGCAGTAATTCTACAAGGTACAATGACTGCAAGAAGTAGTCTTGAAATACATTATTCTGTGACTGTAAACAGGAGTTCCCTTATAGAATAAAATGAATCATTTGATTCAATGTCAGCATTTGATTATTCAGGGATATGATAGGAGATCGGGAAATCATTCAGACAGAGCAAAACATACGTAAATCAGGCTACGGAATACACACATGGTGCATTCTCCTGAGACAGTATTTGTAATCAGATTACTGTACAAAGCAGGTAAACTATGAGTAATAGAAGGCAGAAGACTACATAATCTTGGGTATTTCACTACAGCCAAGCAAACAGAAGGAAAGGTCTACATAAGCCACAGTTTAAATTAACTCAAAAATAATTTAAGTTGGCTGTACTTAAGTACAGTGTTTCACTATTGTTAGCACCACACTTTACATAATTATTTTCAATTAGCTTAATAGTAAGTTCAGCTATGCCTGTTTCTCTGATGTTTCCACAGGTTATATTAAAGATTACAAGCATACAAGAAAAAATATACGCACCTTGAAGTATACCAGTTATGCACTGGAACTCAGAAGATGCAGGTTTCATTCTCAAGTTTGCTGATAATTTGCTGAATGATATTGGACAATTTTAATTTCTGTGTTTCCCTAAATGTGCTTCATCCATATTGTCTATATACAGAATTTGGCCATGCAGTAATTATTCTTGTTACTTTTCTTTCAGTGGGAAACACAATGGACGCTGATCCCAATGGAAAGCATTATGCTGGGTTTGTGTCTAGTGGCGTTTTGGTAGCCGGGAAGGGGACTACTGACCTGGCTCCTGTAGGAAACTTCAAGAAGGTTCCTCAGCTTCAAACTGGACCTGCCTCTGGCTAAGGTCGAGACAACTGGCACTTCTGTGCTAACATATTTAAGAGGGGAAAAACCTGTTGGGAAAGTTCTTTTGGTTTGGGGGTTCTTTTATTTTGGAGAGGACTAGGACTGGAGAGAGACAACCATGTTGTCACCGAGGTCAGTGAGGAAGGAGCAGGGGAGGTGCACCAGAGCAGCCGTTTCCCTTCAGCCCATGGTGAGATGGCAGGCTGAGCCCTTGCAGCCCTTAGAGATAAATGGTGGAGCAGAATCCCACCTGCAGCCCGTGGAGGACTCCACACCAGAACAGGAGACTGATCCCGAGGGAGGCTGTGACTGAGGGAAGCATGCACTGGAGCAATCCACCGCTGGGAGCATTACAGCCTGTGGAAGAGACCCATGCTACTTGGAGAAGTTAGTGGAGGACTGTCTCCCGTGGGAGGGATGTCATGTTGCAGCAGGGGAGGACTATGAGGAGTTTTCCTCCTGAGGAGGAAAAGAGCAGCAGAAACTATATGGAATGGACTGGGGCTGACCACAACCCCCATTCCCTGCACCACTGCAGGGGAGGAGGTAGAGAATTGGGAGCAGAGCAGGGCCCGGGAAAAAGGGATGGATGGGGGGACGGTGTTTCTACGATCCAGTTGTATTTACCACTGTCCTGCTCTGATTCAGTTGGTGAATTGGTGGTGGTTTTGTTCAAATTAAATTGATTTTGTTTTTTCCCAAGTCAAGTCTGTCTTTTGCCTGTGACCATAATTGGTGAGAGTGCCCTCCCTGTCCTTTGCCCCGACCCTTGAGCTTTTTGATGTATTTTCTCCTCCCCATTTCACTGGAAAGGGGCAGGAGTGAGTGAGCGGCTGCATGGTTGCTTTGTTGTCAGCTGGGTGGGCTTAAACCATGACAAGCATCTATGTACTAATGCCATAAATTACTTAACAGCGGCGGTTAATTGCCCTACACGTAAAATGCATCAGTTATTTCCCACAATGTTCAGCATGTCAGTTCACACGCAGCCAGGGAGAAAAAAAAATCTAGTTAACACTAGGAAAGAAACAGAAATGACCGCTGATCTCCTGCTTTGATTTGCCTTGGTGATTGCAGCTGTAAATGCCACCAATCCACCTCTTGTCTTCTAGTTACTGGAGAGAAGTCTGCTCTCCTCTGCTGGCCCCCAGCTTGTATTCCACTTCTCACAGTCACAAAAACAAGCACAAAATTTTCTTCAAAGTTAACAGCACTAAAAATACATTAAGAGAAATGCAGTAAGAGTAATTAATTATATGCAACAAAAATAGTGCCTTCAGGTATGAATGAACGCTACCCTGTCACACAAATCCAGACAAAATATAAACAATGATACTTCTAAACACACTTGAAATAAGGTCCAAATTATTTCTTAGGCATTCTGACAATTTAAAATTATAAGCCATTTCTGCACAAAGATAGGTTACTTTAAGTGTAGATTGGTTTTACACTATTTTAATGAAAAATGATTATGAGAATACATATGCAATTTGAGTAGGACAAACATATCAAGGCTGAATTTAAATGAAGTATTTTTGGATAAAACGTCAGTGTATCAGCTCCATTGGCAGCCATATGTAGCGTGGATTTACTTCATAATCCATCAGATTTAACCATAGTGCGTTGCATTTCACCATTCTAGCAAAGCAAAACTAACACTGAACTGGAACAGGAATGGATTTTTAGTGGTAACATTGCAAGAGCTATTGCATCATCTGTGGCGCTTCATGGTGGAAACCATGTGGTGGCACCTTAAGAACCACATCTCTTGACCCTTAACAGACTTTTGCTATCACTCCTGTACCATTATATAGATGCAAAGATAGCATCTGATGACTTTCTACATTACTTATATAGGAAAAGAGAATAGTTTTTTAATTATTATTATTTTTTACCCTGCCCACTGGGCCTTTTTTCACTGCTTCACAACTCAGGATGTTGAAGTCACACGTTATAGGTGAAATAATACACTTGAATTTTAGGAAATGAATGCCAGTTAGCGATTTACAGTTAGAAACACTTCACTGGAAAAAAATCCAAACAAATGTTTGCCAGCCTACCAAGAGCACACAACACACATCAGTATCAAACTACTTATGAGTAATCATGTGATGACCATAAAGTTAATATTTTTCAACAGAGATAGTAGAGCTGTATCACAAAGTGCATTCTGCTTACTTTCAACAGTTATGACTGCCACAGTATCAAGTGTAGAGAAAAGCCTTTGTACTTAATAAGTATTCCTTACTTAACAGTAAACAAAAAATACCTTCTCTGCTACTGCAGTGAGACTTTATCTACATTTAATACAGAGTGAATAAATATTGAAATTTTGGAAGTGCTTTAAGGGCTACAATTCTGATGAGCAGCAAAGCATATATTTAATTTGCTTAGTCTGTTAAAGGGTAAATTCATGTGTATACAAACACATATAAAGGTACATCACACATTTTATATTCACAGATCTATACAATGTGTGCCTAGATACATATATAATATGCAGACATTTTGAAACAGCAATAAAACCAACTGGTTTTAAAATAATAGTTTCAGAAGCTATGCCATTTGCAAATGATGCCTATTTACATGTTGTATCAGCATTAGAATTTCCTACTATCCAAATATAAGTAGAGAAATTCCTTCTAAATATTAAAATCATATTGGTGGTGTTTAATCTGTTTCTAATTCTAGTACAGTGAAACGTACGTATATTTTCTGTCTGGTCATATTACAAAGCTCTTTTTCTTCCCATAGAAGACACACATGGGTATAAATCTCATGGCTTGGCTTCGCGGACGAAGATTTGGGAAGGGCTTTGCCCACGCTTATTGCAAGCGCGCTGATGGCTGAAAAGGCCAATGCGGGATAGGCAAGACCGGTTGCAAAGAGCACACCGGAGGGTCTCCTTGGGTGGTATTGCCGTTTCGTCCCTTGCCTGTCGCTACAGGGCTTTGCAGACGTGAGTACACCCTTCAAGCCTGCGCGGTGGATTTTTTAGGTGAGGCGCAGCGTGCGCAAGACTGGCCCCACCCTTTACACCTGAGGTTCATCTGCCAGGGCCTAGCGAGCTTGGACGGTGACAGCGAAGTCCTCAGGTCGTAGGTTTGGTTAGAGTATCCTTCTCTTAGATGGATGGCCTTACAGGGCTAAACGAGCTCCATCTGCCCAGGTTTGGAGTTAGAGTTGTCCTTCTCCTAGGATGGTTGCCCGAAGGCTAGTGAGTCCATCCTGCCCGTGGACACACTTTGTCTGACCCTTCAGTTGAGACCTGTCTGGCTTGGGAGACCCTACCGGAGGCATATGCCACCACCAGCATAGCTCTCAACTTCTCAAGGGCACGCAAGCTCTTTCCCCACGGCAAGGGCGTGCCCGTGAAAGAGACATGGGTATAAATAACGTCACAGGCTTTGAACTATCAGTCCAGAAAACTTGACTACGTAACAATTCTTTGGGAAAAAAAAAAAAAAAAAAGAAGATACGTGCTGTTGGGAATTATGTTTTCCTCCTAATGTATAAACGTGGAAGCATTTTTCCCAATGTTCCTTGTAAAGTGCTTATGCTGTAAACAAAGCTAAAGTTAATGGTATCATCCTAAAATATATATGTGAGGTCTCTTGAAGCTGTCCCACACTGGCATTCCAGCTGGATACTATTTAATGAACAAAGCTTGCCCCTTTGGTAACCAGACAGCCTCGTCTGAAGTACAGGGAGGTTGACTTCATTAGGAACAACTTTGTTCAGAGTTACAAGTTCTCTTCTTTTTCTGGATAGTTCTTTGTTCCCTTCAGATAGTAGAGGTACCTGGGGGGAGGGAAGGAAATCAGTAGTAGGCATGTGTTGGAACTAAGAATTCCCCACTGTTCACAGTCAGCAGGCAGGGGATCAATCTTTGTGCTATCAGCAGAAACCTCATGGACAAGCATGATATAGAAGCCAAGGAACCTCAGAAGCCTATCAGATGAAATGTTGAAGTTCAAGGTTTACAACGGAGTTTGATGCAGAAATCTCTAGGTGAAATTCTACTGTTTACGCTGCACACAGGGAATTAGTCCACCTAATGATCCTCTGACTCAAAATTTATTGACTAGTTTGCACAGCACACAAATCAAATTAGAGCAGCGTGGTGCAAAGGTCTCCCACAGCTAATCAATGATGCCTGAATGCAACATAATATATTTGTGGGACAGCTTTAACTTATGCTGCTGATGTAACATCTCCAGAGACTTCAGCACTATGGAGAATTATTTGAAAGAAAGCCTTTAACATCAGTTGTTTCTCCTTTTCTAATCACTCTTTATCCTGATACATAGAAAATCAGCATAGAAAGTGATGGAACTACTTCTGTCAGCTTTATATAGGTGAAAATTGCCTCCTCATCATCATTTCTTATATTGTTATCATTATTCTATGAAAATATGATGTAAAGACTTCTTCTCATAAGCAGTGCCTTAAGAAGGTAAAATAGGTGTTTCTTCTTTGTCTCAAAACTCCACTCCATTCTGAAATTTTCCCCGACTACTTGTATACAGTATGTATAACCCAGATATCTAAAGTACTTTGAAACATTCCTCTATACACGTGGGCCCCCAGGAAGCAGAGTGTTACTTTGATTGCTGAAGTACTGAAAGATATGGAAGTGTTCCAGTAATAAGGAAAGGAAAAACCTGAAAAATATTTTATAGTTTTTCATACGCACTTCAACACATGTAGACAGAAATTCATAAGCTGAAAGATAGTAAAGTCAAGTGCATATAAAAGGAAAAAACCCCACATAGACTGCAGGCTGACAGCAAACTCTCATTCAGCCCCCTATGGGGGTAATATAATCCTTAATGGAGCACTGTACCTGTGCAAAAAAATAGAATCATAGAATGGTTTGGGATGGAAAGTCCAACCCCGCCTCTCAAAGGCAGGGACAACTTTCACTAGACCAGGTTGCTCAAAACCCCATCTAACCCGACCTTGAATGCCTCCAATGAAGGGATATCCACCACTTCACTATGCAATCTGTGTCTCACCAACCTCTTTGTAAAAAAATTCTTCCTTATGTCCTGTCTAACCCTAATATAAATCTGCCCTCTTTAAGTTAAAAACCATTGCCTCGTGTGCTGTCACTACTGGCAAAAAAAAAATATTTCTCCATCTTTCTTATAAGCTCCTTTTAATTATTGAAAGGCTGCAGTAAGGTCTCCACAGAGCCTTCTCTTCTCCAAGCTGAACAATCCCAACTCTCTCAGCCTGTCCTCATAGCAGAGGTGTTCCAGCTGTCTGATCATTTTTGTGCCCCTTCTCTGGACCCACTCTAACAGGTCCATGTCTTTCTTGTAATTTCTGGGACCCCAGAGCTGCATGCAATACTCCAGGTGAGGTCTCATGAGAGCAGAGTAGAGGGGGAGGATCACCTTCCTTGACCTACTGACCAAGCATCTTTTTATGCAGCCCAGAATACAATTGGCTTTCCGGGCTGAAAGCACTGGCCTGAACATTGATGGCTCATGTCCAATTTTTCATCCACCAGTATCATCAAGTCTCTTCTCCACTGGGGTGCTCTCAATCCCTTCATCTCCCAGACTGTATTGATACTGGGATTGCCCTGGCCAAGGTGCAGGACCTTATTCTTGGCCTTGTTGAACTTCATGATGTTCATATGGGCCCAGAACTCAAGCCTATCAAGGTCTCTCTGGATGGCATCCCTTCCCTCAACAGAATCAACTGCATCACTCAGCTTGGTGCCATCTTCAACCTTGCTGAGAGTGCACTCAATCCCACTGTCTCTGTCACTGATGAAGATATTAAATAGTGTTGGTCCCAGTACAGACCCATGATGGAAGTCACTCGTTACTAGTTTCCACTTGGACATTGAGCCATTGGCTGTAACACTTTGGATGTGTCCACCCACCCAATTTCTTAACCCTCTAACAGTCTATCCATCAAAACCATATCTCTTCAATTTAGAGGTAAGAATTGTGGTTGGTACTGTATTAAAGGCTTTACAGAAGTCAGTCTCAAAGTAAAGCTATTCCTCAAACCAGTAGAAAGACCTGTTTCAGAACTGCAAGAGCAAACCCGTCTTATCTCAGCCAAACAAGTCTGTAACGACAGATGCTTCTCCTCAAAGATGGGAAGCTCATATAAGAATGTGTGAGAGCTCAGGGCATGTGATATCTGCAAGGGATCAGAGCCATCTGCCTAGTGATGAAAACAGTCATTCTCACAGTCCAAATGCTGACAGACAGCTTCATAAACATGCACTTTTTCTACAGACAATGTGGACTTCAGGCATTTTCACTGCCAGGAGACCGCTTAATTTTGTGTATTCATCACTGAACTGTATCAATGACTCAGTACCTACCAGTCAGCCAAAATTCAGACCAGGTGCTCCTTCAGTTTTTCGATCAAGAAGTGAAATGCACGTTTCCACATATCTTATTGCTGAAGAAAAACTTCAGTTGAGTGAGGGGAGAGGTTCTGCATCAATGACGGCCCTACTACATGATGAGATTATTGTGGTACTTGCACCAGATGGATCCCTGGATCACTTCTCTGCTCTGCACCATGCAATGTCGTGAATTACAGACGGGTTCTACATCCAATTCTTTTATACCTAACAGCCCTAACACTGGCCATATTTAGTAGCCATGATGCTGACTAACTGCTAGAGCAATGAACAGTTTCTGCTACAGGTCTTAACAGTTCTGATTCACAGGAAAAATGCCTAAAACGAAAAACCTGACTTACTAGCCAAAGTGGGGAAAGTGTTTTTTTATGGTATTCTAATATCAGAAAAACACAAATCCTTTTTTCTGTGTCATGACCAACCCTGAATTAACCAAATATTCCTGCAATTCTCTAAAAACCCAGTTAGCAGTAAGTTTTTTGCACCTGGCTCTCTGATTTTGACATGCATAGCTGCTAATGCCCTAGGATCCAAGGCATGCATTTTCCCTAGTTTATAAGTCATTATTTCTGTAGAGCTCCAGTGCACCATTAACAGCAAGTCTGGGACACGTATCTTCTGCGTACAGCCACTATTGGTGCGGCTGTAAAAACATCGTAAAATTTATGTCCCTAGCAAGCATGAAAAGGTGCAGTGTGACTATCACCATGTGCGGTGGTGACCTCTATCCAGCAAGAGCCTTTTAATCCATCTCTTGGCCAAATGTTTCACTGTCATTGGAACACTCTATATTCATCCATGTGACAAGGATTAGTCACTCCCTTATCCTAGGAGTTGGTGTTGGATGAAATTGAAGTTAGGATCAGCTGCGACTCCATGTTTTCATGTTGTCTCTCTTTTTTCAGATTTCTGTAGAATCTGAGACTTGGGAAAGGTAGGCCAATACTGCCTCAAAGTGGAAGGATAACTAACCCAAAAGATGTAGTGAATGCTGGTCTGTGGGAATAGGGCAGCATACTCGCAGTGCCACAAAGACCCAGGGCTGAGAGCTGTCAGAACTGCAGGTGGGTAGATCAAAGACTCCTGCAGCCACAGATGTTTAGAAGGAAAAGAAAAAAAAGTACTGCTGAGCTTTGGCAGACTGTTTGATCTCCTTGGGGAGAAGTACAAATCAACGGAATAATGGTATGACACCAATAAACATTGCTGGCCAAAACAATCTTTTTTTGTATGTGTATGATGAAGAAGTAAGAACAACAGGAACAACCATTTAGAAGAAGAAAACAATTAACAGAAAATGTCAAGCAACATTAGCAGGCAGTGGTGCCAGAATGGAATAAAAAGTAGCAGAGTGTCTTAAATCACTAAGTCGTGGAATCCACTTTAGATTACAGGAGCATTGCAGCTGTGTACTTTCATCCACCATCTAGTTTGGTATGTCCTAAAACATTAAAAAACATTAACTAAGCTAAATACAAATTTGAATCCATCAGTCACGTAACACAATTAAAGAGGTGCGCTAATGTTGAAGAATACATAGATAACGTCGTAAGAATCTGCAGACAGAAAAATCTCTGCTAAGACATTTCTATTTTTGAATGATGTTCTCATGGACCAGAGACCCAATACAAATGAGGTGTGCCTCAAACAGGCAAAACTCAGAATTTGCTGTACTTTGTGAGCTATATTATCCTTCTGTGAATAATATCTTGAGCTATTCTTTGAGCAGTTAAAAATGTATAGCTATCATTAGAGCCAGACTTGACAGTTTCCCTCTTGATGAAATAGCTTTAACTATACAAATGGTTACTTCTCCAGCTCTAAAACTTCAATAACAATGGAAAAGATTGCATTGAAGGAAGTTACAAAAATTATGTGACAACATATCAATACATGCATTTGAGTATGAAGACTGTTTCCTTTTATTCTTACTTGCATTGCAACCATTTTTTCCCCACAAACCAAATATTGAATCAAAATTTGTCTCATAAACAGACCTCTGGTCCTATGAGCTTGTACTGGTTTTGGGTGCAATGAAGTTAAATTTCTTCACAGTTGTTTGTATGTGGCTGTGTTTTGGATCTGTGCTGGAAACAGGGTTGGTAACACAGGGATGTTTTAGTTACTGCAGAGCAGTGCTTGCACAGAGCCAAGGTCGTTTCTGCTTCTCACCCCACCCCACCAGCGAGCAGGCTGGGGGTGCACAAGGAAGTTGGGAGGGGACACAGGTGGGACAGCTGACCCCAATGACCAAAGGGATATTCCATACCATAGGACTTCATGCTCTGCATATAAAGCCCGGTGAAGAAGAATGAAGGGTGGCATGGTGGGTATGTTCGGAGTGATGGTGTTTGTCTTCCCAAGTCACCATTACATGTGATGGAGCCCTGCTTTCCTGGAGGTGGATGAACACCTGCCTGCCCGTGGGAAGTGGTGAATGAATTCCTTGTTTTGCTTTGCTTGCGTGCACAGCCTTTGCTTTACCTGTTAAACTGTCGATATCTCAAGCCATGAGATTTCTCACTTTTACCCTTCCGATCCTCTCCCTTATCCCACCGCAGGGGAGTGAGCAAGCAGCTGTGTGGTGCTGAGCTGCTGGCTGGGTTAAACCATGACAGAGCCACAGCGCTCAGCTGAACACAACTCCTGTCTCTGACCATTGCTATTTCTGTTTATTCATAACAAATCTTTTTTCATATAGCTGAGTTTCTGCTTGGATTAAGTCTCTTAAAGCAATTTATTAAAAATAGATTTCTGCATCAATTTGGATATTACATGTCTACTTCAATATAAAGAATCATGGTGAAAGTTTGAAACCAGTATTCATTGTCCTGTTCATAAACGGGCTCATAAACAAGAAGCTTGCCTCTTGTGCAGTATAATATTAAATCAGGTGAAAAAAAGGAAGAGCAGCACGATGGATGTGAATAGAATAATTCTGAAACATTACAGGGGTTTTGTTATGCATGTTTACCAAATTTCTGTATAAATAAGTAATACAATTGGAGTGTTGAGTAATTTCAGGAGATTAGTGATAAATGGGCACAAGCTGATTGCTCGAGATAAAGCTGAGGGTCATTATCCTCAGCTGGTCATTAATCCCTTTGAAATGACTGGTATTGAGATAGTAATTACTATTATAACGAAAATGAAAAAGAAAAAAAACCCATGACATTTTTCTTATGAAGCTGTCTCAGTTTCTAAAGAATTCATGTTTCTCTCATCACCCAGTCAAGTTGCTGGCATCATTTTTAACCCTTTAAACAGCTTATTTGTCCTCCTACAATTTTCATGTCATCACTGCACTTATGTTTGGTTTCCCATCACATATTCCTGGAATTTTGAGGGGCAAAGCAAGGGGCAACAGCGATAGGAAAGAAAAACAATGCACACAAATCCCCTCAAACCATAAGAATAAATAAATAAAAAATATTTTCAGAATGTTTTCTCTTTACAGCATGCTCCACAATTAGGTAGGAGATTGCATTCTATGATATCTAGCCGTTTATTCTGCATTTAATAGTGCTTTTAGCAACAGCATGTGTGTCCCATGTCATTGCACAGCAGCTGGGGAATTCTGTGTTCCAAAACAAATTCATCTTGTAACCTTAGAACAGATGGAACCAATACTGTCAAGTCAACTCAGAAATCATGAAGAAATTTGGCCCTAAAATGCAGAAATATCTTTAAAAATTTGCTCCTTCACAAACTAGGTTTGTGGTGTTCTGATGTGCCTTCTGAGGACATTTGAGCCTTTGGGAGTTCTTTTTCTTCACATTTCTATTCATGGCTTGGCTTCGCGGACGAAGATTTGGGAAGGGCTTTAAACGTGAGTACACCCTTCAAGCCTGCGCGGTGGATTTTTCAGGTGAGGCGCAGCGTGCGTGAGACTGGCCCCACCCTTTACACCTGAGGTTCATCTGCCAGGGCCTAGCGAGCTTGGACGGTGACAGCGAAGTCCTCAGGTCGTAGGTTTGGTTAGAGTATCCTTCTCTTAGATGGATGGCCTTACAGGGCTAAACGAGCTCCATCTGCCCGGGTTTGGAGTTAGAGTTGTCCTTCTCCTAGGATGGTTGCCCGAAGGCTAGTGAGTCCATCCTGCCCGTGGACACACTTTGTCTGACCCTTCAGTTGAGACCTGTCTGGCTTGGGAGACCCTACCGGAGGCATATGCCACCACCAGCATAGCTCTCAACTTCTCAAGGGCACGCAAGCTCTTTCCCCACGGCAAGGGGGTGCCCGTGAAAGAGACATTTCTATTAGAAGAGCGAGAAACTTATTATGGGTTGAAGGGAAGGCAATTTGTTTCCTGCTAGAAACACTATCACTGTTTCCACTGTGAAAGACCCACACATGATGCACCACTAAAACTTCCCATCTTAGAAACTGAAAAACTCAATCTAAACTGAAAGCTTTTAAAACAAGCTAAGAAAGTTAGAAAATAGGTGTATTGCCCTATGTGTTGCTAAAGCAAACAAGCTTTTCTCTGAACAGTTTTCTAAGAGGAGATCCCATGAAAGCTACAGGAAAGACTGAGTTTCTGCTGGAAAACTTGCAGTTGTTTCTGAAATGTTTCTCTGTGTGTAAGAGAGAGGAAGTAGAGCAAAGCTCAGAACAGTTTTAGGCAAGAATGTGGCTTTGAGGGCTGCAAACAAAACTCTGTATGGTGGAATAAAACCAGATAATGGTGGACACTGATAAATGACTTGCAGTGCAGCTTAGGAGACTGATTTGTCCTTCTAGCTTGCTTAAGCTGTTTGGAGAGTTTGCCCTGAAACCTAATGATGCATGTCTGCTAGACAATGAAATGTTCACTACTGGACACCTATCATCAAAACTGGAGTGTTCGGCTATTTGGAGAGAGTGTGAGGAGCACAAAAAAAAAAAAAAAAAAAATTGCTGAAGTTATGAAAGCTCTGAATGGCATTGAACAAAGCATACTTTAGAAAACACGGCAAGTCCTCTGGAAATAGAGACATCTTCTGGACAACCAAGGCCAAAGCATGGTCTGTCAATTTTCAGTAAAAGAAGGGAAAATATCAAGTTATTTGGGAGTAGAACTTTGTCTGGAAAAGATGTAATAGTGACAGGGGAACCAAACATCATTATGCATCACAGCAGGTAATAGGATTCAAAAGTATAGTAAAAAATCATGTTGCTGGTGACAGACCAACAACTGGGTTGCAGTTGTATCTGCCACCTAAAGCCAGGACATGCCAGAGTGACACGCATGTAGTGGAGCGGGTCAAAGTCTACAACAATAGCTGTTACGTGAACACATGAACAACTCTAAGCAAGGAAAGAAACAAACCAAAAACCTAAACAACATGCTTCTAAACTTCTGAGGAGATTCACACCTATAAGGAGACTTCACTCCACTCTTTTAACTCACTCCAAAATCAATTTTGTCTTTGCTACAAGCCCCGTGAAAAAGCACAAATCAGCACTGACTGTGGGTAACGTATTATCAGCACTGCTAAAGAGGTTGCATGACTCAGGGGAAACACAATGTGACTTCCAATTTTCTCATGCTCCCGGGAAAATCAAATACATAGCACACCCACCAGTGTGAAGGATGCTGAGCATCCACCTGCCTTCTCCAGACTTTATGTACTGCTTGCTCTTGTCCCTCTGTTTCCTTCTGCAGGATAAACATAGCGTAGAGCAGAACACCGCCATCCTGTGTGGCTATGCAGAATATTCTGTTATGTCTCCTCTAAAATTACCAAAAATGCAGAAAAATAACTTAAAATTCTACAGAACAACAATTTTCTAGGGAATTCCAGGACAGCAGGAAAAAAAAAAGTACTCCTGACTAGGTCAGGAAAAACTGAATGTTAATTATTTTACTGCTGTTAGTCTCATGCATTTCTGTGCCATTCGTATGTTACATGTTGAAAGGAATAGCATATTTGCCTGCAATTTTTAAGCATCCTTTACATTTCAGCAATCATATTTACAGCAATAGGGTACTAGGAATTACATTTTCAGCAATAAGAAATGGAGTGAAGCTGCATCAGGAGAAGTTCAGATTGGTCACTAGGAAAAGGTTCTTCACTGAGAGGGTGGTCTGTAACTTCACAGACTCCCAAGTGAAAGCGGTCACACCACCAAGCCTGTCAGAGTTCAAGGATTGTCTGGACAACGCTCTTAGTCATATGGTTTAGTTTTAGGTAGTCCTGTAAGGAGCAGGGAGTTGGACTCAATGATCCTATGGGATGCTTCAGCTTGAGGTATTCCGTGAATCTACGGTTTCCATTACTAGCTATCTTGTTTTTATAGCAGTTTGTTTAAAATACTCAAGTTCATGTTCAGCGCACACCTATTTCGTTACAGTTAATTGCAGTAAGAGGCTTTTTTGTCTGATGGTGAGATAAATGCCTATACAAATACAACACATTTATATATTTATAAGAAGACTTGCTAGATCTTGATGTTATAAATAAAAGCCTTTTTCTTTTTCCTTTTTTCCATACATTGTGTGATTTTTTTTTCTACAATGTGATATTTTTTTCACCAAATCTTAGGAGCTTGTGATTAAGACAAAAATTTAAAATACTTGAATACACTTCCAAACAAATTTGCTAGATCTCATGGCTGCCAAAGTGATTTGTAAACATGATTCAAGTATACCCTGAAGGTTTAAAGAGTGCATTATTGTTTTATTCTGGGAATCATGCTGAATCATGATTTTTCAATACTTACAGCTGGCAGCTGCAAGACACTTGTAAAATGGAATTCCAATTTAATGAGTAGCCTATAAAAATACTCAGATTAACATTTGAAACTTTTAAAGCTAGAGTCAATCCATACCAATAAAGTTTGGAGAGATAATAAATAACTGAAAAACACCACTAAGGCACCAAGAACTATAAATTCTTAAAACCTCTTAATATCTGTATTAGGGGCTGTGGGGTGGGTATATGTTTGTTTACTTGTTTTAGAAAACCTAACTGCAGTCTCCCAGGCTTTAAAATATTGATTACTGCAAAGACGAGGAACAGACTCACTTGATGGAAATAGCGCACTTTGGTTTGCACTAAAGAATATCTGAGATGATCACTAACAGGCTAGCAGGTAAAAAGAATGAAAAATGCTAAGTTTATGTTGTGGACTATAATAATATTTTTCATATATTTTCTTTGTTGTGTTCCTCAAAGGTTTCCTGGAGGAAAGATATACCCTCTCCAGGACAAGGCATGTGACTAGTTTCAAAGATCATTCTTTTTTTTTTTTTCCCCATCCCCTGCACGTCTGTGCTTGCAACCACTTATTCTGCTTCTTGTGCTGTACTTAATTATTTTCCTAAATATGTTAGCTTCATCTTTTCAACCTTGTAATGGTATAGTATTATAACAGAACATACTTCTATTTAAATGCAACTTTTGTTCAGCTGTGGCTTTACATGGAATAAAATTGAGGAAACTGCTGCTAAACTTGTACCACTCCACCATATGAGTGAAGAAAACAGATGTGGCATAAAAAAACCTTCTTAGATTAGCTGATATGTCCCACATACATTTCTTCCTGTCCATGCATCCATATATTATAATAGACCATGTACTGCACTAAGTGAAATTGTAATCATGTAAACAGGTGGATGATATCTAACTAACACAACTAACTTTTTCTTTTTAAATCGAACAGACTCACCTGTTAGAAGAGAAATTCTAATACCCACTTTCCTCTAGAACCTCTTCAATTAGAGTCTACAAGGTAAAAGAAATTAATTTCAGTAAATGATTTTTAATGAAAGTAATAAAATAATACATGTGGGTATATTTATAGCTTACCTGCAACTGTCCATATGTCATCCCTTCTGCTATGTCAGAAGTGCCAATACCTTAAAGTGAAAGGCAAACAATGTTATACTACTGAATTTGGGGTTTATGCTCCCTCATCAGTTTCTTAGCAACTCCGCTATAGATATAAAGACAACAGAGATGTTTGATTATCAGCAGCTTATTCCACTGACCACAATGACCCCTTGCAAAGTTTGGAGGCATATTATGGCATGATGCGAACATTTGAGGCACACAATCCTATCATGAAAGAGTTCCAGCTGATGGAAAATATTTTATAAGATCATTCTGGTTGGAAGAGACCTTTAAGATCATCAAGTCCAACTGTTAACCCACTACTGCAAAGTCACCATTAAACCATGTCTCTAAGCAGCACATAGAATCATAGAATCAACTGGTTGGAAGAGACAACCCTTTCTGTTAGGAAATTTTCCCTAATAACCAGTTTAACCCGTCCTGCCACCTCCCACTGGTGCAACTCGAGGCCCTTTCTTCTCGTCCTATTGCTAGTTACTTGGGAGAAGAGACCGACCCCCACCTTGCTACAACCACCTTTCAGGCAGTTGTAGAGAGTGATAAGGAGGCTGAGGAGAGACCTTATCACTCTCTACAACTCTAGCCTTTTCTCCAGGCTGAACTCCCACTTCCCTCAGCCACTCCCCAGAGGACTTGCTCCCTAGACCCTTCAATCAGCTTCACCGCCCTTCTCTGGACATACTCCAGCACCTCAATGTCCTTCTTGTAGTGAAGGGCCCAAACTGGACACAGTATTCAAAGTGTGGCCTCACCCGTTCTGGGTACAGGGGAACAATCACTTCCCTCCTTCTGCTGGCCACACTATTGCTGATACAAGCCAGGATGCTGTTGGCCTTCTTGGCCACCTGGGCACACTGCTGGCTTATATTCAGCTGGTTGTCGACCAAGACCCCCAGGTCCTTTTCTGCTGGGCAGCTTTCCAGCCACTCTTCCCCGAGCCTGTATCATTGCCTGGGGTTGTTGTGACCCAAGTGCAGGACCCAGTGCTTGGCCTTGTTGAACCTCATACCATTGCTTTGGCCTCTTAATCCTGCCTGTCCAGATCCCTCTGTAGATCCTCCCGACCTTGAAGCAGATCAACTCTCCCACCTAACTTGGAGTAATCTGCAAACTGACTGAGGGTGCACTCAATCCCCTCATTCAGATCACTGATAAAGATGTTAGAGAGAACAGGGCCCAATACTGAGCCCCGAGGAACACCACTGGTGCCCGGCTGCCAACTGGATTGAGCTCCATTCACCACCACCCTTTGGGCCTGGACTTCCAGCCAGATTTTTATCTAGTGAAGCGTACGCCTGTCCAAGCCATTTTAAACATAGCAATGCAACTTCCTTTCTTCCCCACTTACAATTTATAATGGAAAGGGCACATAGCCAGCAGCAATCTGTTAGGACAAAAGTATTCTTTGCAGGTTAAGAGACTCAAAAATTACAGATGCTGAGCTTCTGAACAAATTGCACTGTTGTCTCTGGGAACAAAATAACGCTTATAATTAAAGTGATTGTTAGGGATTCATTTTCTTCTCAATTATCCCCCTTGACACCTGGTGTTATTTTTGTGTTTTGCAATAAGCTTTCAACACAAAGGCCAGCAAAACCAAAGTTTCTTACCTTTCTTTCTGGCACCACAGTTTTTAATGTTACTATGTCCTCTAGTCCATGGACTGTGACATAGCTTTTCCTGTGTTTAAGAAGAATGGAAACGACAAAAATACCAAAATACTTACTGCACATTTCCCTTATATCCACTGCACAAAGAGGCACAGGATGAAACAAGTCTCTGATCTAGGAATTGTGGTTCCCCACCCTGGATGATGCCAGTGATGGTAGGTTTGATTAAAGACGGACTTCATGATTTGTCACCCATCAATAGTCTGAAGTATATTTGACACTATTCACTTTGCGAAGTGTGTGTGTGTATATATATGCATATACTTTACCGTATATAGATGTGGTACAGCACATAGCATTTCCATCCTCAAGTTTGTCGGGCTTAATCTAGCTAGGCAATTAAATCATCCCAGTAGAACTGTTTCAAATGTGACAGAATAACAACATATGATTTAAACAGGGTTTTTTAAAAATCGCATGCAGGAACAGGCAAATCCTAAGTGGGACATTTTCAGTTACAAATATTTCTATTGATTTTCAAGGATGAACCATGTGTTATTTCCACCTTTAATATTTCTTTATAATTCCAAACTAAATTCTGACTGTTCCGTCAGTGGTAAACTGTGTATCTTACCAGGAATTAAGCAAAATAAAACCAACCAATCAAACAAAACCCTGACAATGAAAATCAGTATAGTCAGCATAACTTTACTGTCTTTAAAGGCAGATCTTAGAGCAGCAGTTCCTTCTGCTTTGATACCATACGCTTTATTAAAAACCTACATGCAGCTACAGATGCTTCATTGCTTTTTTTACCTTTTCTATCATCTGGAAGGAATGTATTTCCACCTGAAGAGAGAAGTACCACATACCAATCTGCTGTAAAGGAATTGGGCTCAATCAATTCAGGAGAACCTTGCAGCAGCTAGGGAAGAGAAAAACAACAACAACAACAAAAAAAAAAAAAGCAAAAAAGCAAGACACCTGAAATCTTCATCCTTCCTGTTTGCCAAACTTCAGACTTCTGTGAGGCAGTTTACCCTTTCGCATGTTTCCCAGTGCAATCAGAAGCCGAAGGAGATTTCAATACTTTTTAGATTAATGAAAAAGTGGTGAACACAATTCTGAACATCTTACCTTCTTCTCTCCCGAAACACTGACTAAACATTGCAAGCTGTCAACCCGCACTTAGTCTGAAGAACTCAGTGCTTTATACTATCTGAATAAAGTGTTACAAGCTATACATTTGTGTGACGATAAACATGGATGTGTATTCTCTCAAACTTAGGAGAGAAACAGCTGATGACTCTGATTTTCAAAACTGGGGCTTTAAGTGAAATTGTTAGTCCATATTCAAATGGTTTAATACCCATTAGAGGGATCCCAGCACTTCTGAAACCTGAAAGTCAGTTCAGCTAATTGATTAGGTGAACAAGGATAGTGACATTAAACTTCAAAACATGTAGTTTTGAAAACTGTCACTGCTAACAACTCGGACATGAAAATATCTTTGTGGGCAGAAGAGGAATTCCAGTTACAGAAACAGAAGCATATCTGTTGCTGGAAGACCTTTACCCCGCCATTAATCAGTGGAGGAATCTCTTTTTCTGTTATTCTAATTAGGTCTTCTAATTCAGCATAGTTAAAAACCCCATTATTTTAAAATTTTATTTGCAGAAATTGCACAACCTCAGAACAACACTTGCTGGAAGAGTTTGACTTAATTCTGTTCTCTAGTGAGGTTCTTCTTATTACCTCCAAATGATATCCATGTTACCCAATGTATTTACTGTGGTGATTTTGGTAAAATATATACCATTTATTCACTGATCCTTATCAATTCTCCATCCTTCTAACCATGCTTTTTGTTGTTCTTTCTATTAATAGTTTCTATAACTATTTCCTTCAAGGCAGAAATGCACAGAATTGTATTCAGCATTTCAAACATCGTCAATCTACTACCATTTACTTTGTAAATAGCGTATTTCTTCCCTTTTCTTCAGGTTTAAATCCAATAGTTTTGAAGGTTACACAATTTTACAATAGATAACATTTATAAATTTATAAATAAATAGGTTCTTTTATTTCTGGTGATTTGAAAATTAGGCTAATTTTATAATAAACACTTCCTTTTTCTTACCATATTTTTGGGCATCCTTTCCTAAAACCATCAACTCAATACACGATTAGCAAATATATCCTTAGATTTAGTCTTATGGCTGAAATACAGGAACAGTTTAATGTAAATCCCTGCTTGATTTAACTAACTTTCAGAGGTACTACCAATGCAGACACTAAGTAGACATCTTCCACGGAGCTTAAGCACCTCAAATTAATTACTACAAAAATTCAGGAAGGATTCAGCATTTGGGGTCAGTCCATTCCGTAGCAAACAATGATTTAGAAGATGCCACAATTCAGTACAAGTAGATGACAATCAAATTAGATTACACAGGGGAATTATGTGAGTGATAAGAAATCATCTTTGTCATCAAATTTTAGATACAGTAATACACCTAATAACTGCTTTGTCATCAATTAAAGAAAGAAATATCTTAGCTGCACAGTCTCCCACTGTACACAGATGCTGAGGATGTCATTTGCAGATCCTTTACTGACTACAGTCTTCTCGGGAGATTTTGAAGGAACATTTAGAAATACTTAGAAATACATTAGCTGTTACGTCTTTCTCTTTTGGCGCTCAGATGGCATTGGAAAACATGCAGGCGTGGTTTTTCAGTCATGCCGTTCTTGCAAATCTGCAGCATCTGTAAACCAGTGACACTAAACTGTTGCTGATGCACTATGCAACAATAAAACAAAGTAAGCTAAATTCAAAACGTTCTGGGACAGTGCTTTCTTAAAATTCATAGTTTCAGTAGAAATATATTCCAAAACATGAATAATATTGGGAAGCTAATAAGAAATTCAGAAGGACTTGCATGAATTAAAAGCTTACATAATCTCTTTCAGCCTTTGCCACAAAAAGTTACATTTTCCTTCCTCTTCTCTATTTGAGCTCTGATGACATGAAGTCTGGTTTTACATATTAGTAGCTAGTGGGTCCTTTCCCTTTACAAAAAATGCTCTAATGATCAGACACAAACTTGAAACCAATCTGTAGAAATTGCAGACTTAAGAAGTGACCTGGTTTAAGATAAACCAGTTTGGTTTGGTTTTGATAGACATTTCAAGCTACCAATTGTGACTTATTCCTCCCATTCACGTCAGCACACATCATTGGGTGTGGAGCTTCGGCAGGCTCGCCGTTGCCGTAAGAACGATGTTCAGACAAAAGTCTTTCTCTCCACTGGCCCTGTAGCCATCTCTCTTTTTCTCTTTTCTTTCCTCCTTTTTGCCTGTGCACAGGGACCGCCGTTTCTCCGCTGGCCCCCGAGCCGTCTCTCTTTTCTCTTTCTTTCCCCTTTCTTGCCAGTGCTCGGACCTGCTGATCAACTCTGCCGCTTGCTGCTTGCCACTGTCCTACATCCACTGTGCCCCGAAGCCGCTGCTCTTTGGCTGCCACAATCCTCGCTACTGCTCCACTCCACACCGCCTCTTGCTGCTGCCACGACCCGCGCCACTGGGACTGCCTCAGAGCCGCTGCTCTTTCACTGCTTGGATCCTCGCAGAAGCCAGTGCTGCTGCTGCTGTTTCCTGACCCCCGCGACCCGACCGCTGTTGCTCGGCTCAGCTCCTGCCTGCATGTGGACCTGCCGTGACTACTGCCATGGCTCAGCTCCACTCCCGGACCTGCCGGCCACGTGTTGCCCCCATTTAGAACTGCCTGGTAGGGTTTTTTTTCCCTTTTGCCTTTTTTTTCCCTTAACCGCAGTTTAACCCTTGCTACGCCAGTTTTCCAATCCCATATAAACCTGTTAATATCTTCCTTGTTTTTCTGTATATAATATTTTTCTATTGTTATTAAACCTATTTTAGTTTCCCAAACTTAAGAGGTCCCACAAACTTTTTCTTTCTTCTTATCTCTTCTCTTAACCCTTGTCTCCCTGAACCAGAGAGAGGCTAATTAGAGAGAGAAAGAACTCGTCCCGTGAGTGGTGAACCTTGGCCAGCCAGTGACAAGAAGTCTTCATATTTTCCAAATAAAGGATAGCTAGAGAACATTCTACATATTTCTTTTAAAAATGGAATCTTACACTTTAATTTTTGTGATATTGTTATCAATAGCTTTGTTCAAATGCAAGAGACAAAGTTGACCGCAGGTAGTAAATTGGTGTACTACACCTTTTTCATTTCTGATTTCAGATTACAAGGATTGCTCCGCTGACTGAAGAGCGACTTCTTGACTCTCTCAATGATTCTCCTTTTCAAGTTGCATTGCGAAGCCGGAGGAAGCTACATGAAACAGAGAAAACAGATGATTTCACTGCTGAGTTACACCTGCCATAAAGATGACCTAATCAGCCAGTAATGTTACTGAAAAAACGTAGCTACACTTCAAAAAGAAATGTTGATACTGAATAGCATGATGATATACAACAGTACAAGATTTAATGACATATTTTAAAAATGCTCCTTAGTTTGCTTATTCTGTTAGGCTTGGCGTATCGTAGATCTCAGCTCCTCTAGCCTTGAAGGTGAAGATCAGTATAACAAGCCTAACACAGGTAACACTAGATTTGCCTCCCTGATCAAAGTGCTGGCTAGTATTTGGGATATTTTTCTACAGATCGAACATTAGACTAGATTTCTTTTTGGCTATAAGGAGTCACTCCAGCTGAAACTAACAGAACTTCAAGAAGCTTAGACCTTTATTCAACGTGTGTAGAAGAGCTTCGAAAGGCTCTTTTTAGGTCCTTATGTACATCTTAACACAATTCAGAATGTCTCTTTTGCTAGAAAATTCCTGTGGGAGATAATCTACATTTCACTCGTCTATAAAGCAAAACTGATTTAGTATACTTTTTCTCACATATTTTTGGGTTGAAAAAGTACACATCTTTGAACTATATTTACAGAAGAAAAGCACAAATCATACTTTATTGTGTTTAAACATCTTCAGCAGAGAGTTCAAAGGATGTTATCTTCCTTCACTCTTTGAGATATTAAAATCACTTTTGTGCTCCAACAATAAACGCTTCAACTGCTGATCACTGCAATGACACCAACCCAGTCTTGTGACAGTTATATGGCATATGCTACCCTTCTGGAAGGATCTCCTATGCTGTTTCTGTTGCTTATACCTGCAGACAGTGTTTCTAAAACTACGATTTCCTACCATTTAGTACACTCTTGATAATCACATTATTGATGTAAATCCACAAAGTGTCACTCCACTGAATTCAGGAAGCTTTTCAGCTGCTCAGGAAAGTTCAGACCACTAACGATTCACATTCAAACACTGCCACAGTACACATTATAAGTAGTTTTTTCTCCGCTAGAACAAATTGCTGCTCTTAGACGGCGATAAATCTGGAACAGCTATATTGGCCTCACAGGAGTCCTGATGTGCTCTGACAAACCAGGGATCAAGGTTACATCCTAAGCAAAAAAGACTTCATCAGACAGCTGGTTGCATGCAGTATTTTGTTACAGATAGATACTACTCTGTTTTTGTATAAAGGCCTTACAGGATAAGGCCTTTTTAGATAAGGCCTTTACAGATGTGCTTTAGGTCAGATGTTGAACATTCCTTAGCCTGTAGGTGAGTAAAAAAAATGACGCCTCCGGAAAGATCTGCAAGATGCTCTCCAGATGACATGCCGCTGCAGTGAACTGTATACAGTTAACGTACCATGGGCTTACCGGGATATTTGGAAGAACAAGTGATAAAGAACAAGCCCACTGCTTGAGAAACTCAGAGTTGCCTCAGGCACCAGTGTTCAACTTCAGCTTTTGTTTTAATGAAATCGGGTGTCAGATCGGTTTAAAAAAAAAAAAAAAAGTCCAAGGATCTACATAATGCTTTTTTAAAAGCTTTCTCTTACATTGTTTTCCAGAGATCACTCGTGACTCTTGTTCCCATGGAAACTGGATTGGGAAGGCTGCTGGCAGCCAAGAAATAACAGGAAAGAACTCTCCCTTGTAAACTTCTGTTTAGAATTGCCAGCTGAAATATGTAACAGAGTTTCAGAGGACAGCTACGTATCATAAGAATTATTCTACCTTAGATTTGTAGGAACATAAACAAGTACAAGCAGAGCAAATACTACACAGTGAACAAGTGTAGGCATGGATCCCCGTTTTTCTGCTTTCCGTTCAGAAACGAAGTGACACCAAAATCATCACAGTTGTTACGACTGCTTCAGGAGTCAATTCTGAGCAAGTCTTTGAGTCGCTGTTTGTTCTCAGTCATTGGACACCCACTTATGATAACTTGCATTAATTAGTGGCCCTCTTGAGAACTCCTTCAACAGAGAGGATAGGTTCACTCACGAGCATCTTGGACATCCTCCTAGTATAGCACATAAAGTCTGAACTGCCTCATTTCTGTTAGCAGGGAAAGGAGATAATTTCCAATTATTTTAATAAGCAATTGTTTTCTTTGGCTCTGATAATTTATTTCCTGTATTACCAGTTTTGATAAGCTTCACATTCAAAAAAAAAAAAAAAAAAAAAAAAGACACGTAAACCACACCCACATTCAGTTATGCTATTCTGTTCTAAACAAAAACAAATTTGGCTTATCAATCTGAAATGTCCTGAGGTGACAAACATCACTTCCCAAATACAATACTTCATTTTGGAAAATAAAAAGATACTTATTTAATAATAGCAAATTTTGGAAGTGACTGAACGGCAGCCAACTTTCTGGAGAATAAAATTTTCCTATCACATATTTAGTTGAGAGCTCAAGGCAGATTTACATCAGCTCCATTTTTGCGTTGGAATCAGCATGAAATAACTCCAACTCTCTTTCACTATGAAATAATTGAACTTAATTTAAAAATAAGTCTTAGGTTTGAAAAAGATCTGACATTTCAAAATATTTCACATATTCAGGACTTAAACTATTGCACTAGAAATCCCAAGAAATTATTATTTACTGCTAATAAAAACATTACATAGAAGTTTTTTAGAAATTGTTGCTATACAGGAAAGCATTTTATGCACTCTCCATGTCAGTATATGACATTAAGTCACTTAAAATATTCATACTGCTGGCATGACAGAATGTTGTAAAAATAATTTACCGTATAATCTATTTTTCTGAGGTGAGCCAATGACTTTTTTTTATGACTCAATTATTGCCATCCTCCACATGCTAATATTCAAGGTTAGTCTTTATTTAAATGGTTTATTTTTAAAGCATCCAGCCATCTGCAAAAATGTCAAGTTCTGTTGTTTTTAAAGAACAGTGACTAAATTAGCAGCACTTTGCACAACCATCATTTTGACAACAGCAAATAAGTAAAAAGTATAGAATGCCAGAAGCAACAGTAATGCATACTTGAGTGATGAAGATAATTTTATGCAGCTGAATAAGAATCTGCTGAACAGAGTCACTGATCTGATGCACCTTCCTTTGTGATACAGCAAATCCTGCCAATGATGAAGATGACAACAGTAAAATAAGGACAGCTCATTTTGATGCCTTAATATATTAATAGCGTACAGTGTTTAAAACCTGTAGATGTAAGTATTAAGTTTTAATGCATGAGTTATTTTTCCAATAGTGTTGAGAACAAAAAAAAGGTAATCTAAAAACTCAAACGATAAGACCATGGATTACAAAAGAAAACATCTTCCGCTGTTTCATTTCTAAGTTACTCTAAGAGAAAAGAAGTATTAATGTACCTCATTATACATAAAGGTTTTCCTACATTTATTCAAGAGAAAAAATTAAAGATATGATAAAAAGAATTTTCTTATTTTAACTGATTTTTAAAAAACAGACTAAAACACATGATTTTATAACTTTATTTTATATTTTTTATATGTTTTGATGATAAGAAATTTATTTTCATGTTACCCTAAGAATTACAATAAAACGTGGACCATTTCAAGAAGAATTTTATTAAAATATATTTTCACATTGCCTTTTAGCTATGTGTGTTGCTTTATTACAGCCACTTTTTGTTTCCAACAGCTAGCAGGAGTACGTTTTGAGAGAAAACTCAAGAAAATGTGCAAGAGGCTATGAATCTCTTGGGTCTTCTTTACTTTGCATCAGAAAATTAGTGTTTTCTGTTCTTTGTCATAAGTTCCTCCCCACCAGAGACAACCCTACCTAAAGAATATATTGATGGAGATTATGGAAAGGACTTGTTTACCAGCATTCTCCGCGATCAAAGTGACACCATCATAAAGCATGTAAATAGCATTTTTCATGTTCAGAATACGAGAACATCAATACTAAGCAAAGAATAATGCTGTAAAAATTACTATTCCCGCAAAGGAAAGAATACAGACAATTGCTCTGTGTTACAGACTGTGTATTGATTTTGCTATGGTAAATTCCATAAAAACAGTAGTGTTGACCTGTGAATATAAGGGAAAAGTGGGTTTTAAAAACTTTTAAATGCAAAGCTAGTTAGATATTGATAGAAAAATGCATGAGGTTATGCAAATCACAAAATGGGTTTATGCAAACGAGAAAATATTAACACAGATTCAATTCTCATGTACATATGCATGTAATTGTGAGCTATGCACATTACAGATATGCTGTACATAATGAAATTTTTACAACCCCTCGACCCTGCCATATTATATGAGATATAAAGTTGGCCTGTCTGAAGAGACTAAACAAATTCAGAAATCAAATATTTGATCAGTTTTTATATATCTCCATATTGTTTCTCTAAGCATTAACATTTCAAGTAGCCTTGTACACTAGACAGATCAGAAAATATTAATTGACTAATTACTAAGAGATCAATAAGTATTTGAGAGAATAATGCTGCTAGAAGTTGTTTCTAATATCTTATTAACAGTGGGGTTTTTTTAAAGACATTGTAGTTGAATGTTTCCTTTAGCTATTACCTAACACCACGCATGATAGATATGCATACAGCAATTCACAAACAGTGCACACACAGGCTTATATTTTAGTGCTTAACTATTTATGGGGTGTCCAAATTTGATCTTTGCTAAAAAACATCCATCACACTCAATGACAACGGCACTACATTTTGTAGTACAAGCTCTGAAGTAAAGAACAGTCGGTTTGGAATTAAAAGGAAAAATATTACTTCAGGATATTGCAGTACTTCAACATTTAGGCTTCCTTATATCGTTGTTATTAGATCATTGTCGATTTTATTTAGCTAAGTGTGAATTAATTATCATGGTAAGGAGTAAGAAAGCTGCGTTTTTTTGTCTTATGAGAATACTGAGTAAGTGTAAATCTGCTCCTCTTCCTCTAAATCTAGACTACCATCCTCTGTCAAGCAAATTCATATGAATAATGTATATTTTTCATAGACAAAAGCACTGCAAAGGAAGTCATGTATGAATAGAATCTATGCCTTTTCTTTCAGTAAAATAAGTTTAACGCAACAATTCAAACTTGTTCATTTACTTCTATATGCTAAAATCAGACAAAAAAATGTATCAGCTATGTGAAAATATCTAGTTCTTGGGATCAAGAATTGAAAAGAAAAGCTGGACGTGAAAGTTTATTCCCCCCCACTGAACTACTGTTTTGGTAGACTACTATCACAAATAGCCATTAAATCAAACATGGTCTTGGTCATCCAGAATTTAAGATAGATACGCTAGTCTGCTGTAGGCACATTTTTTGTGGTGGTACCAGTAGCCTTGTGATTAAAAGACTATGCTCTTTTTCTGAAGCAAAACTACCCTAATTTACCAGCTAGTAATAGCAAATATCCATGTGGTTAGTTTCCTGCTGTATTCAATGAGATATTTGAAAAACACTAGCCAAAGGCAGCTAAATAAAAAGCAAAACCTAATTCACTTGACAACCTCAGTGAATGAGCATAACTTAAAATTTACAAAGCTCAGTAAGCGCAGCACTGATTTGTGGATATTATATCCACAAATAATATATAATAGGATATACTATTATACCTAAAATGTTGACTATATTTTGTTAACTAAAGAACATTATGAACTTACCTATTGAACCATAAGAGATACTAATTTATTTGTGTTCCATGGAATACTTTTAATTCCAGCCCTAAGAACTAATAGAGAAATACTCCTGATCAAGCTTTAGGAAGTTTAATAGAATTAAGACATAAAAGTAAATATTATGTATTCTACAAACTGTGCAGATTTACAAAATATCATTCAGATTTTAAATATAACAATTAAATCAAACAGAACACCTTGATTTTTTACCTAGTGGTCCTCTACCATGTTTTGCCTGCTGAGAGAGTACAGAGCCAAAACGAAATCAGATTCTTGAATTTTTATGTGGTAAATCAGTTGTTATTTATGATTTTTAACCTTGTGTATTTAAGTTGTACACAGTGTCAGACTCAGAGATCAAATAAAAGCATATCAGCAGACTGCCACTGTAAAACACTACGTGTATTGCTAAAGAACATCATTAGTTAACAAAATTATCTTTCCAAGCTGAGTATTAGACTTGGAAGCTAAACAATGAGCTTAGGTCCAAGTATTGAACTTCAGCCAGAAGCCCTGTATCTCTTAAATAGAGTTATGTCTAAACTATACTTCAGAGGCTAATTTAGATCCATATTCTAAAATACGGACACTAGGAATTCCCATAAAATCCATATACTCCAGGGTACTCCACAATTATGTTTTTTTAAAATACCGAAGCACACCATTATCTGGGGGGTGAGGACATGTGTGTGTGAATAGGCTGCTGAGGACTTGATCAAAACTTTTTAATTAAAGAGTTTTACCCAAAAGGAAAACATTACTGAGAAAGGATATCAGATTTGCTCAAATTACCCACAGGGCTGAAAATATTAACAATGGCTAAAGTATTTGTCTGCAGATCATTATAGCTCTGATACATTATGGCTGGATAGTGGGTTTAAACTGCGTGTTGGCCTTATAATAGCACTCTTCAGTAAACAGCACCAAAAACTGTTGGAAGTGGACATGAAATTATTATTTGTACTGCATAATTAAAATTCCTAATACATTTTTTATACCAAAAGTCTGTGAAGTAGAAGTTAATATGGACAAAAAGTACTTTTTAATGAAGATCAATATTTCAACTGCTCAAAATAGTTTTCTTTCAAATATTATTTCATTCAGATAATATGCATTTTGAAATCACACCTTAGCAGCTTACTGTATGTGGAGCTTCTCAGTAAAAAAGTATCTCAAATGGAAAACTTGTTTAATTCATGATGATGTATAAATACCTGATAATTTACAAGGGTTCTATGAAATATTCATTTCATAGGAGAAATTCCCACTGCATTCAGCAGTTTAGGTGGGATAACAACCATTAAAGAATTCCTTAAGGATATTTCGGATAACATATTTGTATCTGAAATGTAATGATTTCCTTTTCTAACATTTTAAAATATTAGAAAACACCATGATCTTTCATCTTACAAAGAACTACAGCTGGGAGACTATGAGACTACAAATCCTCTATTATCTTAGTGTGTGTCCTGCACATGAGGGGACACACTCTCAAGAGCAGATCAAAAGGCAGTAAAGCTGAAGAATTAAAAGAGGAGACACTCTTTATACAATAGGAAAATAAGATTTAAAAACTTGGAAATTTTTAGGTTTACTTTAAGTTAGAGTTTGATTTTGTTGCAAGCACAAAATTACCTGGTCGCAGTCTCGATCCCAGACATTCAATGTAATCTCTATTAAACAACAACAACAAAGTAGTTTTAATTGTGTTTGGCATCAATGACTGTAGAGGAAATATCAGTATTCCCTGACTCTTTCTCATGTTTCCTCTAAGGGAAATCTATCCAAATTCACTAGTTTTTAAACTGTGCATTTTTAAGTCACAAAAAGGCTGGCCTTCTCTACATGTCTAAAATAGCATGACTTCTACTAAATAAAAGTTAGACTTCATTCCTTTCCCTGCTCAGTTTTTAGCCTGGAATGTACAAAACCAGTAGACAAGATTTTAATGTTTAAAACTCAGCAATACACTAGATTACACATTAATTTGCATTTGTACATGTTTAGGGACTTTCAATTAACCCCTTTTATGGATGGAAACCATGAAGAATGAAGTAATCACTGCCTAGTGGATAAAAACATGAGTAATAATGCATACAGTACTAGTAAAGTGGGGGAAAAAAATTAATATTACATCACCAGGACAGCAATATCTCAATGTCAGAAATACAGGTCCAGATGTTTCAATTCTAGCTTCTGCTCTGTACTCTACACAAACAATGTCCCAGCCCACAGATTTCACTAGCTGAGGTAAGCAACAGCAAATAGGGAACTGAAAGAACCAATACGATGTCCTGATGGAGGGCAGTCTCAACAGCTCCAGCATGGCAAGACTTTGTATATATTTTTTAGGCATTAGAGAAAACTACAGTGTCAAGGAGTAGTTATGAAAAAAGATAAGGAAATAGTTTTGCTAATGTTTATGTGAGGGGCAAAGATAGAGAAAAAAAAAGTACTTGCTTCAATGCCCAAGCATCAGGAGGCTGCGGTTACTGACTATAGCAGGACTAAAGCTGTAAAGCTAGTGAGTGATAAGTGACAGACCGGATGGTGACATGCTAAGAACAAGTCTGAAAGCAAAAAAACTGTGTTTGAAGTGATAGGAAAAGTGCAATCAGTACAAGGATACACACAGAAGAAGAGAAGATCGAAGGTAGGGCTGTAGAAATGTTCCTTGCAGCAGTGTTCTGAATAGGCATTTGAGTGACTGGAACGCAGGTATCAAAACCAAGAAAGACGTTGTTTGCATGACACTCTTAGGAAGCCAAGAAAGAATTTCAGCAGTGAATAGTGAAAGGAAAGGTTATATCTTAAAGGTGCCAGGCAGAACAGTGAGACTTACTCTGAATGCAAGAACATAGAGATACGCAAGTTAAAGAAGCGGATGCTCAAAAATCGAAGTATTGGTGAGGATGGATATTTTTGAGAATGATCAAAACCCGAGCTAAATGATGAGCTTTGAATGATCAAAACCCAAGGACTTCAGGTACAGGCAATTATGACATTCCTTTTAGTTACATATGGCCATGTGGCCACAAAGAGATCGTACAGAAATGAGCATAAATTTAGTACAGACAGAAGGAAATACATCCAGTGTATATAGTTAAATTCATGACTTGCAGCATGATTTTACAGGTTGATAAATAAGTAGATGCATTTGTACATGAGAAGACAAGATGTGGAAGAAAAGACAAGAGAATCAATGATAAAGCCATGTGTAACTTCCAGAAGAAATCAGATGAACGGATAACCTAGTATCCCTCTGAACGGTCCTTAAGAATAGCTTCAAAATTTAGGGAGAGAATTAGAAAGGGATAGAGTCAGAAAAGTCAGAAAAGCATGATTTTAAGAAGACAAATATAGCGCCAATGGTAAGTAGCAGATCAAGAAAATAAAGGAACTGTGATTTGGAAGAGGTCACTAAACAGCCTAGAAAGAGTTGCTATGGTAATACCCCTTAAGTGAAAGCTGGATCAAACAGGGTCTTAAAGGTAAGGCAGAGAAGCCAAGAGTGATTTGGGGGTGGAGGGTGGGATATGTCTCTGTGTGTGTGTGTGTGTGTGTGTTCAGATGTGAAAGAAAAACAGAAATAAAGAAAAGACTTTATGAATAAGAGCAGAGCCAAGATCAGAAAAAATGGTCAAGAGTGTGTTTGATGCATTTCTGAAAGAACAGAAGAGAAAAACCTTTAGAAGGAGAGTGGGGATGGCCATGCCATATTCTGCTTCAGTTTGTTACCTTTTTGAAAGAAAAAAGGACTCCAAAATTCAAAAAAATGGGTATGTACATTTATATAGAAGGTGTAGAGGAATTAAAAGGGACACAATATTACTCTACACTATCAAATGCACAAACACATTTTTCTGTGGCAATAAAAATGCAAAACCAGTACACTATCAAATGCACAAACACATTTTTCTATGGCAATAAAAATGCAAAACCAGAATTTGGCTAGCTAACTACTGTCAGTTTAAGATGATGTAGCAAGGTCCACTTTTAAAACTATTTATCAGTTTAATGCCGGCCCTTAAATTACTCATGTAAAGCTTCTGTGTGCAAACGCCCTCTAACAATATCCTCAAGCAGACCGAGTATCATAGGCTGAGGTAAAATGAAGTTGTAATGATGAGTAAGGAAATGTTTCATTAAGGCAATTGTGCAACTGTTCCACTGTGAAACAACTTGACTGTAATTCATCATAACAATGATAAATTAGATCATCTTTATTAAAATCATAAATTGTACTTACCTTGTCTTTCAGAAGCACTAAAACCTTGTTTAATTATACCTGGAAAAAACGCATGAATATTATCTCTGCATTAAAAGAATATAAATACATACATGTTAATATTTTGCGTTTACCAGACATAGTGTCAAAATAACTGCAAACCCGCATTTGACTATGGAATTGCTGTTTGATGTACCAAAGAGTTGCTTGCATCATAACTAAAATCTCAGCCCCACATAGTATTTTAATACTTCCAGAATGTCACAGAAACTAATAACACATGCTGACAAGATGTCCACAGAAGATGTATTTGGATTTGCATTGAATTACTACAGCTACTGTTGCCACTGTAGACACAACATTGTCTCTGCTCTGGACAAAAAGCTAGAATATCTACCCACTTTCTCAGAGGACCTTTGATGGGTGGTCTAATCCTTGTTCTATCAGAGTTTTATTGCTGCCATTTCATTAGCTAAATATCCAAACTATGACATATGCAAAACATAACTACTTAAATAATTCCACTGATTTTAAGACCTTGAAGATAAGGGTATGCCCAGGTATTGGTCAAACATGTAATCAGCAACAAAACTGAACCCCAAAATTTATGTAATTTATTGCGTAGTGCCAAAAAATGTGAAAAGGCAGGGGTAACGTTTGATGATATTTATTATTTATGCACTTGGAAAGCATTGTCTTAAAGCAAGTACTTGTCTTGAGTATTCATCTTAAAACACTCCTGTAAAACCATTCATTTGATGGCAATTTTGACATGGAATCGTAGCATCATCTGACTGGAAGAGACCTTTAAGATTGTTGAGTCCAACTGTTCACTCTGCACTGCCAGGGTCCCTAAACCATGTCCCTCGGCAACACATCTACACATCTCTTAAACACTTCCAGGGGTGGAGACTCCACCACCTCCCTGGGCAGCCTCTTCCAATGCTTCACAATCCTCTCTGTAAAAAAGTTCTTCCTGATATCTAACCTAGATCTCCCCTGGCGCAACTTAAGGCCATCTCCTTTCATCCCGTCACTTGTCACATGGGAGAAGAGACCAACCCCCACCTCTCTACAACCTCCTTTCAGGTAGTTGTAGAGAACGATAAGGTCTCCCCTCAGCCTCCTTTTCTCCAGGCTAAAGAACCCCAGTTCCTTCAGCTGCTCCTCCTAAGACTTGCCCTCCAGACCCTTCACCAGCTTTGTTGCCCTTCTCTGAACATGCTCAAGCACCTCAACATCCTTCTTGAAGTGAGGAGCCCAAAACTGAACACTGTACTCAAGATGTGGCCTCACTACTGCTGAGTACACTTCCCTACGTCTGCTGGCCACACTATTTCTGATACATGAGACCATTCCCTCCTACAAATGGTATCTCATTTTGAATGAGGAATAAGTGTATGTTTAAGTCAAAAGATATTTCAGCTAACTGAAGTTCTGAGAAGTAAGATTAGGGAATTCTACAATTTTCCGTAAAATTAATGCATTTGAATGTAATACCCTGTATCTTTGTCTACATGAGATGTTTTTTACACACTAGTAACATCACAAGCATTATTACAAAACAAGAACAGAGGCATCTTAATCACTTAAACAGTATCTAAGAAAGAAAAAGATTTTATGCCAAAATTACACTAGTTTTCCCATTCTTGGTCTTGTTGTAGCAGTTACATTTGTTCTAGAGCAACAGCAGAGGACTTTCAGAGAGCAAACACCTTTCTGAGAGTCTTGAGTCTTTTCTTTGTGTTCAAACATACTTTTGGTCGTGTCCTGAAATATAGTGCCTCTATTTTTCCTACTTTTCTGAGCTCCTCTGTATTTAAAAAAAAAAAAAAAAATCCTGAAGGAGGTGTGCATCTGTCACATCTCCCTAAAAAGAAGACACACACAGACAGAGAGAGAAGAGAAGAAACAGTATTCTATCCCTTGCTAATGCTTAGCTTAGCAGAACAGGTATCAAAATTTGGTAGTAGATAGCCCAAAAGGAGGTTTGATAAGAGCAGTTAATTTACGAAGTAGCAAATAAACCAGGCTCTTGTAGAAGCAAAGATATTTCAATTAACTTTAACACCGAGACAGGAAAATAGACAAGATAATACAGTGTCCGCTGTCTAGAAAGAAGGCCTTTGGAAACAAAAAAATGCGATTGTGCCTATCCAAGGAACAGATATTTTACCTGCAGACAGGATAATACAAATACAAAAGCAGAAGCTCTGAACCTGAATCATGTTGCTTGGGGTAAGAATTTTGAGTTGCAACTTCAGACACTCTGTTATAACAAAGACTATAGTGTATTATGGGAATAGATGCAAGAAAATCTGTAACAGAAGCCACTTGGCTAGGAAGTCTGAAGGTAGCTGCTTGCTAGAATTTTAATAACAGCTCCCCTTTTCAAGAATTCATATATTGGATTTGAAATACTACACTCTTTGGCTGTTTCAAATAAACGGTCTCTCAGTCAGTAAAGGGCTCATATTCAAATTTGCTTGATCAGTTTGATGATTCACCACATTTGACTTGCTAATTTGCCAGCTTATGAGTGTATTTACAAGTGCGTGATATTTCACACCAAAGAGTCTGTCTCACCAGTGACTGTACATGGCAGAGATGCAGTATTTTCTGATTCATATGCTAAAGTTAAGAAAATACTTATAATGCTAAAAAAAGAAAAAAAAAAAAGAACAGAAATCATTATGTAGAACATCACCAAACAATAGCCACCAACTTTCAGCTCCATTTTTATTGCTTATTATTATGTTAGAGACCCACCAAGCAGCTACAACTGAGAGATGTCTCTTTACATTAGACACTGTGAAAACACAGTGGAATAATTTCTTCAATAACTAAGCACAAGGAGATTCAGACAACTAAAAATCATTGTAACAAACACATTCATGTGTATATACACACACTCATTGAACACTAATGACTTTAGTTATGATCCTTAGTCTTTTGTGTAAGAGTTATGCTAATCATACAAAGCCAGACAGGGAGTAAGAGACAATGCAGATGTGTAGGAAAGTTAACTAACATAAGTCAAGGAGCACACAGTGCATCCTGATGTTCAGCCCAGGGTGTTACCTGGACCATAGTTCCTTTTACCATGGTTACTCCTTTGACAGAGATGGGAAGACGAATGCAATGTATGTTTTGTTCAAATGCTCTGCAAGAGGGAATTTCTCAGCTCAAGATGATATTAAGAAAATTAAATATAAATTGTCCATCTCTTTCCTATTTTCTGATGGCCAAAGCCATCAGCGTCCCTATTCTGAATAGCTCTATGAAGATTTCTTGAGGACATTAAAAAATGAAAAAATGTGTATCAAAAAAGACATCAAAAATTTTTCTGACTGCTACTTTGGTCTTTAATAGCTGATGTAATTAAAGCAACTTATAAGGCTTTAACTTCATAACATGCATTGACATCAGTGCAAATCATACTAATAGATTTTAATATGCTGTTTTTTCTCTTGCAGGCAGCTATCCACATCATAATTTCAAGAAAAGAGCTTATAACACAATAAAAGTTCAGAAAAACCTAGGAACATAGTAACTTTTGCCTTGGCTTTCACTCTCACTTCACTGCTATCTAAAAAAACAGCTCTGAAAATGCTTACAAGTTTGATCAAACTGATAGGAAAACTGAATCAACATTTCATATTAGTAGAAAACTTCAATACATCTCCTTGAATGAAATAGAAGCAATGAAAGTGTGGTGTTTTTTTTTTTTTTTTTTTGAATGATGGCTTAATGATCTTTTCAGCAGAAAGGTCACATTACCTTTATTTATACAAAATGCTTTTAGCAAGCTGCCCTTTAAATCTCTGTACACTGGCATGGACAGTCCCAACCATGTGAATTAGCTGTTTTGCAGGGCAAGCAGAATTAAGTTTTTTTGCTCACTAGCAGTGACTACATGTACAGCAACCGAAGTTGGCATAAACATACTTTAGGCTTAACTCAAGCATCCTACAGAAAACCCAGGTCTTGACAGATCTTGTTCCAGCTGATATCTTCAATGAAGTCATTAGTCTGAGGTCTCAAGAGAAATCTGAGTTTTAGACAAATCAAACTGGGAAAAATAGATCTATAAAACACTGTTAAGATCTGCAAAATTCTTCACAGACAGCTCACTGTGTAAATTGTAAGTCTCTTGATGCCATAATAATTTTCAACAAATTTCCTAAGCTTTCCCCACTGTCCTGGTTTGAGCTAAAACAGAACTAATTCTGTTCAGTGATTTCACTTTCCAGCTCAGTCTCTTCTCAGTGACTGCACTGTCTAAAGTAAATGGTATATTTTTGCTTCTAGAGGTGATGATAGCACTTGGTGTTTACAGTTACTACCAGGAATTGGTGTGCAGAAAGACTCTTGCTTATACTTGCTCCTGTGCAGACCAAAGTCACTGCTAAACCCTGTGTACCACAGTGGGAGTGCAGTACGTTAGAGGAGCAGACAAGACAGGTGACCCTAAACTGACCCGCAAGGTGTTCCATCCCATAGACATCATATTTGGTATAAAGCTGAAGGATCACAAGGGTTAAGCTGTCTTCTGGCATCTGAGGAGAACTTTGTCTGCTCTTCTGCCTTTGATCCAATCCATACATTCCTGAATCCAGTTCCAGAATCCAGCTCCTGCATCCGGTTCCTGTCTGTTGCTGAGTCCAGCCTGGGCCTTCCCCAGTGTCTGCCCACAGCATCAGTGGTGACGGTGATGTACTTCCCTTCAGGGGTGTTGGGTTCGGTATTGTATATATTTGTATATATTTAATTTTACTATTATTATTCTCATTAAAGCAGTTTTAGTTTTCTTTTCCAATCCATAAGTCTCTCTCCCTTGTTCCTTTTCTCTTTCCCCTCTTTGGAAAGGGGTGGGTGGATAATAGGGAGCATCTGTCATTTGTCTAGTGGCCAGCCCAGCCCTAACCCATGACACCCTCACAAATTAAAGAACCATATATAGCAGATTTGAGATTATCATATCTCTAAGACTTACCAAACTATCTAAATGTCATATGCAAAGGGTAAATATCTTCCCAAATAATCAAATCGACCAAAGAATACAACTGGTCTGAATTTAAAAAAAAAAAAAAAAGTTCTGTGATCGCAGAACTTGTGAGATATAAGGTAGCTGCCTGTGGTTAAGCCCAAATTTTGAATGAAACTACTAGCTCCAGACAGCAAGTGACATTACAAAATGGGCATTTATTTCCTACTATATATTTGTTGTTATCCTCAAAAATAGTTAAGTTTGAAGTCAAATGATGACCTAAACTCAGAGTCCAATCATTTGCTACATACAACATGCAGAGTTTCTATTTTGAGTGTATCCTAGGTCTAGAAAACCCCAGTTATCCAACTGGATACTTCTGCCTGCTGTGGGCATTACCTGCACAAGACTCAAGTCTGGGCACTGTGTAAACAAGTCATTTTTCTAAAAGCTCGAAGAAAGACATAGGAGACCTTTCTAGAGTGACACCACTAGAATATTCTTCTGGCAGATCTATGGTCTCTTCATTTCATGGCAACTCTGAATACTATCTCATCACAGAAATTTTGGCAAGGAAAGGAGTCCTGAATCTCAGCGCCTTTGCCTGCTCGTCACATGTTGGGTAAGTTCAGAGATTTCTCCGAACAGTGGAAACATACATTACATTATGAGGTAACAAAAAAACTTCTTAAGCAAGATACAGCACAACAACAGGACTGTGCATGAAAAGCTAGTAGCTGAGCAGTTCTGAAAGTGATCTATTGTATGCATGTCTTTTTGTTGTGAGAAGGTCAGAGGGCAAGCCCATAAAACCCTAGGGACTAGGGTTTTCTAATAGCATATTTCACAAAGAACCCGTCTTTAAATGTATTTAGGATGTTGTCTTGATTGCAGTGTAAATGAACATGATTCAAGGAAACAAAAAAGTATTTTCCAGTGTTCCCAGACATAGAGTAAACTTTTAAACTCTCTCTCACCCAGCTGACATACTGGCTTTACTGGACTGCTACGCGTTAAGAGATACTGAATATTTTCCTGCTATTTGGTTTTACCAGCAGAAATACAGGTACAGTAGCACTGTAAATCAAAAAACAAGTAAAAACCCCTTAAATATGACTAAGTTAAGGTAAAGTTGGGAACCTTCTTAATTTTAAAATAAGAAAAAAATACAACTAATAGTCTGTTATCATCCCATCATTTTCTGTTGCTTTTTACTGAATACGTCCCTATCCTCTGTCAAACTTTACAATTTCAAATTATACGTACTTCAGGGAAAAACAGATGCATCTCTCACTGCTGCCTTGGTGCTTCTGAAATGTGCAGATTCTTGCATCTGTAGGATTAATGACTTCAAGCTCCATGAACAACTATTCCAGAATCTACACCTCCTGCATTCAGCACTCTTCGGAGTTGCTAAAGGAGCTGGACTTGTAGAACTACATTGTCTAGACTAAGAACAATAATCCTTTGCTTAAAGCATAATTGAAAAGCACAGGATATGAAAAACCATTAAAAATATTATGACAAGTAGTGGACTATAAAAAAAGCTAAGCACTATCACACTGTCACTCAGCCACATACCAGCTTCTGTACCACTGAACAACTCAGCATATCACACCTTTTTGCAAAATACTACCCCAGTTTTAAATTAGAGCAATGTTTTCCTACATTTGCAGATAGTATTTTCTCTGAAAGTGATGTGATGGCAGCATGATTAGACAAACCCTTTCAAGACCATAATCAGTATACTCATAACTGAAGCTCACATTTTCACGTTAGCAGTTCACAGGTTAGCTAGATTAAAGTTGGTCACATTTTCCCCTGTAATGCTGACATGCTTGACAAAACCATGGCTGAGAACTCAAACATTTCTAGCATCTTATTAGCAATGAATGGAGCACAACTCAAGCAATACTCAAGTATCCTGAATTTATAAAATTTTTTTAAAAGCTATCTTTTCTCTTTCCCTGAAAAGAAGAAAAAATTGCCAGCATTAATTAGAACTGACCTACAATGCTAACTTCGACATTAAGTAGAAACTACAGGTGATCTGAGAATGTATGACTGCAGAATTATTTTTCTGAAAAAGCAATCCTCAAGTATCTATGTAACAACCAAACTCTATGCTGGGAGGAAAATGAACAATAACTCCTAGAAATACTGGTTAAAGTTATTTGGATTAATAGGAACTGACTAGATCCTTCCACTTTAAGTATTTCATTAAATAAATGGAAACCTGGCACAAAAATACTTAAATATTAGAAAAAGTTGATGCTTTGTTCATATTTCTTCAGTACCTGGGTCAAAATCTGAAGGAAATCCAGCCAGCAAATAGGACTACAAACAGAGTAATGTCATTCTATGTTTTTTGAAGCCTGGGACCTTGCAAAAATAACATTTGTTAATCTTCAGACAACTACATTCTCTTCACCTTTTAAAGGTACAGTTTAAACATCATAGATTTTCTGTCAGAACTTCAGAGAATGAATGGAAATCTCAAATTTTACTGAGCTCTAATATCCTTTTCTTCTAGTAAAAAATGCTCTTTGATTTTCTGTAATCAGAATCCCAACCCATTGAATAGATCGATCATGGTAGCTCATAGTTTAGCAGGTAGTTCACAGTGGTTGCAGGTTTTTCACATCTCTCTCTTTTTTTTTAATTTTCTTAGAATATAATCTTTTAAATGTTACTTAAGATAACACCCAACAAAGCTGGTGCTTTCCTATCTGATTACCATAAATAACTACAGGCAGAATTAACTCTGAGCTTTGTCACATAATCCCTTCCTAATTTGAATCTAATCATTAAGCATTCCTTCAACTCTGTTCAGTCAATCCATCTAGACAGCTAAAGCTTGCCTCTTCCAACTTTCTTTTTAAACCCTCTAACAGGGCACTCCGTTTATTCATAGGTGTCGCCGGTCGGCTGAGGCAAGCCGATCACGGGGACGTGCCCTTCCCTATCCCTGAACCCCTCTCCTCCGGGAGAGAAAAGGGTTCAAAAGCAGAGATACGGAACGGAAAAAAAATAAAAGATTTTGTGAGACCTCTGAACGTTTGGAAAACTGAAACAAAACTTTATTAAAACTAGAACAATATATATAACATGCAGGAAAAAAACCAATGCAAAATCTGAGAGTCTGTGCAGGATGGAAAAGTGAGGGTTTTAAACACAAGAACAAAGACAAAGGGGGACGGCACCACGTGCAGTCCAGAAAAATGGCACCGGCCACGTGTGCGCTTTCGTGGAGCGAACAAAAGAAACCCGCGGCTATTATGAACGCCGGGCTGTAATATGTGGAAAAGCACTGTCCCTACCGAATTCGTTGTAGCAGAGAAGAAATCAAAGCAGCAGAAAAACCTCCAGGCGAGCAGTCTGTCCCAGACGGCGTGGCGGGGGCTGCCCCGGTGCACGGTCCACTCCGGCAGCCTGCAAGGTCCCCAGAGCCGAGCTGCAGGGTTTGGAGAAGCCTCTTTTCCCGGAACGAAGCTGAAGTCCCGCAGTGACTCCCGCAGAGTGGAGCCGGTAATGTCCGGAGAAGCCGAGAAACCGCGAACAAGCCGAGAAAAACCCCCGAAGCCGTCCGGGAAGCAGCCCCGCAAGTCCCGACTGCTCCGGAAGTCCCGAGTAGCCGAATGGCCCCGAAGCCCTCCGGAAGGCAGCCAGGAAGTCCCGAATAGCCCCCGGCCGTCCCCGAGCCCGCAGCTTCTTAAAGGGGCAGTGCCCTCTCGAGAAAACTTTCTCATCCCATAAGATGGGCAAACCGTAACATGGAAGGGAATAATTCAATTAATCAGTTTACACCAAAAGCCTTCGGGCAGGGTTTTTTCTTCAACCTGCCACATTCCACCCCTTTATTCCATACCATGTACGTTATGCACATCTCATTTACATTGTATTATACAGAAAATTAACAGCATGAGACTCTGGTTCAGGGTGTTTCAGCCAGGGTTAACTTCCCCTGTGGTACACAGTGGACTTCACCATCCTCCTGCATTACCCACCAGGTGTGTCCAGGGCCTTGGGCTGAGACAACACCACGGATGGGTCTGTCTGGAGTTGCAGCAGGGGAAACCCAGACAGCTTTTCCCAGCAGATTACTTTCACATACCACAGGAACTCTATCCCCCTCTATGGTATGTAAAAGGTCTGATTGGGCAGGGCCGGCTCGATTGATTGATCCCCTCGTGTTCACTTGCCAGGTGGCTTCTGCCAGATGTTTATCCCAGTTTCTGAAAGTTCCACCACCCAATGCTTTCAGGGTGGTTTTCAGCAAGCCATTATAGCGTTCTATTTTACCGGAGGCTGGTGCATGGTATGGAATGTGATAAATCCATTCGATACCATGTTCTTTGGCCCAACTGGCCACCAGATTTTTTTTGAAATGAGTCCCATTATCAGACTCAATTCTTCCTGGAGTGCCATGCCGCCACAAAATCTGCCTTTCAAGGCCCAGAATAGTATTACGGGCAGTGGCATGAGGCACGGAATAGGTTTCAAGCCATCCGGTGCTTGCTTCCACCATTGTCAAAACATAGCACTTACCCTGGCGAGTTCGAGGGAGAGTGATATAATCAATCTGCCAGGCCTCTCCGTACTTGTACTTCGACCACCGTCCACTGTACCATAAGGGTTTTAACCTTTTGGCCTGTTTAATTGCAGCACAAATCTTACAGTCATGGATAACCTGGGTAATTGCATCCATGGTTAAATCCACCCCTCGGTCACGAGCCCATCGGTAGGTTGCATCTCTTCCCTGGTGACCGGAAGAGTCATGGGCCCACCGAGCAAGGAATAGTTCACCTTTGTGTTCCCAGTCCAGATCTATCTGGAACACTCTGGCTGCTTTGTCCACTTGGTGGTTATTTTTATGCTCCTCAGTGGCTCTGCTTTTTGGGACATGGGCATCTACATGCCTTACCTTTACAGCTAACCTTTTCAGGCGGGCAGCAATATCTTGCCACAGAGTGGCAGCCCAAATAGGCTTACCTTTACGCTGCCAATTATCTTTCTGCCACCTCTCCAGCCAACCCCACAAGGCATTTGCCACCATCCAGGAGTCTGTATACAGATACAGCCGTGGCCAGTTCTCCCTTTCAGCAATGTCCATGGCCAGCTGGACGGCTTTGACCTCTGCAAATTGACTCGATTCACCTTCTCCTTCCGCTGCTTCTGCAACTTGGCGCATAGGACTCCATACGGCAGCTTTCCACTTCCGTTGGTTTCCTATGAGGCGGCAGGATCCATCGGTGAAGAGAGCATATTTCTTCTCCTGATCTGAGAGGTCTTTATATGGGGGTGCTTCATCAGGACGAGTGACTATCTCGTTCGGTGGCATCCCAAAATCTTTTCCTGCAGGCCAGTCTGTAATAGCTTCCACAATTCCTGGGCGACCAGAGTTACCTATCCTAGCTCTCTGTACAATCAGGGCGGTCCACTTACTCCAGGTAGCATCTGTGACATGGTGGGTAGATGCTATCTTCCCTTTGAACATCCAGCCTAGGACTGGCAGTCGGGGGACTAGGAGGAGCTGTGCTTCAGTGCCAATTACTTCTGAGGCAGCTCGAACTCCCTCATAGGCAGCCAATATCTCCTGCTCAGTGGGAGTATAATTGGCCTCTGAGCCTTTATATCCACGACTCCAAAATCCTAGGGGACGACCACGGGTTTCTCCTGGTGCCTTCTGCCAAAGGCTCCAGGTAGGACCACAGTCCCCAGCTGAAGTGTACAGAATGTTCTTAATCTCTGGTCCTGTTCGCACAGGTCCCAGGGCCATAGCATGTGCTATTTCCCTTTTGATTAAGTCAAAGGCATGTTGTTGGTCAGAGCCCCATGTGAAATCATTCTTCTTCCTGGTAACAGTATAGAGAGGTTTAACAATCTGACTATACCCAGGAATATGCATTCTCCAGAAGCCTATGACTCCCAAGAAAGACTGGGTCTCTTTCTTGTTGGTAGGCGGAGACATAGCTGTGATCTTGTTGATCACATCTGTGGGGATGTGGCGGCGTCCATCCTGCCACTTAACCCCCAGGAACTGAATCTCTCGGGCAGGTCCTTTGACCTTACTTCTCTTAATGGAGAAACCAGCATCCACCAAAATGCGGATTATCTTCCTACCTTTCTCATAGACTTCTTCTGCGGTATCACCCCATACAATGATGTCATCAATGTACTGAAGATGTTCAGGAGCACCACCTTTCTCCAGGGTAGCCTGGATCAGTCCATGGCAGATGGTTGGGCTGTGCTTCCACCCCTGGGGCAGTCGATTCCAGGTATACTGGATACCCCTCCAGGTGAAGGCAAACTGTGGCCTACACTCTGGTGCTATGGGAATGGAAAAGAAAGCATTAGCAATGTCTATCGTGGCATACCACTTGGCTGCCTTGGACTCCAGTTCGTACTGAAGCTCCAAGATATCAGGAAGAGCAGCACTCATCGGTGGTGTCACTTCATTCAGCCCACGATAGTCCACTGTCAATCTCCATTCCCCGTTGGTCTTTTGCACAGGCCATATAGGACTGTTGAAAGGTGAGCGAGCTCTGCTGATGACATCTCGTCTCTCCAACTCTCGAATCATTTTCTCTAAGGGGCGCAGAGAGTCTCGGTTGGTGCGGTATTGCCGGCGGTGAACTGTAGAGGATGCAGTAGGCAACTTTTGATCTTCCACCTTCATTCTGCTAACGACAAAAGGGTCATCCGAAAGTTCGACCGATGTGGACAACCGGATAATGCCATCGGCTCCCACGGTTGCTATCCCAAAGGCCCATTTATAACCTTTCGGGTCCTTAAAATACCCTTTCCGGAGGAAGTCTATGCCTAAAATGCATGGAGCATCTGGGCCAGTCACAATTCGGTGAGTTTCCCAGTTATGCCCAGTGAGGCTGACCTCAGCTTCTACCAAGGTAAGCTCTTGTGATCCTCCTGTCACACCCGAGATCGTGATAGTCTCAGTTCCTTGATGATCCGATGGTAGCAAGGTACACTGGGCGCCTGTATCTACCAGGGCCTTGTACCTCTGTGGTTCTAATGTGCCAGGCCATCGAATCCACACAGTCCAGTATACTCTGTTATCCCTTTCCTCCACCTGGCTAGAGGCAGGGCCCCTCTAATGCCTAGGGTGTGGTCCACAGTCAGTGGAAGGGTCTATCCGGCTTGTGGTACCTTCATCATAGGAGTTGCTCCTTGGGCTGCAGCACTGTTCACCAAAGACTGGAGCGACAATTCTTCGATTGCAGTCGTCATGTTGGTGTGGTCTGCCCTGCAGCTCATGTGCTGGTACCCCGTGGTTAGCGGCAGGTCGTTGTTCCCATCTCCTCGTGTCTTCACGACCTCTCGAGCAGCACTGGCGGTCACATCGTGGCCTGTCCTGTCTGTTGCGCCTTGCTCTGGGAGGACGATTTCTCCTAACAGCTGACACATGGGTATACACAGGAGAGGAAACGGTTCTTTGCTCTAACCTATTAATAGAGTCCAATATTTTCTCTGTCATTTTGTCTGTCACTTTCTCCACTGCTGCAATGAAGGCAGAGGTATGGGAAAGACTGTCCTCATACTGGCGAATCCTGTTAGACACCTGTTCTATGGTGAGTGGCCGATTTTCACCCTCTCTTTCCCACAGCATTGTGGCCAATGTATGGGCATATGACTGGGGTGCACTCTGCACAGATTTGCGCAGCAAGGGCTCGTTACTGTGCACCTGGTCCGGGTTGACATTAACATTCCAGTCACCATAGATGACCTCTTTCATAGCCAGCTCTCTCAGGTAGTTAGTACCTTTGCTCAGGACAGTCCATTTAGTAGGGCGGCATTCTATGTCATCTCTGAAAGGGTATCTGCTCTTCACAGCAGTCAGAAGCCGTTTCCAGAGACTGCACTGTTTTGCCTTTTTGCCAATTGCCCTATCAATAGCACCTTCCCGGGCCACATTTCCTAACTGTCTGGCTTCTTTGCTAGTTAAATCAATGTTATCAGCCCCATTGTCCCAGCAGCGAAGCAACCATACCATTAGTGACTCACCATCATGCCTGCTAAATTCCTTTCTAATGCTTCTCAGGTCCTTCCTGGACTGAGGCTGGGTGTTTACCTCTTGATCTGATGACTCATCCCGTGATGAGGATCCTTGGGAGGGCTGTGCTGGTGGAGTCGCTGAGGCAGTATTCCCTGAAGGCTTTCCTGGACGCTTTTGAGAGGTGCTTGGTCCTGCATCGTCATCAGAGCTATCTGTTGCATAATTAGTCTTTTTCTGGTGTTTAGCACCAGAGGGCTTATTTTTCTTTTTCACAGGGGCAACCTGTGCTTGTTTGGGTGGAGAGGCAGCAGCAGATTTAGTGGGTGTAGTGCCCATGTGATACTTATTCTTGATAATTATCCACCCCTGGACCATGTTACAGATAACTGATAACAAAGTTATCAAATACAGGAAAATAATACCATTTGCCGAATATCCAGTTTCAATTGCCATTGATCCAGTACCAAATGGAGAAGTGTTATTTCCCATCATCCATTTGCTAGACGAATCATAAGCAGCCACTATCATGTACTGTGCAAAATACACTGGGAGCATTATAAACTGACTGAGTACAGACCAAAACACCGAAATTACACACGCCAGGGTGAACACCTTCTTTGCTAAGTGCCCCAGACCAGCAAACCATAAACCAGTACCAATTAGAAACAGGTAATTTGACATCACAGTTGGTGTGCCAGGCACCAGATCATAGAGCATTTTTAAACCGTACTGCTTAAGAGCTTCAAACAAAAGCTCGCTTAGCACCATCCTGGAAAAACCTCGTTTGTTTCAGTTTCCAAACTTTAATAAAAATATGAATTATTAAATTATTCAGAAGTGCCCACCCAGGGACGCCAATTATGTCGCCGGTCGGCTGAGGCAAGCCGATCACGGGGACGTGCCCTTCCCTATCCCTGAACCCCTCTCCTCCGGGAGAGAAAAGGGTTCAAAAGCAGAGATACGGAACGGAAAAAAAATAAAAGATTTTGTGAGACCTCTGAACGTTTGGAAAACTGAAACAAAACTTTATTAAAACTAGAACAATATATATAACATGCAGGAAAAAAACCAATGCAAAATCTGAGAGTCTGTGCAGGATGGAAAAGTGAGGGTTTTAAACACAAGAACAAAGACAAAGGGGGACGGCACCACGTGCAGTCCAGAAAAATGGCACCGGCCACGTGTGCGCTTTCGTGGAGCGAACAAAAGAAACCCGCGGCTATTATGAACGCCGGGCTGTAATATGTGGAAAAGCACTGTCCCTACCGAATTCGTTGTAGCAGAGAAGAAAGCAAAGCAGCAGAAAAACCTCCAGGCGAGCAGTCTGTCCCAGACGGCGTGGCGGGGGCTGCCCCGGTGCACGGTCCACTCCGGCAGCCTGCAAGGTCCCCAGAGCCGAGCTGCAGGGTTTGGAGAAGCCTCTTTTCCCGGAACGAAGCTGAAGTCCCGCAGTGACTCCCGCAGAGTGGAGCCGGTAATGTCCGGAGAAGCCGAGAAACCGCGAACAAGCCGAGAAAAACCCCCGAAGCCGTCCGGGAAGCAGCCCCGCAAGTCCCGACTGCTCCGGAAGTCCCGAGTAGCCGAATGGCCCCGAAGCCCTCCGGAAGGCAGCCAGGAAGTCCCGAATAGCCCCCGGCCGTCCCCGAGCCCGCAGCTTCTTAAAGGGGCAGTGCCCTCTCGAGAAAACTTTCTCATCCCATAAGATGGGCAAACCGTAACATGGAAGGGAATAATTCAATTAATCAGTTTACACCAAAAGCCTTCGGGCAGGGTTTTTTCTTCAACCTGCCACATTCCACCCCTTTATTCCATACCATGTACGTTATGCACATCTCATTTACATTGTATTATACAGAAAATTAACAGCATGAGACTCTGGTTCAGGGTGTTTCAGCCAGGGTTAACTTCCCCTGTGGTACACAGTGGACTTCACCATCCTCCTGCATTACCCACCAGGTGTGTCCAGGGCCTTGGGCTGAGACAACACCACGGATGGGTCTGTCTGGAGTTGCAGCAGGGGAAACCCAGACAGCTTTTCCCAGCAGATTACTTTCACATACCACAGGAACTCTATCCCCCTCTATGGTATGTAAAAGGTCTGATTGGGCAGGGCCGGCTCGATTGATTGATCCCCTCGTGTTCACTTGCCAGGTGGCTTCTGCCAGATGTTTATCCCAGTTTCTGAAAGTTCCACCACCCAATGCTTTCAGGGTGGTTTTCAGCAAGCCATTATAGCGTTCTATTTTACCGGAGGCTGGTGCATGGTATGGAATGTGATAAATCCATTCGATACCATGTTCTTTGGCCCAACTGGCCACCAGATTTTTTTTGAAATGAGTCCCATTATCAGACTCAATTCTTCCTGGAGTGCCATGCCGCCACAAAATCTGCCTTTCAAGGCCCAGAATAGTATTACGGGCAGTGGCATGAGGCACGGAATAGGTTTCAAGCCATCCGGTGCTTGCTTCCACCATTGTCAAAACATAGCACTTACCCTGGCGAGTTCGAGGGAGAGTGATATAATCAATCTGCCAGGCCTCTCCGTACTTGTACTTCGACCACCGTCCACTGTACCATAAGGGTTTTAACCTTTTGGCCTGTTTAATTGCAGCACAAATCTTACAGTCATGGATAACCTGGGTAATTGCATCCATGGTTAAATCCACCCCTCGGTCACGAGCCCATCGGTAGGTTGCATCTCTTCCCTGGTGACCGGAAGAGTCATGGGCCCACCGAGCAAGGAATAGTTCACCTTTGTGTTCCCAGTCCAGATCTATCTGGAACACTCTGGCTGCTTTGTCCACTTGGTGGTTATTTTTATGCTCCTCAGTGGCTCTGCTTTTTGGGACATGGGCATCTACATGCCTTACCTTTACAGCTAACCTTTTCAGGCGGGCAGCAATATCTTGCCACAGAGTGGCAGCCCAAATAGGCTTACCTTTACGCTGCCAATTATCTTTCTGCCACCTCTCCAGCCAACCCCACAAGGCATTTGCCACCATCCAGGAGTCTGTATACAGATACAGCCGTGGCCAGTTCTCCCTTTCAGCAATGTCCATGGCCAGCTGGACGGCTTTGACCTCTGCAAATTGACTCGATTCACCTTCTCCTTCCGCTGCTTCTGCAACTTGGCGCATAGGACTCCATACGGCAGCTTTCCACTTCCGTTGGTTTCCTATGAGGCGGCAGGATCCATCGGTGAAGAGAGCATATTTCTTCTCCTGATCTGAGAGGTCTTTATATGGGGGTGCTTCATCAGGACGAGTGACTATCTCGTTCGGTGGCATCCCAAAATCTTTTCCTGCAGGCCAGTCTGTAATAGCTTCCACAATTCCTGGGCGACCAGAGTTACCTATCCTAGCTCTCTGTACAATCAGGGCGGTCCACTTACTCCAGGTAGCATCTGTGACATGGTGGGTAGATGCTATCTTCCCTTTGAACATCCAGCCTAGGACTGGCAGTCGGGGGACTAGGAGGAGCTGTGCTTCAGTGCCAATTACTTCTGAGGCAGCTCGAACTCCCTCATAGGCAGCCAATATCTCCTGCTCAGTGGGAGTATAATTGGCCTCTGAGCCTTTATATCCACGACTCCAAAATCCTAGGGGACGACCACGGGTTTCTCCTGGTGCCTTCTGCCAAAGGCTCCAGGTAGGACCACAGTCCCCAGCTGAAGTGTACAGAATGTTCTTAATCTCTGGTCCTGTTCGCACAGGTCCCAGGGCCATAGCATGTGCTATTTCCCTTTTGATTAAGTCAAAGGCATGTTGTTGGTCAGAGCCCCATGTGAAATCATTCTTCTTCCTGGTAACAGTATAGAGAGGTTTAACAATCTGACTATACCCAGGAATATGCATTCTCCAGAAGCCTATGACTCCCAAGAAAGACTGGGTCTCTTTCTTGTTGGTAGGCGGAGACATAGCTGTGATCTTGTTGATCACATCTGTGGGGATGTGGCGGCGTCCATCCTGCCACTTAACCCCCAGGAACTGAATCTCTCGGGCAGGTCCTTTGACCTTACTTCTCTTAATGGAGAAACCAGCATCCACCAAAATGCGGATTATCTTCCTACCTTTCTCATAGACTTCTTCTGCGGTATCACCCCATACAATGATGTCATCAATGTACTGAAGATGTTCAGGAGCACCACCTTTCTCCAGGGTAGCCTGGATCAGTCCATGGCAGATGGTTGGGCTGTGCTTCCACCCCTGGGGCAGTCGATTCCAGGTATACTGGATACCCCTCCAGGTGAAGGCAAACTGTGGCCTACACTCTGGTGCTATGGGAATGGAAAAGAAAGCATTAGCAATGTCTATCGTGGCATACCACTTGGCTGCCTTGGACTCCAGTTCGTACTGAAGCTCCAAGATATCAGGAAGAGCAGCACTCATCGGTGGTGTCACTTCATTCAGCCCACGATAGTCCACTGTCAATCTCCATTCCCCGTTGGTCTTTTGCACAGGCCATATAGGACTGTTGAAAGGTGAGCGAGCTCTGCTGATGACATCTCGTCTCTCCAACTCTCGAATCATTTTCTCTAAGGGGCGCAGAGAGTCTCGGTTGGTGCGGTATTGCCGGCGGTGAACTGTAGAGGATGCAGTAGGCAACTTTTGATCTTCCACCTTCATTCTGCTAACGACAAAAGGGTCATCCGAAAGTTCGACCGATGTGGACAACCGGATAATGCCATCGGCTCCCACGGTTGCTATCCCAAAGGCCCATTTATAACCTTTCGGGTCCTTAAAATACCCTTTCCGGAGGAAGTCTATGCCTAAAATGCATGGAGCATCTGGGCCAGTCACAATTCGGTGAGTTTCCCAGTTATGCCCAGTGAGGCTGACCTCAGCTTCTACCAAGGTAAGCTCTTGTGATCCTCCTGTCACACCCGAGATCGTGATAGTCTCAGTTCCTTGATGATCCGATGGTAGCAAGGTACACTGGGCGCCTGTATCTACCAGGGCCTTGTACCTCTGTGGTTCTAATGTGCCAGGCCATCGAATCCACACAGTCCAGTATACTCTGTTATCCCTTTCCTCCACCTGGCTAGAGGCAGGGCCCCTCTAATGCCTAGGGTGTGGTCCACAGTCAGTGGAAGGGTCTATCCGGCTTGTGGTACCTTCATCATAGGAGTTGCTCCTTGGGCTGCAGCACTGTTCACCAAAGACTGGAGCGACAATTCTTCGATTGCAGTCGTCATGTTGGTGTGGTCTGCCCTGCAGCTCATGTGCTGGTACCCCGTGGTTAGCGGCAGGTCGTTGTTCCCATCTCCTCGTGTCTTCACGACCTCTCGAGCAGCACTGGCGGTCACATCGTGGCCTGTCCTGTCTGTTGCGCCTTGCTCTGGGAGGACGATTTCTCCTAACAGCTGACACATGGGTATACACAGGAGAGGAAACGGTTCTTTGCTCTAACCTATTAATAGAGTCCAATATTTTCTCTGTCATTTTGTCTGTCACTTTCTCCACTGCTGCAATGAAGGCAGAGGTATGGGAAAGACTGTCCTCATACTGGCGAATCCTGTTAGACACCTGTTCTATGGTGAGTGGCCGATTTTCACCCTCTCTTTCCCACAGCATTGTGGCCAATGTATGGGCATATGACTGGGGTGCACTCTGCACAGATTTGCGCAGCAAGGGCTCGTTACTGTGCACCTGGTCCGGGTTGACATTAACATTCCAGTCACCATAGATGACCTCTTTCATAGCCAGCTCTCTCAGGTAGTTAGTACCTTTGCTCAGGACAGTCCATTTAGTAGGGCGGCATTCTATGTCATCTCTGAAAGGGTATCTGCTCTTCACAGCAGTCAGAAGCCGTTTCCAGAGACTGCACTGTTTTGCCTTTTTGCCAATTGCCCTATCAATAGCACCTTCCCGGGCCACATTTCCTAACTGTCTGGCTTCTTTGCTAGTTAAATCAATGTTATCAGCCCCATTGTCCCAGCAGCGAAGCAACCATACCATTAGTGACTCACCATCATGCCTGCTAAATTCCTTTCTAATGCTTCTCAGGTCCTTCCTGGACTGAGGCTGGGTGTTTACCTCTTGATCTGATGACTCATCCCGTGATGAGGATCCTTGGGAGGGCTGTGCTGGTGGAGTCGCTGAGGCAGTATTCCCTGAAGGCTTTCCTGGACGCTTTTGAGAGGTGCTTGGTCCTGCATCGTCATCAGAGCTATCTGTTGCATAATTAGTCTTTTTCTGGTGTTTAGCACCAGAGGGCTTATTTTTCTTTTTCACAGGGGCAACCTGTGCTTGTTTGGGTGGAGAGGCAGCAGCAGATTTAGTGGGTGTAGTGCCCATGTGATACTTATTCTTGATAATTATCCACCCCTGGACCATGTTACAGATAACTGATAACAAAGTTATCAAATACAGGAAAATAATACCATTTGCCGAATATCCAGTTTCAATTGCCATTGATCCAGTACCAAATGGAGAAGTGTTATTTCCCATCATCCATTTGCTAGACGAATCATAAGCAGCCACTATCATGTACTGTGCAAAATACACTGGGAGCATTATAAACTGACTGAGTACAGACCAAAACACCGAAATTACACACGCCAGGGTGAACACCTTCTTTGCTAAGTGCCCCAGACCAGCAAACCATAAACCAGTACCAATTAGAAACAGGTAATTTGACATCACAGTTGGTGTGCCAGGCACCAGATCATAGAGCATTTTTAAACCGTACTGCTTAAGAGCTTCAAACAAAAGCTCGCTTAGCACCATCCTGGAAAAACCTCGTTTGTTTCAGTTTCCAAACTTTAATAAAAATATGAATTATTAAATTATTCAGAAGTGCCCACCCAGGGACGCCAATTATGTCGCCGGTCGGCTGAGGCAAGCCGATCACGGGGACGTGCCCTTCCCTATCCCTGAACCCCTCTCCTCCGGGAGAGAAAAGGGTTCAAAAGCAGAGATACGGAACGGAAAAAAAATAAAAGATTTTGTGAGACCTCTGAACGTTTGGAAAACTGAAACAAAACTTTATTAAAACTAGAACAATATATATAACATGCAGGAAAAAAACCAATGCAAAATCTGAGAGTCTGTGCAGGATGGAAAAGTGAGGGTTTTAAACACAAGAACAAAGACAAAGGGGGACGGCACCACGTGCAGTCCAGAAAAATGGCACCGGCCACGTGTGCGCTTTCGTGGAGCGAACAAAAGAAACCCGCGGCTATTATGAACGCCGGGCTGTAATATGTGGAAAAGCACTGTCCCTACCGAATTCGTTGTAGCAGAGAAGAAATCAAAGCAGCAGAAAAACCTCCAGGCGAGCAGTCTGTCCCAGACGGCGTGGCGGGGGCTGCCCCGGTGCACGGTCCACTCCGGCAGCCTGCAAGGTCCCCAGAGCCGAGCTGCAGGGTTTGGAGAAGCCTCTTTTCCCGGAACGAAGCTGAAGTCCCGCAGTGACTCCCGCAGAGTGGAGCCGGTAATGTCCGGAGAAGCCGAGAAACCGCGAACAAGCCGAGAAAAACCCCCGAAGCCGTCCGGGAAGCAGCCCCGCAAGTCCCGACTGCTCCGGAAGTCCCGAGTAGCCGAATGGCCCCGAAGCCCTCCGGAAGGCAGCCAGGAAGTCCCGAATAGCCCCCGGCCGTCCCCGAGCCCGCAGCTTCTTAAAGGGGCAGTGCCCTCTCGAGAAAACTTTCTCATCCCATAAGATGGGCAAACCGTAACATGGAAGGGAATAATTCAATTAATCAGTTTACACCAAAAGCCTTCGGGCAGGGTTTTTTCTTCAACCTGCCACAATAGGCATAGCATTATTGTTATTGAGACAAAAGTTTTCACACTCTCTTCCATCTGTCTCTTAGCAACACTAGTTATCTTATGCTTCAAATTTAAAAACACCTTCTTTGAAAGTTGTCCAATAATATTCCAGTTTTCATAGCCGTTATTGCAAAATATGGGGGCAAGCTAAACAACGACTTTGTGATGCAAAACGTATTATACTGGAAATGCCACAGAGGCACAGTTATTTTAGTTTTCTTTCCTTAGGACCCACAACAGATAGTGAACTTGCAACAAATAATGAAATAACCTTATATTTTGGAATAAACAACACTTTGATGTTAGAAAGGAGTCTACACTTCATTCTTAAGCAATCTTACCAATAGCAGACTCTTTCAAACGGCTTGAACTGGAGCTGCTTGAGTTGTCCAATACGTCCAGCTCATCATCTAATTCCGAGAACATATCTGCCCATAAAAACGAAAGCAAAGAAGCTTTTAACCCACCTCTGACCAGATAACAGTACTCCTCATGCTGCTTTGGTAATGACTACCTTTCTCAGAAGTCTCTAAAGTGCTGTGATCCTCTACCAGGACTTCTTCATATGTTCTTTCTTTACCTTTTCCATACGCAGATTGACGACTTCCAGCTGGGAGATCAGTATTTTCTGAAAATTCACTTCTGCAACTGGCTGCTCCACTGCTGCTGCTCAATTTCTCATATTTTTTCTGATAACAAAGAACAAAAAGGAAATGCTACATATTGTCCTTATCCAGGAGTCATTAGAAAACCTGCAAATGCAACCGTCACTTGTGTATATACACACACAAAAATGCACTTTTTCTTCCCAGTTAGCTGTTAGTCTAGTACTACATGGCTCCTGGTTCAGTCACTGATTCTAAATTGAGCGCAAAACTTTCAAACTCTTAATCTAAAACTATTTCTAGCCTTTACATAAAAGGCATCTTTTCTCTTGATGAAGGTCAAGCACTGAAAGCCAAAAAAAAAAAAAAAAGAAACAAACGCCAGACCAGAAAGAAATACCAAACAACGCAGAAGATAAAAGACTGGACAGCTATTAGATCTCCAGATAAAAGCAGTGGGAGATTTACTCTCTTCCAGTTTAGATAATAAAAAGCCAACCAGTGCTGGACAAAGCAAAACCTGCACAACAGTCAGGATGGTAGTAAAATATGAAGTGAACTCGATAGAATGTGATGCCAGAGAGAATCCCCAAGGCTGAACCGACCAAATGCTGCCTGGCATTACCAAAGCAGAGCTAAGAAAATCAGAACATGGAATATAAATTATTTTCCTGTAACATTTAAGTGCTGAATCTCGTATATAGCATGGGGTTCTTTCATGAGTATAAAATTCTGCCTCTGCTGCTGTCAATGTTTATAGCTTTTCTGGAAAGAATAGAGATCATTGATCCCTATTACTGCTTCTTTTTTAATGCAACACATTTTGAAGGCAGACTGTTTTTATGATCTCTTTCTACGTTGTTCCAAGTCTTCTCGTATTATTTCTGTTACACATAAATAAATTCATGCTACTTTTTACTCTACCTTGCCAGAAACAAGTGCAATGAAGATCAGGAGATAAATTATATAAATAGATCAGATTAAACAAAGGAGTACCTTTAATATTAAAGTGATTTTAGGAGATAATACATTCCTAAATACTTATATTCTTACCAAGTGTTTCAAAGGCAATTTGGCCTGTATCTAGGTCAACGTTCTTCCAAAGTTTTTCCTACGAAGTATTTTGACCTTATTGAGACACAGCAGATCAGATGCATGAGAAATCCTTTCTCCTTCAAAAACCTAACCACACGCCTAAACACTAATTATACCACTGCCTGTGAAATGGTCTGCTTCAACCACTTCCACATCTTTTGTTCTATTACCAAAACTATAACTAAACATGTAAAAGATGGCTTGTCAAGCTTTTTTCTGTCAGTTCAGGTAGGAAAAGATCATTTTATACTTAAGGACTGGACCACGCTTATGTTCAAGATAATGGCAGTGATTGCAGTGCAGCACAGCATGGCAACCACTAACGATGACTCTCAAGCTCACTTAAAGAGACTTAAATTCTGGTCATGGCATGGGAGCATGTTTATTGTGCCCTAAACAGTCCGTGCATAATTATGGAAGAGAACCAATTCACCTGTGCTACATCAAAGAAAACAAAGTAAAGAAAGAATAGTGTCAAACCGCACAGACATTTCAAACTCAAACATCCTTTCAATGTCGCCCATACTGAACCTCACATTCAAATGACTAATTGTTAACAATAACTTGTAAATCAGGTGGAGCTAAGGGCGGGGGTGGGGGTGGGGGGGGTAAAGATCAAAAATACTGCTGTGACCAGCTGGTGCCAGATCTAACTGCCATATCAGGAAAGGAAATCTATTTGAAACATGTGAACTGAATTCTGTAGACCTCATGATTACAATAATTGTCAGGCCTGCTACAGAAACTGTTCAGAGATCAGTGAAACAGATCCTAAAGCCTTATAGCCGTTGTATAACTGTAAAGCTATAATCTATAATAACCTGACTGGAGGAGGCTGGGATGTGAGTTCAATGCCACTTCTGCTCAGCATTGACCATAAGGACCTACATAAGGATATAAGGATGTAGAAACCACAATTTTATGAGAAGAGCATAGAGAAGGTATTCTCTAACACTTTGAAACAACAATTTCCATATGTCTCGAAGTCTTGGAAAGACTACTTTCAGATAAGCAGAAAGGCAGATACTTTTGAAGAAATCCATGAAACAGTGGGATACGTGAAACATCATAAACATTGAAATATGAGTTTGGTTGATAGATATTCATTTGAACTGTGCTCATACCCAAACTTGATTCTAGAATCCAGTATTTTACAAATCTTTCTGTAGGCTTCTCAGTTGATCCAGTTTATTATCACATTTTCACAACAAAGTTAAGCCATGTTTTGCCATGTGTCAGATTTTTTGCCACCTCTGTTGAAACAAACTCTTCCTTCTCGTATAAACAAACACAGTTTGAAAGGAAATAGAAGGCAAAAAGAGCCTTTGTGCAAAAAATGTTCATTTCACAAAGCAATTACATTTTTTTTCCCAAGGATTAAACTTCCTTTATGACTGAGCAAAAACATCCCTGGAAACACTTGAAATTTGTGTTGCAGCCATAAAGTAAAACCTCTGTCTACAAGCTGAGACTCTTGAACCATACTGTCTTTTCACTGGTCGCCATTACCACTATAAAATCAAATACACTTTCTTTTTTTTTAGAAATGAAACCTAAATTGGTCTTTCTGACTTCTAACATGAATCTAATCTTTTATAAATTGAAATTAACACTGTCAAGAAAACCACAGGTAGGTTTAACTACAATAAAGAAATTGATCGTTTGATTAGCTATAGTTTGCCATACTGCTGACCAGAAGAATTAACTTTTTTGTCTTCAAGAAATATAGAGCTTTCTGGTGGCATCTGCAAAGAGTGTTTAATTAATCTTCTGTATTAGAAGTAATTACAGCATTATACTAGTCAATTGAATTCCTATTTAAAGAAAAATAACTAACTGCTTCCACTATTAGACTATTTGTAAAAACCTAAAAGATAGCAATAAAATGAGTAAAAGCTAACATGAAATTATCAGGAAAAAACCCACACTAAACCAACGTATTTCTTTCTGTAACAGGGTAATAGCTCTCATATATTAGGAACAAGAAGTAGGTGTTATTTACAATGGTTTTATTAAGGCTTTTCACAATGTTTCTCATGTCGTCTTACAAGAACGCCAGGGAAGTGTGACCTAGACAAAAGTTACAATCAGTTGGCTGTATAGTTGACCATAAAAATTGTACTCAACTTGGTAACTGAGTGTTTGTTAAACTGAAAATGGGTAGAGTGAGAACAATTTTTCAGGATCTCTTCTGACCTCGTTCCAAAATCACTCAATGTTGTCACTGAATTACAATGATAATCTGCATAATAGATAGAGTGCCTATTAAGTGTGCCCAGACTGTGATGCATTTGCATGATTTATCGTATGACAGCATATACATCATACACAGAGTTGCATCAATGCAAGTGACAATAGGTGCTGAGGAAAGTTTTGAGAAACTGGAGAAAATAAAAGAACTGATGAAGTTTAAATAGGGAGAATGCAAAGTTCTATGAGCAGGAAGAAACAACTTGTACAAATGCACAGACTGGAGAAGGAATGGTCAGACAAGAGCTCTACAGGAAAAGACGAGGATTTTGGTGGATCAGAAACAGAACTCAATGATACAATGTTGTTATGAAAAGGTAAACATCATACTGAAATGTATAAAGAAGAGAAACACCCCTAAGAACTGTGTAATCTCTCTACATGGAACAACTAGGGTTCTCATTTGAAGAAAGTAAGTCCAGTTTTGAACACTACACTGAAAAAATGAGGAGAGACAGCAGAGGAATGATAACATTCAGAAGCCTACAAAACACAACTTAGAAACTAAGACTGACAGAATTTGACTATTCAATCCAAAAAAAGGGGGAGAGATATAACATATAAGAGAAAAGAAATAATTCTTATGAATTTCCACTGTGGGGGAGGACAAAAAAGTAAGCATCTTAAGCTGCAACAAGCAAAATTTAGGTTAGACTTTAAGATCACAGAACAGTAACTAAATGTTCAACTATTGCATCTATCTGGGATCATGCAGAGAGAAGTAAATGTTCACACACTACGTAACAGGTTTGAATTGTGCTCAGTAAATGCAGCGTTCTGGGGATGTTCTCAGAACAGTTACATGACACTAGGAACGGGTCTGAAAATTTCATGTGTCATATACATCCCCTAGGTGCACATGCATATGCCCATCTAATATTTCCCAAAAACGTATGTAACACATCTGCTCTGTCAAGCATACAAAGCAAGACCAACACTTTCTGAAAGCACCAGACAAACTGCAGATACAGCACATGGCACAGCATGTATGTGCTATGAGTATGCCCAGGATTTCCAATTATCTTCTGACAGTGCTTCAGGGATCCTCATGTTTTTCCAGACATTATCTTCAGATGAAAAAAAAAGACTTATTCAGATGTGTAATTGCTGACTGTAAAGACAGTATTTGCATTTCTGCTGGTTCCAAACTGTTCCCTAATTTGGCACAGTTTGTCTTGGGAGAGACTTTCTATCACCTGACATTTTTAGGACTGACTGGTCAGATACCTGTCAGGAGTAAGAGGTAGCTCTAAGGCTTGGGGATGGACAAGATAATCTCTGTCAACTCCTTCTGCCTTATATTCTGTAATTCTATTAACGTACTTTGATGCACTAAGAAATTGAAGCTGAATTAAACAAATTATGTGTTTGTCTTTAATACTTTGATCGTACATTTTCACAGGTAGCAGCTTGGCTGTGATGACTGTATTCTACATTCAGCAACTGTTAAAAAAATTATACCTGCAAAACAGTTTTTACACATAAATAGCATATAATCTAAAAAGGTTACCTTCTTCTTATCACACCAACTGTAATTTGTAACATCTAAACTTTAATTCCAGTACCTGCTACATATATGCCAAAACAAAATGGTGTCAGAACAGAATCAATGGAGTGAAAGGTAATTTGTGGAATGCTAAGCTTTCATGACATTCCTGAGTCCTCATGCATTTCCAAAGTAATGGGAACTGTATGCAGCAGTGCACAGACAGAATAACTTTTTTATATATATAAAATTTTAATAACTTTTTAATAATAAATTTTTAATAAAAATAGGAATGGAATATTCTAATCTAAAGATTGGACTATATTGTTGCAATATTAAACCTGTTACATTCTAAGTGTTTTAAAACCAAACAGTTTGTTTGCAGTTGTTTTAAGAAAAGAATAAATTTTATGCATTGATTGGTTGAATTGAGCAAAACATATATGTAAACACAAACAAAAAGGAAATTAAAATGAACATTAATCCAATCTTTGTATCTTTTACTGAGTTAAACAAAAAAAAATAGATAAATTCAAAGCTAATTGCTAATTAAACACTACTTTGTAATGCATGTAGTGATATAACATGATTATTAGCATATGCTGACGATGCCGCCCTTGTTGCCCACACAGAAGCAGCTCTGCAGCGCTTAACATCCTGCTTTGCAGAGGCGGCTGAGCTTTTTGGGCTGGAAGTCAGCTTGAAGAAGACAGTAGTTCTCTACCAACCAGCACCACAAGATGATTACCATCATCCCCACATCACCATTGGTGAGTCAGAGCTTCAGCCAGTCCAGCAGTTCAGCTATCTGGGTAGCATCATCTCCTCAGATGCCACGATTGACAAAGAGATAGACAACAGAATAGCAAAGGCAAACAGAGCTTTCGGAAAACTCCATAAAAGAGTCTGGTGCAATAAACACCTGAAGAAAAGTACAAAGATCAGTGTCTACAGAGCCGTGGTACTGTCTACTCTTCTGTACGGGTCTGAATCATGGGTCATCTACCGCCACCATCTGCGACTCCTCGAACGCTTCCATCAGCGCTGCCTCCGCACAATCCTAAACATCCACTGGACTGACTACGTGACTAACGTTGCTGTCCTTGAACAGGCAGACGTCACCAGTATTGAGGCCATGTTGCTGAAAACGCAGCTGCGTTGGGCAGGCACGTCTCCAGGATGGCGGATCACCGCCTCCCTAAGATCGTGTTCTATGGTGAACTTGCCACCGGCTGCCGCAAGAGAAGAGCTCCAAAGAGGAGATATAAGGACTCCCTGAAACAACACCTCAGCCTAGGCCATATTGACCACCATCAGTGGTCCACCCTGGCCTCCAATCAGGAGATTTGGAGACACACCATACATAACGCTGCTGTCTCCTTTGAGAGCACGCGTAGAATCAAGCTCGAGGAGAAAAGACAGCGCAGAAAGAACCGTGCCTCGACTATACCACCCAAGGAGACCCTCCGGTGTGCTCTTTGCAACCGGTCTTGCCTATCGCGCATTGGCCTTTTCAGCCATCAACGCGCTTGCAATAAGCGTGGGCAAAGCCCTTCCCAAATCTTCGTCCGCGAAGCCAAGCCATGATGATGATGATGATTAGCATATGTAATGGGTTAAGATGGTGCCGGTGGGGCTGAGACCCCTGCCTCTTCTCTTCCTTTTGCACTAAGAACTTCCTCACGACTTTTGGGAGGAGAATGCGCCAACCCTCTCGGCTTCTCATTGGAGCTGAGACATATCAATCAAGTGCCTCAGCGACTAAGTATATAAAAAGCCAAGTTTTGCGACACTCCCCTTGTGCGCACATTTGAGTTTAGAACAGGACACACAGAGAGAGTTTTCGATCAGAGGGAGACAGAACACCGCTTCCTCCATGCAGCAGTCAAAAGACTCTTTCGTGGATAAATTTCCCGTTTCCTCAAGGGGGTGGAAAGGGGCACCCACACAAGGTGTCCCTGCCCCCACATTGAGAGATCCACGCCGAGGGACGCGAGGAAGGACCATCCCCCATAAGCTGGTGATGGAAGCCATCGTGCCGGGGCAGATGCAGCTGGATCGTCGCCCAAGAGATGCACAACCACCCCTGCCCGTGGATGTGGAAAAGGAGATGCTGATGTTGTCTCCTACGAGGGGTGAGAGAGAAAGACTCTATTGTGAAAGTTTGCCTGGACAGTTAATTTCTGGACTGGAACCTTGGAGGTTAAGCTACTGCGACTCTCCTCCACACCCCCCTGCCACTTCGGGCACCGGCCATGTGGCAGGGTCTTTGTTTCTTAAGCAGGGATGTGGATTCAATGCAGGGGAAGAGAATGTACTTATCTGTATATACCTATTTATGTATTTATTAACCTCTCATCTCTCTCTGATCATCAGTCCTGTTTGACTTTACATGATTAATTTCAGGTTTTAATTGTGTTAAGCATTAAACCACTTCTGTTCCACCCCTTTAATTTAAAACTGTTTTTCTTTGCCTGAACAAGCCTGAGCATGCCTAAACGAATCATCACTTAAATTATTTTGTGCAGCCTTTGGGTGGGTTCATATTCCCCCTGAAGCTACAGAAAGTCACAAAAGAAAAAAAAACCCTTTCGGAGATTCCAGCTTGCTAATTTCAAACTGCGACAGCATAACAACTGCCAACGGTGGAGAACTGAATTTGGGTATGGGGAGAAATGACTTGGTGAAAACACAGTTAAACTATTTTGTGTTTCTTTGCTTTTCGGATAACTGTGATCCTGTCCTCATTTCTTCTAAAAACTTGAAGAAATAGATGGCTGCCTTTAATTAGAAGAGTTGCCAATACCCTGCAGGGTGGTTACAAAAGTACGGATTCTTAAACCATGAGGTTTAACCCTTCTCCCCTTTGGCCACACAATCCTGTGAATGACAAAAAAGACTGGGATAAAAAAAATCCATTCCTGTGGATGAAGAAGAGTGGGAGCAGTAGCATGCTCTGTATTTACAGGTATTTTTACAAAATGCTTCACAATTATTTACTACAATACTATTTTATACATATTATATACTATATAGTATACTATGTTATATATGTTGTATCTATATATACGCTACATTCTGTACACTACACTATATTACTATAATTTACTTTTAATGATCTACAAGTGGATTATGAAAGTTTATGCCACAGATGCCACAGGAAACTGCATTAACCATTTCAGGTCTGGATGGACTCTTTAGTTTAGATGTAGTCCTGTCTGAAAACAGCTATACTGCTGTTTTCACTATTTCCAGCCAATAAATAGTTGAACTGTATCTGCAAAAGACAGCCAGGCAGGCTTCTTTGCATAGGCTGTAATCAAGCTGCCTGCAAGCAGAGTAATCGGAGTACATCTCCTAGTAGTAGCATCCTAGTCCACCAGAAGTGCAATACCATGGTATCTGCAGATCCAGGTCTGGAAGGGACTGATCTGCAGCTAAAAATCCTGTCTAGATGGAAGATGACTCGCCTTGGGTCTATACACCATGCTCTTCAGCATGCTGGGTTAGGGGAAACTTAACAGTTCAAGTGTGAAAACAGAAGAATGCAGAGAGCAACCTTCCTAATAAGTGTTTTTGTGTATTTGACATTAGGACAAAGCACTCAGCTAACAGTGACCTAAATGGACCAGCTCAGACCAAGAACTGTTAACAACTTCTGACACCCTGACAAACACTGGATGTGGAGCCTCTCCATAGATGGCACTATGCTCAGAAACAAAATTTCTTTTCCCTTGCCAAAGCACCTTAGTCTCCCATTACTCTGCATAACTTCATTTGAACGCATAGGTTTGCATATATGGATTTAAAAAGAAAATGGATACTCTAGTGACACTATTAACACAAAAATTAAAATAAGCTTAAATTCCCAAAGAACACGGTATTACAAAGACCTTGTATAGAGAAAGAATGTGACAAAACATGTGTGTCATATGCACAGATCAGAACTTCAAAAACTGAGGAAAGGAAGTTACTCAGATAAACCATTTTTCTTTTCATGTCAGACGTTTTACGTCTGCCCATTTTTAGTATATTCTCTGAGAGTAGCAGGAGGTACGAATGGCTCATATTTTATTATATTTTAGCTGACAGACTCTGATTATAAAACCTACAGTATTCTCTCTCACATTCAAAATATAGGACAGATCTCAATATTCATCTTTCTATATTGTTTCAGGTATATTGATATCTTACATTAAAAATATCTGGCAATGAGAAAAAAGTTATTCTATTTATATGTCAAACTGTATGTGAACACAGGGGCTTATCAAGGGTTTCTAAGCACTATTTCTAAGTTAAAAACACTTCAGGATATATGCAGTAAATGAAACAATAATGTATGATGCCAGTGTAATCAAACACATACTTCCAAGTAATAAAAGTGACTTATTTTCAGCTTTTTGCAAACAGCCAAAATAATGTCTACATTTTTCGAATCTGTGTACCTCAAAAAAGCAATCAAATTATTACTTGGCTACCCTCTCATCTCTTCAAGGGAAAATATTAGAAAGATACTTTTATTATTAGTTAAGTCAGCTACTGGTTTGAGACTCAGATTTGGCTCGAAACACAGAAAACTAAACTTTGTCACTGGTCTGTTTGGTGACCTTACACAAACTACCTTTTTCCTTTCCACCTTTTTCTTCCCAGAGCAGGAAAATATAATATTGACTATGTGAGAGGTAATTATTACTTGTTTGGGTCCTCTGTACCCTGTGTTATGTCAGCAACCTTAACCTTTCAGAAATGAACATATTAACTCTGTTAATAAACACCTTTCATCCCTATATTCGCTTTCGTTCTTATGTAAACAACAATCTCTATGAAAAACAAGGAAAGCTCAGGATTTATGTGGGGAGCTGGTAATGATTCTTTTTACTAGGATTATTTTCAAGCATGGATTTTATGCTACACTTGCCAGGCAAGGTAATTACACTTCTCCATCATCATCTACTGACCTGCCTTTCAATTGCCTACTTATCAGCTTCGAACTACTTTCCAAATACTGGTTATAAAACAGCTTCCACTGGCTCCAAAAGATCTCTGATGTTTAGTTCCATAAACCAGGACAGACAATACGCTCTTTATTTCAGAAACATTCCCAGTATGACCCAACTGGAATGAAAAAGGAGGCCATAAGTACATTTTAGTAGAGAGAAAACAAAGTATAAGACAGCTGGCTCCAACAAAACATTAAACTACATCGCAGAAACACTGAATTCTCTGACACTGTGGAAAAAATGACAAATTACTTGGCTGTGGAATCGTTGGGGCCTTGACTAAGATGAATTAGATTGCCCATACCTCACAGAGTTTTTATTCCAGGAACAGCTGCTTGAAATTCTTCCTAGTACTTTTAGTCAGAATATTGTCTTTTTTTCAAAAGTCAAACTTTTCAGGAATAATTGTTCTTTTTATTAGAAATCCTCGAACTTCGTAAAATTTTCCTACAACACCAGGAACAAAGAAACAACATGGCTCCATCTTTTTCTAAGCTCTGTAGCACTCTGAAATTTGAAAGACCCTAGCCTGATTTACTCTATCTTATTTACAGCAAGGACACACAACTAGGTCTCCCACCGAGCCATTACTGAGCTACAGTCCCCTCAGCTTCTGCAGTGTTCTGGATCTTTGTCAGATCCTCCTGTTGTAGCTGCTTCTTTAATTAAACATAATAAAATATCCATTGGAGTGGAACTAGAATTACAGTGTTCTTTCCTTGAAAAGATTAGCCATTATCCCTCAAAATACAGAGGCATTTTCCTTCTTGTTTTGTAGATCGGTGTGTTTTCCAAGTATTTGCACAGAAAAGAAGTCCTCTAACTCCAATGTAAATGTCTGGATACGGCACTCTTCTCTCAAAGACAGAATAACTGCATTGAAATACCAAATCAAGCAGCTTTCCAGCCATACGGTTTTTTTAAATTTCATCAGTTATGCAAGAAAACAACTATAAGAAATGAAAAAATAATGACATACAAGAAGCTTGCAAATGTGTAGGGTAAGAAAACTCAAGAAAACATGGAAAAAAATTGCTGATACTGTTTTAAGTTATAAATCCTGCTCTGTACCTTTCTTTCATCTCAATACCACTTACATTTCAAATGACAGTGGTTTGCTAAGGTTTTTCTGGAAGTTTTGGCATTCTTTTTGTTGAAAGAAAAAGGTATAATATAAATAATGATCTTGGACTGATAGGACAAAACACTTCTGAAAAAAAAAATTACTACAATTTCTACAAGTCTTATGTTTGGCCAGGAAGGTGAAGACAAAGGACATATTAAAAAAAATAATAATCCATGTGTTTGGGACCAGGTGTTCCTGAAAAACTTTTTCCTGCACAGAGGTTCTTCAGTGCAAACTACTGAGCCCCGATAAAAGGAATCCAAGAGAGATGCAGTAGCTGAACAGAGATGAGCAGCTGTGTAAATTATAACTTTGCTTCACAATTACCATAACAAAAATATTCACAGTGAGGTTTTACTACACAAAAACATCGTCCTTGTATGTTTTTAAGTAAATTCTCTGAGATCATATACAAGTTTGGTTCATTATGTGAAATATTTGTGTCCTTCATGGAGAGTGTTTGAAACACAACCCAAAGCAAATGTGAGAATTTTAAGAAGTATTTTTGCAGAACTGTATCAGACAGTAAGAAAGCATGAGCAAATACCTATCAGCATCACTGTTCTTCGTTTAGCAATCTGTAATTAAAAATTATATTTGTGTAGGTTCCATTTTCTGTGTGTCACTGTGAATCATACACAACATTACCAATTTGTTCCACCCTAGCCAAGTGCATAGTCTCCCACTCACAAACCATTCACAAGTGTGCAGTAATAATTAAACGTTATTAGACACTATCAAAACTGCAAGTATCTCCATAACAATGCCACTTTCCAACATGGAATGATATAATTTTTTAAGACACTTTTCCTGCATAAGCATGTCCACAAAAAAATGAATGCATAGCTTTTTAAAAAGAAATTAAAAAGCCTGCATGAAAAAGTGGTCTAAGACGATGGGTCTTTTAATTTTGATTTATTTACTGCTTTGTTGTACCTTATTTGTAAGAAAAAATAAAGCCTAATACATATACTTACTTGTGATAAAACGGAAAGCTGATGGTGATAGGTTACTGTATTTTGATTAGCCTCCATGAAATACATCTGAGTTCATCTCCTCTCCTGATGCAGTTTCTTCTCCAGCATGAGATGAGAGGTGGATAAAACATCCAGGTATTTCATCATCATATCAGACAGCAGTGAGCTGACCTCCACTATGTCTGGACATGCCTCTGCATCAGGAGTCAAGCATCTACAGAAAGAATATTCTCTAATGAAAGCTAATTACTTCTTTCTAAAAAACTGTTTACTACAACTGCATTCCTCATCTGGTATTTATCAAGTCATACTGGCCAGCCCTCTGCACAAGCCCGTGTAGGACAGTTTGACACAATGTCCCACGGTATCCTCAGGACTGTAAGGTAGGTAGATAATTGGCTGAACTTCCCAGCTCAAAGGGATGTCACTGGCAATTCAAAGTTCAGCTGGTGGCTGGAAGTAGCATTCTCCAGGGACTGATACTGGGCCAGTACTGTTTAATGTCTTTATTAATGACCCAGATGATGGGATAGAGTGCATTCTCAAAAGGGGCTGCTGTCAGAGGGACCTGGGCCACCTATACAGATATCTGATTGCTATCTACATAATGGGAGGGTATAGTGTCAGATCCTTCTCAGAGGTGCACAGTGCTAGGGCAAGAGGCGACAGACACAAGTTAGAATGCAGGAAAATCTGATTTGATATCCAGATTATTATTCCTACTACTACTTTTAATCACAACAGTAAACAAGCACTGAAGAGGGCCCAGTAAAGCTGTGGGGTCTCCATCCTGCAAGATACTCAGACAAGACTCTGAACTGTAAGCAACCAGATCTAACGGTATCTGCTTTGTGCAGATGGACTAGGTGACCTCCAGGGCTCCCTTCCAACCTGAATTACTTTACAGTTCTATGATTCTTGTTTAAGGCACCCTAGGTAGCTACTTGGTAACAGTAATAATACACTATTAGGTCTACTTTTAAATATTTTACATGTAGTGTAGGACATGAAAGCTGGTAGGGGCAGTTCTGCATCTATTATAAACTGTCTTCAATCTGTTTACTCTATAAACCTCATAATTTACTATAATTTCCCTACAGAGTACTATTGACCAGCTAGCATACAGACTAAACCCAACACCCTTCTTCAAAGAAAGTGTCATAGAATGATTTTATTATTTCTAAACCAGTGTTTTCTAAATAAACATAACTGCCATGTAAAATAGCAGTTTTGAAAATGTTACACAGTACTTGAATTTCTTGAATTTAATAATTTTTGTTTAAATTTGTTCAAATCCATTGACTCATCTCATTAATTTTCATAACCTTTTTGATCTGTTCTACTAAAAATTTTATATTTCCTTTAAACAGATGCAAGTTTTTCACCCTTAAGAGATGTGCTGTTTGATTTTTTCTTTTTAATTTTTTTATTTTAATCCGCTGAAATTGGTCAAAATTTCCAAGAGTGATGTGAGCTATAAAAGACTTTTGATAAGTCCTAAATCCATTTCCCATGCATCTAGAAATTATTTATTTATGACTAAACACTGAGTAGATTGATGATTATGATTTCAGAGCTTTCTTTAGTAGCTTAATCCAATAAAACTGTATTTTAATAATAACAATACTGAATAATATTAATGATAACACTAAATGCAAATCTACAGTTGCAACATGAAGCTTTGAATGTTTATTCTAATAATTATCAATCAACCAATTTTTTTCTTTTTATGGCATTCATCTTTGAATATTTGTTGTGCTTCAGCCATTTGGAAAGAACTTCTTCATTTCTGTTAGTTTCCTCATCTATATTATTAGAAAAATCTCATTATTACAGCTTTTCTTTAATGTTCTTTATTCTTTCTAAATATCTCACAAAGCATAAGCTAAAACCTAAAAGTAATATTCCATTTAAAGATTAACCCATAGTAAAGAGAATCGACATTATTTTAAAAAACCTTTTATTCTTCCCACTGCTATTAAAAAAATATGCAGAAAAAATTCTCCTTGACAGGAAAACTTAATTTTAATATTTTCATGGAAATACCTACTTAATCACCTCTTTAAACCAGTTAGCCTCCATAGCAGCCAGTTGCATGATGGTATGGGACTTTCAGTGAACCTGTTTAATACAGCTACAGTATCTACAGCCATAAATAACTCAATAGCTGGTCTTGGAAAAACCCTCCAAAACTTCCTATTAGAGAGCTTCTCATCATGATCAGGTATGAAAAGACATTAAAGACAGAGGGCCAGATACTCACATAACTTTATCTAAGTCACAGATAAAGATACGTTAAAAATCTGTAAGAGAATGCAATACATATCAATACTGATATGATGTGACTGAAAGATATTTTCTAGATGCATTTGAGATTACTCTATTATTCTTTAATAGTGAGCAATTAATTAATAAAGCCAGTTATTCTAACGACTAATATCTGTAAGTATTTAAAATACTAAAATTCGTTTCAGGACCACTTAAATGTAAATGTTAGTTCTATCAGCTCCTATCCTCTCCATTGTGGGCCTTCATCCCCAAGGACTTTAAATAACAGAAACCTTCTTCTACAATAAAGCTGTATAAACATACTACAGGCTTTGTACTGTAAAGTGCTTTATAGAGATGGTATTCAACATCCCAGTAAGAAAGAGAAAGCACTTTTATGCTAAGGGGAGTTCTTCTAGAATGGAAAAATCAAGGGAGTTAACCTCATAGAAGTGCACCAATTCACTCTCTATACTTCGCCTTACACATTACATTATCAACAAAAAGATATAACTATAGCTAAGAGCAATACGTGATGAACGAGTGGAACAGATACAGGCTCATCTTTTCCTCCACTACTGCCCTATCCCTGCTTTGTTACCTCTGCCATCCCGCTATAAGATCAGAAGGTAGTGGGGGACACACTTCTGTCAGTCAAATAAACACACAATCCTATGAATGGGATCATACAGTGATCTAAAAATAACACGTTGCAACAGGGTTACTTCCTTGATGATACACTGCTCTAGAAAATTACTCAAAATGCTGTTATCTTCATGGGGGGAAATACTGATCTGTAGGGAACTATCTACAGCACCGGTATTGTTAAGTTTCAGTACTGACTATAGAGTCTATACTGGCTGGATAAATGTGCTGACTGTACTGGTAGATGTCATTAGCAGGGTAAGGAGATACCTCAGGTTTTGTTTAAATCAGAAGAGGTTTCACATTCAGAGACAAATACTGGCAGTTGCTAAAGTCAGCAAACTGTCACATTACCACTTCTGGAAACATATAAAACACAACGCCAGAATAAAACTAGATGAGCAATTACCTCTTAATGGTAAATGACAGTTTTTCAGAGTACAGTCTTTCTGGCACAGGTTCATACACAGCCCCTACTATCTGCAAAATAAATAATCTACAGTTAATTGATGAAAAACATTCCATTATTTATTTGAAGATCCCATGTGATAAGTGTTGTTCCTTGAAAGAACGTGAGGGCATTACATCATCAGCTCTAACTTGCAAAACAACTTAGAACACATCTATGCAGAATGTCACTTCTAATCAGGTATCCTCATTAATGTATATAATCACTGTAGGTCAAAGACCTACAGTATCTGAATAAGGAAAACACACAAAAAAATGCAAACAATGATTTGTTTTTATTTATGATCACATCCTAAGGTGTAATACACAGTACTAGAGAAAATCCAGTATTATAGTAAATCAAGAAATTTTATAATCTAAAGCTCCTATTACCAAATGCAATGATAAACATATGTGAGTCTCAAAGGTAGTAATATACTAACATTTACAAGCAATTTTTGTGATTGGAATGGCAAGATAGCAATTAATACAATGATAAACACTTGTGCTCATTCACACAGCAAACCAGAGACCAGTTTATGCATCTACAACATTAAATATATATTCTCATGGATCTAGTGAACACATGCAGAAATAACTGCTGGGTTATCTGGCAAATCTGAATACCTTGGTTGCCAAGGAGAGCATATTAGTGCTGTAAAACTGTGGGTTCAGAGTTGCCATCTGATAAAGGATGCATTCAGCAGCCCAGCCATCAGCCTTCTCTCCATACGGCTCACTCTTTACAACTTCAGGGCTAAGTAAAAAGCAATGCAACCCACAATGTTTCGTTAATTCATCTCGAAGTAGGCTTATTTTCCTAACAACATCCAATATCTAGTCACTAGAACGTATTTTCAGAGCACATACAATTCCATTCAAAAGGTTGCATTTATGTTCTTTACCAGCCAAAGTACAATGAACAGCTTTTCCATTTCTAGTGCAGTTCACACAACACTAGTATTTATATTTTGATCACTTGTCCTTTCCAGTCATTTCGTGTTACAATGCTTTTTGGACCTAACAGATACAAATTAACCACAGCATTCAGAACCTGTTTATGATGGTGGCATTTCAGTAAAATGGGCTAGAGAACAGATAAATAGATCACATCCTCTTGTAATTCACATATCAGAAATATCTGCGTAAGATTCCTATATTTAGAATGCAAACGGATATGATTTTGCTATTAATGTGTGTGAACAAACATTACTATTATATCATTGTCATCACCTTAAAACCACTGTAATGCATTCCCTGAGAGGATGCCACACGGACACTCAACAGCCAGCCAAATGACAATTTAAAAGTATCCATTACAAAAAGCCATTTAAAGCAAATGGAGGAAGGCAGTAATTTCAGTTTTGAGTCAGTACAAAGCAGACTCCACTTCCTTCTCTTAACTTCTTCAGCACTTTTCATAAACCTAGATGATAATAATTTATATTAGTGGAGATATTCTGATGCTGGAGTTCAAGTCTTAGCAGTAAGTAAAGGTCATATCATATAATGTGTTTTTTTCACTCAACATCATCTCTCTGTAATTATTCAGAGATATAAAAGAATACTTGACTCCTTTCATCTGTAAAATCAACTTCAAAACCTACTTCATTTGCTTTTCCTTTCCGCTTAGAATTTGGAACCACTATATCAACATCATGATTATACTACTGATATCTTTGGTAAAATGCCTGATGTTGGAGCTGAGAGGTACTGTGTAAACTCAATTAATGATGCAGTCTGCATAAAGTATATTGCTAGGAGGTGTGCTGCTGATAGGTGCAAAGTGTAGAAAACAGATTTTTAAAATAAAGTCAGTGAGATTCTTTAGATAAACTGTTATGCCGCACAGAAATTAAGTGATCTTAACAGAAAGTCAGAACAGAGGTCATGGTGTGGGAAAGTGAGAGAGACTGACAGGTCACACAATTCTGATCAAGCAAGATACAGATTCCTGGGTGAAACCTCATTAGCAATCTTCCTTGAATTTTGCTGCTGCTACTACATAACCATAGGGGGAACACAGGATGTTGAGCGTGGTTGTAGTATGTAATACCATTTCTGTAATCAGACTGTCTTTATTCCACACTGTGACACTAATTCATTAGAAGACTTCGTGGAAATTTCATTTTTATATATTAAATGTGTCTACTAGAGCAAACAGTGTTGCAACTTACCATATAGATGCTGAGCTCAATAAGGCAAAGCCCTTGTCTTAGTAAAGTTCTAAGCATGTTCCTATTTAGAAAAATGAATCTGACTTGAATTTTACAATCTTTCATGCTAGTTATGAATTTTATGCACAAAGTTATAAATTATTCATTTTAAATAACTGAATGTTAAAATTCCAAATGGAGATTATTAAAGCCAAAGCTATGTAACTATGCAAAAAGTTGCACTGCAATCACAGAAGGAATAAGCTGAATACAACTGGAAGAGAAACAGAAGCAACCATGAGCTGGCCTGCAGAATCCCGTACTCATGAACAGCAGGGAAGAACCTAGCTTGATGCCCAGAGCAATCAGCAGACCTGTGGGCTGGTGACTAGGAAAAACGTATTTGTTACTACCATAACTCATAAATCACAGAAAGAACACAGTGCTGACAGGCTTGTAGTTTTACATGGTTTCACACAGATACATAGTAGCTGGAAGCTAATGAAGTCATTTGGTCTGCTTATTCATGCTAGTCATCTTGTTCTAAATGGAAATCAAATCCTTTTTTTTTTTTTTTTTTTTAATCAAAAGGACTTGCAGCAGAGTACTACTTGATCTTTCCTTCCAGAATAAATGCCTTCAGTCAGAAGTCTCTGATATTTAGAGCATTAGGAAGACCAATACCTTCAAGAAACACTGTCTCATGCTTTAAAAGTACTTCAAATTACTTAAGTAATATTTATCTAAGGTGACCATGAAAGTTTTACAGAGAGTATAAAGTCTGATACTTACATGATGCCATGCTTTCAAGGCTAATTAATTCTGTAATTTAGATTTTTAAATAGAAATTTCAAGTATTATTTATTCACTTCTAAAAGATGTAGTGAAATGCCTCACCATGTTCTACAGGCTTGCCTCACCATCTGCTAGGTAGAAATGTGGACGAGGTACAGTACTTGTTGACTAGGAAAACAGTTCTGCAGATGAATTACATCTTTTGGATCTGCACTGCTGAGGGGTGCCAAGCAGAGAAAGCACCCAGTTCTGTTCCGATACACTACCATCCACAAACAGGAGGGTGGTGGGAGTACATAGGTTTGTCTAATTCAGTTGACAACGGTGAATAAACTTTCACTGTCTGACCAAGACCAGAAAGAATGAGTCGAACCAGACTCTGAATTTTATTCCATAAACATCTTACAAAAATCAGTCTTAGCCACAAACACTGAAAATTAATTTAAGGGTGTGCCATTGGTATGACCTTTTTTTTGCTTTATTTGTAAAGGCAGGAATTCTTCCTTTAATTCTTAGACTAAGAGGTCTTGATTGGCTGAAATGGAACAGTGATAATAACTAAATTTTTAGCAAACAGATATCCACATCATAAAATGCATTCGGTGTAAAAATAAAATCCATAAAGGGAGAAACTCTAAGAGTCAATAAAGAATGCCCCACACAATTCCATTGCTCCAAGGGCTGATCGTACTGCCACGAAGCAGCAGTACTGTTCCTATACTCTATGATATCCAGTCTTGAATACTAAAAGAGGCAGCAGATACTTATATAATTAGTCAGTTGTTCTTGCAGCTAACATATCACTACAGTTTTCTTCTAGGTTTACAAATCACTGCTCATTTCCAAATTACACATTCAAGCTGAAAAAGCTTACTTCAGCAGCATTATGCTAACTATAGAAGAGTTCTTCACTAAACAAATCTCTAAAGCAAAAGCAAGACTAAATTCTTCTAAAAGAAAGACACAGAAATATATCCACAGAATAATTCTCCAAATTCTCAGCATCCTTGAACAGACAGTTTTATAACTGTTTCTCAGAAAGTTCACTCTTGCTTAATAAATCAGCATTGCTGTTAAATTTAATAACAAAGTCTTCTACGCCAACAGCCTTAAAACGAGTCTTGAATTTGATTAAGTCATTGCTTAATGCAAAGAATTACCTGTTTTTTCTTATGAACTACTTTTGCAAAATTAAGTACCTCTTTTAAATACAGAGGATAGCTTTCCATACTACCCCACATTTTTAATTAGGGGAAAGGGAAAGAAAAAGAAAAAGGGAAAGGGAAAGGGAAAGGGAAAGGGAAAGGGAAAGGGAAAGAGCTTGTCAATATACATTTCACCAGATCATCTCAGCATGACCTTGGACGTACATTTGCAATCAAGTTTTCATTTATAATGTTGCTCACTGATGTTATTTTGTCATGGGTTTTATTTAAGAATACTTTAACAGAGACTTACTAACAGACTGTCCCTATCTGAATCTGCTACATTAGTACTATCACACACCTATACGAAAGATTACTATTCTCACCGGGTTAGCTCATGTTCGCATTAGTTATTAGTGGATAGAAGACCTAAAATGAAGCAAGAAGTCTTGAATTTAGAGGGCAAGCAAAGGGGGAGCTTAGGGAATGATGTTTTAAAAACAGCATTATTTTTCTAGAGTTTCTAAAGCTTCTACAAAGAGTTGTCAATACTATCGGGCTGACTTTACGTGGAACACTGTCGCCGTTAGAAAAAAAAAAACTGCTTGAAAGGTTTTGTTTTAAACTGACCAATTGGACTATTCCCTTCCATGTTACGTTTAGCACCTCTGATTGGCTGTAAAAGTTTCTCGCGAGTGTCTCTCCCTTTAAGAGACGCATACCACGGGGTTGTTCGTTGTTGCTCTTTTGCGGCTCTCGGGTCTTTTCGCTCTCCGGGCCCTCCAGGACACTTCTGGCTTTGCACTCCGAGGGGCTCCGCAGACTTGCAGTTTCTCTCCGGGAAGACTCGCGGCTTGGCTGCGGGGACCTTACAGGCTGTCTCTCCTCGGCTCGGACCCTGCCCGCCTGCCTGCCTGCTTGCGGCTACGGCTCCCCCGCGCTGCCGGAGTGGAGCGGAGCTGTGTGCCAGGGAAGCCGCCCCCCGCGCCGCCTGGGACAGACTCCTCTGCTGTCAGCGCTGCCGCTTCTCTGCTTTTATACCACCCACACGACCAGACTGGTAGGAACAGCGTAGCTCGGGGCTTGCACGTTGGAGCCCGGCATTCGCAATAGCCACGGATCCTTTGTTTACTCCATGAGAGCGTCCACGCGGCTGGCACCATTTTGGACTCTGCGCGGTACCGTCCCCTTTTCTCACACTCGCATTTAACCCTCACTGCTCCATCCCGTATAAACCCTCCAATATTTTTGCATTGGTTTTCCCTGCATATAATATATTTTGTTCTGGTGTTATTAAACTTTGTTTCAGTTTTCCAAATGTTCAGAGGTCTCGCAAATCTTTCTTTTCCTTTTCCTATCTCTGCTTTTTAACCCTTTCTCTCCTGGTCAGGGGAAAAAGGGGTTTAGAGATAGGAGAGGACTCGTCCCCGTAATTGGCTTGCCTCAGCCAACCGGCGACAAACACAATCCATGAAGATTTCCCAAGCTGCACAGACCTTAAATAAGCCACTTGTGAGTTGTCTTGGTACAGTGTTCACTGGTTAATCCAAGTACTTCCAACAGGTCTAAGAACAAACTGGTATATGTCATCCTACAGGATAAGGAGTATTTTCAAGTGAGACATGATTTCAACTAGACAGTTATGGATTAACTAAGAGTGATTATTCAAGACTAACTCCAAGAAGAGGTGATGGCTATAATGAAAGAGTAAATAAATCAGATGCATATGCCTCTGCAGAAGATTTTTAACGATGACGGAGTTACTGCTTTTAGTCTTTATCGTTCCTCCAATTAATTATTTAAAATTTGATGGAGATTCCTTCAGTTGGTGGTGGTTATACAAACATGCATGCCTGGAAACAACATCTAGTTCAGGAAGCCAGCCAAGCGGAAAATTGTTGGAGGCTACTGAAGTATCAAATATGCTTATCCTCTTCTTCCTTCCCTATAGATATTGACTTATTGCCACTGCTGGAGACAGGACAGTAGCAGAGATACTGAAAGAGTCTCTGCAGCTCCTGTTAGCTGCAGATATTCAGGCATCTTTGTTAAGACACCCTTAAAACAACTCTTGTTTGCAGAGGATAGCCTTTTTAGTTGCTGTCAGAACTCATCAAAGCAAAGCAGAGGAATGTTTTACACATTTATAGGTAACTTTATATATATAACTGCCACAATTCCCTAGAAAAATAAGACTGCCATTCTCTTGCCCAGGCTAACAAGGCAATTATCCAGTAGCATCTTGAAAACCTTCAGAGGTAAAGACTACACATCATTTCTGGGCAGCCTGTTCTACATTTGACTATTATAATGATGAGAAGAATTTGCCTTCTATCAAGTTAGAATCTCTTCTGTTTCAATGAATGTCTATTTGCTCTGAGAAGGGCCAAGACCACCAATTTCAGTCCAAAGAATGAGAAAGCCAAGGGTATGCTTGCATTCGGGCACCATTTCTAGGTTTCTATGAACCACGTGGCCCATTTTCATTTTACTAAACTACTACAGGATAAATTGTGAGTATTTGGAGACCAGTGTGAAAAAAAAAAAAACAGATCAACTCTATAATCAGTTTTCTGAATCACAAAGAGAGGAAAAAAAAAGGTAGGGGGAAAAAAAAAAAAGAAGCTGCTCACCATCAGCATCATCCCAAAGAAGAAAAAGAAGAAATAGAAAAGCAGTTGCTACTTGTGACAATTTTTCTCTGGATAGTTTACTGTAAGCTACAGATATACATTCAATATTACAGCTTCATAATTACCACTAAAAGTAATGGAAGGAAAAACAGGAGCCACAAAACTGACAGTTTCAATAAAAAGCTTCTGTGAACATTGCTGAAAGCTATTTCATTTGTCACCTACAAGAAGAACTCAACACAAGCCTTTTGGGGATATTCTGTCTATCCCTTGAGCGATGAAGCTGGAACAGAATTTTCAATCACTAGTTAAAAATCTTGCCTTCAGCTTTTTCTATTTTGAAATGTATTGCCAAGGAATTCTGTAATAATTTATTACATTGTCTTCTAACTTCTATACATTTTTCTCATTACAAACTATGTTAAATATTTTTGTAAAATATTATGTATATGTACAATTTCTTCTTCACAAAGGAAGGCCTTTTCAGGCATCCTAAACCTCTGCTGACACCTAGGGAAAAATTCATCATTTCCACCATTTTTGAGAATGTATGGGGGGAGGGAAGAAATTTGCTGCCTTCAGTTTGCAATTTTATGGTGTAATAAATCCTCTCGCCATCATGTGGGGAATGTAATTTTAAAATAGGTCAAGTCAGCTAAGAGAGGTAACTCCCATGTGTATAATTGCTCTCTCATCAGTGTAATCTCAACAGTTTCATTTTCTAATCCAAACATTCCCTGTCTCTGCCCAGGAAGCTCCTCTACATTCATACAATTTAGTCTATAGAGAGGCAAAACAAATCTGAGATCAGTGACAGGCCATTTTTAAAGAAGTTTTCTCTATTGTTCTGTACTTCTATTGCTTTGCCAAAGAAAAACAAACAAAGAAAAATCTTCATCATAACTAAATCATTAAACATCCATGGCAGAAGCATGTTCAGAGCACAAGGTTCTCTTCCTAATCCCTAAGTGCAAAGAGTTACTCATACCTACTTTTTTTCCCCCAACGAAACACAGAACACACATGAAACTGTGAAGACCAAAACAGCCTCACATGTGGCAAGTTGTTTGGGCCATATGTTTGAAAAATATTGTAAGCAAAGATGTTCTGCTCCTGCTGCTCCCTGTCACTTTTTACCGCCATCTGCTCTGATGTATCAGCACTAGTACCTCTACAGCTGGGTTATGCATTAGACCAAAGACATGATGCACCTGAAAAATAACCTAAATTATTTTTGAGCCATGTCAGTTCTTTAATCTAGTTCAGTATATGTTTATGCAAATGCTTGTGTTACCCTAGGAGTGGTATGGCTGCTTTGTTTGCTTGTTTTTTCATGGTTCTTGAATCATTTCATTGACACAGTTTATATCACAGCCCTAAAAACAACTGGTAATGGCAGAAATTTGGGAGGCTTTTTCTAAGGAAGACAGATTCTAAATACAACTGCCAAGAGGCCAGCTTTATAAATATAAAAGCAGCTTCCACTGAAACACAACTTTCAGTTTTACTCTTAGTTCATAACGCTCAACTGAGACTTTTTTATTTACCTTTGCTAAGTAAGAAAAAAATGAGTCAATCAAAATATAACTAAACCAAGAAAATGTATAAAAAGCTTTGGCATATCTAAGTTCCTCTTCCTGAGCACAAAGCCTATATAAAAAGCTGTTGAAAAGAGCAGAATTTTCTTGTGAGGACTTCTGTGTTCACGCTCAGAAGTAGAAGGTCAATGAGGTACATTCAACTAATACACATACTCCCATCTTTGAACTCCGTACTTTTTCTACAAGAGTGTACATCTCTGGCAGTTAGGAAAGATTCAGGTATTTATGCCACAGAGGTTTTTTTTCTTTTTTAGCAACTTTATATTTTCACTGCTTTTACAAATATTAAACTTTAGCACTGCTGAAAACAAGTTCTTTTTGAACCTCATGGAGCAGTAGCAAAAAACCCCACCTCATTGCACATGTGACTTTTTAAAAACTGTCTTTAAAAACTGAAGGATACATTTCACTGATGTTCACTGACTATGCTGCCCAAGAGACATCCATATCTAAATGTTCTCATGTTTGAATACACAGAACACAACAATCTCCAAAAATTCCCAGATACAGCAACTGCACACTTGCTGGGACACCACTGGGCAATTTCATAGTCTTAAGTATCAATGGCACCAGGCAGAACAAAAAAGCTGCCAAGAATTCCCGTAACATATAGAGTCATATGTACTTGAAAGCATGGAACACATCAGCATGACAACTTTGTTCAAATATAGTGATGCCAGAGCAGTGTTGCTAGCTGGGTAAACCAGTCTATGCTTCATCTGACAACGAGGAGCAATGAAATAAACCTAAAAAAAGCATGACAGTACAGTCTTATGCTATCCAAACTGAACTCACTTCTCTACAAATATGAACATCCTCACTGATTTTTACATATATGTGTGTGCGTGCATCTTTGTGTGTGCATATATGTATGTATGTATACATACATACGTTACTACTCAAAGATACATTTTGAGTCACTAGAGTTTTCCAAACAGAATGGTATTCTGTGAATATTTCATTTCAGAAGTACAGCAGTTTGGGAGCACTTACAGTGTACAGTACTTTTGACTTACCTTGGCCACAAAAATTTGGAGAACTGTCAACATAATGCAAGGGCCAAGGTTATCGCTATTTAAGTATCCTTTACAAGCAGACCACAAGTATTGGAGTTGCATGGGCTTTATGTGCATTTATCCCCAATTGAAGGTTTTCTATAAACTCTTTTAAAAGTTGCAATGTTTTTTCCCCTCATGAGGTTACAGTGTGTAGGCATATTGATCCATTTCAGTTTGAATTCAGCCTCCTTGTCTATACATTGTATCTGCTGATCAGAGAAAAAAAAAAGCATGGTGGGATTCAGGGTGTAAAACTACTACATGTTTCTAAACCTTCACTTTTTAAAAAAACTTGTTTCAAGGACATTTTGAAAAGCTTTGCAGGCTCTATTAGAAAAGGTGATATTTACACCAAGCTGCTTCTGCCTTCAGTTGTCTTATTATTACTGAATGTCATGATGTCATACCTTTCACACTGTGATGAAAATACAATTATCTAATTAAGCTCAAAATGTGCATAGCTGTTTCAATTTTCTTGTGCCTTTGAATTTTCAAGATTATCATATGCATCTCTGAGTAAATTATAAGGACAAATCAAAGTATCATTAGTATGTAGTTTAGCGTTCCAGTATTACATACAAACCTCTGGGAGGCTTAAAACAGAAAAACACATTAAAGTTCTAATTTACACCTATTATTCCTGCAGACGCATCATGGCACAACGTGATTTTTGATTTATTATTATTAAGGGTCCACACAACTGATGTTCTTATTCATACAAAAATATCTAGCAGATTGTCACACTGTCAGTTTTAACAGAAATGCTGGAGACAAATTGCATCTGTAAGCTGTGGCAAAGTGCTATCCATATACATAACAACTGAAACCCTCATATTCTAACAGGTACCCGTAACATGCATCTGACAGATACTTCTAAGAATTTACTCCTTCCAACCAGAGATGTTTTCCAGTGAACTACAACTGCGATTTCCTATAAAATGCTTTGAGGAATTGCCTTAAGCCTGTAACTGTACAAACAGCTCAAGAAAATGTCAAAGGTTTTTCCCTTTTATCTATGGAACAGAAATCTGAAGATTTAAAAAATGCTAAAGGATTATTGAGCTATATGCCTTTCAGAACGAACTTCAGTCAGTGCCTTTGTCCAAATAACCAAGCTCATCAAGAAATTGCATGAAAAAACTGAAAGGAAAACATGGAAAAATAAGTATCTGAAAGAAGATGACCACAAGCCATAGCAAATCCAATTCTACAACTCTAAAATAAACATAAATCTTTAATAACTGATTTCATATAAGGCATTAATTTCACCTAACTTTAAACTCCTATATCCTATGATTAGCTAGTGCTCCAGATCCCTCTGTAGCAAACGGAGAGAGATAGGCATATCAAGTGGTTGATTCATCTCATCCTAAAATAGTTGTTTAAGATAGATCGGATGAAATTCATTATTGCAATGTCTGGTTTTTTCCATTACTTTCAGTAATCACATAGTTGCTTGACTCAAATAAGATGCCTAGTTTTTGAATAAGTGCATATAAGCAAGGTGAATGTCAGCCACACAGAGTCTTGTTTCTGAGAATAAGGTATGAGTTAGATGACTGTGCAAGTATTTGGACTTACTGGAATCTAATATACAAGATAATTAACCACTACTTTGCTGTCTAGCAATCAATCATATTCAGTATGGATTAAATGTAAAAAAAAAAAAGAAAAGAAAAAGAAACCAGACAGTTGAAGATTTTACCTAAATGAGATGGTAACTTCATTGTCTTCGTTTACATAGAATTTAAAATTCCTAACTCTAAATGAAGTCTGTTGATCCAGATGCCTGCAAAAATCCTCACGAAAGTCAGTAGAAGAAATATGAGCACAGCATTGTAACTTAATAATCTAGGCTTAACTTGTTACATATTTTAATATTAAACAAAGAATTTCTTACTCGATGGCTCACTTGCAAACATCAGCAGAAAAAGTAAGGCTACATGGGAATATGAGCAAAGACTTCGTGAAGAGAGGGAGAGGAGAGGTTTGACATACCAACTCAATCCCTTCAGCTCACTCCCTAACCATAATAACGGGCATCCTTGAGAAACAAACCAGAAGCAAAATAGGGCAAGTGATCTAAACTGAACTGTCACATGATTCTGTGGTGAGAAAAACACTTAATTTCACCGTTTTCTTCTCTAAATTCTCTCTAAAAATCCTTTCAGGACTAAACTAGAGCCTTTATCAACTCTTCTTGAGATAGGAAGTAGAAAGAGAATACCGTACCTGTTAATATGTAAATAGTAATTAGCAAAACCTACCAACAAATTAAATTTACAACACACTCCCACATCTCTCAATTTAATAACTGGGCACCCTGGTCTCTACAAAAATACACACCCTACTTGTCTGCAGTTGGGATCATATCGCTAATTCACTGCTACATCCCTGGATAACACTGTACTACCTCTTTAGGTCATAAAATCATTGACCCTTGCTTATGCAGCTCAAATTGTCAAGAGCCTAGACATTGAGAAATAACCCAGGAAAGGAGCTCTCTTCAGCGGAATAAATAGCAAATGCAGATACACATGTGTGCCTGAAATCATGGGGTATTTAAATTCAACCTCCTTATGACATTCCTGTAAGCAATGAACAGCCATAACCAAGAAGTTTGAGGACAGTATGTGTGAAAAATATCAGCTGCCAACATGATCAATATAATTAAAGGCACTTTAACTCCAAACTGTTAAACCCACAAAAGCTATTCAAGTATCAGCAAATAATCATTACTACCTCTCTGCTCTTTCATTCAAACTAGACTCTTCAGTAATGACTGTTTTAAAAGACCCTGATAAGACTAGGGATGTATCTCAAGCAGAAAATATAGTAACTTACGTTAAAAAATGGAACAGAAGGAAAGACTACAGGCTGCTCTACTTGCAGATGACTCAAACGTGAACCTCTTGTTTATTTAGAAGGCATCAATGCCCCTTTATAGCATTTCTTAATGAGATGTCTATCCTATTTCTGCTTCTAATTATTTTCTTTATTTCAAATATTCTAGAAGAATGTTACAAACATTCAGCCTCTTACTTGTTAGTCAATTCTTGACGTGGCTGTTCTTTCAGTCAGATGCCTAGCATATCTTATGCTGCCTCCAGTAACTCTTAAGCCACTGCTGGCCTGCCATTCCTTGAAGTAGACAATGAATCTACTACTGCACAGTATAGGAAAGGGTAAAAAGAGGAGAATAGATCCTTAAAAAAACAGTATTAACATTTCTCTAATGACACATGGCCACTTATTGCTCTGGTGCTTACTCTGATAATGTCTCCATGTAGTCCAAAACCTCTTATTTGGTTACAGTAGCACGTGCTTTCTCTTATACTACCATTAAAGTTATCATAACAATAAAATTCATTGTTCTGTGCAAAAACTCAGCTGTGAAAGAAAATAAAACAAACCAAACCAAGAAATAGTGTAAAAAAGATAGAACAAACCATGGAAACACTAAGGTAGTTTGAACAGTTCTTGACAGAGGTTTGAAATCTGGCTAGCATGAAAAAGCAAGCAACGGAACAAAAGCCACACCAGAAACTAAAGCCCAAGATCCAAGGGAAAACAAGAAATAGCTTTAACTGACCACCAAAGACATGGTACAATAGCAAACACAGTGCTAAGGAAACATCAAAGACAGCAAGATGACATATAATGGCACTAGAAATTGAAAGAGCACACCACATACTAAGCAGCAAAGAAAAGCAGAACAAGAACTAGTAAACATCTGGAAATAGTAAGGATCTGCCAAGATACCCACACGGCTGACATCTAAGATAGAACTGAGAATGCGAAAAAACAGAAAAATCCCACCAAAAGTACTTTAAGTCCTGCAGTTCACATGTCATAGTAACATAGTTCATCTAAATGTATCTCATTTGACATTACTTAAAAGAAAAATTAAGAAAGAATAATTCTAGCAAACAAATACCAGTAACACTGGACAAAAAGACATTTACAAGCTCATAAATTAGTTTGATGAAATGACTAATCTTATTCTAATAAAAATTGTTCATTCATCATTATTATCTCTTCCAAAGGGATTATAACATAATAATTAATATACATTAAAATAATTGTTATCCAAGTTTTACAGAAAGAATTCTTTCCAAGAGGTCCATTGTTGGTTTATAACCTGTTATATTGGTAGAACATTACTGCTTTTTTTTTAAGATAGCAGTTTAAATTCATCATGGAGCCTATAAAATTATTACATGCTATACTTTATATTTTTTTCAAGCATTAAAGTAATTCTTCAGAAGTTAGATCAGCACAACTCACTTGTTAGAAAACAAGTATAGAAAGTAACCTGTGTTTCCACGCTCCCTTTCACCAAGAAAAACTATGCTACGATTTTAAGCTACTGCTAAGCCTTTGTGAGTAAAACAACTCTTTTCTTCTGAGGACAGGAAAAAACTATTTGTATGAACTAATCCATGTCACTTCCAAAGTGGCCTCCTTTCTTTTAGTCCAAGCCTTTTTTTACATTCTCTCCTGTCTAGTATTAAGTTATGTCTTATGGTGGGGACTTCCTATCATTTCCATTTAAATGTTTTTCCAGAGATAAATACAGGTATCTTCATACTTTCTCACTTTGTTTCACATCATTTCCAGATTTACTCCCACGTGTAATGCTGTGTAATATTGGACATGATATTAAGTACATTCCAAAGTTAAGGTGATAGCTCTCCAGACAAACTTGTAACGTAGTAAAAAATGTATGAAGTTGAATCATTCGGTCTTCTTTTTATAAGACAACCTCTGTCCACTACTTAGAATGTTCTTCCTTGAAATTCATCCCGGTTATCTTTTTAGTCATGGTATGTCCATACTGAAACATAATTTTCTATGCAAAGTTGCACTGTGGCATACGGATAGAGACAGTATTATCTGCCTGAACGCAGCTATACCATCCCCGGGGATTCCACCTCCAATTGCACTGGACCTTTTGGCAACACACATTATTATAAATCTACACCTAAACTACAACACACTGTCACAATGACATTTCATTCTCAGAGTGAATATTTGTATTAATTGACTTCCAGAAGATCCTCTGATAAAAATACTGTATTAATACACTGAAAGGATTATTTGACTTGTTACCTTTCTAATCAAATCAGCAAATCCTCTCCAGGAACCAGCCACTCCATGAACAGCAGACTAGCGCAAGACTAGTTTTTCACTAGTTTTCTACTCTCCCTCACCCCACAGTACCTTCAGTTTTCTATTTTCTTAGTTATATAAATACACCAAACTACTGTCACATGACAGCACATACTGCAGCTTATTTGGAAGGTATCATTTCAGTTGTGCTTAAAAGCTTTTCTCACCAAGAAGATTAGATTGTGTCTCTACTAACTATCCGTTACCAAATTTTCACAAACATTGAAAGAATCTAAACTCTCAAATTTGGTTGAAATTGGTGAAATGGTTAGAGGCTATTTTTGGAGGAAAAAAGAGCTGCTGGGAAAACTGGTAATCCGTTTGATCATATAGCACCATAAAGCAGGCTAAAAATTAAGTACATATGAAAGTACAACACACTCCCTCAGCTTAAATTACCCTTCCCAACACAAAAATGCTTTAAATAAGTGCAAATATTATCATGTCACCAGAATAAGCAATGAGAAAAAACAGTTACTGCAGATCTCCACATGAAATCATATTTCAACATTGATTTATGCAGGGCTCTCATAAGAGATGGTTATATATAGAAGCAGTGACCAGTACTAGAAAAGAAATTGGGGTAACATAACACAGTATGCAGATTGACTGTCTAGTCCATAAACAGAAACTAACATCAAGAAATATTTTCTTCACCACAGCAGAGAAGATGAAGGACACAAGTAAAATTACCACTAAAATGAGAAAATACCACAAAGAGAAAACTCTTCAACTTTAGTACCAAAAGCCAAATCAAACATAACGTTGTTCTGTGTATCAGTTCTTCAACAATTTTTAGAACAATCACGCTTCAGAAAGATCAAGTTAGTTCGCCAGCTAACGTGGAACATTCTCACTTGCTTCTTACAGATACCTGAGGGATCTGCTCTTCTTCACAGATTCCCAACAGCTTTTCAAGATCACTCACATTCTCAAGGCATTATGATGGGATTCTCTATTCCATCTCAATCTCAAAATTTACTTCATTTCCCAGAGTTTTTCTAAAATTTCTGTATACATATACAATTACAAAGTAGTTATCAAATAATGACTTGGCTAACTTTTACTTACATCTCTTGATCTATTGTTAATACATTCCCTTCGTAAGTTACAACCCTTTTAGTGACACAAAGAAATGGCAGGTATACGTGAAACATCATTCTCTATGTACAATTTGCTGTCTATCTTCTGGGAAGGCCTTCAAGTCAGCAGGGTAATAAAGACTGTCACCACCAAGTTGGAGTAGATTGTTTCTGGTGACTTTTCAGAATTCATTACTAATTCCCTAAAGCACTCTTTTCCTCATTTTTTAATGTATTAAGTGTAAACACATCCATTTGATATGTTCAGTATTCTAAAAATTGATTTTTTTAATTCAAGGACATAAACAAAGGAAATTAATTAGCATGATAGTAGAATAAAATCTAGTATGAAGTAGAATTTAAAACCATCACAATTACAAACGATAATAATATAAGCTCATCTCTAAGCATAAAACAGTGTCTGCTGTTATTTTATGATGACACAGATTTTTAAAAATTGCAGTAGCAAATTGATTCGGTCAACCCCAAAACCAAGCACATTTGGTACATATAGTGATATACTTCTATCTGAACCACTCTGCATAATGCTGCATACCCAAATTTAAAGAATAAGCATCAGACACTACTTTTGACTATTATTGTTTCTGTATTATATTGTCTGCTCCAAGAATGGTGGGTTGCATCTCAAACTAGCCAGAGCTATTATACTGTCAATTCAGAAAAAAGCAATTTCTGCCACTCTAAAATGACAATGCTGTCTCACAGCAATCTCTTCCTCCCTTACTTTTCTTTTCTTTTCTTTTTTTTTTTTTTTTTTTGTGTGTGCAGGAACTAACATTGCTGTTCTTGGTAGATATGCATTCCCAATATTTTGATGATTTTATAGCCCCTCACATCTAATTAAATCTTACCAAAAAAACCCACCAAACCATAAAAACCATCTAATCCAAGCACTGATTAAGTCTATAGGCTCTGACTTCTGCTTCATGACTTGTGTTAAAATACTCAATCAGTTCACCTCATTCCTGGTGAACAGGTTTCCATATCAAAAAGCCCACACCATAGTCACACACCGTACTAGCCAAGTACCTTGAAGGGGCATCCAATGCCTTCAGCTTTTAACATTCTTAAATTATTATGACATTGAAAAGACTTTAGTGTTTTAGCCTGTCATTTTAAATATTACTCAAGCATACATTTTAAATACAAAGACATCGGTACCGTATCTTTGTTCTCGTTTCTGACTGCAGACAGGCAAGGATCACTTGCTTCCATGGTTTTGCCTGTAGAGTAGAACTGACAAGTAATGTCCCAAAAGACCATTTACCGAGAGACTGCAACATGTAAGTGACATTTTATCCACATGTCTACATCCAAATAACTGGACAAAGAGGTAGAAAAAGAACTGCCAAAGTCCTAGCTCTGATGTGAACTTTCATGTACGAAGACAGGGCATGAGAATCGTAATAAATGTGGTATGAGCAAACATTAAATAATAATAATTTAAAAAAGTATTTAAACCTACAAAACACTTCTCTCAAATAAAAATTTACTATAAAATGTGAAAAAAAAAAAACCCAAGACATCAATGACAGACTCTCACAGGATAAAAAAAAGAAGTGAACGTAGATAGGATAAGACAATTACAATTGACCCCGAGGGCCACTGGGGTGTGGCTTGGAACCTGATACTTCTAAAGACTGATCTAACTTGAAGACACTTTACCTGTACCTGTTGTTTCAAAGAGGTCAATAACTTCCCATCAACAGCTTTTCTGCCCAGTTACAACTAAAGAAAACAAATAAATTATTTTGGGGGAGCTGAATAAGCTAGTACATCAGGAGTTACTGCAAACTCTTACTACACTTAACTACCCAAACCATCGCTCACAGATTGTGCTATACGTCAGGAGTATTTGGAGAACCAGTTAATGCAGCCCTGCAGTATTAGTCTTCAAAGCATGAAGCTTGAATGTTTAACACTTACAAGGACTCACTCTGGAAGTCAGTTTAGGATTTATTAATTTCTAGGGATTAAATGTCAATCATCATCATTCTGTCACTAGAAAATCACAGGTAACAATTTCAAAAGTGGCAACAAGAATTATATTCAACTATCAAATGCCTGAGTTCTTGACTCTCCCTCTTAATTTAGAAGAGCTACCAGGAGCTCCCCCGCTAACTTGGAACCATTAATTACTTATTACAAGCATGCAGATCAAGCATTCTGGCACATTTTTGTCCATCACATGTGGTCACCGCAGCAGAAAAGAAGGTTGAATAAGACTGACATTATAAATGCCTGTAAACTTCTGAGAAAGTGACTGTCAGTGCCCCAGCCACTGCAGTGGTCTTTGAAGAAATTTAGGATGAAACCACTTCCAGTTTTACTTAGGTGTGCTGGGTTTAGGCTGGGAACAAGTTAATTTTCTTCACATTAGCTAGTATGGGGCTATGCTTTGTATTTGTGCTGGAAACAGCGTTGATGATACAAGGATACTGTTGTTAGTGCTGAGTAGTGTTTACTCAGAGTCAAGGCCTTTTCTGCTTCTTCCACCACCCCACCAGCAAGGCAGCTGGGGGTGCATGAAGTATTGCAAGAAGACACAGCCAGGAAAGCTGACTCCAGCTGACCAAAAGGATATTCCATATCTGTCAAGGGGCTTAGCTAGGCCAGCCACTAGACAAATGACAGATGCTCTCTAATAACCTCTCTCTTTTCCCAAAGGGGAAGAGAAAGGGAATAAGGGAGAGACACAGGTTGGAAAAGAAAAATAAAACTGCTTTAATGAAAATAATAGCAATAAAATTAAATATATACGAATATATACAATACCAATACTGAACCCAACCCCCCTGATGGTAACTACACTACCGTCACCACTGATGCTGTGGGGCAGACACTGGGGAAGACCCAGGCTGGACTCAGTGGGAGATGGGAACTGGATGCAGGAGCTGGATTCGGGAACTCGATTCAGGAATGCACGGACTGGGATCAAAGGCAGAATAGATAGAGTCCTCCTCAGATGCCAGAAGACAGCTTGACCCTTGTCATCCCTCAGCTTTACACCGAATATGACATCTATGGGATGGAACACCTTGTGGGTCAGTGTAGGGTCACCTGTCCTGTCCGCTCCTCCCCGCAGGTGCAGCCTCTACCTTACTGCACCCCCACCGTGGCACACAGGGTTCAGCAGTGACCTTGGTCTGCACAGGAGCAAGTGTCAGCAAGAGCCTTTCTGCACACCAGTCCCTGGCAGTAACTGTGAACATCAAGCACTGTCACTTCTAGAAGCAGACGCTGTGTGCAAAAATACGCCGTTAACTTCAGACAGCACAGTCCCTTAGCAGAGACTGGCAGGTAAATTGTAAATTAAAAGTTCCTATGAAGAGAAAACAATACGGACTGCATGCTGTGCAACATTCTTGGCTTGTTTGTTTGTCAGTCATTGCAGTTTGCTTTTTCTATTCCCTATGTCAAATAAACTTCACTTTATTTACAGGAGCTAAAACTGTCAATATATAGTAGGGAGAACAAGAGCACCAAAAAGTCCCTGGAAGAAGAAAATGATCTTCTGACCTTAGAAAGCTAAGAGGCTGGTGGCCTCCATTTCTGCTGGCCTCTACCCCCGGCCTCCCACCCCCTGCTGGCCTCCCACTGAGGGTAGAGGCTGGCAAAAAGTGGAGGCCAGGTGGGAGGCCAGCAGGGGGTAGGAGGACGAGGGTAGAGGCCGGCAGAAATGGAGGCTGGGGGTGGGAGGCTGGCAGGGGGTGGGAGGCTGGGAGTAGAGTGTGGCAACAAGTGGAGGCTGGAGGTGGGAGGCCAGCAGGGGTGGGAGGCCGAGGGTAGAGGCTGGCAGAAATGGAGGCCACTGTGGGAGGCCGGCAGGGGGTGGGAGGCTGGGGGTAGAGTGTGGCAACAAGTGGAGGCTGGGGGTGGGAGGCTGGCACGGGGTGGGATTAATTTTTTCAACTTGTCCACTCGCTTCTGGTCGGTATGCCATATGTAATTTCCAATCTGTCTTTAATTCTTCACTAACCTGTTGGAGCAACTTAGCTGCAAAGTGAGAGCCTCTATCTGATGATATTGTTGCGGGTACCCCAAATCGTGGTACGATTTCATTTAACAAAACTTTAATAACTTCTTGAGACTTATTAGTTCTGCAAGGAAAGGCTTCTGGCCAACCTGAAAAGATATCTGTTAACACCAACAAATATCAGTACCCACCCTTCTCTTGGAAGTTCAGAGAAATCTATTTGCCACTGTTGTCCTGGGTAGTTACCCTTCTTGATTGCCCCTAATTGTACTTTATTTTCTGGTTTTGGATTATTCTTCAAACAGATTGGACATTGTTTAGTAACCTGTTTCATAGTGGCATATAAATTGCATCCTACCACCTTTTGGCTAAGGCTTTTATACAAAGAGTCCACATCCCAATGTGTTTTATTGAGTTCATCTAGAACTAATTTCCACATTTGATTTAAGGGCACTATTATTCGTCCATTTGGAATTTGGACCCACCCATCTTTGTTTTCTTTCCCATCCAAATCATCAGTTAATTTCTTGTCCTTTTTTGAATAATGCGGTTTATTATTTAGAATTTGAAGTTTACCATCTGGAATTACAGGTAAAGCCCTAACTTTTACCCTTTCCGCGGCCCATTTAGCTTCACAATCAGCTAGGTTATTCCCAATTCCTTGTTCAGTGTTACCCTTTTGATATCCTTTGCAGTACATGATAGCAACTTCTTTTGGCAACTGAACTGCTTCCAGTAATTGCAAGATTTCCATTGCATGTTTAATTTGCTTTCCTTGGGCTGTTAACAATCCTCGTTCTTTCCATATGGCACCGTGGGCATGTACCACTCCAAAGGCATATTTGGAATCAGTCCATATGTTGATTTTCTTTCCTTTTGCCAATTCGAGAGCTCTACTCAGGGCAATTATTTCTGCCTTTGGGGCCAAAGTATTAGCAGGCAGGGGTTCGGTTTCTATGACTTGTTGAGTTGTGGTTATAGCATACCCAGCTTTACAATTTCTGTTCTTCATGAAACTGCTCCCGTCCATGTACCAGGAGTCCTCTGCATCCTCCAAGGGTTCTTCCTTCAAATCAGGCCGACTTGAATATACAACCTCCATGGTGGTCAAGCAATCATGGGTTAATGGTTCCATGTCAGTTCCGCTGAGAAAGGAGGCTGGTTTCACAATGTTAGTCACCACTATCTCAACATCATCCTGTTCCACTAAAATGGTTTGGAATTTCAAAAATCATGAGAGTGACAATCAATATGTCCCCTTTTGTTCTAGTACTGCTGACACTGTGTGTGAAACAAGTACAGTCATTTTCTGGCCCATGGCAAACTTCCTGGCCTCCTGGATGTTAAGGACTACTGCCGTCACAGCCTTCAGGCATCCTGGACAACCTTTGCTCACTTTATCCAGTTGTTTGGAGAAATAGGCCACAGCCCTTATATAAGGTCCCAATTTCTGGGCTAACACTCCAAGGGCCATTCCTTGTTTTTCACAGGAATATAACCAAAAAGGTTTGGTAATATCCGGAAGTCCTAAGGCTAGAGCCTTCATTAATTCTATTTTCAGATGTTCAAATGCCTTTTCAGCTTCCTCATTCCATTTTAAAGTGGAGGAGTCCTTTTCTAACAGGTGGTATAAAGGTTTTACTAACAGTCCATAATCCTGTATCCACAGGCGACACCACCCGGTCATACCTAGAAATGTCCGAAGCTCCTTTGCTGTCGTTGGTTTTGGTGTTTGACAAATTGCTTCTTTCTGTGCTGTGCCCAGCTCTCGTTGTCCTCTGGTGATCTCATATCCTAAGTAGGATACGCGAGTTTGAATCATCTGGGCCTTCTGTTGAGAGACTCCGTATCCACTGAGTCCTAGAAAATTCAGAAGGCTGACAGTCCAGTGAACACACTTCTCCCTTGTTTCTGTAGCTATGAGGAGATTGTCTACATACAGTAGCAGTGTTCCAGTTCAGGTCGGTGGATCCCAAGACTCGAGTTCTCGGGCCAATTGATTGCCAAATATCATAGGGCTGTTTTTAAATCCTTGTGGTAACACTGTCCAAGTTAATTGGGTCCTCCTGCCGGTGTCAGGATTCTCCCATTCAAATGCAAAAAGCTTTTGCCTTTCTTTAGCCAGTGCTAAGCAGAAAAAAACATCCTTTAAGTCCAGAACAGTAAACCAATTTTGTTTATCATTCAGCCTAGTCAATAGTGTGTAAGGATTAGCTACTACTGGATGTATGTCTTCTACAATTTTGTTAATTGCTCTTAAATCCTGCACCGATCTATAACTTCCGTCTTGCTTTTTGACAGGTAAAATAGGGGTGTTATATTCAGATTCACATTCAATCAGTAATCCATGAGTCAGAAAATTTTCTATGACTCCTTTAATTCCTTTCCGATCTTCTAATTTTAAAGGCTATTGTTTGATCCTCACTTGGTGTGTTCCCTTTTTAGTCTCTATTTTAACAAGTAAAGCATTCTTTGCCCTACCTGGAATTCCAGTTGCCTACACTCCTGGGTATACCTGGTTAATGATTTCCTCCACTTCTTCAGGTTGTTCTGCTTCTTCAGATTGCTGTATCAATGATAAGATTTCTATTAATTGATTTTCTCCAACTTTTAATTCCATTTCTCCTTCTCTAACAGTTATTTTCGCCTTCAAATGTTCTATGAGATTTCATCCTAACAAGCACTTTGGTGAATTTAGCATATACAAAAACGTATGTATCCCAATTTGTTTTCCCAATTTATATTTGAGGGGTTGTAGAAAGCATGCCTTTTCCTGTTGGCCAGTTGCCCCTACAACAGTCACAAATTCTTTTTCTTTAGGGATCAGTTCCTGATTTAATACTGAATGAGATGCTCCAATGTCAATTAAAAATTCCATCTCTTCTCCCTCCAGCCCTAGCTTCAATTTAACCAGTGGATCAGCTAGGGTAGATTTCCCAGGTCCCCATCAATCAACATCTAGTTCTGCCACTGTGACACTGTGAGAACTATTCTGCTTTGGACATTCCTGCTTCCAATGTCCTATCTCTTTACAATACACACACTGACTAGGTTGCAATAATACGCCTCCTCTCCCACGTCCTTTGACAGGGATGCCTCCTCCACTTCCCCGATAAGCTCCCCGACCTTTGTTCTCAGCCTGCCCCAACGCTGCTACAGTGGCAGAAGCTATTGTTTTTCCTAACCTTTTCTTATCTATCTGCTCACGATTTCTATATACTCTCCACACTTCTTCCAGCAACTTTTCTATATCCCTGTTATCAGGCTCCTTTATCTTCTGAAGCTTCTTCCTAATGTCCTCTGACAATTGTCCCAAAACCAAACTACTAATCTGCTGTTTACCCTCATCCGAAGAGGGGTCTAAAGTGGTAAATTTTCACATTGCTGCTTTTAACTGCTCCAGAAACTCAGTTGGAGTTTCTGTCTGTCCTTGTTTTACAGCATACAGGGCAGATCAGTTAATAGATAGGAATAGCATTTTCCAGTTCAAATTTTATCCACTTCTGACAACTTTTTAATTTAGTATAATCAGCTGGGTCATTATAGTTCCAATTTGGATCTGAGGAAGGGAAGGGATCTTCGGCTCTCCCTCCCATAGTTTGGGCAGTAATTTAAGCACTTACATGTGTGCAGGCTGTTTTTAGCACCAGCTGTTTTTCTGTTTTGGTCAAATCATCCAACATTACATCAATATCTCCTCAGTCTGGATCCTGACTTTTAACTATCAATTCAAAGCACTTCACTACTCCTGAGGGATCATCCTGGTAATTTCCAGGAATCCAAACCTCCCATAGAAAAGGGAGTTTTTATTCTTGTGGGTCCAGTAGGACCCATCCATCACCTGTCGAAGTGGCACTTGTATAATAGGTCCAAGTTTTTTACGAGATCTAGTTGTTACTGGGGTGAACCTCTTAGCTGCTTCTTCCTCTGATCTCCTATCTTCCCCACCCGATTCTGATTCCCCATCGTCTCCTCTGGGTCCCCCAGCTGCCTGCGGGGGAGCCGGAGGAGAGGTTCGCGGTGTCGGGGGGCAGCTGGGGAGACATAATCCTCTAATCTATCTTCCTGTACACTTTCTCTTTTTAGCTTCAAACATCTCTTCCCAATACTACATGCAAAGCAACAGCATTTTAGCAGTTTGCTCTTTTGATCCTTCTCCAAAGCTAACACTAGAGGGTCCTGCAGTGTTAAATTTATCCCACAATCTTTTTGCCATTCAGGTTGTCTTATTAAAGTGAAAAACATATCCACATATCCCACTTCATCCCACTTATCTGCTCTCCGCAAATACAGCATTAACTGCAACCAAGTATTATATTTTAGGGTTCCATTCTTTGGCCATTTCTCATCATCTTCCAACTTATAGAGAGGCCACCAATGATTACAATATTTGATCAAAGTTTTCTGATTAACTTCCCCTCCAGGGGTTCCCCCAATATCTTTCCAATGTGCCAGTATACAACCCAGGGGGGTTTTCTTCTTAATCTCTACACTCTGTGAGTTCTCCATTTTACAAATTAGTATAGCAAATATACTTCAGGAGCCAATGACAAGTAGTACTTTAAACAAATCTTCACTCCCTTTCAGCAAACAAAGGAACATTTGGAATTGTTTTAAAACAATTAGCAATACACCAAATGACAATAATTGTTATGACTGCAATTATAACACCTATCCCCAGCAGAAGCCACATAAGCTATTCGGTATCAATCACTTCGTCTGTCTCCGGCCGTACCCCTTGCGGGATATCGGAACCGCAGATAAGGACTCCACACTCGGTTCGCAGCGGTGCTGCATCTCAGTCTCTCAGTTCACACACACACACACACCAGCATCCAGTACTTCATAAACCAATACCAGTTATTATTCAAAATTCATATACCAATTACCATTCCAAAGTCCAAAATCCAAAAATACCAAATTTCCAAACCAAACCAGATGTATGCATTTAGGCGCTAGTAACCTGGTATACAGCCCTCACACAGGATGTCTCATGTGGCTTACGGGAACTCTCAAATGACTAGTCTCAAACCAGATACTTAAAGAATACCTTTTCTGGCTGGTGGTCCTTGTCTGCTCCCACAGTGATCCAAGAGGCGAGGAGTCCCTCCAAGAAGCCTAGGGGGTACCCTAGGGAGTCCTTTTCTCCATGGGTCGCTTCAGGCAAGCAGATGGGTCCCACCAGAGTCACCAAATGATTCAAAGATCTTCGATATAAAACTCAATAGCCAATGTGACTATTAAGCAGGTATTCTTTATTCGCGGATCCGGACGCACAGGGGGATAGCTCCTGCCCATCTATGCATGCCTACAAAGATCTTTGTTGTTCTATTTATACTATTAACTAATACATATTCATTATTTTCTAGGAATTAATATCAATATTATAATCATTCTAAGAACTAATAAGAATATTATAATTACTTCCCCAAATTCATTTACATAGTCCATCCCCTCCTTGGGCATGCACAGTGTCTCTCGCTGGTGGTCGTGGGTAGGGGTCTTGATGGAGGCTGAATTCTTCCTCCTAGATGTACTTTTCACCCCCCATCCTGATGCATGCTCTCTTGCGTTTTTCCGATGCAGCACATTCCTGGTTTCATATTTTGTCTTCGTTATCTTAGGATTCTCCTACTGTGATTAATGACTGTCTGTTTTGCTCAGTCCATCCTGCTTTCCAAGGACAAGGCCATCATTTGCGACTAACTAGTTCCTGTATTGTTCATTATTTGTGATTTGCTGGCTCCTGCTATCAAGGCTGGCGAAAATGGAGGTCGTTGTAGGAGGCCAGCAGGGGGTGGGAGGCTGGGGTAGAGGCTGGCCAAAATTGGAGGCTGGAGGTGGGAGGCCGGCAGGGGTGGGAGGCCGAGGGTAGAGTCCAGCAGAAATGGAGGCCGTTGTGGGAAACTGGCAGGGGGTGGGAGGCTGGCAAAAAGTGGAGGCTGGGGGTGGGAAGCTGGCAAAAAGTGGAGGCTGGGGGTGGAAAGCTGGCAGGGGGTGGGAGGCCAGGGGTAGAGGCCAGGAAAAAGTGGAGGCCAAGGGTGGGAGGCCAAGGGAAGGGTGGTGGGAGGCCCGAGGTAGAGGCCGGGGAAAATTGGAGGCCGGGGGTGGAAGACCAAAAGGGGGTGGGAGGGCCTGAGTTGGAGCAGGAGGGTGGAAGACTATGTTCCCTGGGAGCAGGAGGGTGTCGTGGCAGAGGTCTGCAGTGCCCAAAATGCTGTTTACTGCTGGCGTTGTTTTTGTGCGGATGGCGAGGAGGAAGCTGGTGACTGCAGGAAGATGCTGGTTAGCTGCTGCACTTTCTGTTGAGTACGGATTCAGACACCTGGCCCCGTGAAAGCGAAGTCAAGAGAGCAGGGTCTGAGTCCCTACAGGGTGCAATTTTGACTTCAGTGGCTAAGAGACTTTCCCAAATGGAAATCTGTCTTCTTCAGAGAGGTTGCACTTTCAGAACTTGCCATTTGGGTGGCTCTTCAGAGATGATGGCCTTGCCAGTAGAAGTCCTCAGTAACAAGACATTTAGAATGAAAAGGAAAAAGCTACTTGGCTTCCAAAGACCCTGGCAGAGCATGTCTTCCACTATTCCCCGATCTCTACCCTGGGCCTCCCATCCTCTCTCGGCCTCCCACCCCTGGCCTCCACTTTTCCCCAGCCTCTACCCCGGGCCTCCCCGACGTGGGTGGGGATTAGGGTGCAGCCCCCACCCCCGAGGGGGTGTGCGGAATTTGGGGATTCGCCTCCCCAGGACTTGTGCCACCCCCCAGGGAGAGATTTTGGGGGGAGGGTGTCCCCCCAATGGGTTAATTTTGGGGTAATCCCCCCTCACTTACTCCATTTTTTCCTGCACCCCCCAACCAAACCCCAATATTTTGGGTCCGCCTTTCACCCCCACCAGGCCCTTCTGCCCCCAACCCCACATCTGCAGGCTAATGCTGACACCGCGGGCCACACTCCAAAATGCTGGGGGGTTGCCCGGGGACCATTTCAGGGCAACTTCTCATGTTTTGCTAGGTGCCTGTGGCAGTGCAGACCCCCTGACTGCCCGCACAGAGCTTGCACAACGACAGAGCCCTGCAGAAGCACCCAACAGACATCAGGTGCTACCTCCCCGCCAGGGCTACCCGGTGCCTCAGAGTCTGGGCTCCAGGAGCTGCCTCCTGCTGGTGTGGACTGAAAATGACCCCAGCTCACACAGATCAGGGGATAAATGGAGTCCTGCCACAGAACTGTATAAAGCTGGTTCTCCTCGGAGCAGTAGGCAGTGCAGTAGGAGACTCTCCCCTCTGTTACGAAAACAGGGGGGGCCAGGAGAATAGAAAGAGAAAATTCCTGGCCAAGAAGGGGGGTTTCCCAAACCCTTTACAATTTGTCCAGTCCACTAGTTCCCCAAGAAAGACAAACTCCTGTCACCCAACCCGCCCACCACACTCCTGTCAGGGAGAAGGGGAACCTCCTCGGGTTCTTTACAACTTGGCCAGCCTGCCAGGCGCACTGGCAGCATCACTGAAACCAAAGTCCCTTTTGGTAGCCCACAGGATTGGAGGATATTTGCCTAATCTATTCAGGGACCCTCGCTAGCAGTTACACAAAGACAAATACCTTCAGTATTAAAATCAACAATAGTAGTTTATTGTGCAGATTCGTGACTAAATGCAGGTTCGAATGATACCAGTGATAGGGTATTGACTGCGAAATGGATTTAGAGCAAACACTAAACACACACACACATACAAACCTAAACACACAAGTGAACCTAAACACTAATGATTATTAATAGCTAGCCTGATGTTAATATTAAAGCGCGCCGAATACAAAGTTCTTACCCAATAGGCGTCTCTATGGGGGGGGGGGGGAGAAGATAGGTTCAGCCCGTCGACCGATCCCAAAGTTTCGATGGTGGTCTTCTGTTCCCCAAAGTCCCCCTTTTAATCGCCACTTTTTATATTGTTTCTATACTTTTAGGTGGAGCTTGAGTGACTTTAGTCATACATTCTTTTTATTCTGTTTGGATTAAAAATCTCTCGCTTCGCGTTTAAAGGTACAGGTGTTAAACAGCAGTTGCAATCCATCTTTCTTGATAGCGGTTATGCGGTTTATCGTAGCAGCCCATCGTTATCCTGGTAATGGAGAAGGGCTGCACCACCTCTGTATTGCCCCGTTCTCCATTTCAGAGATACAGTACATTCCGCCCAGCCAGGGTGGGCCTTATCCATGGCAACCGCATTCCATTCTTCGATCAGCAAACTGCTTCATAGCCACTTCATGGCTACTTTTCGTGTCAAGGTGTAAGCTAAAATCTGGGAAACAGGGTTTACCTCATTTCCCCATTATCCATCGTTTTCCCACACCCTCGGATCGGGACACCCGTCAAGGAGACTTCCCAGGACTCCCCTCGGGTTAGGATGCTGGCCGAGTGTACCTCCCTGCAATGGATTGACCCTCACCCAGCATTGGTGAGTGACCCTCTTGGTATCTCGAAGAGGGAGATTCCCCCTTTGTATCAGGGAGGTGAGCACGCTGTGGGTCATCTTCCTCAGAGTGTGTTCTGTACTGCTCGGCGATCTGTTGGGCAGGGATACATTCCCAGCTGACATCCGAACCGGTCATTGATTTGGTCAGTCGCAGTGCCGGGCACATTTGATTGCACCAAATTCCCATTTTTCGGATAGGTGCTGCTGTCTGTTCTGTGGGTGCCTCCGTGACAGTGCCCCCCCCCATTTGATTCTCCCCACCCCGTTTTTGGGGTGACCCTGGCAAAACACAACCAGACCCCATTTCCCCCTCAGTGTTTCCATACAGTTGTGGTTGGGGGTGTGTGGGGGGTGGCTTTTGGACGGTTGCAGCTGAAATTTGGGGCACTCCCAGTTTTTTGTGGGGGAGACACCACTCTCTGTCCCCCCATTGTGTCCTACCCTCCACAGGGCCCAGAGGCCCCAGATTGACACCGATTCTGCTGGTTTTGCCCCCATTTCATTCCCCCCATTGCCATAGACTGGCAAGGCTTTCTCGGAGCCCCCCCAAACCATCTCCTAGAGGTGAGTGCCCCCCAAAAAATTGGGGGGTTCCCATTGGGGTTGGGGAGGCCTGAAGGGGGTTGAGGAGTGCCCAGATTTGGGGGGCCCAGGTGCCCCCTAACTCATCCCCCACCCCCACAGGTGACTGAGACCTGACATCAGGACAGCATCTTGGGGTTCCCCCCTTGGAACTGGGGTCCACCCTTGTGTCCCCCCCCCTTGTTGTTGAGTTCCCCCGTTGGGTTCCCCTGTGGGCTGAGAACAGACACTGGCAGGAGTCCAATATCACCCCCTAGACCACATTTTTGGGGTGACCCCCCCATTTTGGGGAGGATACACGAAAGAGGGGGAAAAAGGAGGGGGGAAACCAGTAAGTCCCAGTTTGACTCTCCAAAGGGGTGAGTGTTTGGGGCCCCCCTGAAAAAATTTTGGGGGGTCCTTAAAATTTGGTAGGGTCATTCCTTAGCAGGGTGGGTGGCAGTGGCAGCAGCCCCGGCCCCTCTCAACCATTTTGGGGTGCCCCCCCGGTAGTGGAAGAAAGGGGGGGCTGCTCCCCCATTCCCCCCCTCCCCCTCACTTTGGGGCAGAGAGCCCCCCCCCGTTTTTTTTCCACCCCAGGTGTGTTTTGGGGGTGTTCAGGAGCAGCTCCTGGGGGGGCTGGGGAGGGGGAGCAAGAGCAGGAAGAACCTCTGAGGGGGGTTGGAGAAGCTCAGTAGACTCAGCAGGGCCCGTGGCGGGGCCAGAAGTACTGGGGGGGTGTCTCCGTGTCCGGGAAAGGGGAGCCAGGGGCTGGAGTTGGCTCCGTCCCAACTGCCGTCACTGCGAGCTCCTCAGGGGCTGCCGCTGTGGAGCTGCCTGTCGGTGCCGGCTGTGCTGGGCCACGTCCACTCGTCTGTGCACCCTTTCACCCCTGGGGGGTGGGGGGGTGGGATTTGGGGCCCCCCAGGCTTTCTTGGGTGCCCCCCAGCTTTGGGGATGCCCCCACTTTTTTGAGAACCCCCTCTGCTTTTTGTGGCTGCCCATCCATTTCTAGAGACCCCCCCCATTTTTGGGGACCACAGAGACCCTCTGGGACCCATAGAGATGGGACGCTGTGTCTGGGCCTTGGACTGGAGGCTTCGTCCTGAAGGGCACAAGGGGGATGTGGGTGAGCGGGGGTGTGGCAGCAGGGTCCTGTCCGAAACAGCCAAGTGGGATACCTAGGTTGTCCCTGTCCCTGCCACAGGAACTCTTTTTTCTCCCGTCCCACCCAAAGCAAAACCGTGCCACTGTCACCTGACTAGAATACCAAACCCTCTTTGTTCTGACCCTGGCGGTTTGAATTTACAGTGTTCCACCTTCTCCTGAGCAAAGGCAGCAGGGTGGGAACAACAGGATGAGGTTGTTGACAGGAATTTCACAGTGTTGGGATTGAACACTTCACCTGCCCCATCACTGAAGAAAACCAGGCAAATAAACTCATTGGTTTTGATAAGAACACTTTTTAAAAACCACACTTTACACACAAGATCATCCAGGGACCTAAAACAACTTCTTTGGGGTGGTTTCTAAGCTTGCTTTGTGCCGGGAGCACCGCAGCACTGGCAGGGCGGGGGAGTCCCCCCAGTCCCCACAGCTATAAATGACCCCTGGGGCAGTGTTCCTTGTGGGACATTTCCATCTCTCCCCATTAATCTGTTTTTGAACCCACTTCTGGGTAACCAGACGCTTCTCCCACTACTAGATGCCCACCCAAGGCAGCAAGAAACAGGCAATAACTGAGTAGAACGTACCTTCCCCATGGGTGTGAAAGAGCAAGGCACACCTGCGCACTCAGAATGGGACCTCGGCAGTGTCACGCCTCAGGCTCCTGCTTTGCACATCGACGTACCGGCCGTGTTTACAGCTCACCCAGGCTGGGAACAAACAGAGCCTCTGGACAAAACTCCTCTGCTTGCTCCATGGGAAGGCTGAAAATCTCCTCTTTCCCTATTTCATAACTTCCACAGGTGGTTTTTAAGCCCTCAGGTTTGTGGCTTAGTGGGAGGGAAGGAAGGTTTGGTTTCGTGTGCTCGCTCTCCTGAGATCCCCCATAGAGAGGGAGGGCTTAAAAGGAGGGGTTTGATTAAAGCCCCTGCGGATCCCCAACCTGCAGGATCCCAGGGCTCCGTTGAGGGTTTCATGCAGCTTTAGCCAAACCTGACAGCAGAACCCCAGCAGAGCAGGGCCAGTGCAGCAGCAAACCCGCCCCAAAGGGCAAAGCCAAAGCATGTGAGCACGAACAGCGCAGACAATGATCACCCCAGTGGGGAAAAACCCACTATACCGGAAGTTTTTGTGGCTGAGGTGGGACAGGGATGCCTAATCCATGAGGGGTGCTGTGGTGTGAGAAGTTGAGTGGGGAGAACGGAGAGTTTGCCTGCCAGTGTGATGCCCATTGGTTTGTGTCGTGGTGTTTCGAGGTGGTTTCTGGTGTGGAAGGCAGGTGAGTGAGCGCTGGGTACAACTGGGAGGGGAGGCAGGTGAGCAGCTGCCCATTCCTTTCCCTGTTGGGTTTGCATGGCTTTTTATTCCACATGCCCCAGAAAATAAAAGGTCAGAAGGAAGAAAAGCCCCAGGACAGCCACCTCTGCCAGCCTCGGAGAACAGCCAGGAGGTGACGTTCCTTTCAGTGAACAGCTTTGGCGGCTCTCAAGAAACTCAGCCAGGGGTTTTCTTCTTGAATACCCACCCCTGAGGCATTTTCTTGCAATTCACACCCCACCGCTGAATTCTGTCCCTCACAGTGTGGTTAATCACTGATCCCCACAGACACGCCTGATCCCCTGCTCTTGTGGCTGTGTTTGCTCTGCACTGCAGTTGTCATGCGTGTGTTCAGCAGTACAGAAGTCGTAATTGGAGTACACGAGTCTTTAAATCCAGTGGCATAACTGGAGAAAATATTGCTCGGGATTAAAGAAATAAAAACATAAAGATTTTCAGTTCTGTCGAATGTGTTGCAGTATCACTGCATTGACAAAGAGATGTCCTGTCTGTACAGGGGAACAGGCATCACTGACGTGCTGTCTGTATGAAAAAAATGGTGCCGTGTGAGGTTGGGTGGTGAACAGGTTCTCATGCCAGGGGGTTTCTGTGGTCACCAACCATGGGATAGAAGCCCTGGAGTCGTCCTTTTCCCAGGGCTGGTACTGAACACACAATGCCACGGCATTCTGCCAAGGTCAGTCCGGTTTTCCTTGTCAGCATAGAGGAGAAATTGTGAGGCTGCTCCAGAAATGGTGGCGGGTGGGAGCAGTGGAGACTCTGCACTGCTACGTGGCTGGTTTCCCTCTCTGTGCCCTTGAGCTAAAATACATGAGGACACTGGCGGGGAGATGTGCAAATGGAAAAGGACTGACAGGTCATCACAGTTCTCCTCCCAAATCTCCCTAATCAAGAGGTGCTGAACGAGAGAGTCAGTAGAGGGCAGAAACTAACTTCTGCCCTGTGGAGTGCATCTGGTTGAGCTCAGCACTAGTCCCTCCCAAGCAGGGGCAGACTAAAATGCCCCTTGCTGCATTTTGTTTATTGTTCAACCCTGTGATTACGTTGTCCGAGTGGTTCATCTGGTTGAGCTGGTGTCTGCTGGGTGCTCCACAGCCCTCAGAACTTTATCACACATTCAGTCCAGTACTGGCCTTTGTCCTGGCCATGCTCAGCTGTGTGGAACCTGGGAACAAGAACCCACAGGTAAAAGTTGTGGGGTCGAGGCTGTTTTGGGGGGTTCATGGTGGTGCAGAGCCATGTAGTGAAGAGGGTGGGCTTCTGCTGAGACCTTGGATAGGAAGTTCATGACTTGATGAACCCACCTCTGTGACAGCACTTCTGTAAAGTGCTGAGCAGGCGCTTGGGAATCTCTGAAAACGTCTTTAAAGCAAAAGATGTGTATAGAAGCAGAGAATTGTTTAGGTTGGAAAAGACCTTGAAGATCATCAGCTTGTTCCCGTCAGTCTCTCCCTGCCATGTCTCAGGATGCCATTGCTCTGCGAGGAGTTAAACCGGGGGATACTATTCTGGGAGGAATTACATCAGAGGAACATTGTGGGCTGAAGGGGGTCAAGTGAGTGGAATTTGGGATGGAAGATACCTGTGGCAGTAGAGCAGAAATGCCAAGAAAGGGGCTTTGTAACCAAATTTCCTTATGAGATAGTTGAGCAGTGTTACCAAGGCTGTAACTCTTTCCTTAAAAAATGCTGTTCCTCTCTTTTAGACTCAGTCCTGGCAGAGTATTTGCACTCTCAAGCCTGAGGAGCAGAACTGGACGCAGAAGACCAGTCACTGGGTGACTGTGTCCTATCACCATGTTTCCCTGGTTTCAGGATGCAGCACTGAACGGGCTTTCAGAACTTGTTCAGCTGCTGGAATGTTCATCTTCAGGAGAATTTAAAGAATGAGGATTTTTAAAAGCAGGTGTCATCTCAAACATGTTGTTCTTCTGTCCCTACAGTGTTTGTGCCTTTCCCCAACATATAAGCTGGCACTTCAAACAGGAGAAGTGATTGAGCAGATGGGAAAGTTTTGTCCAGAGCTGGAACTCGATGTGCTGTCCGAGACAATAAATGTGAGTGTAAAAGAATTAACCATAAGCTTAAAACTTTTGACTATTGTAACATTAGAGAATAGAATAGTGTTTTAGTTATTGATGCAGGTGTATATGAAACAAAGCTGCTCATTTATCTTTGTATAGTCCTTACCAAGGGTGGCCTAAACCCCAGTCAAGCTGAATCAACAGAATATTGGCTATACTTAAAGTCAGATCATTGATTAACTTAGAATAGATGATTTTAAGTAGTTATCCATTTGAAGTAGACATAGAATACAATAGAACAACTTAAATTTTCCTAGAATTTTAAAGGTGATTCTCATTCTGTGACCCGAGCAACCGAGGACCGAGACAACCAGAGCAAACTTCAAAGAAAGAAATGAAATGAAGAATATGAGATTTGCAGAGACAAAGGAATTGAATAGACTTTTTGATCAATGAAGAATGAAGAACTGAGAATCTGTGGAAAAACATCAAGGACTTTACCTAGTTACATAATGTTAGAAAAGAAAACTATATATACTAAGGATGTGTGCTGTATACTTTGCCACTCACTGAGGTAATGGCCCAACTCTGAGTTGCTGAATAAAGCAAACCTAGAGTTACCCACAGATTGGCAAAATTCTTTAACAGTGAGTAGGGTGAAATGCCACCAACAGACGATTATTGGGTGTGATAAAGGAACACCAGAGCAGTCGGATGGCAGAGCGGGCTGGTTCAGAGAGGGGCAAAGTGTCTCACTGTCTGCACAGCCAGCTCAGGACAGCTGTCCTTCCTGTCTCAGCAATGGAGCAAGGCCAGAAGATCTCCTAGAAGATCATGACTGGCACGCCCGGCACTGTGCTGGACTGGTGCTCCACACTGAAATTCATCGATCCCAGGAAAATCAAAGTGTTCATCTTGGACAAGACTGACATGATGACAGCGACCCAGGGCCATCAGGACCAGAGCATCCGCTTCCAGAGGTAAGGACTTGGCGGCTGCTGCCCAAGGTGATTTTTCTTTGGATTTTCTTTTCCATTTTGTTTTCCGTTTTGTCACGTAGGGGCAGCAGGGCCGGATTCTTGACTGGTGTCTTCACTGCTACAGCAACAAGATTAAAATGATCTCTTTAGCACCAATCCAGATAGTTCATAAAGGCAGGATCCAGGGGTGATGAGCAGTTTCTTTTTGTACAGAATAAAAAGCCCGTCCCTGTATTTACTCTTTTGAATAGAATAGGGCTGGATGCCCCTGCTCCAGGAGGCATTGGTAAGGTCAGCGTTAGTTCTTTGGCCACTGAATAACTGGTTCTGGGGTTATCGTTCTGCACTGCCCATAGCCTCAGTCCCATCAGGACATCAGGGACAGGTGTGGGAACTGCCTGGTTTGCTCTCTTGCAGAATGCTCCCCAGGGTCTGCCTGATGCTTCTGTTCTCGGCCACTTTTGAGGATTTGGTGTGGAAGTTTGCTCAAAAAGTCATTCCTGACCCAAACATTATCAAGCTGAAGCAAGAGGAGGAGACGCTGGACGCTTATCAAGCAGTATTGCGTTTTGTGCAGTAACAGAGACAAGAAGTTCCATGCTCTCTGTAACATCTATGGCACCATTACCATTGCCCAGGCCACGATCTTCTGCCACATGAGTCCTTCTGGGGGAGCGTCAGGCCCAGTGACCCTCTTAGTGTCTGCTAGTGCTAAAAACCTGTTTCTCAGAAAGAAAATGGCTCCTTCTGGCTCCTCTTTGAGGGAAACCTTGAGAGCCGTGACAGCATGTTTGTTTCTCTGGGTTCATCGGTTTTATTCTGAGAGCCCTCTGAAGCAAAGATCAGAGTTGCACACAGTTTTCCAAAACAAAGTGTTACTGAGAACTACTGAAAAAAAACCCCCAACCCCCAAGGTTGGAAAATGGATAAAAATAGGGTGGGATGAGGAATGGGGAAGTCTCGTTGTTCTGCAGTTTTTCCTGGGACTCTGTTTCCCTCCGGGGACTGGTGATACCCCTCGGGGGTCTCCCTGGGAATCATACTGAGAGGGTTGGTTGTTTTTCTGGAAGCCACCATAATAGCTCCCAGCCAAAAACCAGCGCGGACAACACCAGAACAGCCGTGTAAAGCCAGCTCAGGCCAGATAGAACCCGTGTTTGGAGTCTGCTGCAGCCGTCTGCTTTTGGGCTGCCTCGAGATGGAGTATCAGACGTAATCAGAGCTCAGAAACCAATGTAACAGGGATCTCTTTCATTCCTGTAGAGTCTCTGCTGGGTTTCACAACTAGAACCAGCTCAAGCCCTGACATTGTCCAAGCTCAGTCGTTCTGTTTGCTTGACGCTGCCTGTGCATTTGTATCATCCATACGTAACCCCTCAGAGAGTGAAAGCTGAGGAGTGGAGCACAGAGAAAACATGACTGTTCTCACAGAAGGGTTCCAGGATGGCAGATGCACTTTCCCACTTCTGATAGGAGAACTGGGAGCAGTCTGTAATGGGGAGGGGGGTGGGCACAGCACTTAGGAGCTGTTTCCTTGTGCGACATAAAAACTGGGCAGCTGCAGAGCTCCCAGAGGCTTGTTCCCACTTTATGATTGCTCCTTGCTTTGTGTTCCAGACCCGGAAGACATCCAGCTGGCTGATGGCTGAGCTCTCCAAGGAAGGCCATCAGGTGGCTTTGCTCAGCAGGGAGACGATGGTGGAACAGAGAGCTGCTGTGCTAGAACGTTTCTAAGAGGGCAAGGAGAAGGTGCCGAGACCACCACTGTGTGTGCCAGAGGTAGGGCCTGGCAGAGCGGGGAGGGGATGGGCAGAAGCAGCAGCTCCTAAGATAATGTACTGCTGGCTGGCTTCTGGGAAGAGTTCCCATCCAGGCTGGGTAAATCAGGGTCCTCACCATAATTCTGGACTTCTGGACTGCTGTAGTTACGAGATGCCTCTGGGCAAACACAGATTCCTTGTAGGGTTCTGTCAGCCTGAGATGAAAAAGTCAATCCTGTGAGAATTTCACGTGCTGACTCTGGCCTGTCCTGCTGACCCTCAGGGTTTAAAATAAACGTGCCAAAATACATGAATCTGAAAAGCACTGAACTCCAACAGGAGCCCCTTCTTCCATAGGCCATAGAGTTTCCTTTTCTTCCTGAGCTCCAGCCAGAGCTCTCTGTTCAGCCAAGTCGGTCTTCTACTCCACCATCTTGTCTTATGGCTCACCAGAACGGCCTTCTCTTCAGCTTTGAGGATTTCCCTCTTGAGGATTGTCCAGCCTTCCTGGACCCCTTTGCCCTTCAGGGCTGCTTCCTAAGGGACCCTACTGGCCAGTCTCCTAAAAAGGTCAAAGTCTTCCCTCTGGCAGTCCAAGTTTTACTGATCCCCCTCCCTACTGCCTCTAGAATTGAAAACTCTATTAGATCATTGTCACTGTGGCCAAGATGGCCTCCAACCTTCACATTACCCACAAGTCCTTCTCTGTTGGTGAACAACAGGTCCAGCAGTAAGTCTTTCCTGGTTGGTTCCCTCACCAGCTGTGTTAGGAAATTGTCTTCCACACACTCTAGGAACCTCCTGGACTGTTTCCTCACTGCTGTATTGAATTTCCAGCAGACATCAGGTCAATTGAAGTCGCCCACAAGAACGAGCGGCAGTGATTGTGAGACTTTTCCCAGGTGCTTGTAGAATATTTCATCTACGTCTTCATCCTGGTTGGGTGGCCTATAGCAGACTTCCACCGTGATGTCTGCCCTGTTGGCCTTTCCCCTGATTTTAACCCATAAACACTCTACTCTTTCATCACCGTTGTTGAGCTCAAGACAATTAAAACTCTCCCTGACATACAGGGCCACTCCCCCACCTCTCCTTCCTGGACTGTCCCTCCTGAAGAGGCGGTAGCCAACCAGCACAGCACTCCAGTTCTGCGTGTCATCTCACCATGTCTCCATGATAGCAACTATATCATAGTTTTCTTGCTCCACAATGGCTTCCATCTCCTCCTGTTTGTTGCCCATGCTGTGGGTACTGGTGTAGATGCTCTTCAGTTGGGCTACTGATCCCATCACCTGTTTTTTGGGGGAAGAAGGCCTAATTCCCACCTGACCATTTCCAGGAACTGCCTTGATTCCTAGCACACCAGTATTCCTTGAGACTACACTATCACTATACTCACTTCCCTCTATCTCCACTGTTGCATTGGACCTAAGGTGCTCGCTACCACACCATCCCACTAATGTTGGTGTGCAGCTCTCAGGCTTAGCTCCAGCGAGCCTGATTTTATCCCTTTCCCCTTCAAATCTGGTTTAAAGCTCTTTCAGTGAACCCTGACATCTCCTGCACAAGGATACTCTTCCCACTTCAAGAAAGGTGTACCCCGTCTGGCACCAGCAAGCCCAGTGTGGTGTAAATCAACCCATGACCAACAAACCCAATGTCCTGTTGGTGACACCAGGCTCAGAGCCATGTATTGACCTGGTTGGTCTTCCTGTTTCTTTCCTCATCATTCTCTGCAACCAGAGGGATGGAGGAGAACGCTACTTGGGATCCTGATCCCTTGACTAGTGTCCTGGGGCCCTGAAATCTTTCTTGATTGCCCTCAGGCTTCTTGTTTGGTGTTCATCACTACCTACTTGAAAAATCAATAATGGATAATGATCTGTGGGCCATGCAAGGGTGACCCAGGGAGGCAGCAAACTTCCCTGTGAAGTGGGTTGGGTCTGCATATTGGGCCTTCTGTCCCCTTCAGAAGGGAGTAACCTATGACAATGACCCGTTGCTTTTTCTTTGTAGTAGTTTTTATGCTGGGCTTGGACTGACCTAATCCCAGTAATACTTCCATGCCTGATGAGTCATCGTTCTCATAATTGGTTGGCTCCACTTGCAGGGCTTCATATCTGTTACTCAAGGACACCTGGGAAGGTGGGGCTGTTGCTGGGGCAGCATGCCTGCTGCATCGGGCGGTAACTTGCTGCTGATGTCTGCTGTCCTTCTGGTCATTGTGTTCACTCCTGTGGAGATGGGACAGGGTGTCCTCTGTTATATGTACCTTATTAGTCTGCTGGGCCTATCTCAGGGAAGGCAGGATGTTGCCCCAATGATCAATCTCCTTCTCACTCTCCCTAATACTCCTCAACCTGCTTGCCTCCTCTTGGAGCTCTGTCACTAGACGGAGGAGTTCCTCCAGCCAGGTGCACCTCCCACAGGGGTGCTCACTTGCTGCCATCCTGTACTGGTGTCACAGCAGAGCCCACCCTGCAGCCTGTTGCCTGGGTGGCTGCATGTCTCCACTGAAGCTCTGTCTGTGCAACTGTGTCAGACATGGTGGGTGCAGCTTTTAGAGAGGCTGTGGCCTTCTGCCGGGTGGAAACCATTTCTCGCTGGTCTGCACAGGCAGCACTTTCAGTGCTCTTCTTGCATGCCCTTCCGTGCAAAATGCCACACAAACTGCCATGCCACACTCTGGCTCCTGCGCCACTCTCTGTTTGCCCACTCTGTTCACAGCTTCTGGTCCCTGGGGAGTTTCTTTTATGGCTCTGGGTGTGGTTGCTGTTACCTTGGCAATGCCCTTGCCTCGTCAACCCTGTCCGTGAGACTTTTCAGCTCCTGGTGGGTCTCTCCACTCTCCTGAAGTTCCCCTGTCAAAGGAAAGGCTCAGAATACTTGCTGTGCTCTGAGATCTGTCACTCTGATTCAGGCTGTGCTGGCTGTGACAGCTCCAGGGCAGCTCCTCTCTGCAACTGACTCAAAAATGCACACATGCATGCACAAGCCAGGGGCTGCTTCAGTCCCTTCTCCTTCTCCAAACCTATGACATCACAAAGCCTGGCACAAGGCAGAGGTAGAGAGGCCTGCTCAACACCGCCTCTGCCACAAGGATGTCAGATCTCCCAAAGCACAGAGCTCTGGACTGCGATGGAGAGGGCTGCTCTACCCTGGATTCCGAGCGGCCAGGTCTCTCCCGTACTGGCACCAGGAGGCCTGCTTTATCCCCATGTCCTGCTGGCCTGGTCTACCCTGCACGTGGTCTGCAAGGCCTGGTCTAATAAAGTCTGGGTCCAGGTCTAGCCAACTAGTTGGGGCAGCCAGCTTGATCACGGACCAGCACCAGGAGGCATGGTCTACCTCTTAACAGCACCTGAATGCCATGTCTAAACCAAGTCCAGGCAGGGTGGAACTATCTACCACGCACTGGCACCGGTTGGCCCAGGGCAACCTGCCAATGGCACCTGGCTATGAAGCCCGGCACAAGCCAGGGGCTTTTCCTGCCACATCTCCTCCTCATGTAATTGTGCCCACAAAGCCCCGCACAACCAGCAGCTTCTCCTTCCCCGTCGCAAACTCATGGCTGTGACATCACAAAAGCCTGCACAAGCCAGGGGGTAATCCTGCCCCATCTTCAACTCATGTCAATGTGACATCACAAACACCTCTACCAGCCAGGGCCTGCTCCTGACGTGTCTCGTACTCGGGTACCTGTGACATTGTTACCAAAAATCGGAAGAAACTCCTTAACACTAATGAGGCATGAAGAGGAAGCATTTCTTTACTCACAGCGCTGGATGCACGGGGGATCATTCCGTCTATCATCATGCCGTGTGCTGCCTCAACCAAAGCTCATATCACCCAATTACAGACATATTCATTATTTTTCCTGGAATAATCATACATATTCATTGTTTCTTGGAACTGATTCATATTTTTGCATAGTCATTACGCATGCGGTCTGGGCTCGGAGGGGCTCTTATGGTGGATTATGGAGGTTGGTGGTTGCAGAAGAGATAATTCTTTGTGTCTCTATCTTGACTTCTACATTCCTTTTCCCACATTTGGTCATAAGTTGGATCCATATAACTATTTGCCACAGTTTGTTGGGATTTATGCTGGATTCAACCGGCCTTTAGGCTGTTCAGTTCCTTTTTATCTCTATTGTACAGGCTGGTATTTACAAGGTAACAGAACATTTCCCCCCTTTTGAGATTTCTCTAATTTTTAGAGAGATCTCAATATTTTCGTCTCCAATGCATCTTCGTATTTCTGTGTTGTTTTCAATTATTCCTTTTGGGCACCGTAGCAGACTGCAATTATTATGATCACAATTAGGAGCAGTATTACTCCTTCTAATAAAGTGGCCAGCCATCCTTTCACTGACAGCTTTGTAAGAATTTATTCAGCCAGTTGTTTTCAACTGTGTCTCTAATAGCTTTATTGTTAGATTTGGAATGTGTATGCAGCAAGGTTCGTGATTGAATTTAAGATCCACTTCCCTTTTCCAAATAAAGTTCTACTATTCCCTGGCTGCAAGGGTGTCAAATCTTGAAGTATATAACTTCCTCTTCATCTCCATTTTGTACTTCCATCTAAATAGTCAGATCCATGAGCTGCAATGAAAGCTCTAGAAACATTAGCATATTCCTCTAGAATTGTCAAATTCACAGGAATTATTCCCCACGGCATTGGCTGACCAGCTGCTGGGAGAAATGGCAAACAGGCTGTTATAGTAGTCAGGTTCTGCGTTTTCCCGAATCCTTGGATCAAAGGTAAGATTAAATTTTCTTCATTCTCTGTACATGACATTTTCAACTGATCAAAACAAATAATCATGGTTACTATTAAGACCTGTGAGAAATCTTGGGAGAAGTCATGTTTTCAGACTTGAAGTTGGTTGATCTTTATTTTCAAAGGTCTGCAGAAGTAACTTTCCATTGATCTGATGGCACCTTCTTTACTCATGTGTAGTGAATTTAACTGCAAAGTCCAGCCACCTTTAGAGAAGTGGATGTTTTTAACAGGACTTAATATGGTCCCTTCCATTTTGACTGGAGGGGTTCCTGGTTCCAAGCTTTAATGTACACCCAGTCTCCCAGATTAAACGTGTGGACCTTGTGGTCTAAACTTAAAGTGGTTGCAGAAACCACAAATCTTCAAAGGACTCCTAAAACCTTTCCCAGAGCAGTAAGATATTGCCCTAACTCAGTCGGACCTTTCATTTGGTCCTCCCCTGGCCTGATATGGTTTTCCATATAAGATTTCATATGCACTTAATTTTAATTTTGTCCTGGGTTTTACCTTTATCCTGAGAGGGGCCAAAGGTGATGCTTCTGGCCAGCTTAATGAAGTTTCTTGACATATTTTACTTAGCTGTTGTTTTAGAGTAAAATTCATTCTACTTTCCCACTAGGTTGAGGTTTCCATGAGGTATGTAAATCCCATTTAATTTAGATCTTGTACTATTTCTGCAATGAAATTATGTCCTCGATCTGAAGACATTCCTAAGGGGACTCTGAATTGAGGTATGATTTCTTTCCAAAGTAATTTAACCACTTCCCTAGCTTTGTTGGTGCAAGTGGGAAAAGCCTCAGGTCATCCTGAAAAGCAATCCACCAAGACCAAAAGATACTTACCCCTTCTCTAAGAGGAAGTTCAGTAAAGTCTATTTCCCAATAGTCCCCTGCTGAATTACCTTGTTTAGTATGTCCCAAGGGGGGTATTTTGAGATTTAGAGGATTATTTTTCAGGCAGATTTCACATTTTCACTGATCTAATGATTTTCATCATTCCCACACCTCAGACCTGTTTCTGTAACTCTGTTATCAAAGCCTCGACACCCCAGTGAGTCTCTCAGTGAGCTTTTAGTGCTAACTCAGGCATTAAAATGGGGGGTATTACTATCTTTTCCCCCTTAATTATCCACCATCCTTTTTTTTTTTTTTTAACTTTTTTCGCTTTTAAGGCCTCAGCTAGCTGGTCATCCATTGCACTATACTGGGGTTTGAGGTCTTTAGGATCCCACCAGGCTTTTATTGGGATCAAGGGCAGAAGTCCTTGTTCTGCAGCCTGTTTAGCCGTGGCATCTGCCAACCCATTTCCAATAATTAGTGGGTTGTTTCCCTTCTGGTCGTCTTAAAATGCATGGTGGCCACTTCAGCAGGATCTCTTACGGCTTGTAGCAGCCTTAGGATTTCTTCCCAATGTTTTACTGGTGAATCTTGTGCAGATAATAAGCCTCTCTCTTTCCAGCTGGCCCTATGGGCATGGACTACCCTAAAGCCATATTTAGAGTCAGTCCTTACGTTCACTAGTTTTTCCTTTGCAATTTCCAGAGCCCGGGTCAGTGCTATCAATTCTGCCTTCTGGGCAGAGGTGCTCTTCAGGAGCTCCCCTGCCTCTATTACCTTGTCTGTGGTGACTACACCATATCCCGCCATTCGCCCTCCATTTTCAACAAAACTGTTTCTGTCAGTGTAAAGTTCCAGGTCAGGCTCTTCCAAAGGCACATCTTGAAGACTAGAGTGGCTGAAATATACTGGTTGATGGTTTGCAGGCAGTCATGGAATAAATCTTCTTTCATGTCTGGATTTAAGAACATCGCTGGGTTGACGGCATGAGTAGTTTTTAGTTCTACATCATCTCTTTGCAATAACACCGTTTGATATTTGAGCATCCGACTTGGGGGTAACCAATGTCCCCCCTTTTGCTCCAATGCTGCTGTCACCATGTGGAGAACAAACACCGTGATCCTCTGCCCCATTGTTAGTTTCCAGGCTTCCTCAATCAGGGGGACTGTTGCAGCCACCACTGGTAAACACCCTGGCCATCCCTGGCTGGCATCATCCAGCTGTTTGGAGAAGTTCCCCACTGGTCTTTTCCAGTTTCCGAGGTGCTAGAGCTAAATGGGACTTTTCCCAAACAAACGGTTCAAAAGGTTTGTTCAAATCAGGCACTCCTAAGGCTGGCGCTTTCATCAGAGCCATTTTTAAATGCTTAAAGGCCTGTTGGGCCTCACTTGTCCATTCCAGATGAAGGGATGCTCTTTTCAGAGTTTCATACAAAGGTTTTGCAATTAGTCCATGATTTGGAATGCATTATCTGCACCATCCTGTCATTACCAGGAAAGCTCTCAACTCCTTGGAAGAGGTGGGTTTGGGGGTCTGACAGATAGTCTCTTTCTGGCTTTGTCCCAATCTTCTCTCTCCTTGAGACAATTCAAATCCCAGATCTATTACACTGGTCTTTACAATCTGGACCTTCTCTTTAGATACTCGATACCCTGACAGGCCCAGAAAATTCAAAAGGTTCACAGTCAAAGCTAAACATTGACTTTGTTCCTTGGCTGCCAAGAGGATATCGTCAACATATTGAAGCATAGTCCCCTCAGGATTCTCCATTCTCCATTATTCCAATTCTTCTGCTAATTGGTTTCCAAATATCATGCGGCTGTTTTTAAATCCTTGTGGCAGCATCATCCAGGTAAGCTGAGTTTTCCATCCAGTAGTACAATTTTCCCACTCAAAAGCAAAAATATGTTGGCTCTGTGGGCTAACAGGTGTGCAGAAGAAGGCATCTTTAAGATTTAGTACTGAAATCCATTTCTGGTCCTCCTCTAGGGAGGTCAAGAGGGTCTATGGATTTGCCACCACAGAATGAATGTCCTCTGCAATTTTATTTACAGCCCTCAAATCCTGAACCATCCTATAACTCCCATTTGGTTTCTTTACTGGCAAAATTGGGGTATTAAAAGGGGATTCACATTCCACTAAAATATCATTCATAAGAAATTTATCTATCAGTTCCTGTAACCCCTCTCCAGCTTGTTTAGGAATTAGATATCATCTCAGTCTTACAGTCTTGGCTTAGTTCCTGGCTTCAATCCTGTGCTCTCCTTGAGCTCCCAGGAATTTTTGTGGCCCATGCCTCAGGGTGCACCTCGTCTCCTACTTCAGCTGGTATTTCTGCTTGTACCTTCTCCTGTAAGGTAAAGACTGGCCTTGGCCCAGTTTGTTTCAGGAATTTGGATTAACATTTTTCCTTTTTCAAAAGAAAAATTTTTTTGCATCAGGCTTGCTGAGCACATCCTGCCCAAATAAATTCACTGGACATTCTGGTACATAGAGAAATTGGTGTGTGACCCACTGTTTCCCCCCACATAACTTGAGGGGCTCTAAAAAGAACTTAGTTTGGGTTTTCCCAGTTGCACCAACAATCCTGATTTTATTTTCATTAATAACTCCTTTACATGGATTAAGTACCGAATACGCAGCTCCAGTGTCTAATAAAAAAAAAAATCTACCTTCTCTTTCCTTAGTTCCAGGGTAATCAGGGGTTCAGCTGGGGATGACACCCGCAGTCGCCATCAATCCTCCTATTCATCCCTGACCATCATTAGTCTACTGCCCTTGAGGTGAATTCTGATTCTTTCTATGGACATTTCTTTTTCCAGTGCCCTTTCTGCTTACAGATTTCACATCGATCCTTGGCCAGCCGGGGCTTCCTCAGAGGCCCCGGCAGTTTGCCTCCTTTCAGTTCAGTTTGTTCCCTTCCCTTCACTTGGCTCACTGCGGCCAGAAGCCTGGCTTCTCTCTGGTTGTCCCTTCAGACCGCTACTTCTCATCTGTTTCCAGTGGCTCAGTGTCCACCCAAGGGGTGAACTTCTCACCACCCCCATGCACAGATGTGCCAGATGTACTGTTCCCCATTTATAAGGAAATGCGCAGAGCAACACAGAAACACAAAGTCAATAGAATAACAGACTGAACAGACAATACCAGCCACACAGACAGTGTCACCAGTGAGCGTACGGAGCGTATGAAGCAACTGCACCATATACTGAGAGCAAGAGAGAAAGAACCAGTTTAAAACTTTTACCCTTTTAACCTTTAAGGCCTTTGGCCTGGCACTCCAGGAGTCCCTGTAGCAGTGTGCCGCCTGCCTTTTAGTGGGTCCTGAACAGAATCCACTACCCTTCAACCGTGTATTCCCGGTTTTACAGCCCAACCCTGCGTGGCTTTCACTGTGCCTTACGGGCAGGCCCCCTTAAACCTTATTTCTAAAAGAAATGCCTTTACCTTCCCAGAGGTCTTGCTTCAAGCTCCTCAAACCGAGGATTGGAGATTCTCCCCAAGAATTTGCAGCACCGGATGCATGGGGGATCATTCCGCCTATCATCATGCCATGTGCTGCCTCAGTCAAAATTCATATCACCCAATTACAGACATATTCATTATTTTTCCCAGAATAATCATGCATATTCATTCTGTCTCTTGGAACTGATTAATATGTTTGCATAGTCATTATACATGCAACCTGGGCTTGGAGAACCATTTATGGTGGACTGTGGAGGGCCCTGGTTGTTGCAGAAGAGGTATTCCTTGGTGTGCTTATCTCACATTCTTCATTTCTTCTGGTTTGAACCAGCCTTCAAGATTGTTCTGTCTGTCTTTTATCTCTTCTGTTGTGTCTCCTCCTTCTACTTTCCCAAGGTGCTCAGTTCCTCCTCATAATTTCCCAGGCCATCCGGTTCTTCGTATCCGTATTGTACAGGCTGGTATTCACAAGGTAACAGAACAAGGGGACTCTGACCTTGGAAAGTTCTGCTGAGAGCAGCTGTGGCTCCTGCAAGAAACATTTGTCATGTTTTTAAAGTCACTGACTGAGAGACCAGTCCCTGGCTAGAAATGATCCTGCAGCACGACAAGGCTGGAATACAAAGCGGTGACTTCCCCACTAACGGGGCAGTGCTGAGCTCAGGGCTGCCTGGTCTCTGGATGCAGGAGCAGCTGAAGGGAGCTGGAAAGCTGTCTGAGACGCACAGCTCCTGTTTTTTCACAGATTCCTGTTTTACTGGAGACTTGTGGCCCACTCAGAGTCAGGCTATTGCAAGCAGGGGTGGGGCAGGAGCACCAGCTCCCTGTGTTCTCCGCTCTGTGGTGGTGGACACCTTGTCAGCAGGTCACCAGGGAAGTGATGGATGGAGAGGGCTAATGGCAGAGGAGAAAAGTTGGGTGGAAATTGGGCTCAATTAATAAACTTGTCCCGGGCTGGGTTTAGGGGCACAGGGGTCTCCGTGGGGGCAGTGAGCCCATGGGGTGTGTGGGGATCCTCAGGCAGCAGTTGTGGGGTGCAGGGGTCTCTGTTGAGTGTCAGGGTTTGTAGAGGGCAGTCCCTGGGGCAGGGGTTCAGGATCCCCTGGAGACAGGAGTGGATGCAGAAGGAGTCAGCTGGGGACCCTGGGTGCTGGAGAGTGGCAGCTCCAGGGGTGCAACCAAGGGGATGCAGGTGTTGGTAGGGAGTGGCTGTGGGGGATCCTGCCTTGCTGCCCTCTCCCCCACCAGCTTTCAGTTGCTCAGGGGTCCAAAGTCTTTCACCAGTCTTGGAACAGCAGTGGTGCGACTGTTTTCTGCATGCTTTTGTTTCTCCTTTAGTGTCAACAAGTCGGAGCGGGCCCAGCTCCTGGAAGTGCTGAAGAAGGAGGTGAGATCGCTGCTAATAGCAGCCAAAGGGGGCTTAACCCCAGCCTAGCTGGAGCAGGAGTACCTGGCCATGGCTGGCAAAGCTCTCCCTTTGTGGGACCTGGGCTTCCAATCCCCCTTGGAGCTGGTGGCTGATATGCCTGGAGTTGTCAGCATCTCTCCAGGTGAGAAGGGCACTTTTGTCCTCAGAGGTGAGGTTTTGTTTCCTTATGGGTGGAGGAATTTTCTGGGACCCCCCACTGGTAGGAGGTGATCCCCAAAGCAGGGATTCCCAGAGCTGTAGATCACATCTCTCTGTCACTTTTTTCTCCTGGACCTCTCTTTAATTTCTTGTCTTTGATGTTTCTACCTGCATTTTGATCTGCCTTTTAATGTTTTTCCACTCTTTCCTCCTGAAATATCACACAAGCTTCTAGTTGGTTTTGTACATTTTGCACTCTGCACTTAAGTGTAGAACCTGCAGTACCATTTCTCATGGGTACATGAGAACTGGTGAGCATGGCTTTTCCTGGCACTGCAGACTACAGCAGGAGCCAAAATCAGGGATGGGGCCTTGGGAGAAGCTGTACATGGTTCTCTACCTGACCCCATGGGCAGTTTAGTCTGCATCAAAGAACAGTTTCCATGTTCCTTTTCTTTGGGGAAGAGCTGTGGGAAAAAATGATGGGTGCAGAGAGTTGATTGGGAAGTGGGAAATGATGTTGAGTGCTGCAGTAAGAAAAGAAAAGGTTGTTGAAAAACCTGGGAAGTCCTGGGCTGCTTTCCAAGGAGACCTTGCCTGAGCAGGCAGGTGGTCTGTGCTGGGGGTTTCCTGTGGCTCTGGCTGAGGGGAATAATGAGCCGTTTACTGTTTTCCCAACAAAACCAACAGCAGCTGGGTTTCCTCTGGAGATCCTGTCTCCAAGAATTGAACTCACCTTCCTACCTGGATCTGGATTTGAGGGGATGAGGGTGCAGTTGGTTGTTGGCTGTTAAAAATGGCTCAATCCAGTTGGCCAAAGGAGAGGCAGAGTGGTTGCCCTGCTGGAAACCAGCCATGATTTAGTGTGGTGGCTTTTGAATGAGCCACTGCTTGTGCAAATGATGGGGGTAGGGGTGGGGGGTGGGTGGGTGGGTGGGTGAAGAGGAAAGGGAGGAGAGGAGGTTCATCTGTGCAGAGCTTTTACTGGGTCACTGTTTTGGTAGTCTAATAGTTTATTTCTTTCTGTTGTACCCATTGCAGACAAGAGCACCAGAGGGATTGCCAAACTGGTGTCCAGACAGAGAAGTGCTCAGGCGCGGAAGAGGGTGGCTGCGAGGGCAAATGCTGCTTCTCCTTCTCAGAATTTCCAGAGTTTCCCTCAGGGGGGCAGAGCTCCTGTGATGGTGAAGGCTGAGCTGCAGGAGCTGCCGAGTTCCTCACTGGTTCTGCTCTCGAACTTTGGTAAGGCCTTCTTCAGATGCTTTGCCCAGGGGTTCTGGTACAAGCAGTGTGGTTTTTACTCCATGTCTGAAGCCTGTCTGATACCATATTGAGGTTGAGCAGACAAGAGCAGGTTCCTTGCTGACCCTGAAGAAGTTCCTGGCAAGTGAGATAGAGGAGATGCCACAAGATGAGGCAGTGTCTTATTTAACAGAAAGCATGTAGCCCTCACCAGCACTGTGGGCAAGCAGCTTGTTTCAACTGGATGTTGCTGCATTTCCAGTTGCTGTAGTAGTCTGGTTCCCCGCAGTTTGATCACCGAAGGGCTGTGGGGTGCTGCAGCAGCAGCTGTCCCAAGGCAGCGAGTTGTCCTGGAAGCAGAGAGCTCAAAGGGAATTTTCTTACAGGCTGCCAGCGTGGTTTGGTGTGAGGTGAAGGAAGGGATGTTCAGCCCGCAGCGAGCAGGGACTTTCCAAATATGCTGCAGGACGGGAATTTCTAGCCATTCCAGGCAAGAGATATCAAAACTAGAAGGATCTCTGGGAAGTCTGCTCCACAGGCTGGGAAAGCCTCTGCGATTCATTTTAACATCATTCCAGCAGTTGCTTTAACCCTTAGCATGCTGACAAGAGCACTTGGTTTTTGTTTGGTTCTACTGATACAGTGAAGGATGCCTCTAAAGTTGAATCCCCATGACTGGTGGCTGTGAATGCTACCAGAGATGAAGACAACAGCACCAGTGCTTTCAGACTTCCATTTTCAGATGCTTCTCTTTCTGCTTAATGTGTAACACTGCATCAGTCTGAGAAGGAATAACAGCCCAATTAACGTGTTTGCAGCAGCCTCTGCAGTGGAGATGCCTCCTCTGGAACCCATCGGTGAAACAGAGAGCTTTATTCTGAAGGCAGAGGAGTCAGAGCCGATGGAAACGCCAGTAGTAGGTTTGGGCGATGGCCTCAAACGAGTAAGTGGCTGGACAAGCGATCTGTAGGTTTTTTGTGTCTTAATCCAGGGGGTGATGCTTTTTTTACTCCTTTTGTTTCTGTTGAGTTTGTGTTGTTGATGTGCTGCTGCTCCCAGAGGTTTGTGCACCTGTTCTAGATGGGTGTGGAGGTGTCCAGACCCAGACCGAGCTGGTGTCTGGGTTTTTATGCTACTGCAACGAGGTCTTTGTCTGGTCTGGAGATCTCTGTGGCAGATAGTCCAAGGTCAGTTGAGCATGATCCTGCTCCCTGATAGAGGTGGTGAGACCTTTTGGTGCACTGCCCTGTAACTGGACTGGAATTACTTTGTGCTGAGGCTCGCTGGGCTGTGTGGAATTTCCCTGCTGCAGCGGGCAGGGCTGAAGGGTCACGCAGCTTTGTGACAGCACTGGCAACTGCTCCTCAGAGACCCTGATTCCTGCAGACTCTGCTCTGCTACTTGGTTGGACTCTTTGAAAATTTCTATTACTTTATTTGCTTGTTTATTGGTGGGTTTTTTAGAAAGGGATGGAGAACAGCATGACAGAGACTGCACTGCCAAACCCAGTGGGGAGAATTTGGTTATGTCCCCTCTCATTTTGTGTTTTGACCACCTTTAGGCCTCCTCAGGAAAATTCTCCTACTGAGAGCTACTTTCTCTGCCAAGCTTGTCCTGTGGCCATAGGCAGCTATAAGATAGGAGTACGTGTATGGGAGAAGGGTCCCCAGGAGTTATTCCTGACTTTGATGCTTTGTGTCCTAATGAAGGCAGACGCCTGGGACTATGAGTTGGACTCCGTGCAGCCCTTCACAAAACACTTTAGAAATTTTTGTCAGGCTGTTCTGAACCTTTAGAGAAATTTTAGTTTGGTGGGGTGAGGTTCCCAGGGAATTTCCCTAGACCAAACAAAGCCGATGATGGGAAGGGTAAAAATGGGGTGATGTGGTCCAGGTAGTCACAAATTTTTGTTCTTATCTGGTGCAAAGGGAACCTGTTTAAAGATCTTGGCAGGGTAAGTTGTGGAAGTTGTGCAACTAGCATTTGGCAGTTTGGTTTTGCCGCTTGGTTTCAGAACTACCCTAAAGAGGAGGAAAGCAGGAGGGATTGTGTTAGTTGGGGTTTGCCATGAGCACTCATTCATTGGGATGCTGCAGGTAGAGGGGAAGGCTGTGACCTGCTCCCTGCCCTGCTGAAGGTATCCGAGTGTCTGGAATGAGAGACTGGAAGTGTTGTGAGGGACAAGCGAGGGGCAAGGTCTGAGTCAATCCACCTGGCCCTGAGAGGGGTGACGCAGGCATTGCTGCTGCTCTCAGCAGCTTTCCCTTACTGCCCTGTGCAGGAAAGGAGTCACCCACAGCACTCTGGGCAGCCCCAGCCCAGCTTAGGGGAGGGAGTGAGTCTGGCCAGCCCTGGGTCTCATGAGCCAGGTTTCCAGGGGGTTGGTTTATCTTTTCAATTTTGTTGCTTTTTGTAAATGAGTTCTTAAGGACATGTCATCTGTGTCTTTGAAAGGAACTTATCAATGTGTGAGCGAGGTTATAAAGATCATGAGTGCCCTTAACAGTCTGCTGTGAAGAGCATTCTTGAAGCAAAACTGTCCCCTAGAAATGGGGAAAAATCAGGCACTTCTCAGAGGAAATCCCTGCAGTGTCAGGGTTTTCTCAAGGTGATGCTGCTGCTCAGGCAAGAATTCCCTCAGCTGCTCTTCAACTCGAATGTTAACTCACTGTTTAACTCAATGTTTTAGTCAAAATTGTCAACTCAAAATTCAAGGTCATTAGCCCTTGCTCGGTCTGCAAACTCTAACCTGCTTCTTGGCTGCTCATGGCTTGGATGAGTTTACTCTTTGCTGGATAAAATCTGGCTGGATGGCTGGGCCCAAAGAAGGGTAGTGAACAGAGTAAAATCTAGTGGGGAGCCAGTCACAAGTGGGCTTCCCCAGGGCTTGGTACAGTCTGTTTTCTGTATATAAACTGGAACAATTATGAATCAAAAATTATTGGCTTGTTCTCTCTGACATCTTCATCAATGATCTGGGTGAGGGGATCAAGTGCACCCTCAGCAAGATGGCAGATGACACTAAGTGAGGCGGGAAGGTTGATCTGCTGGAGGGTTGAGAGCCTCTACAGAGGGATCTGGACAGGCTGGATCAATGGGCCGAGGCCCATGGTATGAGGTTCAACCAGGGTCCTGCATCTGGGTCACACCAATCCCCTGCAACACTCCAGGCTGTGGGAAGAGCGGATAGAAACTGCACAGCGATAAAGGATCTGGGGGTGTTGGTGACAGCAGCTGAACATGAGCCAGCAGTGTGCCCAGGTGACCAAGAAGGCCAACGGCATCCTGGCTTGTACCAGCGCTAGTGTGGCCAGCAGGACCAGGGCAGGGATCATCCCCCTGTACTGGGGGCACTGGTGAGGCCACCCCTCAAATCCTGGGTTCAGTTTTGGCCCCTCACTCCAAGGAGGACATTGAGGTGCTGGCGGGTGTCCAGAGAAGGGCAACAAAGCTGTTGCAGGATCTGGAGCACAAGTGCGCTGAGGAGCGGCTGAGGGACCTGGAGGGGTTTAGCTTGGAGAAAAGGAGGCTGAAAGGAGACCTTCTCGCTCTCGACAACTCCCCGACAGGAAGTTGGAGCGAGGCAGGGGTTGGTCTCTTCTCCCCAGGAAAAGGTGACAGGACAAGAGGAAATGGCCTTAAGTTGCACCAGAGAGGTTCAGATTGGGTATTAGGAGAACTTTACAGAAAGGGTTGTCCAGCCCTGGCCCAGGCTGCCCAGGGCAGTGGTGGAGTCCCCATCTCTGGAGGGGTTTCCTAGCTGTGTTGAGGTGGTGCTGAAGGACATGGTTTAGTGGGGACCTGGCAGTGCTGGGTTAATGGTTGGACTGGATGATCTGAAAGGTCTCTTCCAACCCAAACAATTGTGATTTAACAAATGGTTAAGAGACAGTATTGCAAAACCCCATTGTTTGCAGTTGAGTTCAGCTGTATGAGCCATGGGGGGTGTTGGAAGACAAATCTCCTGTACGTTGCTTGTCATATAACACAGGGGTAACTTGTAGATTATTCATGATCAGTAAAATTGAAATAATTTTGACTTCTGATCACTGGAGGAGTGTTGTTTGGTGCAAAAGAAAGCTTTTGAGGCAGTGAAAGTAGCTGATGGTTCCTATCCAGACTAGTTCAAGCAATATAATGTTTTCAGCAATTAAAGAGTAACACAAAATGGTGTGAAGAGCTCACTCATGTACAAACTTGTCTAGAGTGAACAAAGACCAGAATTTGTAGGTTTTGTTTGTTTTTATCATTGGGAAATAGCTCTGGTGTGAAAGTGAGATGCATTTGTGCCTTCTGTCACTTTTAAACCATTTTCAAACAGAGCTTTGCTGGTTCGGTCATACGCTCTTTCATGGTCACAGAACATAGAAATAGTGTCTTTTGAGTAAAATCCAACAAAAAAGTGAGTTGTGTTTAGTTTGTTTTGGGGTTTTTTTTTGTGGGGAGTTTCATTTTGCTTTTTCAGCAGGAGACATTCAAAACTTTTGTCTAAATGTGTGATGTGACATCAGTTCCTCTCCTTTACTCCTTGCAGATATAGGAGTGAAGTATTTTTGTTGCACCCCTCTTTGCACTGGAGGGAGGACAGGAGGGAAGCAAGAGGGTGAAAATGAATGTTTCTATCACAGGGAAAGTTTTAATTCAAGTCTGCAAAATTTGTTGGGATTCTCTGATACTCAGTAATTCACAGGTCCACAGGAAAGCAGAACTAGTTTTTTACCTTAATGGAAAGGACAGTCGTGTGTGTTTGGTGCGTGATGAGACACCTGAGTGACACCTTCCTCTTACCGCTTTGTTGCTTCAAGATTTGAGCGGTCTCTACTATAGAAGTTGATATTGACTCCAGAAATGCCCCCAGACGCCGTTCAGGAGGGAAGCCTTTGTGGTTTACCACCGCTGGAAAGAAGGTGCATGGTGGGAGTCTTGGTGGGATTCATCATCTCTCCTGGTCAGTTCTACATCCATGTCTGCAGCAGGGAAACATCAGATGAACTGCTGGATCTGATGACTGAGAGGAGGTGCAAACACGCTGTGCTGGTTCAGTACTAGTATCATGGGGTAGGTGTTTGCGCTGGGGGAACAGGGCACCCAGCTGTGAGTTATGGTCACTGCTGGCTTGATTCCTTGATGTGGAGATGCCAGTGCTGTCCTGAAATGTACTCATAATGCTGACCCATTCCTTTGAACTCACCTGCAAAAAGCACAGTGAACAGAAGTTCAGGGTAGTTTGGCTGTGTCCTAGACAGCCCTAACCTTCAAAAGCCTGGAAAGATGATGGAAAGAATCTTCACGGTTCCTTTGCACCTCTGCTGTCTGTGCTGCTGTTGCTCATGTGCTCAGTTAAGGTTTTTACTTCCATCTCCAACTCTGACCAAGAAGCTCCAGTAATAATTTTTGCCATACCTGTATGGAAAGCAAAACCCCATCAGTGGCTTTGTGAGTTCCATAATGCCCTGGGGATTCTGTTCCACCACGACAGTACTGCGGTGGCTGTTCATTGGATGCTAAAGGGAATGCCTGATGGCTGTGGGGCTCGTGTCAGTGTCATCACAGGCTCTGCAGACCGATACTGGGTGGGTGAGCTGGTACTCCAGAACCTGGTTCATAGGAAGCACTGACATGTCAAGGTAACATTAAAAATTAATGACGAGTGACTGTATTTAGTCTCTGATTAATACCCATTAATTAACTTTTTGTTGCACCCCTAGAATGTCACTGAAATGGTACAAGTTTGGGTTTGCATCTGTTACTGTCATTTCAGTGTGGCAGAGTGGAGATGTGAAGGGTCCATTAAAACAGCTCCTGAATATTCATGTCCTGGGACCTCAGAGAAATCTGGATTCCTCTGAAGCCCTGTGTCTTTCTTTTTGTTCATCTCCTGCATCCTATCAAGCACCGTTTCTCATTATGATCTTTTGCAGACACCGTTACTCAGATAAGGGTCTTTCTGATCATTATATTATGCCCGAGTCTTCAGTGTGGCCTGGACAGCTTTGCTGTGTAATGGTTGGAAATTGATGGTACTGCGTTATCATCCACCCTGTGCTCAATGACCAAGAAGTAGAGGTGTTCTCTGCAGATTATGGAAACCTCAAAGTTTTCCAAAAGTCTTGGCTGAGATTCCTCAAGTAAGTAAATTACATGTAGGTGACAGAATCACAGAATGGTTGAGGTTTCCAGATGATGTCCAACCTCCCTGCTCAAGCAGGGCTGTGTAGAGCAGGCTGCCCAGGACCATGCTGAGATGGTTTTTGAATGTCTCCAAGTATAGAGACTCCACGACCTCTCTGGGTATCTTGTTCCAGTGCTTGATCCATCTTCATGGTAAAAATGCTGCTTCCCAGCTGGTCTGCTCCCAATGCGTACTGGTGCACGGTGGTGTTCCTCCCCAAGTGCAGGACTTTGTTAAAATTCACCATGTTCCTGTCCGCCCATGTCTCTATCCTGTTGAGGTGACTGTGAGTGGCAGTACGACCCTCTGGTGTGTCAGCCACTCATTCCAGCTTCATGACATCAGCAGACTTGCTGAGGGTAGACTCTCCCCCACCACTCCTCAGTCTTTCCTCTTGCCACTTTCTGTCACTTTGGGGTAAGTTCCCTGATCCTCCTTCGTGGGATCTGTGAATAGATATAAACATCCTCCTGATCAGCCATCTGTCCCAGTGGGATGCGTTTGCCACATCAGAGGTCCTTGTTCTGCTCTGCAATTCGCCTTTTCCACGTGTGCTTCTTCCCCCTCCTTTGCCTCAATTCGTGCCTGGCCATTGGAGTTCTTGGGTTCCCCAGCCATTGCTCTGTCCATAACCTGGTAATCACCAGGGGTTTGGTGGGGAGATGCGTGGGCAGGAGAGGGCATAAGGGATCAGCTGTTCCTGCTGTTCCTGCTGGGCCCATTCTCTGGATGTGGAGTGTTTTCCAAAGCTGCTGCTGGGTTTTAGCCATCAGTGCAAACTCCAACACATGCCTCTATTCCTCAGCTGATGTTAAACCCTGGGAGAGGAGGAAGTTCTGTTCTTCTGCTGGTTTTGCTCTGGTTTTGCTGGAGTGGTGGTGGCTTTGTTTTGTTTTGCAGATGGTGCCACTTGAAGGTCCCTGCTCAGGCCATGCCGTGTTCCTTGGCAGGGGTGAAACCTGTGGAGGTAGGTGCTCACAGGCAGTTCTGTTTGTTGACACAGGGGTGAGAGCTATCAAGTAGAGGTTGGCTTTTTCTGCTGGTGAGGGGGAACATTGGGGTTAATTCCTGTCCCGTTGGTGTTTACAGCAGAACCGCTGCTGTGTTGTTCAGCAGTGTGGCTCTGGAAGTCTCTGTCTCTGCAAGCCAACACCCTCCCCTCTCTGTTTTCCTTCTGATCAGTGGATTCTTGCTTCTACACTCGTTTCTTCCCCTGCCAGAAGTTCTCCAGGGGCCTTCTGAAGCCTTGGTGGCTCCAGCCCTTTGTTTAACAAGTTTCTTTTGTGACAGAGCACTAAGAGAGCTGATTTGGTGCAGTCAGCAAAGCCAAAGAATTCAGAGGGCATAAAGTTCCTCTCTGCTGGGAAACCTCTTGGTCAAGAGCCTGAGAAATCCAGTCTCTGAAGGATAGATGTGAGCAGAGCTACTGCTTCTGTGTTTTAAAGACATTATTTTAAAAGAGTTTCTGAGGCTTAAAGAATGACAATTTCCATTGTGGTGAGGCTTAGCAGCAATTTAAAAACTTCTGTCACTCTTCACATTTATAATTATGTGATTCCACCAATTAAAAAAAAAAAACCAACCAACTGTATTTTAAGCAATTGTGGTAAAATCCCTGGTGATGCCATCAAAGCGTGTTTGGAAATAGGTGTTGAGGACAAAGGGCATTCCCAGTGTAATTGGCATTGCAGGCTGGGGGGTGGTTTGGTTTGGTTCCATGCTGGAAAGCTTGTCTGCCTGATTCACCTGTGTTTGTCCCTCACCTGACCTCGCTTACTGCCTTTTGTAACAAGTGCCTGCAGGGGAAGTCTCAGGTGGTGGATGTTGGTCAGGTTATAGGATCTTTACGTTTGAGATTCTTCTTCAGGGGACGTGGCCTGATGCAGCAGCTCTCCTGTTCAAGGAGCTGTGCGGCTCCAAGCTACTTGTGGGCCTCGTGGCTGAATACGTGAACAGCATTTTGCATCTCTGTGTGACACATCCACCAAGGCAGATGTCTATTTCCACCATATCCTGAGCGATGGGGGCCATGCTGACATCTGCAAAGAGAACAGTCCTTCCCAGTTCAGAAGGGAGGCGAGTGCTGCTGAAAGAGCAGGGAAAGGATGGGTTGGGGGCCTGGAATGGGAAGATCTTCAGCTTAAAGGGAGTAGTTTTGTGAAGAGCCAGCCTGCTGTTCCCTGCTGTCCTGTTCCTGACCATGCTGTGACTGTTCCAGTGACTGACTATGGCGAGAGCTTCTTTTTGGAGAAGGTGGAATCCGATGATAAAGCAGAGATGTTCTGGTTGAATAGAGCAAATTATTTTCAGCCTGTCTTTGAACAGTTTATTAGGAGGTTCTGATCCAACAGCATTAGAAGGCTTTGATTTTTTTGAAGTTGATTAACCTGTTAGAATTGCAGCTTCATCTGGTGCTGATGCACATCTCGTATAAATACTAGGGAGCAGTAAAATTGCTATAGATATTCTCAGCATGAGGCCAAAGTGAGGCGGAACTGAGAGCTTGGTGAGAGATATGTTGATGACTTGACTGCACCTTGTTGATTCTCGCAAGTTTTCCCATTTGTAATTTAAGAGGCCCCTGATTCATCCAAACAATTAATGACAACAAGCTGATTAGATTTTTAGTGTCTCACGTACAGTGCTATGTAGTGGCAGGGAGTGTTGAGTGAGGACCAGGACAGGTAAATTATTTGGTTTGGCCTTCTCTGCTTTAGGCACTGAAGATTGGTCATGCCACGAACAAACTGGAAATGGTCTTGGTTAAGTTTCTTGCTTTGCCAGTGGAATGTAGTGTTGGACGGTGTAACCAATGGTAGGGCCTTCCCCACCCACCCTGCAGACTCTTACTCCTTTAATGCTGCAGGGGTGACACTGCTGAGTGTTGCTAGAGGGAGGAAATTTAATTTTCACTGAAAGACACTTACTGCTAGAATGTGGAGCTAACTTGTGGGTGCTATGCTTCTTCATAGCACCTGTTAGAAATATGAGGAATCCTTTTTATTCTTTGTGGTAGTTAGAACATGGGTTTCTTGACAATACTGAGGGTATTTTTCATTTGTTCCCAAGGATTCATGGAACTGAATATATGTTCAGCCCATGAAGCCAAACTTTCGCTTGCAGCATTCTCCTGCAGAAACTGGCTGCCTGTGGCTTGGACGAGTGTACTCTCCACTGGATAAAACACTGGCTGGATGGCCAGGCCTAGAGAGTGGTGGTGAATGGAGTTAAATCCAGTTGGTGGCCAGTCAACAGTGGTGTTCCCCAGGGCTCAGTATTAGGGCCTGTCCTCTTTAACATCTTTATCAATGATCTGGACGAGGGGATTGAGTGCACCCTCAATAAGTTTGCAGATGACACCAAGTTAGGTGGATGTGTCGAACTGCTTGAATGTCGGGAGGTTCTACAGAGGGATCTGGACAGGCTGGATCGATGGGCCAAGACCAATAGTGCGAAGTTCAATAAGACCAAGTGCCGGGTCCTGGACTTGGGCCAAAACAACCCCCTGCAATGTTACAGGCTTGGGATGGAGTGGATGGAAAGCTGCCCAGCGGAAAAGGACCTGGGGGTGCTGGTCAACCGCCAATTGAATATGAGCCAGCAGTGTGCCCAGGTGACCAAGAAGGCCAACGGCATCCTGGCTTGTATCAGCAATAGTGTGGCCAGCAGGAGTAGAGAAGTGATTTTCCCCCTGTACTGGGCACTGGTGAGGCCACATCTTGAGTACTGTGTCCAGTTTTGAGCCCCTCACTTCAAGAAGGATGTTGAGGTGTTTGAGCATGTCAAGAGAAGGGCAACAAAGCTGGTGCAGGGTCTGGAGAACAAGTCTGATGAGGAGCGGCTGAGGAAACTGGGGTTGTTTAGCCTGGAGAAAAGGAGGCTGAGGGGAGACCTTATCACTCTTTACAACTACCTGAAAGGAGGCTGTAGAGGTGGGGGTTGGTCTCTTCTCCCATATAACAAGTGACAGGATGAGAAGAAGTGGCCTTAAGTTGTGCCAGGGGAGATCTAGGTTAGATATCAGGAAAAACTTCTTTACAGAGAGGGTTGTAAAGCATTGGAAGAGGCTGCCCAGGGAGGTGGTGGAGTCCCCATCCCTGGAAGTGTGTAAAAGACGTGTAGATGTGTTGCTGAGGGACATGGTTTAGGGACCCTGGCAGTGCAGGGTGTACGGTTAGACTTGATGATCTTAAAGTTCTCTTCCAACCAGATGATTCTCTGATTCTGTGATTCTCAAGATCAGTTTGACTTGGCAACTCCTGGTTTGCACGCTCGTGTATATCCCAACAAGTACAGCGGGGGTGGCAAGGGGGGACAATAATAATCGTTTAACCCTGTTTTGTTTCTCTTGTCCTAATGCTCTGGTTTCACTGCATGTCAGGTAGGGGTGTCCAGTGGCAGCTGAGTAGTTGGTTAATTGGACTCCAGTAATGCCTGTCATGAAATTGTTCTGTCTTGGCATCCTGTCAGCACAGCCTTTCTGCTGCCCAGCCACGGAGCTCTTCTTGCTGCTTCAGGAGTGCCTCATGCTCCCCTTGTGGGACCAGTTTAATTTGTTTAAATCTACTTGTGTAAAAACAATTGTTTTGTTCTGGCCTGATCCTCTGAACAAGCTCTTACCAAAGGGTGGAGCACCTCTGGATGGTAGTTCACCCCTTCTGAAGATGGATGCCTGTCTTCTGGCTTGACAACAGAAGCAGCCTAGAGAGCAGGCACCTGGATTTTGAACAGCTGAGGCTGGGCAAGGTGAACCACTGCTGGTCTGTCATTTCACTATTTTTCTTCTCCATGCTGGATTAGCAAATACAGACCTTGGCTCTAGTCCTTGTCTGTGGCTGAGACATGGGTGATCATCCCTGAAACTTTAATTTGTATTCTTAAGCAAAAATGCAGAGTGAGTGTCTTCCTCTGACTGGACTCCCACTCCCTTGCAGAAACTCCCTCTGTTGTTGCCATTGTTTGTTCTGTGTGGGGCTGCTGAGAGATGAGCCAGCTCTTTGTTCTCTGCTAAGAAACGGTGATTTGTATCTTGTAATAATCTAAACCGGAGCTCTTAGAGCTGCCAGTGTAGATGCCATCTTTTCTCCTTATGCAGACGAAGAAAAGATGAAGAACAAAGACCTTCTGGGAGTCTGGCAGCTGAGCTGTGTGGTACTCGTGGGCTGTGTTATACCTGCGGACTGTCTCAGAATCTGTGTGTCCCTCCTGCCACACTGTCTGCAGTGTTGACATTTGCATGCTTGGCCACTTCCAGTGGCTACTTGTAGTGGCTTTTTAGCCTGAGAAGGAAGGTGTGAGAAGAGGGGAGAATCTGGAGCAGCTGCTGAGGAAGGCTGCCCAGAGCAGCAAAGCCCTGTATAGGATCGTGCCGTCATTTTCTCTGCTCAGAAACAGTTGGAGTCTGACAAATTCTCAAGATGTGTCCAGTACATGTGATAAATGTTAGTTTTACTTTCGGGAAGATAGTTGGGGTTTGTTGTACTGATGTTGTGCTGTTTTAATGTTCTTTAATATTTCAGGAGAACATCAAAGTGTCACACTGTGTTATGTATCTGTTAAGTTTAGGAGAGGGAAACTGGCCCCTGCCGCTCCCTCGCTCAGTGCATGAGCAGTTTTGACATCATGTGGGGAGATAGTTTTGGATCTTAACACCACGGATGCTTTACACACTCCTGGCTGTTAGAAGAGGTGGTTGTATCCCAGCTCAGGCCTCATTCTGTGGAAGTGCAGAGAACTTGCAAAAAGAAACCTCCTTCATCAAGAAGATGATGTGTTTGTTGCGGAAATAAAATGCAACATATACGAAGTGTCAGAAATCCATGGTGCAGATACTGAGTGATATATCTAAGAGAGTAAGCTTGGAGCTTGACGCTGGCCGTGTTGATGTAGCTCCTTGCCTGCAGCAAGAAGTCGTCTTGGGCTTGAGTCTGTTAATGCAGAGAGAAGCTGTGAAAGTCGAAGTGTCCTGGTTCTGGGTGCTGGCATTCAGCTGGTTTGCTGTGCCTAGACTGTTTCTCTGGTTTTGAGGGCATTCAAGGGCCACTCCGAGCCCACCTGCAAACATGCCAGAGGTCTGCTTCACTGTGAACCACCAAGAGAAGCTCAGGAGAGGGTTTAACACTAGGAGGAGCCAGTCTTTACAAAGGAGCCGGTCTTTAATTAGGAGCCGTTCAAGATGAAGTCATTCGAGACAGAGGAGCCAGTCAAGATGGAGGAGGTGATCGAGACAGAGGACCCACTTGAGACAGAGAAGCCAGTCAAGCCGGAGGAGCCCGTTGGGAATGAGGAGCCAGTCTTTATGGAGGAGCTGGTGGAAACTGAGGAGCCTGTCGAGAATGGGGAGCTGGTCGAGACGGATGAGCCGGTCTTGACAGAGGAGCCGCTCAAGATGGAAGAGCTGGTCTTTACAGAGGAGCAGGTCAGGATGGCACTAGGTACACTGCTTCATGTTCTTTCCTTTGAGTGCTTTGCTTCACTGAAGATCAAAATGATCTGTTCTTTTTTTACGACCTATGCATCTGAATAAATGAAGTTCACTGGTAAGTAAAATTAAATATTAATTTCAGGTTCTCCTGTAACACCAGAGGCTGGTGCAATGTACCTAACTACTTCAAGTGGTTGTCCTTATGTTTACCATAACGGAGTGGCTTATTTTTGTATGCCTGGAGGTGCTTCTGTTCGGCAGCCACGGCCAGTAAGTAACTTATTTTCGTATATATGCCTTGCTATGGGCCAGGATGAGAGCAGTGTTTAAGTCCCTCCTGCTTTCAGTTTCTTTGTCTGTGTCTCATCTTTGATCTTAAGTGAGTCCCTCATATTAGTCTGGTTACTTTGCATTTTTTAACTATTACTTAAGTTTATTGTTCTTCTGCAGGGGACTTTTGCTTTAATGTGACCTACTGGACAGGGCAGCTCAGAATCAGGGCGGGCTTTTTACCGCATCAGTTCGGTTTTTACTAAGGAGTTGTTGGTCCTTATGATCCTTAATTGGCTCGATTTGTTATTTTGTCATGAGTGAGGTGTTCTTGGCTGCAAACTGTTATGCTGAGGATGAAAAGAGAACATACTTAGGTCAACAAAGCAAAAGTAAAATTGGGTAATTTTATAGTCATTCGCATACTCTTTTCAAGGATACTGCTTGTTTTATGAGGAAGATAATTTGATAGATTAATTAATTGACTTTAGTAGGCTTGGGGAGCTTGAAGGGAATTTCTTGGGAAGTACAGGAAGGAGCTGTCAGTCCTTTCAGTGTTTTTTAACAGCAGGGAAAGATTGCAAGACTGATGGGGTGTGCACAAGGCACAGGACCTACAGAGGGGATGCATCCTTCCCACTGTCTCTAAAAGCAGCACTCACAGAGGCTGTAAGTACCCTCTGTATGTACGAGTGGAAAATTCCTTCATGTACTGGTGGAAAAACTCAGTAGAAGAATTACTAATAAGTAAAAAAAAAACTTTCCCAAAACAGCAACGAGGACAGTAATAGATCCTTTTATGTTGTTTGGCACTGTAGAATCTTATTCTTGATATTTAGCCTCTATTTTAAGTGATTAACTTGTTTGCTCTTCTAACAGACACACGATGCAGTGCCTTGTAGTGCCCTCTCAGCTTTAGAGGAGAAGCGTAAATACCTGTATAAAGTCTTTTTGAACTACACGTTCTATAGTTCTGGAGAACTTGCTCAAATCTTCTTCCAGTCTTGAGTATTCGGTCAGTATCTCAGTCCACCCAGTATTGGGGTTTCTTCCAATTTGACTCTTTAAGGGTGTGAAACATAGTGTAACCGCTGGCTTTCCTGTGGCCCAACTATAGCTCTGTGAAATTGACTCCAAGGCCCTCAACAAATGTTTAGGACAGATTTTCCCCCTGTGCCTACTTGAAAATTCTAGTTTCACGCCCAGCTGTACTGGGACCAGGGGCCGCTTGAGAGCAAGGAGCCCGTCTTTACGGAGGAGCCAGCTGAGACGGAGCAGCCAATTGAGATGGAGAGGTCCATCGAGAAGGAGAGGCCCATTGAGACGGAGAGGCCGGTTGTGATAGAAAAGCCAGTCAAGATGGAGAAGCCATGGTGGGAGCTCAGAAACACCGACCAGTATCAACAACCTGGACCAGGTTGAAAGCCCTCGAAAGCACCGACCAGTTCGAAGGACCTGCTTTAGGAGGACTTGCTCCATTCTCATCAGACACTGGACGATCTGACTTTGTAAGGTGTTCTGACCCAGTCACAGGAGCACCAGTTTTCACGTCTGGTTCCAACTCCTCCTCTGATGAGTTTGTTTTAGAAGAACTCTCCCTCTCATCTGTCACTGGGTGAAATGGGCTGTATGGGTGATATACCTGTTCTGTTTGTTTCTTTCTCCTCACAGGGACAACTTGTACCAGCACTGACTGAGTGGGAGCCACCACAGTGGCTTGCTGTGCAGCTCTAGTGTTTGCTGCTGGACTTGGAGTTGCTGTGGCTGTGCTGCTATTTGTGGGAGTTGCAACAGTGGCAGTGCTCGTTGCCAGAGCTGAACCAGTGGCAGTGCTTGGGGTGGGGGGTTTATGGGGGGGAGCAGTTGCGGTGCATGTTGAGCATGTCATAAAGCCTTGCAGGGTCTGAGTAGCTGCACTGTGTGTTGCCAATACAGCTGTTAAAGAATTTTGCCAATCTGTGGGTAACTCTCATCATCATGGCTTGGCTTTGCGGACGAAGATTTGGGAAGGGCTTTGCCCACGCTTATTGCAAGCGTGTTGATGGCTGAAAAGGCCAATGCGGGATAGGCAAGACCAGTTGCAAAGAGCACACCGGAGGGTCTCCTTGGGTGGTATAGTCGAGGCACGGTTCTTTCTGCGCTGTCTTTTCTCCTTGAGCTGGATTCTACGCGTGCTCTCAAAGGAGACAGCAGCTTTATGTATGGTGTGTCTCCAAATCTCCCGATTGGAGGCCAGGGTGGACCACTGATGGTGGTCAATATGGCCTAGGCTGAGGTGTTGTTTCAGGGAGTCCTTATATCTCCTCTTTGGAGCTCTTCTCTTGCGGCAGCCGGTGGCAAGTTCACCATAGAACACGATCTTAGGGAGGCGGTGATCTGCCATCCTGGAGACGTGCCCTGCCCAACGCAGCTGCGTTTTCAGCAACATGGCCTCAATACTGGTGACATCTGCCTGTTCAAGGACAGCAACATTAGTCACGTAGTCAGTCCAGTGGATGTTTAGGATTGTGCAGAGGCAGCGCTGATGGAAGCGTTCGAGGAGTCGCAGATGGTGGTGGTAGATGACCCATGATTCAGACCCGTACAGAAGAGTAGGCAGTACCATGGCTCTGTAGACACTGATCTTTGTACTTTTCTTCAGGTGTTTATTGCACCAGACTCTTTTATGGAGTTTTCCGAAAGCTCTGTTTGCCTTTGCTATTCTGTTGTCTATCTCTTTGTCAATCGTGGCATCTGAGGAGATGATGCTACCCAGATAGCTGAACTGCTGGACTGACTGAAGCTCTGACTCACCAATGGTGATGTGGGGATGATGGTAATCATCTTGTGGTGCTGGTTGGTAGAGAACTACTGTCTTCTTCAAGCTGACTTCCAGCCCAAAAAGCTCAGCTGCCTCTGCAAAGCAGGATGTTAAGCGCTGCAGAGCTGCTTCTGTGTGGGCAACAAGGGCGGCATCGTCAGCAAAAAGCAGCTCGCGGACAAGGTGATTCAGGGTCTTGGTGTGGGCCTTCAGTCGCCTTAGGTTGAAAAGGCTCCCATCGGTACGATATCGGATATAAATGCCGTCTTGTTCGTCGAGGTCTGCCGTGGCCCTTTGGAGCATCATGCTGAAGAAAACTGTGAATAAAGTTGGTGCGAGAACGCAACCTTGTTTCACACCATTGGCTATTGGGAAGGGCTCAGAGAGTGCATCGCCATATCTGACTTGGTCGCGCTGCCCCTCGTGTAACAGGATAATCATTTTGAGGAACTTGGGGGGACATCCTAATTGTTCCAAGATCTGCCACAGACCTTTTCTGCTCACAGTGTCAAAGGCTTTGGTGAGATCAACGAAAGTTACATAGAGACCCTTGTTCTGTTCCCTACACTTCTCTTGCAGTTGTCTGAGAACGAATACCATGTCTGTGGTACTTCTGTTGGCTCTGAAACCACACTGACTTTCAGGTAGAAGTTCTTCTGCGATAGCGGGTACCAATCTGTTCAATAGTATTCTTGCGAGGATTTTTCCAGCAATGGAGAGCAGAGTTATGCCTCGGTAGTTTGAGCAGTCTGACTTTACTCCTTTTTTCTTGTACAGAGTGATGATGATTGCATCACGGAGATCTGGTGGTAGTTCGCCTTGTTCCCAACAGCGCACAACTAGCTCGTGAAATTTAGCATGGAGCGTTTGGCCTCCATGTTTCCAGATTTCAGATGGGATTCCGTCGACCCCAGCTGCCTTGCTGGTTTTCATCTGCTGTATGGCCTTAAGGGTCTCTCCCATAGTAGGGGCTATATCCAATTCATTTTTCACCATTTGTTTTGGGATCGGCTGGATTCCTGAGTCTTGGACTACACGGTTGGCACTGAAGAGAGTTTGAAAGTGTTCAGACCATCGATTCAGGATGGAGGTTTTATCTGTGAGAAGCGTTTGGCCATCTGCGCTGAGTAGGGGGCTTTGAACTTGGTGTGTGGGTCCGTACACTGCTTTCAGAGCCTCATAGAATCCTCTGTGGTCACCCGAATCTGCGCATAGTTGAGTCTTTTTTGCTAGGTTGAGCCACCACTTGTTCTGGATGTCTCGAAGTTTCTGTTGGAGTTTACTGCATGCAAGACGAAAGGCTGCTTTTCTTACATGGCAAGATGGCTGAGCAAGGTGTGCTTGGTGAGCAGATCTCTTCTTTGCCAGCAATTCCTGGATCTCTGGATTGTTTTCATCAAACCAGACTTTGTTTTTCTTTGTGGAGAACCCTAAGAATTCTTCGGAGGACTGCAGGATACTATTTTTAATATGTTGCCAAAGCGCTTCAGGAGAAGAGTCTATGGGATGGTCTTCAAGCCTAGTTTGAAGGTTTGCCTGGAAGCTGTCTCTCACTGCAGCTGTTTGAAGATTGTGAACTTTGAGCCTCCTCCTCAGAATGCCGCCCCTCTTAGGTTTGGGCTTAAAGTGGAGGTTAAGTTTACAGCGCACAAGGCGGTGGTCTGTTTGACATTCTGCACTAGGCATCACTCGGGTGTGACAGACATCGCGAACATTTCTCTGGCGCACTAAGATATAGTCAATGAGGTGCCAGTGTTTAGATCGAGGATGCATCCAGGTTGTCTTCAGGCTGTCTTTCTGCTGGAAGATAGTGTTGGTGATGGTAAGCTGCTGCTCAGCACAAAACTCTAGCAAGAGGCGACCGTTGTCATTGCAGTTTCCAACTCCATGCTTGCCTAGTACTCCCTTCCAGGCTTCAGAGTTCTTACCTACTCGGGCGTTGAAGTCACCAAGGATTATGATCTTATCATCTGCAGGAACCTTTTGAGTAAGGCGGCACAGATCGGTGTAGAATTTGTCTTTTTCTGTAGGGTCAGCTTGGAGAGTTGGGGCATATATGCTGAAGAGAACAACATGTTGCTTGTTGTGTAGCGGGAGGCGTAAGGAGATAATGCGATCGGAATGACCTGTTGGCAAATTTTCAAGTTTAGAGGCGATGGAGTTTTTAATCATGAAGCCAACTCCGGAATGATGACTTTCGGTTTTGGGTTTGCCTGACCAATACAGTGTGTAGCCGGCACCATATTCTTTAAGGCTGCCTTCCTCATGAAGGCGAACTTCACTGAGAGCGGCAATGTCGATGTTGAGTCGTGACAGTTCGTGAGCAATTATAGCAGAACGGCGTTCAGGACGCCCACTGTCTGCTGTATCGAGCATGGTTCTGATGTTCCAACGTGCGAGTGTCAATCTGGACACACCTTTGGAGGCAGGTATATGCCTTTGTCTCTTTGTCTTTGGTTGACCGCAACAGAAGATGCCTGTTGGCCGCGGCTAGCCAACCGGATTGGAAGGGGAGATGAGCTTTGGTTAGGCCACCTTTTCTAGGCCCCTCTCCATGTGGAGCAAGCAGTGCTCTCCTTGAAAAAGGCTGCTTGGTCATTCAGGATGCTGCCGAACGAGACTGTCACCTCCCGGGTCAGTCTCAAGCGACCAATGTCCTGAACCGCCTGCATGCAGGGTTGGGTCTGCGGCTTCCAGTGACATCTTTCCACCTGCCGTTTCGTCCCTTGCCTGTCGCTACAGGGCTTTGCAAACGTGAGTACACCCTTCAAGCCTGTGCGGTGGATTTTTTAGGTGAGGCGCAGCGTGCGCGAGACTGGCCCCACCCTTTACACCTGAGGTTCATCTGCCAGGGCCTAGTGAGCTTGGACGGTGGCAGCGAAGTCCTCAGGTCGTAGGTTTGGTTAGAGTATCCTTCTCTTAGATGGATGGCCTTACAGGGCTAAACGAGCTCCATCTGCCCAGGTTTGGAGTTAGAGTTGTCCTTCTCCTAGGATGGTTGCCCGAAGGCTAGTGAGCCCATCCTGCCCGTGGACACACTTTGTCTGACCCTTCAGTTGAGACCTGTCAGGCTTGGGAGACCCTACCGGAGGCATATGCCACCACCAGCATAGCTCTCAACTTCGCAAGGGCACGCAAGCTCTTTCCCCACGGCAAGGGGGTGCCCATGAAAGAGTGGGTAACTCTAGGTTTGCTATATTCAACAACTCAGAGTTGGGCCATCACCTCAGTGAGTGGCAAAATAGAGAGCGCACATCCTTAGTATATATAGTTTTCTCTTCTAACATTATGTAACTAGGTAAAGTCCTTGACGTTTTCCCACCGATTTTCAGTTCTTCATTCTTCATTAATCAAAAAGTCTATTCAATTCCTTTGTCTCAGCAGACGTCCTATTCTTCATTTCATTTCTTTCTTCAAGGTTCGCCCCGGTTGTCTCGGTCCTCAGTTGCTCGGGTCACAGAATTAGAACCACCTTCAAAATTCTGGGAAAACTTAAATTGTTCTTTTGTATTCTATGTCTACTTCAAAAGGATAACTTCTTAAAATCATCTAACCTTGAATATAACCATTCTCCTGTTGATTCAGCTTGACTGGGTTTTAGGCCACCCTTGGTAAGAACTATACAAGGATAAATGAACAGCTTTGTTTCATATACACCTATATCAATAACTAAAACAATAATCTATTCTCTATTGTTACAATAGTAGAAATTTAAGCTTATGATTAATTCTTTTACACAGCACCCACTCTACGAGTTGAGGTGGGTGCTTGACACATATGCCTGCACCAATCTTTAATCTGACACACAGTAAACAGAATGAAGAATAAATTCTATTATACTAACATGATGTTTTGATTGAAACAGCTAGATCCACCATCTGCCTATCGGAGCCGTGTTGACCCGCCGGCCTGCTCCTTCCCCTGAGGCTTGGAGATATGCCGGCCGCCTCTCAGACACTCCCAGAACCGGGCAGACCTGGCGGCCGACTCCGTCCCCGAGCCGAGTAGACCTGGCAGCTGGCTCTGAACCACCACCACCACCTCTGGAACGGGGTAGACCTGGCGGCCGGCTTAGAGTCACCTCCCCTCGGAACCAGGTAGACCTGGCAGCTTCTCCGTGATCAGAGGGGGAAATTGTTAGCAAAAAATACTTTTTTCCCCTCCTACTGCCCATTTTCAAGATTTATGCAAATCTGATACAAGGGCCACCCTGTCCCAGTTGTCCACGCCAGGGGTAGGTGGGCAGGCAGGGGGATGAGTGCCTCCTCCTGCTTCTGCCTTCCTGAGGTTTAAGCTTGTCTAAGGCAAGGCAGGGGGTTTCAGCGGAGTGTCTCATGCAAGAGGTTTGGGGGGGAATGTTCATCTTTATTGGGTTTGCTGCCTGGCTCCCTGCCCCCAGCCTGCTGTCTGCCAGGAGAGCTCAGGAACAGGAGTTTGCCGGCTCTTGGTTTTTGTCGCCGGTCGGCTGAGGAAAGCCGAGCACGGGGACGAGTCTTTTCCTATCCCTGAACCCCTCTCCTCCGGGAGAGAAAAGGGTTCAAAAGCAGAGATACGAAAAGGAAAAGAAAGATTTTGTGAGACCTCTGAACGTTTGGAAAACTGAAACAAACTTTATTAAAATTAGAACAAAATATATATAATATGCAGGGAAAAACCAATGCAAAATCTGAGAGTCTGTGCAGGATGGAAAGGCGAGGGTTAAACGCGAGAAAAGAGAGAGAAAGCGGGACGGTACCACGTGCAGTCTGGAAATGGCACCGGCCACGTGTGCGCTTTCGTGGAGTGAACAAAAGGAAACCGCGGCTGTTATGAACGCGGGGCTGCAATGTGCAAAGCGCTGTCAGGCAAAGAGAGGGTAAAGCCTTATGGCAGCAGGCAAAAAGCAGCCTCCAGGCGAGCAGTCTGTCCCAGGCGGCGTGGCGGGGGCTGCCCCGGCACAAAGTCTCTTTCCCGGAGCGAAGCTGAGGTCCTGCAGTGCCTCTCGCAGCGCAGAGCCGGGAGTGTCCGGAGAGCAGAAAGACGCGAAAAGCCGAGAAGCCGCGGAAGCAGCGAAAAGCCGGCAAAGCCGGGAAAAGCCGCGAAAGCCGCGAAAGCAGCCGAGAAGCCAGAAAACTGCGAAAAGCCGGGAAAGCCCCGAAAGCCTGGAAAGCAGCCCAGGAAGTCCCCCTTCGGGAAGCCGCCCGAGCCTGCGGCTCTTAAAGGGACAGTACCCTCGCGAGAAACTTTCTCATCCAATGAGATGCTGCCAATCGTAACATGGAAGGGAATAATTCAATTGGTCAGTTTAAAACAAAAGCCTTCGAGCAGTTTTTTTCCTTCAAACTGCCACAGTTTTGCAGTGTGGGGTTTGTTTTTTCCCCAGGGCTTGAGGGGGATATGTCACAGTTCCAGAAGCAGGAGCTGGGGCAGGAGCAGTCCCATGTCCCGAAGTGGCTTTTGCTGTCACAGTCTCAGGCCCTGAGGGGAGTTGTCAGCAGCAGCACTCCCTGCAGCCACTTGCTCCCTCTTCCCCACTCCCAGTGTGATGGGGAGGAGAATCAGGAAAAAAAGAAGGTGAAACTGGTGGGTCAAGCTCAGACTAGTTTAACCAGTACCGTGAGCCCAAACCTGACAGGAATGGGAATGACCCCGAACGCTGCCCCAACCCTTCCATGCATTCACCCCCCATACCATTTCCACCCTTTTCTCCCAGTGCTTCCCTTTGGCTTTCAGGATCCCCTCCTGTGTCACTGAACCTCCCATGGTTTTGGGGCCCCTTCCTGATTTTGGGGACCGCCCTGAATTTGGGTACCCCCTCACCCCACAACACCATGAGTTCCACAGCAAATTCAAGCCCAGCCAGTTACTGGGCTCCAACCATGACTTCTTCACCTTTACATGCAGGCTGGAGCTCAAGGGCTCCCCAAAAGTACGGGGGATGGGGGCCAAAGGTGGAACTGTCGCCTAAACCCTGAGGGGAGCCCTCAAACCTGGGGACACCTCCCCAAACATCAGGGAACCCCCGCCAAAAAAAACCCACTGAACCATCCCCCAAGCATCCCAGCGAGTGGGGAGAGCACCCTGAAACTGGGGGGGAACCCAAAACCCAGGGGGGCCCACCCAAAAACTCAGGGAACTCCAAAACATCCCAGTGCTGGGGGGGGTGGGGGGGGGGGGGAGGAGGTGGAACCTCCTATGGAACAGAACAAGGGGGTATAGGGGGGACACCCCAAAATTAGAGGGTACCCCAAAACTTGCAGCAGAACTAGGCAGAAAACCAGAGCTGGGACCTGTGCGGAGTCAGCCAGGCCAGAGAGGCCACAGAACTGGGTCTCCTAGGAGCCTCACTGGTGAGGAGAGAACCAGGGTGACCCACTGCTGCTTCAAGAAACAGCAGCTTCTAAGCTGCCCAAGGACCATCTCATCTTGAAGAGGCAATGGTCCATGGTGAGGATGCCTGGGTAAAGGAGACGGAGAGCCTGGGCGCTCAGGGGAGCTGGTTTCTGCAGCACCACACCTAAGAGAAGTTCCTTCAGAGATGACCCATCACCTCCGAGACAGGTTCTCACCCCTTGGCTTCAGCTGCATGGCCTCCCTTTGGTCCAAAGAGGTTCAGCCCTAGTGCTGACGTATTTCCTCCCCCCTTTACAAATGTTGCACTGATGGAGAAGGCCCCCAAAGTAAACTTTTTTTCAGCTCAGACTTACACCAGGTACATGATGTTGGCATTCTCATTGCATTTCCTCAGCACTTTGGTCACCAAATCAAAAGTCTTCTCTGGCTCAAATCCTGGGGCTGCATAGAGGTGCTGCAAAAGACAAACACACGGTGCAAGTTCAGTAGAAACATCTCTCTGGTACCTGGAGGACAAATGTTACAGGATGTCAGTGCTGCGGGGACAGCAGAATCCAGCAGGCACACGTCCAGATGTCTCTGCATGGACCTCTGAGGGTAAAACAACCTGGATCAACCTTTTCAACTCTCCCGGAAGGCTCCCTTGATTCCAAATCCTCAGTTTGGATTGTGAATCCAAAGATTGTTTGTCTCTGGGATGGTGTTTGCAGCCTTTTCCCATCACCCTAGAGCTGGGGCCAGAGGTCTCCTGGAAGAGAAGAGCCCTCCCACGCTCCACAGCCATGAGCCAGGAAACACCTACATTCCAGAGGAAGATGAAGTGCTTCACCACCAGCCTCAGGAGTTTGCATCTTGTTGTGCAGCAGGTTGACAATCAACATGTAGACGATGTTGGTGCAGGTCCAGCGGTGTCTGTAAAACACACCCCCCCAGGGCTGGACCCCCAGAGCTGCCAAAGTCCCGTACCACTGGTATTTCTGTGACTCATCCCAGGTAGCATGGGGCCACTTGAGAACTAGATGACCTTTAAAAAGTTCCCTCCAAACCAAAACGTAACGTGATTCTATGACCCAAGACCTTCTGAGCCAGCATTAGAGGGAGAAAGCTACAGCATGGTCCTGTCTACACTGGTTGTTTCAACCAACCTTGGGCCAAAATGAAACCGCCAGCCCTTTTCTGGGTGTTGTCTCTGGCGAGACCTCCTTGTCCCACTCCAGAAAGCATTTTGGCACCATCAAGCATGCAAATCCCACCAGAACTAAGCAAATGCCCACCCCCAGCACTCCCAGTTCCACCAGTTTGCCTCTCTAGTGCTTCTAGTTCCCCTAAGTTTGCATCTCAGTCCTTCCAGTTCACCTCCCAAGCTCTCCCAGCACCCCCATTCCCATCCCAGCTCTCCCAGTCCCCCTAGTCTGTCTGGGGGGTTTGTACCCTGGGTGTGGGTGAAGCCAGGGGGGCTGCCTGTGGTGTTCGGAGATGATGGTCAGGGTGTTCAGGAACACCGGCAGCAGCACTGCCCAGTAGAATGGCACTCACTTCACTGCCCCACGGCAGCGCTGGCGCCAGGCACAGTTCAGCCGCCACAGGCCGCAGCTGGGGAGGCTTCAAGTTATGTGTGTGTGGGGTGTGTGTGTGTTATTTGGGCGGGAGGGAGCTGTTATCTGGGGAGTGCTTTTTCACACACCCCCCCACCCCCACTCCCCCCCGGGCTTTTGCCACCACTCAGCAGAATTTGGTTTGTGATTTTGCCACTGGGGAAGAAAAAAAGGGTAAAAGTGGCCACAAAGCTGGTGCTTGGAGGGAGCTTCAGGGGGGGTGGGGGAGAAGGTGATGGGGGTGGGGAGAGGGGCCTTAGAGGGAGTTAGAAGGTCCTTGAGGGGGGATTAGAGGGTCTTGGGAGGGTGTCCCAGGGGCTATTGGGGGGGGGTCCCAGGGTCAGGTTTGGGGGGTATCTCTGGGTCAGTTTTGGGGTCCCTGGAGGGGGGTCTCTCACAGGCAGCCCTCAGAGGTGCCAGGCCGCGCCTCCTCTTCCCCCATCGTCTCAGTGTTCTGACATGGTCTTGCTGCCAGGGAGGCTGGCTGGGGGTGGAGTGTCAAAGGTCAATGTGCCCTCCCTTAGGGGGGGTCATGGCATCACCCCAACGCCATGGGGGGTTGTTAGTGTGGGTGTTGGAGTGACTGGCGTGACGCAGCCACTTGAGCTGCGGCTTCGGCTTGCCCATCAGCTCCTCCGCCATCAGCCCTGGGTGGGGGGGGTGCAATTTTGGGAGTGTTGAGGGGGCTTTGTGGGGGGCTGTGGATGGGGGTGGGTCCCCAAAATGTGGCTCACAGTGTTTCTCCTGCTTGCCGTCCTTGTCAGCCTCCAGGTCCTCGGCCTGGGTGATGCAGTTCATGTAGCCCTGAAGATCCTCCTCCAGCTGCTGCTTCTTCCACAGCTTCTGGAAGTCTCTGTGGGCTTTGGCCTTCTCGCGCTCCTTGGAGAACTCACTGCGGGGTTAGACACACACGTGTGTGATGTCCCTACACGATAAGGAGGGCTGCTCACCCGCTCAGCACCCCCAACACCAAATTGAAGATGAGGAAGGAGCCAAAGATGACAAGGTTGTCTAAGTAAATCCAGGGCAGCTCGTGGCCCATCACGTCCTGCATCTGGGGAAGGCGGAATGTGGGGGAGGTTGGGGGGTTTAGGGGGGTGATGGGGGGGTTTAGGGGGAAACTGGGGGGGTTGGGGGGCAATAAAGGGAATTTTGTGGGCAATAGGGCAGTTTAGGGAGGTGATAGGGAGTGTGAGGGCGACAGGAGGCCCCAAATCCACTTCTGGGTGACATGAGTGATGTTCAGCGGGGATCTGAGGTGGCCCCAGGGAGGTTTGGGGGGGATCTGAGGGAACAGAGGTTGCCCCAAAGAGGTTTGAGGGGGATTTGAGGGAGTCAAGATGGCCCCAAAGGGGTTGGGGTGGATTTGAGGGGGTCAAGGTGGTCCCAAGGAGGTTTGAGGGAGATTTGAGGGGGTCAAGGTGGTCCCAAGGAAGTTTGAGGGGGATCTGACCGAGTCAAGGTGGTCCCAGAGAGGTGGGGGGGTGGATCTGAGGCGGGTCAAAGTGGCCCCAGGAAGGTTTGGGGGGGATTTGAGGTGGCCCCAAGGAGGTCTGGGGGGATTTGAAGCAGTCAAAGTGACCCCAAGGAAGTTTCAGGGGATTTGAGGGGGTTGAGGTGGCCACATGGAGGTTTAGGGGGGGATTTGAGGGGGTCAAGGATCCGAGCAGGGCTCAGATTTTTTTAGGGGGGTTCTCAGCCTTTTGCGGGGGGGGTCTCACCCAGCAGAGAACGTTGGTCCGGCCCTCCATGGTGATGCACTTGAAGATGGTAAGCATGGCGAAGAAGCTGTCGAAGTTAGTGATGCCGCTGTTGAGGCCCTCCCAGCGGCCCCTGCACTCGGTGTTGTTCTGCCAAGGCCCAAGAAGGCACATGGGGAGGGGTCATCCTCTGATTCTTGGGGGAGATGGGGACACAACACAACACAGGAAATGACCCCAAAATTAGGGGGAATGCCCTTAAAATGATGGTTAGAAGTACTAAAATGGCGGTTGGGGGCCCCTAAAACAATGGACAGGAACCCTAAAATGGCAGTTAGGGCCTCTAAAATAGTAGCCAGGAGCACTAAAATGGTGCATTAAAATGGCAGTCAGGGCGCCTAAAATGACACTTCGGACCCTTGAAATAGTGGATTTGACCCCTAAAATGGCAGCTGGAACCTTTAAAATGTTGGTTTGGGGCCCTAAAATGGTAGTTGCAACCACTAAAATGGGGGTCGAGGCCCTAAAATGGCAGTTGGTCGAGGCACCCTAAAATGGTGGATGGGAGCCCTGAATGGCAGCCGGAACCTCTAAAGCAATAGACAGGAACCTTAAAATGGCAGTTTAGGCCCCTAAAATGGTAGCCAAGTGCACTAAAATGCTTAGAACCCTTAGGATTGTGGTTGAGGTCCCTAAAATGGTGGTCAAAACCCCTAAAATGGCAGTTGAGACATGCAAAGCAGTTGTCAGGGGCCCTAAAATGACAGTCAGGAGCCCTAAAGTGGTGGTTATGACCTGTAAAATGGTGGTCGGGGCCCCTAAAGTGATGGACAAGAACCCTAAAAAGACAGTCGGGGCCTCTAAAATGGCAGTTGGGGCCCCTCGAGCAATGGACGAGAACGCTAAAGTGGGGGTTGAGGCCCCTGAAATAGTGGTTGCGAGCCCATAAATGGTGGTCAGAACCCTTAAAATGTTGATTTGGGGCCCCAAAATGGTGGTTGCGACCCTTAAAATTGTGCTCGAGGCCCCTAAAATGGCTCTTGGGGCCCCGTATCCTGCTGAGGTGTCCCTGGAGGGCTCCTGCTCCTGGGTGGGGTCTCCCAGTGAGGAAGGGGGGGCTATCCCCGTGTGTCCCCCCATTACCGGAGCCGACGAAGAAGCAGATCTTGTGCACGTGGCCGATGAAGAGCTCGAGGCCCATGGCGGCACAGATTATCATGACGAAGAGGATGATGCACAGCAGCAGCACCATAGCCTTCGTGATGGAGTTCAGCATGATGTGGAGACCTGGGAGAGGGGTTAGCAGATTGGGGAGGGGGGGCCTTCCCAGTAAAAAAACCAGCCAAACTGGTTTGAACTGGTTCTTACTGGGGACACCACAGATGAGGCGCTGGGTGTAGCACGCAGAAGGCACGCAGGGCCTTGACGTCGAAGTCCCCTGGTTTGCTGCTCATGTAATGAGGTTCCCCTGGTTTCTGGGACGCCTACTCCAGGATGACACTGAAGAGCCTTGGGGAACGGGGTGTGTGTCGGGGGGGGTTGGTATTTGTGACTTTTTGCCACCCCCGGGGGTGGGTGGTTCTTCCTCACCCCTCGATGATGACAATGAAGTTGAGCAGGTTCCAGCTGGTGCGGCTGTAGGCACTGGGGTGCAGCACCAGCCCGCAGGCCAGGATCTTCAGGAAGGTCTCGGCTTGAAGATGGTGAGGAAGACATTATCCACTTGCTCCTGGGGAGGGGGGAGGAAGGCCTGGAGGGTGGGCCACCCCGCTAAACACAATTCCCAACCCCATAAACCACTACCTCACCCTTTCCCGGCATCCCCCTCTCCCAGAGCTCCCAGGAGGCCAGGGCGGGGTTTAAGTCAGAATCAAGTGGTGGCCTCAGCACCAGTTAAAGCAGCTTAAGGACACGGCCCCCCCTCACCCCACAGACCCCCCTCCATCACCTCTCCAAAGCGGGGACCCCACTGTCAGGCCACATCCCTGCGTTAACGACCCCCAAAGCAGCTTCATTACTCCTTAACCAACTAAACCAGCAGCAGACTGGGACCAGTTAAAGACCAGTGGAGGGGGGGTGGGGACACCCCCCTTTATCTGTGGGGGAGATGACCCCCTCACCAGGTTGTGGTTGGAGGCGTTGGAGTTGTCCTTGGGGAAGGAGATATAGACCCCCAGAGCCTCACAGTTGGGAAAGATGGTGGCAATGATGAGGATGTTGAAGGGTCTGGGGGGGGGAAGGGGGGGCAGTGTGTGCAGCAAGTAAGGTGGGGAGGTGTGTGCTGCCAAGACCTCCGTTCCCTGCCCCCAAAACTGCGCGGTTTCACCCCAAAGCTGACTTGTACTCGATGATGCTGATGGCGATCCAGCGGATGGGTTGTTGAGACACAGGCAGAAAAGGGTGTGGGGGAAGAGATGGACCCCCTTGCCCATCCCCTGTCTCTTGTGCTTGGGGTGGGGGCTTGCCAGTGACCCTGCCCCAGGGGTGTCCAGCCCTCGCTGTCCGCCCCCCAACCTGCCGTTGGACCCCCGTTGCTCTCCCCTATGGGCCACCCCAAGGGTTGGCTTGTGGCTTTAACAAAGGATGGCGCCTCCTTGGGGGGGCCTGGGAGGGGGGGAATGACACACAACACACATGTCAAGACCCCCTGGAACCTTTCTTGACCATCCCCTCAAAGCCCCCCAATCCCAGGACACCTTGGACCCACCCCTCGAATGTTCATGTCCCATAAACCAGGGACCACCCCCGCCACCCCCTCAAGGATCCCAAATAGCCTCAGGGACCCCTCAATACCCTCAGAGACCCACCCACCCCCTCAAGGATCCCCCCACTACCCTCAGGGAACCCCCTCTTGAACCCCCATTACTTCCCCAGAACCCCCATATCGCCTCCCCTCGCCATAAGACTCACCTTCCTTGTTCTCCTCCCACTCCGACATGCTGAGGGGTGTCCCCAGGGGTGGGGGTTTCTGCAGGTGCCTGTTGGGGGAGTTATTTTAGGGGTGTCTGGTAGGATTGGAGAGGGGCAATCAGACTGAGGGAATTTAAAGGGGTTTTGAGGGAGTTTTGAGAGATCTGCTGGGGTTTCAGGAGGATTTAGGGGGTATTTAAGAGGGTTTGGGGGAGGTGGAGGTATTTCAGGGGGGTTTGGGGCTCTGCAGGTGCTCCTGGACCCTCCCCGCAGCTGAGCAGCCCCCAGCTCATTCCTACTGGCAGATTAAAGGGCTTAACAAGTGCTAAGGCGGTGTTGCCCATGCAGGGATGGACAGAAGGATGTGGGGCATGAGAGACGCGCTACCACCATTTCTTTAACTCCCACTCTATAGACGCATCATCTTCTGCCTCGGTGACCCCAAAAGGTGCCGTTTCCCCCTCAGGGGCACCATTTTCCCCCTTTACCTGCCCCTTACACTCTGCAGGTGCCATTTCCCCCCCTCAGCTGCCCCTCAAACCCCACAACCACCATTTTGCCTTTATTGACGCCATTACCCACCTCATCCGCCCCTCACAGATCCCCTTTCCCCCCTCCTGTGCTCCCTTTCCACTCACGAACACCATTTCCACTCTCACACACCCCATTCCCCCCCTCCCGGATCCGCTCTTCCCTCTCACGGCTGCCACTTTACCGTCCGCCTCGTGCCTCGCGCCCCAGCCGTGCCTGGCTCTGCCCACAACTCCCATCCTGCTCCGCGGCGGCTCCACCTTCACCCCCTGCCCCGCACTATGACTCCCATCGTGTCCCACGTGGAGCAGCTGTGCTTCTGCGCCGCCACCATGTCACGTGAGCCTCAGTGGGGCCCGCCGGGGCTCGGAGAACCAGGGCGTTTCTCACCCCTCTCCCCCATTTCCGCCCCCCGGGGGATATGGGGGACACCCCCCCGACCCCCCGGGCAGGGAGGAGGTGGACAAGAACCTGATCCGCTTGCTGCGGCAGGCGGGGACGGGAGTGGGGGGGTTGAGAGGGGGATCTGGGGTGGGGAGAAACCCCCAGAGATTTGGGGGGGGTCTGGGGGTGACCCCGAGGGGACGTGTTGTGGCTGGGAAGTGGATCTGGGGGGAGACCCTGAGAGATTTGAGGGGGGGTTGGAGGGGACCCCAGGGGGTTTGGGGGGTCTGGGCGGGGAACTGGTGTGGGGGACTCTGAGAGATTGGGTGGGGTCTGGGGGTGTCTTGAGGGGGTGGACACACTCTGGTTGGTTTAGGGGGGACCCTGAGGAGTTTTGGGGTGGGACCCCTGGTAGATTGGGGGGGGTCACTGGGGGGACCCTGAGGAGTTTTGGGGGTTTGGCGGGGGGCACCCTGATGACTGTTATGGGGGCTGACCCTGGGAGAGGTCTGGGGGGTCCCACTGGTATGAGTTATTTCCCCCAACGTATGTTCTTTTTGTGAGGTTTGCTTTCTGTCGTGTTTAGTCACCCGAAATTGTCCTGTCTCATGATTCCTCTTACTATAGGAGCTGTGCTGTTGTAACTGTGTATTTTAAAGTAATTTCATTAAAACTCTTCCTACGTCTTTGATTTGCAAGATTGGATTAAGTCAATAATTACATGCTATTTCTTCGGATTTTAAGGGGAGGGTATTTTTAATAGGCATCATAATTACTCTGTATGACAATGAGTTAAAAAGGTAAAAGGAAAGATGATAGAAGATCTAGTCTTACGAAGCTTTTATTCCCTGGACTGCGGGGTCATGTTTTCCATAAAATGTGTTACGTACCTTTGTTAGAGCTTTCCATCATCTCTTTTTAACACTCACCAGTAATGACATCAAGCGCAATAGTGAGATGTGGATCCTGCAGAATGTGCATCAACCCTTCTGTTTCTGTCACCCATCAAAGGAGGTGGAAGTGCCACCTGTGCTGCAGAGTTAACAATGGTCAGTTTTTGTAGCAGGAGGAGCTTGCATTGGTGGAACTTCTGTAAAATATCTGCACCGTATCAGTCCATGGGATACTTTAGATCAAAATGTAGGTGAAATGGATAGTGTTCTTAAGATGTTTCTTTGAAGTCTCTGGATCATAAGTTGGATGTGCTATGCATTCTCTGAAGCAAAAGTTTTTGTTTGCAATTTCCTGGTACAAGAAGAAAATCAGATTATATGGTACTGATGACCTGTGTAACGAGATCGGCTTACGGCATCGACTGCACTTGCGATATGCCACTGGGAACAGGATGTCAGCCAGCACTGCCTGCAGTCCGGGCCAGAGCTTGTGAGAAACAACGTGGGATGGAGCTTGTGAAATGCTCTCTTTGCATTGGTGATTTGACGCTGGGATATACTGCTGTTTGAAATAAACTTCCATTTGTTTCCTATTATTTAACTCCAATGTTGCTTGGGCTGCTTGAAATGTTCCTTCCTTTTATGGATCCTCAATGTAAATTTTTTTCTGTTGTTAGTGATAATTGAAATATCTCTGCATTAGATTGCTGGTAGCTGCCATAACGGTTTTTATTTGCTGACAAATATATAAACTTTTTGTAGGGAAAAATTTTTATTATTATTTTTATAGTTCCTGAAGAATTTATGTATTATCCTCTGACGTGATCTTACAGAGAGCCTCACAAATGACCGGAGATCCAAAATTCTAGGGTGGAATTCATCACTTCCTCGGACTATGTGGTAAAAAAAGTTCTCATGGTGGCTTCAACAGCAATTGCATGTTAACGTAAAGGCATTTGAAATGAACAGTGCACATTGCTCCGGTGCTGTGTATTCATTTTCCTGTGAAGGTCCTCTTAACACCAAAGAATCATTAAAGTTCATCTTGAGTTTTGGTAAAAGAGGGTGTTCAGAGGCTTGTCAGCTAAAGGCGACTGCAACGTGTGTGGTTGTCCAGTGCAGGTTAATGTGGCACAGTCTGGTTTCAGCCTGAGGCAATATGGTTTCTGGGTCGTTCCCTCATTGTGAAGAGGTTTTCAAAGACCAGTAATGGAATAGCAAGAGAATTAAGTCAGTAATTGTGAGAGGAAGGACCCTAACTAGGAGTTAACGACAATGGCTGTGACAGTGGCCTTGTCTCCAAGGAAGATAAACAAGGCCTGGGGAAAGTCCCTGTTGATACCGACGTTATTAACAGCAGCAAAAATAAATTGTTCTCTTCTCTTTGAATTGAAACACCGTGGCGAAGAGGTTTGGCAATGAATATAAATACAGTTTTTTAGATAGTTGGGAGAAGGATATAGGTAGAATATTTTAACCCCATTTGTAGCGTTGCTCTCTGTATCCCATGCGCGCTTATCTCGTGTCGGCTACGGAGCAGACCCTGATGCCAATATGGTTTGCGGAAAGCTCGATTTATTAAGTGCGACAGAGTTATATTTATAGGCACAGAGTTTCCGTACATGCACTGATCACACGCTTCGAGGTTACAGTTAATTGGCTCGTTAGTGAAATTCACGTGCCTATTCTAACACTATAATGGGCTAGTTAGCTTCACTCCGAGTACATGTCCATACTTGTCCGTTCATGTCCATCCTTGTTTACAAATCTGACAGCAACAAGTCCTGCTGCTCCTTAAAGTCTCCCACAATTCCCCCTTTTCGTTTTTGTGATAGCAATAAAAAATCTATGGCTGCTCTATTTTGAAGCGTGGCATGTCTAATAGAATCGGTGTCTAATAATAATCCACTCAAAGCTCGTGAAGTAGCATTACTCTGTTTTGCTAACCAACATCCTAATTTATTTAATATCGCCAGGGCTTTGGCAGTAGCCACCCCGGGCATAAAAAGAAGTAGCGATTACTTTGCTACGACTCCAAAACTTAATCCGGTCATCACATTGGTTGCTATATGTATGTAAGCTTTGTGATGACCGTCATGACCTTTGGAGATTTAAAATCATAGATGTGTTTGGCATTAATAAAGTTAATCAATTCAAACTACAGGAATCACCCACAGCATTGAAGGGGATGATAATTGAATAATCATCCAATGGGTGGCCTACTAAACAGGTGTAGAAGGGAATTTCTGGCGATGCTGTCACAAGACAAAGGGAATCTTGACCCGTCATGTTTGCTAAATGTTATCCAGACGTCGGTCTTTGGTTGTGGTGGTATCCAGGCAGCACTGCTCACAGCTATTTGGATCCATCTGATGATGACATGTACAGTCGCACACATGGTGCTGGTGTCCACCGTGGTCTGCTACCTGTGGAAACACAAGCATCGCCTCTTCCCCAAGTTACTAAAGGAAATGGACCATCCCATTGTCTCGTTTCCAAATTTTTCACTTTCACTAAAGCTTTTCTCTCCACTTGTCTGTGGCTTCCCTCCATGGACATAAAATGTTTAACAAACGGAGGTCCTGATTCATGCCAGCGATTTAGAAAATTGAGTACATATAAGGCTTTAGCCAGTCTTTCATGAGGGTTCATACTGTCCATTCCCACTCATCCTTTTTGTTTTAAAAGCATATTTTTCAGAGTGCTAGTTCAATGATTGCCTGACCTGTGGGGGAGTAGGGAATACCTGTAACATGTCGAATCCCCCAAAGTTGCAAAAATGTGTTAAAGTGTTGTGCACTATACCCAGGTCCATTGTCTGTTTTTCGTGGTACTCTTAAAGTTGCAAGGGCATATAGCAAGTGATGTTCAAACCCACAGTGTTCCCAGCATAGACTGCTTTTGGGATGGGGCGTCGGTAGGTACCGGACCCTTGGTAGGCGTCCTCACGGAGGCAACGTGGTCCTCTCTTGCCGTATAGCTACCTTGCCCCTGCGCTCAAACAGCACTACCTTGATAGCAGAGGTTAAAGCCGCCCCTCACATAACATATGGCCAGTACGTATGTGTGGACCGTCCCAAACTCCACCTGTCAATTACATAATCTGTAACTTCACGCATGCCCAATTTCACTACTGGGGTCGCTGTTTGGTGGTCGTTTGACTTCATCTTTATCACAAACAGGGTAAACAACAGGCAATACACAGGAAAATACCACAGAGAGAGGATGCAATTAATAATAAATTGCGTGTCCACGGCCAGCCCCAAGTTCATCTGGCAAACAGATTCCATCCGATACTGACAGTCAGTTGTTTTTATTAAGTCCTGGATTTGTTGATGCATCGATGTAAGTTCTGTAACAACTGGATTTGTTGATGAATCGATGTTGAATGATCACTCAAGTTCATGCAGAACATTCCGTCAAATTCTTAACATAAAAAAAAACCAAACCCAACAACTTACACAGCATTGGCATGATTTTCTCTTGCAGCCACAAGGTTGTATATGTGGTTGTGGCCAAGTCCAACCTGGCGCTGCCAGCAGTGCTGGCTGCGAGGTCAGCGACATAGCGTTTGGAAACTGCTGCACATTGGTGCTCTGAGGTGCTTGAATAGAACAGACCCTGTTGGATTGTGGGGCACTGCGCCTCGCACCGCTCCTCTCATGTCCCTGGATGAGGCAACCTTCTTTGTCAAATTTGGAGCGGCATTGCTTACCCCAGTGATATCCTTTCCTGCATTTCAGACACAACTCGCCGATACCGTCTGCTGTACAGACCGAGGTCACCACTAAATCCTGTGGGCCGCGGTGGGGGTGCAGCAAGTCAGCAGCACTGAATCAAAACACCATTCCACAGTCACTACCATACGAGCACACAGAAGCACACCGCCCACCAGCCAAGGAGGGGGGGCAGCTGCAGCAGGGAAGGCTCAGATCTTCAACACCAAGAACAGGGCGGGGGGGCAAGGGTGGGTGCACGAGCGTCGGCTGTCCTGCTTCAACTTCTCAAGTCCTTTTTGCACTGCTGCATCTCTGCATGTGACGAATTAACTTCACAGACTCCGAGGGGTGATCGAAGACCCTTATTTAGTGACACAGCAAGCCTTATATATCCTCTGACCCTGAAGCAGTGATTTGCCACTAAAGCAGTAACTTCCCATTATCTTATCAGCTCAGCATTACTCCCTTTTTTCCCAGCATATGCCTGTTACAAGTATTTACAGTCCTTAGCAGCTATTTTAACTGGCGGTTTTTCTTTCTCCCATGTCTTCTGCAGCTGCTCACTGATCCCACAGCTTCTTGCTTACCAAAGTGATTATGTCTTGATTTTCTGCCGATGATCGATCGCCAGCTGTTCCCACATCTGCACATCTCACTCCAAATCATATTTTGAGTACTCGTCAATAATAACTGAGCTATTATCTTACAATCATGAGGACACAATATGTACATTTCAAACATCATTTTAACAAGTCAGGTGGGGGGGGTGGGGGGTGTGGGTGGGCCCCGGGGCGGGGGGAGAGGGTGAGTAATCCGTGGGTGCCCGCGCCGCTTTTCCTATCTCTGCCGCTTTGCCTATCTCTGCCGCTTTGCTTTGAGTGGGGGGGTGTGTGTGTGTGTGAGTGAGGGATCCATGGGCGCCACTTTTCCTATTTCTGCTGCTTTGCTTTGTACACATGCTTTCAAGGTTTCAAACAGCATGCGCCACGGCCCCCATCGCAACAGATCTCTTAAAGTGCCAGAATGGACGGGCCATGTGTTGCTTCTGTGGCAGCAGTAAGGTTGTAGTCAGTCTCTATCCAGAGTTGTTCTTGTCGTTGCTGCCGGGTCTCTGCTCCGGGAGTAGTCTCACTTCGTCCAGATCTGAAGAGGGTATTGTAGTGGAGTCGTTGCATACAGATTCAGATTGGATATCTGGTTTTATCCACTTTGCTGGTACCCAGGTTGGACTTTGTCCCTGTTGGGAGACACAAGCATAACCTCTGCCATATGTTAGTAATAATTGGCCTTGTGTCCACGTTTGTGACCTAGGATCCCATACTGACACCTTTGGATACTCCTGTGGTTGTGTGGTTGTTTTAGCATGTCTTTGAGCCACAGTTGTCTCTTCCCATACTAATAGCCAATTAAAAACAAACAATGCCTTATGTAACAGGTCTATATGAGAGAGCTCATCTTCCCCCGTTTTCAATATTGTTAGATACCGTTTAAGAGTAACATGTTTATGTTCTACAATGCTTTGACTAGTAGAATTGTGAGGAATACCAAAGGTATGTTGGATAGCCCATGAAAGGCAAAACTGCTGAACACATTGCGAAATATAGGCGGGGCCATTATCAGTACGGATCGTGGTAGGCTTTCCCATAACTGCGATTGCAGCGCGCCAATGGGCAATGGCATGTTTTGCTGAGGCAGTCGTGTAAGCCGATGCCCATGTAAATCCAGAGACATGCAAATATTTACATTGGCTGAAGGGAGAGTATTCGGTAATATCTGTTTGCCAGAGTGCATTTGGGACAAGTCCCCTCGGGTTTACCCCTTCTGTTAACATGGGTATTTTAGCACAACTGGGACATATAGCAATAATACCTCTTGCTTTCTGTAAAGGGATATGAAACTGCTTGGCAAGGGACCTTGCTGGTTGGTGAAAAAAGGCATGGGAGTTTGATGCCTGTTTTAAGACATCAACTTGTGCAAAAGAAACAAGTTTATCTGCCATGGCATTACCTAGAGTAAGGTAACCAGGAATGTCGGTGTGACTAGAGATATGCATGATAAAAAGAGGATATTGTCGTGCATCTAAGATATGCCAAAGAGCAGAGATTTCTTGAAACAACTCCCGATTGTCAATATGTCATAAGAATGACTGATGTAATAGAGGAAGAAGGGATGCTACATATTTTGAATCTGTTACAATATTTACAGGTTGTTGATGTAATTGAAGGGCTAATCGGACAGCACGAAGTTCTAATACCTGTACTGATCTATTCCCGTATATGCGATGTACCTGGGGTTGGTGGGTAGAAGGATCTGTCCACCACACTCCTCCCATGGATGTTCGGCCACTTGCATCAGTAAAAACGGTAATGGCTTGTAATGGTTTACGAGCTACAATAGACATAGGTTCAAAGTGTATGTTGGTGGTGAACAACGGATATGGTGGGTAATGTGAACTAATATTCACAGTGCCATATGATATGGCTAAAGCTAATAGAGGTTCAGTCTGTACAGCCATTTGTAATACTTCATCAGAAAAGGGAACAAATACTGTATCACAATGTCTGCCAGATAATGTCAGGGCACCCTGTGGAGCCTTAAAAATGCATTCCCCAATTAACGCAAACCTGGTTGTTATTGTTGTTTTCCTTGTGTGTGGTAGAAAGATCCATTCTAATATTTTTGGCAGTTTTTTGTCATCATCACATTGAAAAATAAGGCCATATACTTCAGTATCATTGTTCAGTACAGCAAGGTGTATGGGTTGATCAAGCATTATACGCGTGGCACATTTTTGAGTTATGTCTCTGCACAATTGTTCTAATAAGCTGATGATTTGGGGAGTGGGCTTCCTTTCAATACTTTCCCCTTCTTTATGTTGTAATAATGTATACAACGGCTTTAATGGAGTATTTGTTATGCCGTTGAGGGGTCGAACCCTTTGAATAGAGCCTACCAGTTTCTGCACCTCATGTAAATTAGTAAAGGTAGGGGTTATTTTTATTGGCAGAGGTCGTATTTGATTTAGTGAGACCTCCATTCCTAAGTATTTCCACGGATCAGTTTTTTGTATCTTCTCTGGGGCTAAAGTTAAGCCCCACTGATTCATTTGATTAGTCAGTTGAGGAATAATTAGCTGGCTCTGTATATTTGCAGCCGCAATTACAATATCATCCATATAATGGTAAATAATATGGTCAGAGAATTGTTGGCGAATTGGCTGTAGTGCTTGATCCACATACCACTGGCAAATGGTCGGTGAATTCTTCATTCCTTGAGGTAGTACAGTCCAGTGATATCTCTTACATGGTTGGCTCCGATTTACTGAAGGAACAGAAAAGGCGAATTTTTCCCAATCCTCTTCATGCAGTGGGACACTAAAAAAGCACTCTTTTAAGTCTATCACTAAAAATTGCCAATTTTTGGTAACATAGTGGGCATAGAGAGTCCTGGTTGTAAGGCTCCCATACTCTCCATGACGTTGTTTATGGCTCTCAAATCATGTAGGAGCCGCCACTTTCCCATTTTCTTTTGGATAGTAAAAATAGGCGTGTTCCATGGACTGGTAGATTCTTGAATATTACCTAAAGCCAATTGTTCAGATACTAACTCATTAATTGCAGCTATTTTTAAAGACGATAAGAGCCACTGATCCACCCATACAAGTGCAGTTGTTTTCCATTTGAGTTTGAGTACAGGTCGCTGCCGGTCAGTGGCCCGTGTCAAAAAGACTGGATTTTCACACCCCACTGACTCAATGCATCACGTCCTAACAAGATGATGTTACAGTTTAGGACATAAGGCCTGACCTTTGCAACAAGCCCATCATTGACATCTTGTATATTCACAAAATGCTTGCTGATGCGTGTTTGTTGATCCCCCCCAAATCCCTGTATTGCTGTATAGGCTTCTTGCAAGGGCCACTGGTCTGGCCAAACACTTGCTGGTATGACAGTAACATCTGCTCCAGTATTGATAAGGCATGTAAGTTGGATGTTAAGATTATCAGGGCCAGATATATTGACCCGTCTCGTTGGTTTTTCCCCACTTATTCGTTGAACAAAAGCGATTTGTGTATTAGTAGAACCAAATCCTCCTTTTCCCCGTAACCTTGGGTTTGTATTTTTTACACACAATTGAAAAGGTATCAATTGCGCGACAGGTGTTCCTTTTGGTATTGTTATGGGTGGCGCTATAGTTCGCACCATGATTGTGATTATTCCTTCATAATCAGCATCTATGACCCCTGGGAGAACAATAAGACCTTGTTTGGTAGCAGAGGATCGTCCAAGTAATAATGCACTCAAGCCATGACCAATTGGACCTTTTTCAGTGGACTGTATGATGGCGACATGATTGTCTGTGAGGGTGACTTCGTCTGCTGTGCTTACATGCAATCTGGCGCTCCCAGTAGTTGCTGCGGTGAGTCGATCAAGGATGCAGCTGCTGGCAGTACTTCTGTCCTCGCGCTCTGCCGGGCACTGTTTCGAAAGTTTCCCTGTAGTGGCTGGCCATTCTTATGGAATCGAGAAAAGCAATCAAATTGTTTGTGGCCAAATTTGCCACATCGGCCACATCTCCCAGGGAATGTCAAACTGCTGCTTTGTGGTGATGGCGACGTAACGGGTGTCGACGGTCTTTTTGGACACTTGTGTCGCATGCGTCTGGATTTATCACATCCGAAGCAGGTTACCTGGGCTCGTGGCCTCTGTGGGCCTCTACCTCCTTTTCCTTGTTGAATGAGGGGTTGAAGTGCAGTGGCCATGGCTGCTGCCTGCACTTGAGCTGCCTGTTGTAATGGTACACAGGCACAATGTTCGATCATTTCTGCCAATGAGGCAGTGGGTGAGAGCATTTGAATTACCCTTTTACATGCAGGCGAGCAATTTTGAGTAGCCAAATCTTTCGTAACAGCTGTCTTGGCCTCCTCTGAGAGATTCGGGGTCGCTTCAATGGCCTGTCGCAGTCGTGACACAAATGATGCGAATGTTTCCTCCGTTCCCTGTATGATTTTGCCGTATTCCGGTTGCGGTGAGAAAACTTGAGGCATCATTGACATAGCTTTCACGGCCAGATTTTGGGATTGCTGGAGAACAGCGGGCTGCAAAGCCGCTTGATGGCTTGGATCTGAAAATTGACCTGTTCCCAGCAGGTGAGTCGATGTTACTCCTTGCAGTGGACGTCCATCACCCAGATCAAAGTTTTCAAGTTCCGCTTGTTTGGCCAGCCTTCGCCATTTTTCAAGGAAAACAAGTACTTGCATAGGAGGGAAAATTAAATCCACCAAGGTACGAGTGTCATGAGGGGTCATTAAGGTAGTGTGATAAAGGTGACAAATTGTGTCCATAGCTTGTGGATTTTCTATTCCATACTGTGCTACTAATTGCTGTATTTCCTTCACTATTCTCCAATCCAATGGCATCCAATCTGCATGGTTGTCCCTTCTGATCACTGGGTAGGATTGTAGAGAAGTACTTACAGTCCCTTCAAGAAGGCCATTTGTAATAACCGCTTGCCACCGGCGCGCGCTATTATATGTGGGATCAGAAGGTGGCAGTGTTGGTTCTTGTTTCTTCGGTATGGTCTCCTTTTGTTGCTGTAACTTTTCAGGGAACCTCCCTTCCTTTATACTTTTCTCATTTTTTCGTAGCCATACTTTGTGTAACGGATGTTCGTTAAGGTTTCTCTCTGTTACTTGTCGCTTATAGGTGTTGCCTATCCCCCCTCGGTTCAGATTCAAGGCAATACTGCCACCACTTAAGCCATTTTGTATCATATTCAGGTGTCCTTTTCGGTAAATGAGGTGATTCGGGAGACAGGCAACTTAAGTCCTTCGTTATCTCATCTGTATCACTTTCATCAGAACTATACACAGTGACTGTTTTCCTTCTTTTTTCCTCCCATTTCTTTACTACTTGTTCACCCTCACTATCAGGCAGGGGAATATCCTGTGGCCACGGCTGAGGCTGTAATATACGCAACATTTGCTGCAACTGCTCATTTTGCTTTCTAACTTCGTTGTGCAGTGAAAAGCCAGAGCTGGTTCCCTCCGGCTCATCTATATCCATTGCAGTTGGTGGAAGAGCATTCTCATTTTTGTTGGCTGGGGCCATCGGTGGGGCAGACGGTATTACCGGCAGCCAAATCCCCATCACAGCCTGCTTATGGCCAGGTCTTTTCTTTACAGGATAGACATTCTTGGTAACTTGTGTCAACGCGTTCTCAGGTATGGAGGGGCAGTAAGTGTTAGTAATTCCGGGGGTTAGGGGAGTCCCTACTAAGCCTGCACCGAGGGCATCCCCATCGTCATCATCAATTCTGTTGATTTCCTTATCTTCTTCTGCTAAGCAGACAGTCTTAAGCCAGTCACCATCGTTTGGGGGAGGATATAATTCATCATCCGCATTCAAATCAGGGTTATCTTTCGCTGTCAATGCCATCAGGGCTTGCTTTGTGTCTTGGTCAGCGGCTAGTTGTTCCAGCACATTTTTGCACATTTTCCAGGTGCTAGCTAAACATCCTGCACGTTTATTCCCTGACGAGTAACTGTCCCACAAGTCTTTCCCCAATTGATCCCACACATCTGATGCAAATGCCTGATCTGTATTTTGCAAAATGCTGCGCCTCTGTCCCCATCGTAATAAGTCCGCCAACGTTCCCCCATGCACCGGGGTGTTGGACAGCTTAGTTACTTCTTTTAGGGCAGAATAAACTGCATTTTCTTGTGCTGATGCAGTGCTTCCCATGACTGCTTTCTTCTTCTTTTTTTTTTTTTTTTTTAATCACTGGGCCCTTCTTTTCTTCTTAACTCATGCAGTCCTTTTTCTCACACTACCGACCTTTTCAAGTACGCAACGCTTACCTGCTCTCCGGAGGGTCAAGGTGATCAATCTCGGATCCCTTAGTCTTGATCCCGGACGAGCCCCCAATTGTAGCGTTGCTCTCTGTATCCCATGCGCGCTTATCTCGTGTCGGCTACAGAGCAGACCCTGACGCCAATACGGTGTGCGGAAAGCTCGATTTATTAAGTGCGATAGAGTTATAAGGCACAGAGTTTCCATACATGCACTGATCACGCGCTTCAAGGTTACAGTTAATTGGCTCGTTAGTGAAATTCACGCGCCTATTCTAACACTATAATTGGCTAGTTAGCTTCACTCCAAGTACATGTCCGTACTTGTCCGTTCATGTCCATCCTTGTTTACAAATCTGACAGCAACAAGTCCTGCTGCTCCTTAAAGTCTCCCACACCCATTTAATGGATCACACTGTCTACATACTGAACGAACAGTGGTGTTTTGAAGAGTGAGTTTTGTATCTGCATCAAAGAATCATGTTTGAGTTGGAGGGATTGTCCAAAATACCCAATTTTGGCTCTGAAGCATAATGTTGTATGTGTATTACAAATGGGAATTGTTAACCATTGGGAGTTGTGGTTAAGTCTATCCACATAACTCTTAGTAAATCAGTTTTGGTCTACTGCGTAATGTATACCTTGCATATCGCCTAAGTATTCCCTTCTCCCACTTCCCTTTCTAATGACTAATCAGTTTTAACATTTCTTTAAAGATGGCATTTGAACATTCTTTAATTTTTATTTTTTTAGGTTGTAGCTTCTTCCTCCTCAGCCTGTGGTATATTTATTTGCTTTAGATGAATCTCATAACGCAGTGGAGGCTGAATATTTGACAACAGTCTGCCAGTCGCTGCTGGAATACCTAGACAAGAGTATCGATAACTGTTTCGAAGTAGCTAATGTGTTATTATGGACAATACTAACCTGCAGAAAACTTGCATGTAGTGTTTAAACGTGCTGTCCCTAAAGGACAGAAGTTCTGTGGACTGAGATTCTGAAATGAAACTTATATGTTTCATAAAAATCAAATTAAACAAACAAAAACCCCCTCAAACCACCAACCAAGCAAGTTAAATTGGCTGGTGCTTGCACTGGAATGGCATGTATCGGATCATTGGTGATGCTTTTGGAGTGAGGGTTGATAAATGTCACTACGTTCCTGTCTTTTGAAAACTGATTTGCATCCTGTGGAGGCCTCACTCTGAAAATGGTTTTCTACAAATTTTTCTTAGGACACTTGATTTTAATTGCTGCTAAAGATACCAACATGTACAATAAAATTCTTCACTTACCTGTAAAGATCTGAACAAAGAAAGTCTAAACCAGTAAATGTCAACAGATTCTCAGAAACATGCCAGATTATTTCAGGAGAATTCATAAAATCACATGCAAAGTCTATAGGAAAATCAGTTCATCCAATTAATTTGTTTACCCAGATGGTAAAAACAGGGTGTGTCTCTATTGCTTTTGTTCACCACCGCGGTTTTCAGCACTTGTTGATATTTTTGTATTTTATTTGAGAAATCCTGTTTAGTTTTTCTTTCTGTATTTTTAATGCCATACGTAGGAACATGGTCCACATGAGAAATAAGTGTGTTACATTGCAGAGACGTTGAATTTGGGTTCAGAGCTGTAAGTACTCTGTAACTACATCCGTAACTGGGCTGTGATTTACGGAAGAGCAGAATGCCCTGTTTTCCGTGGAAGCACTGAGAAGGCTGCCTCCTTCCGTGTGTCATGTTTAAGTGAACGTACTGAGTGTTCTCTTGGAGCAATACATCAATACATTAATGAGTGCTCCTCTGTAACACTTCATACTGTAAACAGTATCACTATCCTGGCTTTTCAGCAAATTCTGAAGAAACATCACTTGTATTCATGTTTCAGATCTATTTCTTTTATTCTTCCTTCACCCCTGTGTCCATGAGCTGAGTATCTGCGAACATCAGCAGGAGCTGTGTGTATATATGTGTCCTGAGAGAGACATTTAGGGCTTAATAGTTTATTTTTTAATGCTTCAGGCTGCCTGGAGGCTCGAGAACAAGAATAGGGTTTATTACGTTTGACAGCACTGTTCAGTTTTACAACTCACAGGAACGTTTATCTCAGCCTCAGATGCTGATTGTCTCAGATATTGATGGTAAGGAAAAAGAAAACAGAAACTAAATTTTTGAGAAACTACTTTATTTCCCAGAATAAATACTAGAATCTCTCAAATATTCTGGTATTAGTTCGATTTTATTGAATGTATAGGGAATGTGTTTTTAAAAAATACTCTTATACTGACTACAGAGGAGGTAGTCTTTAAAAAGTAAAATTCAAATGTTAATTTTGCTTTGAATAGAACAGGCTGTCTATAGACTGTATTATTCTCTCTAATATGTGTTTGTGTATGTAGACTGTATTTCATGGTACGTAGAGCAGTGGGCAGTGAAATGTTTTGTTCTCCTTTAATGTAATTTTTTTCTTTAATAAAATGCCTTTTTCTGTTCTCCCTACAGACATTTTCCTGCCTACACTGGATAGTTTACTTGTAAAGCTCCATGAAAGCAAAGAGGTATGATTGCTCCAAGTATTTAATTAAGAGTTAAATGTTCCAAACAGAGGTTCCTTTTAAACTTTGAATTAGGCCTTTCTTCACAATATGTAATTCCAGTGCTGCTTTTTAATTATGGGAGTACTACATGGTGTTTGATGCACTGTTGTTTTCAACATTATGAATTTGTTTTCCTTTGTGTGTTGAAACTAGGCTGAAATATTTGGTACTGATTGTTCCTCTTCAGTTATGGCAGTTCAGCTTTCTAGAAATAGCAGAAAATCTCAAGCTTGCAGAACCTCATGAACACCTTTACTCTGTTCTGCAGCTGGTAACAGAACCAGTGAATGCGTTACTGAGTGTGTTCCCCAGAACAGGAGGAACACCCAGGGCACAGAGCTGGCTCTTCCTGCTGCATTTAAACTGATGGCTCTGGTGGGTGGTCAGGTGTCTGCGTTCCAGACTCAGTTCCCATCTTTGGGAGCAGGGCTTTGGCATCCCAGTAAAGATCCCAATCAACGGTCAAGCACAAAGGTAGAAGAACTTCCCTTAATATGCATCTGGTGAGACGGGGGACTGGCTGTGTCTTTCTGACTTGCACAGTTCTGCAGATTAACTCCTGGTTTTTCTTTAAAGTAATTCACTACATTTTAATTATTCAACATCTGTGTTTGTGCATTTAAGATCTCTGGTTTATACGTGTATGTGCGGTATCACTTGTTCCAAAGTGCATGGTCTTCTCTTGGCAAGAGAAAGAAGCTGCAAATATCTCTGAATCAGTTAATAACAACCTGGGTTTTGAACCAGAGCATGAATATATTAAATTGTGGACCTAAACCATTATTTTAAAAATTATCTTTATGGCCTTGTAGTTCACAGCATCCAGTAGGTGTTACATAGCTACAGGAGCGTTTATTTGTATAAGAACCTAAACTTCTTCGGAAGAAGCATCATAACTCTCATGTAAATACAAACTAAAAGAATATGGAGCATAAGGAATATAATTTCTGCAGATGGAAATGCCTAGAAATTATTGCTGAAAGGAAACTTGCTTATGATACTTTGCTACTGAGTAGTACGTCTTTTGTTCCATGAAGTCTTAAGAGAGCACGATTGTCGTCTTAATTCTTTCCCATATAATTTATTCACCGAAGGTGGTCCAGCATCTTGGTCCAGCAAAGGATTTTTATAAGAAGTTGGCACTGGACAGCTCAGGCCAGCAGGCTGCTGAGGATTTATTTCTCTGAAGTTCACAATGTTCTGATCTAGCTTCTCAGGGTAAGGAGCACCTAATGTATGCGTTCACTCTTCCCACACTCTTGTCTTTCCTTGGAAGCACAGTCCAGTTCAGGAATTCTTAAATCTTGTAAAACTTTTTGCACTTGTGTAATTGCAGCAAATGCTGCAAAGGAATTGCCTTTGAAGTTGACAGAAGTAAAGAACAGGAGTGTTGGATTGGTGGTACCAGATATTTATTGTGGGATTTCACAATTTTAAATGAGAAGGTACACTCCTGCTCAAGAACAGGGAACAGCCAGATGGCAAGGAATTAATAAAGTTTAATCGTAGGGGTAGAACAGAGTTCTCATCTTTTGGTATTAAACCAAGATTTGTCTCTGTGCACACACTTAATTTTGTCTCTGTACCATGAAATATTTCTGCATGCACTCCTGTCTTAGCTGCCAAAGGTGGCGTGTTTATTGAAGGAGATGTTTAATTAGATAATTATGTGTTGGGGTGACTTATCACTGTCTTCATTGGCCTGAGTCTGGGGCCAGTTCTCGTCTTACGATGTGGGTCATATCGAGAGCAAGATTAACGCGTACGTGACTTGCCGAAGGCTGGACGCTATTTTTGTGTGCCTGCTTCGTGTTACGGTTTTACCTCTTCACCGTATCTCTTCCTCCTTCACAGCTTGCACATCCAAGTATTCTGCTGGATGTATCTGTTACCATCCATCTTCCCATCGTAGCCGTAATCCTGCTCAGGCTGAAAAGTTGCAAAAGGACCTTAAAAGGCACCGTACAAGATGGGTTGGTTTTGAAGCAGTTACGTGCCAAAGATGTACAAAAGGTATGTCTTAAATACTGATTCACATGGAGAAGCTGGTGTACGCGTGTTAACTATCATTTTGAATGTGCTTAGTCTTTTGCAACATTAGATTTCAAGTTCCGTCTTTCACTGACGATTCAGAGAGCTGCCTTCTTTATGGAAGTTATGTTAGCTTTTGCCATTTGGTTTTTCAGTTTTGTTTTTTAAGATGGCATCATCACACTTCAGCTAAGTTGACATGTTTTATAAGGCATCATTAAATCGGAGTGTTCGGAATTGAATGTGAACTCTGTGGGATCAAGCTGAAATGTCTACTGATTCAAATAGTTGATTCTGCTGTTTTCTTCACTGTAGCTTGAGGGCTGGGGTTTTCAGTTATTGATAGGAGTTTTTCATGCTGTTTTAGCCACACTCTGAATTATTTAGTCTGCTTCTGGGTCTTTCAATACACACTTTTCAAGGGAACTTTTTTGTACAATCTACTGATTTATTGTCCCTTGCCAGTGTCAATCCCGAGGCTGGATTTGCAGTGCAAATGTCCATTGAGGAAAGTCTGACTGACACATTGTCCCAGTTTAGGAAAAAAACCCAGTTTCTCCTGTTTGGAAGATTTGTTTTAAACTGACCAATTGGACTATTCCCTCCCATGTCACGTTTAGCACCTCTCATTGGTTGTAAAAGTTTGTCGCGAGCATTCCTGCCCCTTTAAGAGGTGCGTATCGCCCTCGCCTCGCTCTCTTTTCCAGTCCGACGGCGTCCCGTACGCTTCCTGCTTGCACTCCGAGGGGCGTCGCGGGCTTGCAGCTTCTCTCCGGGAAAAGGCTGTCCGGGCTCGTGGTTTGGCTCCGGGGACCTTACAGGCTGTGTCCCCTTGGTGCAAACCCTTCAGAGGAACTCGCCTGCTGGCCTGCCTGCCCGTCTGCCTGCCTGTGGCTACCGCTCCCCGCGCTGCCGGAGTGGAGCCATCGCCGCGGAAACCCCTGCGCCGGCTGGGACAGACCCCGCTGCTGGAGACGCCGCGCCTCAGGGCTGCCCTTTCCCTGCTGCTAATGCCGCCGCTTTTGCTGCTTTTCTTTCTTCAACCCGCACGACGAGATCGGTAGGACAGCGCAGCCCGCGGTTTGCACGTGGGATCCCGGCATTTGTAACAGCTGCGGCTCCTTTGTTCCGCTCTTCGAGAGCCCACGTAGCCGGCGCCATCTTGGACACTGCCGCAGTATCGTTCCTTCCCTCACCCGCATTTAACCCTCGCTTCTCCATCCTGTACAAACCCTCCAATATTGCATTGGTTTTTCCCTGCATATAATATATTTTGTTCTAGTATTATTAAACTTTGTTTCAGTTTTCCAAATGTTCAGAGGTCTCACAAACTCTTCTTCCTTTTCCTATCTCTGCTTTTTAACTCTTTCTCTCCCAGTGCAGGGGAGAGGGGTTTTAGGGATAGGAGAGGACACGTCCCCGTGATTGGCTCATCTCGGCCAACTGGTGACACACATCTTTGGTTTGTTTTCAAACAGCTCTTTTGTCTACTTCCAGCAAAGGTAAATAAATTGAAATAAGTTGGCTACTGCACTTTCTGTTTCTTTTTTTAGCCTAATGTTTGTGTAGTTAGCTCCACAGCCTTCTGTTGTTCTCTGTACCCTAAGAGAATCTTGGCAAAGCTACTGAGCCTACTTGGCAGTAATCACATCATTAAATCTTTGTCAACTCTATTTGGATTGGAAAACGTAATTTATCTCCATCTTAGGTAGACTTGTTTCAGCAAGATTCCTTTAGGAAAAAGGCACACCGTTGTTACAAGCAGTAATGTGTTTGGCACATGTCTTGTTCAAAATCAGACTTGTGATGGACTGGAGCAAGTTGCTAATACATTGGGTGGGCATAAAGAAGAGCAGCTACATTCCATTGTGGAAGATGCCTCAACATTTGGAATGGAAATCAACTTACTTCATTTGTAGGATCAAGACACCATCTTGGATGTTATAAGCTCGTTTGTGTTACGAACTTGTGCTGATTGCTAAGTTGAATGCTTTGGAGCATTGCAGAATTTGGGCAGGTGAACAGACAGGAATGGGAAAGAGTGTTACAAATTAAGTTCTAAAGGTGGTGTATTCAAGTTGAATTTGATGTCGTTTCTAATGTATCTCAGTAGGATACATTTCTTTACACAAGCTTTGCCATCCTTGCCTGACACTTTCAAAAGGTGAGCTGGGACGTAAAATGCAGGAGTTTTTTGAGTAACAGCATTGTTCTCTCACAGAAAGCATTTAGGACAGGCACAAGCAGATGCTTGGATGATCGCATACATGCAGTGTGCCAGCTAGAGAGCCAGCCTCGTGTTCGTTTGGTGACAATGACACCTCCCAACTTCTATAGGACAGACAAGTTAACTGATGAGGTAATGTATGAAGCCTGGTTTAGTACATTTTCTAGTTTTAATGGCCTGTCAAACCTGATGTTGTGCTGCAATAATTTAAAGTTGTTACTTTAACATAAAGTGACCATTTTCCGTAAATTAGGAAAAAAAAAAATCAAGGAAAACTTTTATTTTCAAGTTTTGAGTTTCAAGTACAGTAGCATGTTATGAGCAGAACAGTGGTTTTACTTCACCTTGTTTCAGTGACCACAATAACTCCATGTTTTTCTGTTATACAAAGAAAGCAGAGAAGATTGTACACATTGGAAATGTCCCCAGTGTGGTTTTGTGTTTTAGGACTGTCTGGGAGAAATCGGCGGAGGCGATTTGGTGGAAGATTCCAGGTCTTGTGTACTGAAACCAGATAAAGTTGTCTGCAGTAACGAACTTCCAGGGGTTTCTCAGACCAATGTGGGTGAAACAAAATCACACTTCTAGATGGTTGTGATCAGACTGAGGAAGGACTTCATGTATGACACCAGGCTTTATTAGTTCGCCCTTTACAGAGGGAGCCAAGGAAATTGATGCATTTTCTAATAGTAAGCTGTAAGAAGGAGTTTTATTTAAGATCAAAGTTAGTTATAATTGCAAAAAAAAGGTTTTTTTCTTTTAAAGTAAGTTTTCACGAGCTTGCTAGTCACTAGCTTTGGAAAAGTCTGTGCAGGATTTTGATTTTCAGTGTCACACAAGATTTTATGGTAACTTGAGTAGTTCCTCTGGAGCTGGTGGTGTTCCGCACAAGCTGTGAGCTATTGAGAGTCTCAGTTTCTTTTAAGGTGTTTCATAACTCCCAGATGTGATTAGTTGTTTTTTCTATACACCAGCAGCAGTATCTGGGGAGCCAGATTCTTCCAGTGGGCCTTGGTAAGGTTTTCTGCAAACCCTGGGCCGAGCCGCTGTATTCGGTGAGCGAGAGCGGTAAAGAGCCAGCAGTGTTTTGGGGAGGTCCCGTTTTATTGGCAGGTGATTTCAGACCAGTTATTTCTGGTACAATAATAGAGCTGACCTACTGAAATGTATTGACAAACCGCATTTCCCAATGTATGACAAGTGCTAATCTGCTTTTAGGACTACTTCAGTTTAAAGTACTTGGGACAGAGGCTGTTCTTAAATTTCTTGTTTCTTTAGAAAATTCTATTACATATCTTACAGATTTTTTAAAATGATTTTGCTAGTTTTCTTTTCTCTTAACATTTGATTCTTGAGAGCATTGAGTAAAACCTGGAACTTCCCAAGAGGAATTCAGTAGCTTGATTTTCATTGTTATTTATAAATCCCCAAAAGCTTCCAATCTGTTGCATTATAATACAAAATTTTTAAAATAGTGATTTTTGTAGTATTAGTATTAATACTAATAATAATCTTTTACCACATGGAGATGTGCTTAGTCTCTAGACTATTTTTTCCCTAAGTTATTTGCAAAACGCTTCACAGTTTCTCAATAGCTATTCCAGCTATTTTTGTTCTAGAGCGGGGAGCAGCTTTAATGTGAAGGTACTGGGGTTTTGGTTTATTCTGGGTTTTGTCTGGGTTTATCGGTGTGGAGAAAGGGGGTGTTACTGTAATAATATCCTTGCCAACAGCCAGACTGTTTAATCCGATCAGTCCTAGTGCTCTGTGGACAAACCCATGTGTGGCTTCAGGCAGGATGTTGAATCAAGGAACGTTCTGTTCCTCAAATGCAGTCAAATAGCAAACCCTTATAGGAAGCAGAATTGGGTGATTTTCTGCTCTTGCAGTGAAGCTGCATTTAATTCAACTCATGAAGCTAAATACAATGAAAAAAATCTATGGCGATTGTTTCTAGAAAATAAGTGTAAACACTGGAAATCATTTGGAAGTTTGGCATCTGTAGCATGAGAAATGTTACACACACAACGTAACCTGTGTTACTCTTTTTCAGTTAATTGAGAAGCCCTGAGGTTAAATAACGTTCTAGAATTTCTTTATGTACACAATCATTTGAGGCTCAACATGGCATTTTGTTACACAAGGATCCTCAAAATTTTGCTGGAGTTTATTAGTGGTTTTTTCCTGGTTTATTTTACCTGGTTAAGATAAAAAGGATTTATTTATATTCTGGTGTTCCTGGGTTTTGTTACAGAGTACAATACATGTCACTGACAGCTGTTCCCCGCCACCTCTTCAGAAGTGGTCTGCAGAGGAGTTGGCAAGAAAAGGAGCTTTTCTTACGGACTGTGCTTCAGTACGTTTCTGGTTTCACACATTCTTTTTTTTTTTTAAAAAGCAGGGCATGCTGTGTTCTGAAAAGGAGTCAGCTCTCAGCAATACCAGTGCAGTGAAACGGCACTGCAGGTAACGTGGGGTCTGTATTCCAGGGAAAGACTTTCACGTTCTGACCAGAGGAGTGTCTTCCAGGTTGTCTATTAAGGCTTCAGAGTTAATTGTTTTTCATGCTAGACTGATCCGGATATACCGAGAGTCCACATCAAGTTGGGGTTTTTTTCTGGAAAGATTGGATTTCCATTTTCAACATTTCTCTTACGGGCTATTAAATTGTAGTACCACAGGCTCTCTCACAAAGCACGTCTCAGGGGTTTAGCAGCCTTCTCAGTTACGCACAGATAAAAGCAGGTTTATGATTTGTAGCTTACGTGATGCAAGAGTTGCAGGAGTGAGGGAATTGTGGGGAGCACATTTTATGCTATTTATGGAACTTATACCAAAACACATTGAATTGGATAAAGCATTGTGCTACTCCAATAACGTGATAAAACATTCTGCTACTCTGATGGCAGTCTAGAAACTGCTTTAACCCTTGTATGAGTTCCGGGGCCCCGCATGAATGTCCAACAGGCTTCTGTCTCCAGAGGTCTGAAATGGGAACTACAACTGGTCCTTTACTGTGACTTGTTTAGTTTGGGCGCTCAGTGTGCAGTGACTGGCACAGTGGTTTGATAAAGTTTTCGGGTTTTCCCGTTAGAAGGTACCGTGGGAAGTTACGGCAGTAATGGTTCCAATATCGATGTGTCCAGTATCTTCATTCCTTCAGTATTTACATTCTACCTGTTGGTTTGTTTTTTTGGTTTTTTTTTTTTTTTTGTCATTTAATGGTCTTATTCCAAACGTTACCAATGGATTAATACGTGAATGTGCAAATACTGCATATAGAGATGTATATGTGAATTGCAACTGGAGCTCACAGGTGACTCATTTGCATGGAAGGTGTTACTCCAATTACATCACCACTTTCTCTCTGAAACGTATGCCAGGCCTTCACTAAAACTGATTCTGGCATCTTACAGGTTTTTTACGTTTGGTTTGGAAAAAACTGGGATAACCACATCATAAAAGGTGTCCTTGGATACCCAAACCATGCGTCAGTACCACAGAAAATGGTAGGAGTTGGAATGAGCTGTGCTGTAGAGTGCTCACATTTGCAATATACATGTATTCTGTTTTTTCTTTATCGTCAATTTTTAATTATGGAACCATGAATTAGGGGTTGTTTACTGGGTACTTTCTAACCTCTTGCCAGATTCATAGAAGACAGATAAAAGTTGCCAACTGCTTTCCCATAAAGAATGTAAACACGTGAATTTTGTTATTCATGGAATGTCAGAAAATTATTCTATGACATTACTGCTTTTATTATTTTTATGGAAATACCAGTGGGCTCACAAGAACAGGATAGAATGAATACAAAAATTATCTCGTTGTGTGTGTTAATTGTTAAGATTAGAGTTATATAATTGATATAATGGTTTTCAGAAGTTTTGTGTTCTCCAAACATGATGTAAGATCCCAAGTCTATGGTATGACATGGGAGGCCTGTAAGTAAAGTTCAGTTTTGCTCAGCTTCCAAGTCTTGAGAAGGAGACAGCAAAGAAACGCTTTCAGCTATCAGAACATCCAAGACCCCTGGAAATGTGTTTCGGTGGCGGTGGTTTTGTGTTAAAACCTATAGCTCTGGTCTTGTGCGTGAACCAGAGCAGAAATGAGAGAAGACCGCTCTTCCGTGGGTGGCGATTCCAAACAGTCAGCAAGGGGTGGGTAAGGATGGACCCTTTCCAGACACGGTAACAGTTCAGAATCCAACGGCTGCATTCAGGTAATACCAAGGATGTGCTGGTCATTGTAGAAACATGCAGGGAGACATCTTTCTGCTTGTAAAGCTTGCATAGTGTGAACGAGAGGAGTAAGCGACAAGTGGTAATTCTGAGATCTTGTTAAGAGTGGTGAGCTCTAAGACTACTCTACAACAGGACACCTTGTTCAGAGCTTTGGATTTTGCTTGTATTAGCAATTTATAACTGTCCCCTCTGATCAGCTGGTGGTCAGTATTGGCTGACAGGGTTTTCAGGAAGATCTTGGATAAAGGAAGGATGATAACTTTTTTCAGTGGTTATGTAGCATCTATCAGAAAGAAATGGAGAGAAAAAACTAACAAAAACAAAAGTTATCTTTGTTTTTAAATTATGTTCCTCCTTCATTTACTACAAAGGTAGCAGTGGAACTACTCTTAAATCTGTAATCAATTATTTTATGCCATATTAATTGTCTTAAAAGGTTACATTTGCCTAAGAATTGTTATATTTAGCTCGGTGAATGGCTCGAGGTTTTTTTAATTCTATTTTTTTTCAGCTCATTCCCCAACCAAGCAGTCCACTATAATCTTTGTGTTGAAATTTGCTTACAATTCAGAGTTCACATTTTCATATTTTGATCATCTTTTCAGTGATGCAAAATGCAACATGTAGGAACTTGATTGAAAGTGAAGATAAAGGCAAAAAAACCTGTGAAAGCTGCATGTTGAAAAGGTGTCTTTTTAAACGATCTTGCTTTCTAAAACCTTTTGCACTTGAAAGGCAGTTTAAGTTACAGATGTTCTGCTTCCTACAGAACAGATACTACTGGATTTTTGTACTTTAAACTGAAGAAAAACCGTGTATATGTAATCCATGGTTGGTAATTTCTTAATAGTTGTGGCTGGGGTTATGTTATGACTCTCAGTATCGATTTTTCTTAATAGTTTTGCTAATAAAGGATGATGACTTCTTCCAGTGACCTTCACCCAGACACAGCTTCCTGAGGTAGATGCGCTTTCTTCAGGAAGGGCACGAGCTTTTAGATCTTGGCTTAAAGACAGCACAGCTTTTAAGTCCAGTTCTTCACATAATGAAGTATTTCTGTGAGATGCTGAGTAATTATTGGCACCTTGTATTTACAGTTTTTAATGTACACTGATGAAAAGTGGGACTGTCTGGCCCAGAAGAAGCTGAGTAACCTCTCCAGTTGATAGAGTGCTGTTACCTAAAACCCCTCGGCACCAAAGATCATCTTGGGATCTAGTGCAGAGGCAGTTGCTAATAGTTTATTGGTAGTAGTTAACTGTGTATTTTTATATTTTTAAGAATATCCTATGGATGTCCTTCTGATCGATGGTGTAACCAGCTGAATTTCTGGTGTAGCTTTTATAATTTCAATGCATACATATAAAAAATTCAAGTGAGGTCAATAATCTGTAGATGGTTTAATGATTGTCTGTATTTGTTACTGAGCTCCACACAGCAGGTGATTTATGACAGACAAGGCAAGTTCTGAAATCTTTTCAAGCCGCAACCTGCTTAAAGTTTAAATCCTGTAAATGTTTGTCCTTCAGTTTGCATTTCATTTGTCTTCTCCAGAATGCAGAATTTGCTGAGCCAGGTGGAAGATGACATTTTAGAGAGTAGGATGGATTTCTCTCTCAGATAAATACTGTTGAAACAGGGGACTGGAGCTCTTCAGATGTTGGCATTGTGGCTGCTGCTTGAATTGCGAGTAGTGTGGAGAGACCACAGCAAACAGCAGAGCCTCACTGCCTGCTGCACCAGACCAGTACGGAGGACTGGGCACCAGCAGGTGCTTGCTGTGGCCCAGCAAATTTTCACTGGGGCTGTGATTCCAAGTCTTTGACAAGTTTGCGTTCTCTGTTCTGTTGCCAAGTAAGAAAAACAGGAAGAAATTGAGATGACATGTAACTGGAGATGTAACTTCCCATTTTTTTAAATCTTTATCAAAACTCAATTTAACCCTTTCAGAATTCATTGCCACCAGTGTATTTGTTAACTTCTAAAACAACCAGTTTTGTGGTTCCCTTTTTTGTGTTTCTACAAGATACTTTAAATACTATTTCACCCACTTTTCTGCCATTTTATACTTCTTAAAAAGATGCTGCTGTTTGATAGTGTATTACAAACTTTAGGTTCATTTCTAAACTTTGGATTATTTGCAATTGTAGTATCTTTAGGCTGAATATAGACTCTGAAGCAGAATAAGTAATTAATTAGAATTTATGCCTCTGCTTGAATTTACAGTGCATTTTTTGCTCAATGTTTGGACTCTTAAATATTTTCCTCTCTTCTTTCAGAGATGAGAACCCTGCCAAAAGAGATCTTTTTTTCAGCATTTAATTGAGGATTGGACAGAAGCAGCATTCTCGTACTATGAATTCTTACTTAATAATCAACAGCAGGTTTGTAAGTGAACAAGGAATAAATAGAAGAAAAATCCTGATTTCAGATTGAAGCGTGGGCCAAGAGAAGCACATGGGAAGTTACGAAAGGGGATGCTCGTTCTTCACAACATGCAGTGACAGGTACAGTTTTCGAAGCTTCACAGCTAAAGAAGTAAACATTTCCAAAAGAATTATGCAGATGTACTTCAGTCTAAAAGTGCTAGGAGCGATGAAGCTGTTTTGCTAGTGAACTTTAAATTGGTTTATACACTTTACAGTTGCGCAGCAGTATGGAGCTCTGCTCATTGCAGGCTGGTGAGTTTATGTAGCTGTGTGGGATGGTATTTCTTAATGAAATGTGCAATTAAGTAAAGCCTTTTTTCTTACATTTATTGTAGTAGCCCTTCCCGATCCAAATTCTTAACAGAGCTGCCAAGGGGCAGTGATGTATGTTGGTGGTTTATATGAATTTCTTTTTAAAAGGGATGATTCATATTGGCTAAAGACTTCAGCGAGCTCCCTGTGACAGCTGTAGAATTTCAGTGGAGTATAACAATTGTAGAAATAAAATATATAATGTACATAAGCATTACACTTGTAAAGAAAATGCAAAAAATGTAACAACAGAAAAAAGGCTTAGCTCAATGTGCAGAATTGTTGAGTGCTCAACGATGAATCATTCTGTCCCAGGCTGGACAATGAAGTTGACTATTAAAACATGCTAAAAAGAGAATCGGTGTAGAAGGAACACGGCTGCTTCTTCTGTTAACTTTAGGTGAACTTATTTATGATTGACTTACTAATTAAAAATGTTTTACTTTATGCTGTGTTTTTATATTTATGGGAGTATAATCTTTTTGTACCTAAATTCTTACTGAACCGAGTATTGAAGAGAACATGTTTACCACTTTATTCCACAGACCTCTGGAAGGGAGGGGAAAACCCTGCCTAGTCTGAAAGGAGCTGTTGTACAAAGTTCCTAAAACCCTCCTTATGTATGACTCTAAAGAAGGTCTATCTGTTCCCCTTTTACCTTTTTGCAGTAAACTACGGCAGTGTTGGTCCTGGTTCTGTAACTGGTGTTAGCTGCCATGTAGATTAAGCGTGGGTAACCCTTCACTCACACTTTGGGATTTGATTTCTGCTGTGATCTAAAGGGAAAAAAAAAAAAAAGAAAAGAGAAGGTGTAACCTGAATGAAAGTACAGGCTTTAAAATGTCAAAATTCAAAATGCAATCACTCTGTTCCATCTCTCTGAAACCTTGTTTTGTGTAATGTTTTGGTAACTGAGTGGTTTGGGCTTTCTGATAGCTTTATCCCAGAGTTTTAAATTTGGTGGTTAAGTTGGGATGGTTTGGGTTTTTTTTTTTCTTTTTAGATGCACATTAGAAATTATTCATGAAGCACAATCACTCTGACTTAGTACTCTGAATTTTGTTTATTTGTTATTTTAATGAAAGGTGACTACAAGGAACTAATTAAGTACAAAAAAGTAAGTCATAATCAGTATGATTACATTTTCTTTTAAAGTAGCCTTGAAGATGCTAACATTGCATTTTAACTGCCATAGCCCTGAATCAAAGTCCAGAAAAAATGTACTAGCTCTAGTTTGCAAATGCTTTAAAAGCTTCGCTAATTCAATGCGGCAAGTCGTGTTATTCTGCGTGTTAGCACAAACGGATTGTTTGGAAAAGATCCCTCATATCTGTGTGTTGTCCTTAACTAATGTGTTTAAGTTATCCAAAGATGACTTAAGAGAAACTTTCCATTTAGTCAGTTAATTTATTGTGTCGTAAAAGTCTGAGGTGATGCTGAATGTTGTCGCTAAATCAGACCTCCAGGCTTTCAGTTCTTGTTTGTAGATGGATTTGCACTGGGTGAAAGCTCAGTGCAGCTGAAGAGTGGGACATCTGAAAAATCATGTGTAATTGCAAAGAGGAGAAGGGCATGTTAGAGTTTTAAATGCCCCATGATGTATGCTTCTGACTTGTGAGCTTGGTATGGAACATTTGGGGACACACTATGCCGTGATGGATTGTAACATACTCTGTAAAACCAGTACTGAAAGCTTTATTCTTCTGTGGTTTTTGGATATAAAAAAACATGAAAAGTACATCCTGAGAGCTATTTGTTCAGTAAAATTATTACACAGCACAGAGAATCTAGTTATGTTTTTACTAATTATAAAGCACATCTTTAAATTTTAAAAAGACAGTCTCACAGAAGTACCTTTAAATTGAAACATCTCCACATCTAGGGTATCAGTTTCAGTGATTTGAACAACAGAGTATCTCTGGGCATGATAAAAGTGTCCAAAAGACAGTTTCATTTACAGTGGTTGGGATCATTCCACTGTACCAGGAGATACTCACCAAAAGATTAATTCCTACCAAGGGGTGGATGTACTGTGAAGCGCAACAAGCTTTTTCCTGCTGACTAAGATTTTGGAGGAGAGCCAGGAGGCGCACGTTCCATCTGTCCAAGCAAGCGCTGAACTCTCCAAAGGGTCTCTGGCCGTTTCAGGGACTGGACTTGCCCCAAACCGCCTTCAACACTGCAGAGTATAAATCCTGCCTATCTCATTAGAAAATTCCAGATTTGCTGGGGAAGATGTTTACCACCCCCAGCTAAGTAAGTCTTTGGGGGATCAGTTAAAATTCTCAGCACTTCAAGTTCTGGCAGTGGGCATCCCTTTCTATGTCTGAGTTCCAAAAGCAACATCCTGTATCTCTGTTACCAACTGAGCAGGATAGGAGTTCCTGTTGAAGAAATTCCAGTCCAGGAAGCTCTTACAATGGTAGGACACATGATGCAGCTCTGTCACAAAAAAGGGGGCCGGGAGCATAGATAGAGAAAATTCTTGGCCCAGAAGGGGGTTTCCGAAACCCTTTACAATTTGTCCAGTCCACTAGCTTCCCAAGAAAGACGAGATCCTGATACCCAACCTGCCTACCACACTCCTGTTAGGGAGAAGGGGAACCTCCTCGGGTTCTTTACAACCTGGCCAGCCTGCCAGGCACGCTGGCAGCATCACTGAAACCAAAGTCCCTTTTGGTAGCCCACAGGATTGGAGGATATTTGCCTAACCTATTCAGGGACCCTCGCTAGCAGTTACACAAAGACAAATACCTTCAGTATTAAATCAACAATAATAATTTATTGTGTAGATTCGTGACAAAATGCAGGTTCGAATGATACCGGTGATAGGGTATTGACTGCGAAATGGATTTAGAGCAAACACTAAACACACACACACATACAAACCTAAACACACAAGTGAACCTAAACACTAATGATTATTAGTAACTAGCCTGATGTTAGTATTCAAATGCACAAAACATAGAGCTCTTACCCAATAGGCATCCCTATGGAGGGTGGTGAAGAAGATAGGTTCAGCCCGTCGACCTATCTCAAAGTTTCAATGGTGGTCTTCTGTTCCCCAAATCCCCCTTTTATTTGCCAAGTTTTATATTGTTTCTATACTTCTACGTGGAGCTTGAGTGACTTTAGCCATACATTCTTTTTATTCTGATTGGATTAAAAATCTCTTGCTTCACATTTAAAGGTACAGGTGTTAAAACATAGGGCGCATGCCCAGTGGGGAGTGGTCACACTTTGGAGGCGGGTAGCCTTTGGGATGGAGATGTGTTTTTTGTATTATAATGACATTATAATTGGGCACCCCCTTGCCGTAGGGAAAGAGCTTGCGTGCCCTTGCGAAGTTGAGAGCTATGCTGGTGGTGGCATATGCCTCCGGTAGGGTCTCCCAAGCCTGACAGGTCTCAACTGAAGGGTCAGACAAAGTGTGTCCATGGGCAGGATGGGCTCACTAGCCTTCGGGCAACCATCCTAGGAGAAGGACAACTCTAACTCCAAACCTGGGCAGATGGAGCTCGTTTAGCCCTGTAAGGTCATCCATCTAAGAGAAGGATACTCTAACCAAACCTACGACCTGAGGACTTCGCTGTCACCGTCCAAGCTCGCTAGGCCCTGGCAGATGAACCACAGGTGTAAAGGGTGGGGCCAGTCTCGCGCACGCTGCGTCTCACCTAAAAAATCCACCGCGCAGGCTTGAAGGGTGTACTCACGTTTGCAAAGCCCTGTAGCGACAGGCAAGGGACGAAACGGCAGGTGGAAAGATGTCACTGGAAGCCGCAGACCCAACCCTGCATGCAGGCGGTTCAGGACATTGGTCGCTTGAGACTGACCCAGGAGATGACTGTCTTGTTCGGCAGCATCCTGAATGACCAAGCAGCCTTTTTCAAGGAGAGCACTGCTTGCTCCACATGGAGAGGGGCCTAGAAAAGGTGGCCTAACCAAAGCTCATCTCCCCTTCCAATCCGGTTGGCTAGCCGCGGCCAACAGGCATCTTCTGTTGCGGTCAACCAAAGACAAAGAGACAAAGGCATATACCTGCCTCCAAAGGTGTGTCCAGATTGACACTCGCATGTTGGAACATCAGAACCATGCTCGATACAGCAGACAGTGGGCGTCCTGAACGCCGTTCTGCTATAATTGCTCACGAACTGTCACAACTCAACATTGACATTGCCGCTCTCAGTGAAGTTCGCCTTCATGAGGAAGGCAGCCTTAAAGAACATGGTGCCGGCTACACACTGTATTGGTCAGGCAAACCCAAAACCGAAAGTCATCATTCCGGAGTTGGCTTCATGATTAAAAACTCCATCGCCTCTAAACTTGAAAATTTGCCAACAGGTCATTCCGATCGCATTATCTCCTTACGCCTCCCGCTACACAACAAGCAACATGTTGTTCTCTTCAGCATATATGCCCCAACTCTCCGAGCTGACCCTACAGAAAAAGACAAATTCTACACCGATCTGTGCCGCCTTACTCAAAAGGTTCCTGCAGATGATAAGATCATAATCCTTGGTGACTTCAACGCCCGAGTAGGTAAGAACTCTGAAGCCTGGAAAGGAGTACTAGGCAAGCATGGAGTTGGAAACTGCAATGACAACGGTCGCCTCTTGCTAGAGTTTTGTGCTGAGCAGCAGCTTACCATCACCAACACTATCTTCCAGCAGAAAGACAGCCTGAAGACAACCTGGATGCATCCTCGATCTAAACACTGGCACCTCATTGACTATATCTTAGTGCGCCAGAGAAATGTTCGCGATGTCTGTCACACCCGAGTGATGCCTAGTGCAGAATGTCAAACAGACCACCGCCTTGTGCGCTGCAAACTTAACCTCCACTTTAAGCCCAAACCTAAGAGGGGCGTGTCACGAAAACGGGGGGGCCAGGATAATAGACAAAGATAAATTCCTGGCCCAGAAGGGGGGTTTCCCAAACCCTTTACAATTTGTCCAGCCCACTAGTTTCCCAAGAAAGACAAACTCCTGTCACCCAACCTACCCACCACGCTCCTGTCAGGGAGAAGGGGAACCTCCTCGGGTTCTTTACAACTTGGCCAGCCTGCCAGGCTCACGCTGGCAGCGTCACTGAAACCAAAGTCCCTTTTGGTAGCCCACAAGATTGGAGGATATTCGCCTAACCTATTCAGGGACCCTCGCTAGCAGTTACACAAAGACAAATACCTTCAGTATTAAAATCAACAATAGTAGTTTATTGTGCAGATTCGTGACTAAATGCAGGTTCAAATGATACCGGTGAGAGGGTATTGACTGCGAAATGGATTTAGAGCAAACACTAAACACACATACACATACAAACCTAAACACACAAGCAAACCTAAACACTAATGGTTATTAATAGCTAGCCTGATGTTAATATTAAAGCGCGCTAAATACAAAGTTCTTACCCAATAGGCGTCCCTATGGGGGGAGAGAAGATAGGTTCAGCCCGTCGACCGATCCCAAAGTTTCGATGGTGGTCTTCTGTTCCCCAAAATCCCCCTTTTAATCGCCACTTTTTATATTGTTTCTATACTTTTAGGTGGAGCTTGAGTGACTTTAGTCATACATTCCTTTTATTCTGATTGGATTAAAAATCTCTCGCTTCGCGTTTAAAGGTACAGGTGTAAAAATATAGAGCGCATGCCCAGTGGGGAGTGGTCACACCTTGGAGGCGGGTAGCCTTTGGGATGGAGGTGTGTTTTTGTATTATAATGACATTATAATGAGCAAAGTTCACCTAGAGGACACGATTTCACCATTTTTGCTGGCACGGCAGTAGCGATCCATCTTTCTTGATAGCAGCTATGCGGTTTCTCGTAGCAGCCCATCGTTATCCTGATAACAGAGAAGGGCTGCACCACCTCCGTGATGCCCCGTTCTCCATTTCAGAGATACAGTACATTCTGCCCAGTCAGGGTGGGCCTTATCCATGGCAACCGCATTCCATTCTTGGGATCAGCAAACTGCTTCTTAGCCGCTTCATGGCTACTTTTTGTGTCAAGGTGTAAGCTAAAATCTGGGAAATAGGGTTTCCCTCATTTCCCCATTATCCATCGTTTTCCCACAGGGCGGCATTCTGAGAAGGAGGCTCAAAGTTCACAATCTTCAAACAGCTGCAGTGAGAGACAGCTTCCAGGCAAACCTTCAAACTAGGCTTGAAGACCATCCCATAGACTCTTCTCCTGAAGCCCTTTGGCAACATATTAAAAATAGCATCCTGCAGTCCTCCGAAGAATTCTTAGGGTTCTCCACAAAGAAAAACAAAGACTGGTTTGATGAAAACAATCCAGAGATCCAGGAATTGCTGGCAAAGAAGAGATCTGCTCACCAAGCACACCTCGCTCAGCCATCTTGCCATGTAAGAAAAGCAGCCTTTCGTCTTGCATGCAGTAAACTCCAACAGAAACTTCGAGACATCCAGAACAAGTGGTGGCTCAACCTAGCAAAAAAGACTCAACTATGCGCAGATTCGGGTGACCACAGAGGATTCTATGAGGCTCTGAAAGCAGTGTACGGACCCACACACCAAGTTCAAAGCCCCCTACTCAGCGCAGATGGCCAAACGCTTCTCACAGATAAAACCTCCATCCTGAATCGATGGTCTGAACACTTTCAAACTCTCTTCAGTGCCAACCGTGTAGTCCAAGACTCAGGAATCCAGCTGATCCCAAAACAAACAGTGAAAAATGAATTGGATATAGCCCCTACTATGGGAGAGACCCTTAAGGCCATACAGCAGATGAAAACCAGCAAGGCAGCTGGGGTCGACGGAATCCCATCTGAAATCTGGAAACATGGAGGCCAAACGCTCCATGCTAAATTTCACAAGCTAGTTGTGCGCTGTTGGGAACAAGGCGAACTACCACCAGATCTCCGTGATGCAATCATCATCACTCTGTACAAGAAAAAAGGAGTAAAGTCAGACTGCTCAAACTACCGAGGCATAACTCTGCTCTCCATTGCTGGAAAAATCCTCGCAAGAATACTATTGAACAGATTGGTACCCGCTATCGCAGAAGAACTTCTACCTGAAAGTCAGTGTGGTTTCAGAGCCAACAGAAGTACCACAGACATGGTATTCGTTCTCAGACAACTGCAAGAGAAGTGTAGGGAACAGAACAAGGGTCTCTATGTAACTTTCGTTGATCTCACCAAAGCCTTTGACACTGTGAGCAGAAAAGGTCTGTGGCAGATCTTGGAACGATTAGGATATCCCCCAAGTTCCTCAAAATGATTATCCTGTTACACGAGGGGCAGCGCGACCAAGTCAGATATGGCGATGCACTCTCTGAGCCCTTCCCAATAGCCAATGGTGTGAAACAAGGTTGCGTTCTCGCACCAACTTTATTCACAGTTTTCTTCAGCATGATGCTCCAAAGGGCCACGGCAGACCTCGACGAACAAGACGGCATTTATATCCGATATCGTACCGATGGGAGCCTTTTCAACCTAAGGCGACTGAAGGCCCACACCAAGACCCTGAATCACCTTGTCCGCGAGCTGCTTTTTGCTGACGATGCCGCCCTTGTTGCCCACACAGAAGCAGCTCTGCAGCGCTTAACATCCTGCTTTGCAGAGGCAGCTGAGCTTTTTGGGCTGGAAGTCAGCTTGAAGAAGACAGTAGTTCTCTACCAACCAGCACCACAAGATGATTACCATCATCCCCACATCACCATTGGTGAGTCAGAGCTTCAGTCAGTCCAGCAGTTCAGCTATCTGGGTAGCATCATCTCCTCAGATGCCACGATTGACAAAGAGATAGACAACAGAATAGCAAAGGCAAACAGAGCTTTCGGAAAACTCCATAAAAGAGTCTGGTGCAATAAACACCTGAAGAAAAGTACAAAGATCAGTGTCTACAGAGCCATGGTACTGCCTACTCTTCTGTACGGGTCTGAATCATGGGTCATCTACCACCACCATCTGCGACTCCTCGAACGCTTCCATCAGCGCTGCCTCTGCACAATCCTAAACATCCACTGGACTGACTACGTGACTAATGTTGCTGTCCTTGAACAGGCAGACGTCACCAGTATTGAGGCCATGTTGCTGAAAACGCAGCTGCGTTGGGCAGGGCACGTCTCCAGGATGGCGGATCACCGCCTCCCTAAGATCGTGTTCTGTGGTGAACTTGCCACCGGCTGCCGCAAGAGAAGAGCTCCAAAGAGGAGATATAAGGACTCCCTGAAACAACACCTCAGCCTAGGCCATATTGACCACCATCAGTGGTCCACCCTGGCCTCCAATCGGGAGATTTGGAGACACACCATACATAACGCTGCTGTCTCCTTTGAGAGCACGCGTAGAATTAGTCTCGAGGAGAAAAGACAGCGCAGAAAGAACCGTGCCTCGACTATACCACCCAAGGAGACCCTCCGGTGTGCTCTTTGCAACCGGTCTTGCCTATCCCGCTTTGGCCTTTTCAGCTATCAACGCGCTTGCAATAAGCGTGGGCAAAGCCCTTCCCAAATCTTCGTCTGCGAAGCCAAGCCATGATGATGATGACATTATAATGAGCAAAGTTCAGTGAAAGGACAAGATTTCACCATCATTGCTGGCACAGCAGTTGCAATCTATCTTTCTTGATAGCGGTTATGCGGTTTATCGTAGCAGCCCATCGTTATCCTGGTAATGGAGAAGGGCTGCACCACCTCTGTATTGCCCCGTTCTCCATTTCAGAGATACAGTACATTCCGCCCAGCCAGGGTGGGCCTTATCCATGGCAACCGCATTCCATTCTTTGATCAGCAAACTGCTTCATAGCCACTTCATGGCTATTTCTCATGTCAAGGTGTGAGCTAAATCTGGGGGACAGTGCCTCCCTCAACCCCCCATTATCCGTTGTTTTCCCACAAGCTCCCAGAGAATCATTTCTATGCTTGATTCCAAATTTTTCTTATTAAGCTCATTAGAAATAATCATATTTATTACTCTTGGTGTAGAGCTTAGGGGCGATGGAGAAGGACAAGCAGGTGCAGATGATTGTATTTGGCTTTGGTTTTCTGTATGTTTTGTCAGATGGCGAGAAGATGGTTTTGTCATTCCTGTTGGTTTTAAAAATCTAACATTAGCTCTTAGTAATCCTGAGATTCAAGAGCTCTTCAGTAATTTTAAGTGTAGAGTCTTAACTTTTTTAGGGCCACATATATTTTCAGAATTTTATGCAAAATATTCAAGGCATGGGACAGAAGTGGGTTTATGAGGGAATAATTACAACTTCAATCACTGATTTCTGTAGGTAGAAGTATTAACTCCTACATAAGAGTCCTGAAAGATCTCATTTTTTATTTCAGTTTTAGAGTATATTTTGTCTCGGTGCCATATTCTGATTGTGGGCAGGATGTAACCCTGCCACAGCTGAGCAGCCAGTTTCAGTAAGAGCGGGTTTGGAGGTCTGAGGCTCTAACTGGCGATAAGTTATGGAACACCCCAAACTTGTGTCAGTCCCCATGTCAAAAATCACTTCAGTGACTTTTTGTTTGAAAGCTGTTCTTCAGATTTTAATATGTATTAAAAGTTTTACATCATTCTTTCTGGTAGTTTACTCTGTTTTAAAAAAGGGTAGAGGGGTGTCTTGTACACTGTTGCTTCTCAGATATTCATAATGGAGGTAGAATCTGACCACTCTTCCAGAATCACAAGGTTTAAGTCCTAACCAGAAGGCTGTACCATTACTGCCTGTTGGACCCAGATAACTGAGATTGGGCACCACAGGGTTTTGGTACCATCGTGTGGGGGACGTTAAAGGGGCAGGGTGGGCAGATTGTAATAATTTACTGATGTAATTTCTTTACCTGTCCGTTCCTAGAATTGAAAACCCCACCCAACATCTCTAGCAGCCGTGCACGTCTTCATCGACACTGACGTGGGGTGACATCCCAGTGCCGGCATCTGGAAAGTGTGGATACAACTATTGCAGAGAACCGGGTTTCAGAAAGTCTCTCGAGAACGTTCTGGTTTTCATCGCAAGCTACTGATGAGGCCTTTTCATGGAAAATCCCAAGGGGTCTGCTTGTTTGGGTGTAGCAAGAGAGTTCTCACCTGGTTAGTGCTGTGTAAAAGAGATTGTCACAGGAGAATGAACATTCGAATAACCATTGTAGAGCTGTTTCTTCAATGTGTGCTCCAGTCCTGAATTCTCACCGATTCCCACTGTCAGGGCCTTTGACGTCTTTTCTTTACAATTTTGATAACCAGCAAACATCAAATACTTCACAGAGTTTCTTTTCACTTTCCCTTGGAGGTCCCTAGGAAAAGTGACAGAGTTGCCTGGCCTTTCCCCTGCAGCCACCCTGTTGTGCTCAAGGTGTTGAGCACAGGAAACAAAGCAATCGCAGGACAGTGAAATCAAGTCTTACTGACACAGTATCCGTGGAGGCTCAGTGTCTCGTTTGCAGATTTACTAATGGCATGTTAGCGCTAACTGCCACTGACAAGCTAAATATCAACATCATCATCCTCAGAGCTTCATGAAGTGCACATGCAGAGATGGCCCTTTGAAAAACACGCAGTTAAAGGTTTGTACACGCGAGGAGTGTTGCCCGTCTGCCCACACATGTAGAGATCTTGCACTGACCCCGCATCCACATGGCAAATACAGTAATTATGCCACAGAACTATCCTAGGTGGCATTTGAACACCACGGAAGATTACCCTGGGGGCAAGAGACAGCATTTTACAATGGATGAAATGGTTCAAGAAACTCCATTTCCCTGGCCTTCAGCAAAACTCACGACTCTATAGCTGCAAGTCCTTTCAAAATATTACTACAGAAATTTAACCCAATCTCGCCCGAGCTTGTGTCAACAGACTGCTGCAGAAATCGGCTTCTGGTCCAAGAGGAAGCCTCTGACCAAGGCTCTGGTCCCGCAGGCCCTCTGCACCTGGCTTGTCAAACCTCTCCTCCTCCAGCTGACTTCAATTCTCCCTGCTCAAATTCTAGAAAACTCAAAACGAGTTCGAAGTACAAAGGAAAAGGTCACATCCGGAACACAACCCAGAGCTCTGTGGAATGGTCACAGCACAGGCAGAGCCAGGCGCTGCAAGAGCAGTCAGCCATGGCCACCACACGAGCTCCTCTGGGAGAGAGCGCTGGTCGGCGGCTGGCCGGCAGCTCCTGACTTACCGCAGGCTGCCGGCATGGGAACAAGCTCGTACCCTAACGGCTCCTTAAATTCCTGCTGGGGTAGCTTCTGCTCACCAGGCAGATACGCTTTCCCCCTGGCTGGTGGGTTTAGCATCTCCCTCTCCAGCTCTTGTCCTCTCTGCCCCTCTGCTGTGAAATACGCCCCTTCAGCTTAAAAGCACTTGTTGAACAGAGCTGAAACAGGGTGTCACCACTGCTGGGAACGATGTGCCGCACCTCCAGAGCTGGCTGGAGATCCTGTGCATGTACTCGAGGGCGGCATAAAAAGACAGAGGATGAAGGGTGGCTGCTGGAACTGTTCCCTGCCACACTAAAAAGGAAAGGGGCAGGGACAAACAGTTCCTGCCAGGGAATGACAGCCCAACAGAAGCCGGTCTAGCGCAGCAGGCAGAGGCCACCCCTGCCTGCTCGAGGCTTGTTTGATCACATGAATGAGAACAGCTCACAAGCGCAGGCTACCCCTTCAGCCTACAAAAAGCATTACTACGGCCAGAGAAACTGCCTGTACTATGAACAAAGGTAATTGTTACCTTCCTTTCTGTATCTATAATACATAGACAGACAAGAATTCATTTTTATTAATGTGGCTACACAGAATTTACAAACCAGTTATTTTGAGAACATCTCTTCTAAGCCAGCAAGCACTGTCCTACCCAGTGAAGGTCCCTTAAAGTTCTCCAGTTATCATGCAGCCAGTGCCACTTTTCACGCTGCCAGGGCATGGGTTTATGGACACGATCCACACTTTGCACCTGTTCAGAAGGGAAAATGCAACTTGCTTTTCTTAAGGTCCTTGTGTGGGAGTTCGGCGCAAAAGGCGGATCTGTTTGTGATTCCTCTGTTATTTCCAGGGGTGGAGATCCCTTGAGCCGGCATCACGAATGGCTGCAGCAGGGAGCGCTGGGGAGGTGAGAGGGCCCTGCTTTGGCTGAGCAAAGACAGCAGGCAAATGTTGAAGGTCCCCGTGTCCAAGTGAAGACTTTTCCCTAATGAACTGCAAGATTAATATTAAAATCCTTGCCCCTCAATATGCTAAAGAGTCAAAAGCAGCACATGCTGAACATAGTGACGGGGTCACTCAGCTCTCCACCCAAACCCTGCTGAACATCACCTGAGAGGCAGAGGCAGACGGAATGGGGGTATAAAAAGCCCTGAGGGGAAACTCCTGGCAGGGGGGCAAAGGCTGAAGCCCCAGCAGAGCCAGTCAGGGCTGCACTCCTCTTCCTCCCCCTAGACAGGGATGCAGCTCAGGAAGAATCACGCCTTCACCTCACGGTGACAACATCCGGCAGTTTCTTGCTGCCGTGTCACTGGGATCGGTCAGTTCTCAGCGCTGGTGCAGTGAGTCAGTCAGCGGCGATTCCCCATCTATTATATCTGCCACTTCAATCAACTGTTTATTGGTTTTATTGACTTTGCAAAACTGTTCCAGCAAAAGTCCTTTCAGGGTCTGGCAGGAAAACGCAAACTCTTAAAACTCTCTTTTGCTTTTGCCAGGCTGTTCCGGTGAAGCCTTTAGGGCTGTGGCAGGCAGGAATGAAACTGCCTTTAACACAGCTCTTCTCACCCAGCAAGAGACCACGTTGATCTGTCTGGTCACGGCTGGCTAAGGGGAAAGCCCTTGGTCACTAGAGCGGGCAGAAGATCAGGCTGTTTTTAATTTCATTTTTATTTGCTAAACAGCTCTTTAGATGAGAATGTGCTTTCTTGTCTCGGTGATGCGTCTCTGCCTTGGAATGAAAGCTGCAAGTTCATTGATGGATCAAAATAGCCTCCCACCCTCCACCCCCAGAGAAGCCACTTGTGAAGGACCATTTACTCTTCGCGGAAAACACCGTTCGGTAAGAACTTACCAGCACAAGGCAAGCACTGCGAAACCAAAGGAGTTCTTAAAAAATTCATAGTGCGTTGTTGAACTAGAAACAGTTCTGGACTCTTCTCAGTTCTGACGCATGTCTATAGGGAAAAAAAGACTTGTTCAGTAGGATATTTGCAAAAATAAAAAAGGGAAATAAAGGGAAAAGCACGGATGTGATGGCACGTGCACATGCATGTTTGAATGTAAAGTGAGGAGAAGAGCAGAGCATCTTTGGGAAAGGTGTGGAAGTCCTCCAGTCCAGGAACAAGTAAACCACCCTACCTGGGGTAAGCCAGCAGGAACGGCACGTTCTCGGCAGGGAACCCCTCTCCCAGCAGTGATCCAGAACCAGCTCCACAGGCTGGCGTTCCCCTATGAACCGTTCAGCTAATTATTGTCAATAATTAACCGATGCCATGACTCCCGCTCTGTTCTCCGACCACTCACGAACGAGGCAAAGAAGGGCCAAAGCCACCTAACAAATGATCTCCACAGAGCGGCGGGGGCCTCCCAGCCCGTGTCTGGGCAGTGCCACGTCCTGCTCTCTCCTCTGCGCCTCCACTGAGGCCTGGCCCGGAGCAACCCGGCAGCCAAACAGAGCACGCATGGCCACAGCTGGATCTGGGGCACTTCGACGGCACCGCTCGCCCGAGGCGTGTGGGAGCGTGTGCCTGCGAGGAAGCACACGGGTACGAGAGCGTGTGCATGGGGAGAATACGCATGTACAGGAGCATGTGTGCACGTTGAGCACGTGTGCAAGTGTGTCTGTGCAGAGGGAGCAGGCGTGTGCACACATGAGAATACACAGGCACAGCAGCATGTGTGTGCAAGTCGAGCACACGTGTGGGAGTGTGCCTGTGCGTGGGGGTGCACATATGGGCTGTGTGTGCACATGTATACAAGCATGCGCATGCATGGGAATCATGTGCGTGTGAGCACATCTGTGCACGAGGCATCCACTGGTGGGGCAGCGTATGTGTCTGCACACGGGGGCTGTGTGCAAGCACGCAAGCGTCTACGGGACCTTAGCGCACGCCTGTGTGGGGTATAGACGTGTGTGTACATGAGGAGGGGGTGCACACGCATGAGGCCGTGTGCTCGTGCCGGCATGGAGTGTGCCAGGGCCTGTGGGAAGGGATGAGTGTGCACAAGCAAGACATAAGCGTGTGCAAGTGTGCCAGAGATAGGGAATTGTGTGAGGCAGGTGTGCAGGGGGCAGCACGCACACATGGGCTTTGCACATGTGTGCACTGGGCAGCGTGTGCACACGGTGGCTGCACCAGACCTGCCCCACTGAACAGGGAGCCCTTGTGCAACACGGGGAGCCCTGCTGGGACACCCAGGGCAGGCTCTGGTGCCGTTGCCATGGTGACCATCAGGCGCTGCCAGGCCCTTTAGAGGGGCCAGCAGGGAGGGACCCAGGTGTCTGGGCACCCGCGTGCACCTCAACCCTTCTACATATGATGGACACATGTCCTGGTGCAACGCACGCGCACCCCCTGTGCATCGCACACACACTCACATGCAAACTCCATGTTCACACAGGTTGGGCTCCTCCTGCACACGCCCACGGTGGCACATGCCCTGTTCACATGCACACACAGCTCCACACAAAGCCTGCATGTGCCCCCATGCTCACACGCTCCCTCGACACACACCCATGGCCCCCACACACACCGTGCGTGCGCACCTGGGGCCGCACATGCCCTGTGCATGCTTGCACACGCGTGCGCCTGGCCATAGGACCAGGTGCTGGCAGCTGCCACCTCAGCCCTGCACCAAGATGAGGCTGCAGGTCCCGTGCAGCACCACTCGCACACGTATGTGCAATACCGCCCTTCCCCGCACCGGGCACATGTGCAGGGGTGCACCCGTGTCCCACACGTGGCCAAGCTGGTGGGTGTGGTGAACCCTGGCCACACACACACATGTGCAGTGCATGCGTGGTCACGTGGGGTGCCGCTGGCACACACACACATGTGCACACGCTATCGCACGCTGACACCTGCCACTGCAGCCACGTCACCACTGCACTGTGCCCTGTTCATGGGGCCATCCCCCCCCCGCGTCGCACAGAGCTTCCCAGTGCCAGGCACACCGCACGGCCCCTCGCACCAGCACCTCCCGTGCACACCCTTGAACTGAGACTCCCCTCCTGCCCTGCCCTCTTCATGGCCCCCGCGCACAGACGTGCCCCACCTCACCGCGCTCCCCCGTGCACTGCACGATTGCCCGACCCCTTCCTTGCACAACTCTCCTTGGAACGCTGCACGAACCCCCCACCCCACTGAACCAGTACCCGCTCCCACCCCCTTCTCTCTGCCCTGCAGGCCCGTTCCACGGCCGTTCCACAGACACCTCCCCCGTGCCCGGCACCCCCCCCCCGGCGCGCTGCTGCTCCCCTCCACCATGCACAGGCCCCCCGCACCGACAGCCGCGTGCGCTGCACGCTCGGCCCTGGGGCGCCACCCGGCCCTGGGGCACCAACCGGCCGCGGGGCACCAACCCTCCCTCCTGGCACCCACCCCGGAACTCCTGCACACCCCCGCACCACTCGGCCCCGTTATGCCGAACGGGCCGCACAGCCCCGGCCGCTCCCACCCAGCCCCAAGGCCCGGCCCACTCGGGACCCGTTGGCGGTGCCCGGCAGGGGCGGCCCCGGGCAGGGGCGGCCCGGAGCCCCCGGGGCAGTGGAGGGGCGAGTCCCGGCCCCGCCTGCCGCCACCGACCTGCCCCCTCGAGCACCAGGGTTAGAGGGCGAGGGACACGAGGGACACACGGGACACAGCCCCCCGGAGGGTGCCGGTGGAACATGGAGGGCGTGAGGGGGAGGGCCAGGAGGGGTTTGGCAGGGTCCAAGGGCGGGGTTGGGCGGGACAGAGGGTGTTGGGGAGACCCCAAGGGATGTGTGGGTGCCCTGGGAGGGGGATCCGGTGGATTGGGGTGGGGGGCAGGACAAAAACTGAGGGTCTTGGTGCAGAGGAACCAGGAAGGGTTGTCCCCCCCAGTCTCTATAGGCGGTAGAGGCTCCCTGTAGGTCTAGGCTGTTGTCGTGGAGGCACCCACAGAACAGACAGCAGCACCCAGCCGAAAAACAGGGATTTGGTGCAATCAAATGTGCCCGGCACTGCGACTGACCAAATCAATGACCGGTTCGGATGTCAGCTGGGAATGTATCCCTGCCCAACAGATTGCCGAGCAGTACAGAACACAGTCTGAGGAAGATGACCCACAGTGTGCACAGCTCACTGATACAAAGGGGGAATCTCCCTCTTCGAGATACCAAGAGGGTCACTCACCAATGCTGGGTGAGGGTCAATCCATCCCAGGGAGATACACTCGGACAGCATCCTAATCCGAGGGGAGTCCTGGGAAGTCTCCTTGACGGGTGTCCTGATCCGAGGGGAGAGTCTCCGACTGCACTGCCTGCTGCTTCGAGGAGAACCAGCTCCACACGATTCTGCGGCAGGGCTCCATTTATCCCCTGATCTGTGTGAGCTGGGGTCATTTTCAGTCCACACCAGCAGGAGGCAGCTCCTGGAGCCCAGACTCTGAGGCACCAGATAGCCCTGGTGGGGAGGTAGCACCTGATGTCTGTTGGGTGCTTCTGCAGGGCTCTGTCTGTTGTGCAAGCTCTGTGCAGGCAGTCAGGGGGTCTGCACTGCCACAGCTCTGTACCCCACCCCAGGCCTATAGGGTCCATAGCTCCTGCCCCAGCCTCTATAGGATCCATACCCCCCACATCCTCCCACAGCCTAGAGCATCTATAGCGACCTGCCCCAGGCTCTAGAGGATCTAGAGCTCTCCCCCAAGGTCCACAGTGTCTATATGAACCCCCCAAGGTCTATTAGGGTATATATGCCTTCCCAAAGTCTATGGGGTCTGTAGGCCAGCCCATGTCTATAGCCCCCCTCCACCCTGGCCTGTAGCTCCCCTCCAGCCTCTATAGGATTCCTACCCCCAACACTCTATAGGGTCTATATGCCCCCCTGACTTTATAAGGTTCATAGCCCCCCTCCTCCATGTCTATAGATATAGCACCCCCAGCGTCTTAGAGGGTCTATAGCCACCCTGCAGGCTCCACAGGGTCTAGAGGGGCTGGGGGGTGGCTGGGGTACCTGGGGGGACAGTGGGTTTTGGGGGCCATGGGAGAGGAGATTAAGGATGATTCAAAGATCAAGGATATAAACTCAATAGGCAACCTGACTATTAAGCCAGTATTCTTTATTTACCGTGCCGGATGCACAGGAGGATATTTCTGCCCTTCTGTGCGTGCTTACAGGGAGTTCGATTACATAATTTATACTTTTAACTACTACATATGCGTTATCTTTCCAGGAACTAATAAAAATATTATAATCATTCTCCCCGAATTCATTTACATAGTCCATCCCCCTCTTGGGCATGCGCAGTGTCTCTCTGGTGGTCTTGAACAGGGGTTTTTTGATGAAGGCTGAAGTCTTCCTCCTAGATGCACTTTTCACCTCTCTGTCCTGACGCATGCTCTCTTGCATTTTCCTGAGGCAGCACATTCCTTATTCCCTGTTAATTAACTCTTGCCTTTGTTATCTTCTTTAGGATTCTTTTACCCTGATTAATGGCTGCCTGTTTTGCTCAGTCCATCCTGCTTCCCAAGGACAAGGCCATCATTTACGACTAGCTGGTTCCTGTCTTCTCATTATTTGTGATTAACTGGTTCCTGCTATCAGGGAACATGGAGGGGTTCAGGGAGGGCTGGGGGATTTTGGGGAGGCCTGGAGGAGGTTTGGAAACTCCAGGAGGGGTTTGGTGGGCCCAGAAGGAACAGTGGAGTTGTAAATAATGGGAAAGTGTGTCGGAGAACGATAATGATGGACTGCATGCACTTTATGAAAGTGATAACGCAGACCCTTATTTCAGCTTCTAACCGTGGTTTTATAGTCTACCAAGCTGTTCACGCGCTTCAAGGTTACAGTTAATTGGCTCTTTAGTCAAATTCACCCGCCTATTCTAACAATGTAATTGGCTAGTTAGCATCACCCTGTGTACATGTTCGTACATGTTCTTTTCCATTTACTTCCTTACTCCCAGCTCTTCTGCCGAGTCACTCTGCCTTGTCTTCAGCCACCGTTCCTCATGTCCGTACTTGTCCGTTCATGTCCATCCTTGTTTACAAATCTGACAGCAACAAGTCCTGCCGCTCCTTAAAGTCCCCACAAAGGTGTGTGTGGCTCTCTGAATAGATCATCTCTGCCTAGAAAAATTGAATTTTTCACTAAGTTGTAAGTACATTCTGGCATAAGTTTTGCCAACAAGAGTATTGAGAAAGCGCAGCAGTGAGACTCACCCTTAATGGCCTCAGTCACGGAGAGAAATTCTTTAAAACATTTAGTGTGCTTGCCATGGTGCTTAAAATCCTGCACAAGTGTGGCAGTGCAACCCCCTGAATGCCTGCACAGAGCTTGCACAACAGACAGAGCCCTGCAGAAGCACCCAACAGACATCAGGTGCTACCTCCCCACCAGGGCTATCTGGTGCCTCAGTGTCTAGACTCCGTCAGCTGCCTCCTGGCTGCGTGGACTGAAAATGACCCCAGCTCACATGGACCAGGGGATAAATGGAGCCCTGCCGCAGAACCGTGTGGAGCTGGTTCTCCTCGAAGCAGCAGGCAGTGCAGTCGGAGACTCTCCCCTCGGATCAGGACACCCGTCAAGGAGACTTCCCAGGACTCCCCTCGGATTAGGATGCTGTCTGAGTGTATCTCCCTGGGATGGATTGACCCTCACTCGGCATTGGTGAGTGACCCTCTTGGTATCTCGAAGAGGGAGATTCCCCCTTTTTATCAGTGAGCTGTGCACACTGTGGGTCATCTTCCTTAGAGTGGGTTCTCTAAGTGCTCAGGAATCTGTTGTGCAGGGATAATTACCAACTGACATCCGAACCAGTACAGTCGGAGTGCCGGCCAAAATTTGATTGCACTAAATCCCTTTTTTTCAGATAGGTGCTGCTGTCTGTTCTGTGGGTGCCTCCGTGACACCAAGTCAGTTGATTTGGCAGCAGATTATGATATGATATGATATCAGATGAGATGAGATGAGATGAGATGAGATGAGAGATGAGATATGATATGGTATGATATGATATGGTATATGATACAATATGATATGATATGGAATGATATGGTATGATATGATACGATATGGTATGGTACGGTATGGTATGGTACGGTATGGTACAGTATGGTATGATACGATATGGTATGATACGATATGGTATGACATGGTATTTTATGATACGATACGATACAGTATGGTATGGTACGGTACAGTACAGTATGGTATGATATGGTACGGTATGGTATGGTACGGTATGGTATGATATGATACGATATGGTGTGATAAGATACGATATGGTACGGCATGATACGATATGGTATGGTAGCAGATAGGAAAGGTCTCACCAGTATAATCTGGGCACCTCTCTAGGTCAGCATTATCACTATTTCCTGGCTGTTGTGAATACTGTTTTGAGATAATTTCTTTGTCAGAAAGGGGCAGGATAAAAACCTGCTGGACAGCTGCAAACTCAGCTGGTGTGGGGTTCTTCAGTTAACTCAATCCAAGAGCCTGGATGGGTGTTATTGTTCTACTAAGTGCCCTTTGCTCAGTGGGAGCCTCACAAGTGTTTCTCTGTATTTCTACTTTCCTTTCGTTTGCTGAAACACTGCAAAATTAAAGATTTAAGTTTCTATGTTTTTAGACATCCCCTGTTTGCAACAGAATTTAGGGATTGAATTAGGGAAGTATTAGTGTACTATACCAAAACTTCAACTCTTTGGCCAGTATTTTAGTATTTGAAATCCTCTTGCAATATCAGCATTAGATACATTCTACTGCTGGCCTTCAGCGAGCACGTCTTCAAAGTCTGTATCTTGAACAGCAAATGTTTAAAGTCCTTTTTATCAGCTGATCTCACCATTTGTAGTAGTGCAGTGATTAGAGAGCAGGGTCCTGCGCTGACCGGAAATGAAGTCCTGGAAAAAAAACCAACCCTCCTTCAGAGTTCCTTTGAGCCACGTGATTGCTCTCCACACTGGCACAAGCACACCCCAAGCACTGAGAACCACATCGGGGTTCAATTTAGCTGAAAAATCCAGCCACAACCACAATTTTAAGTATTTTTCAGCTGGATCAGCTTCCCAAAGAAGTGCACTGTGCAGTGTGGCATGAACACTTGTGCTAGCACAGTGGGAAGAAATGCCTCTTTAAGCAGAATTGCTGCCAAACATGTAGCCATGGCTTAAACAGAAAGGGGGAAAAGGGTGGGAAAGGCGGACTGTACAGCCAGGAACACCCAGCCCTGAACCCTTACTTCAGAACCAGGAGTTCTATTCTTCATTGTAGTTCTTCCAAAACACATTCTATGAAGCTACAGCTACCATGGAGATCCATTTTTGGGATAGAAATACCCAAACCAGCATTGTTTCAGTAGCACCTCTATAATTAAAAGCTAAGAAGTTTCACAAAGCTGATCAAGAGTCGGTGGGTGACAGTGGGTGTCAGTGGGTTCCTAGAACACTGTGGTCAATAGAAATGTTACAGAAGGTTGTTGTGGCCCAAATGCAGGATCTGGCACTTGGTCTTATTGAACTTCACTCTGCTGTTCTTGGCCCATCGATCCAGCCTGTCCAGATCCCTCTGTAGAGCCTGCTGACTTTCAAGCAGATCGACACATCCACCTAACTTGGTGTCATCTGCAAACTGACTGAGGGTGCACTCAATCCCCTCGTCCAGATCATTGATAAAGATGTTAAAGAGGACAGGCCCGAATATTGAACCCTGGGGAACACTACTGTTGACTGGCCACCAACTGGATTTAACTCCATTCATCACCACTCTCTGGGCCTGGCCATTCAGCCAGTTTTTTATCCAGTGGAGACTACAGTCGTCCAAGCCATAGGCAGCCAGTTTCTGCAGGAGGATGCTGTGAGAAATGCTGTCAAAAGCCTTAGTAAAGTCCAAGTAGACACACCCACAGCTCTTCCCTCATCCACTAAGCAGGTCACTGCGGCAGTGCAAACTCCCTGACTGCCCGCACAGAGCTTGCACAACAGACAGAGCCCTGCAGAAGCACCCAATAGACATCAAGTGCTACCTCCCCGCCAGGGCTATCTGGTGCCTCAGAGTCTGGGCTCCAGGAGCTGCCTCCTGCTGGTGTGGACTGAAAATGACCCCAGCTCACACAGATCAGGGGATAAATGGAGCCCTGCCGCAGAACCGTGTGGAGCTGGTTCTCCTCGAAGCAGCAAGCAGTGCAGTCGGACACTCTCCCCTCGGATCGGAACACCCGTCAAGGAGACTTCCCAGGACTCCCCTCGGATTAGGATGCTGTCTGAGCGTATCTCCCTGGGATGGATTGACCCTCACTCGGCATTGGTGAGTGACCCTCTTGGTATCTCGAAGAGGGAGATTCCCCCTTTGTATCAGGGAGGTGAGCACGCTGTGGGTCATCTTCCTCAGAGTGTGTTCTGTACTGCTCGGCGATCTGTTGGGCAGGGATACATTCCCAGCTGACATCCGAACCGGTCATTGATTTGGTCAGTCGCAGTGCCGGGCACATTTGATTGCACCAAATCCCTGTTTTTCGGCTGGGTGCTGCTGTCTGTTTTGTGGATGCCTACATGACAGTCACCTCGTCATAGAAGGAGATTAAGTTAGTCATACAGGACTTGCCTTTCATAACCCCACGCTGACTGGCTTCTTGTTTGGAGTTCACCATTGCCTACCTGAGAGGTCAGTAGTGGATAATAGTCTGAGGGCTGTACCAGGGTGGGAAGCTTCCTTGCTACATCTTTAACCCGGGCCCCAGGGAGGCAGCAGACTACCCAGTGAAGTGGGTAGGGTCTGCATATGGGGCATTCAGTTCCCTTCATAAGGGAGTCACCTATGAAAATGACCCATCTCTTTTTCTTTATGAAAGTAGTTTTTATGCCGGGTTTGGGTTGACTTAGCCTGAGCAATACTTCCACACTTGGGGAGTCATCAGTCTCATTATTCATTGGCTCCAATTGCAGGGCCTCATACCTGTTATTCAAAAGCACCTGGGAAGGTAGGGGTGTTGCTCAGGCAATGTGGCCCCTGTGTCGTACAGGAACTTGTTGTCATTGCACTCTGTCCTTCTGGTCTTTATGTACATTCGGATGGAGATGGAACCACAATAGGTTTTATCACTCACACAGAAGCCAAGTCACCAAAGTGACTATGTCCAGCCATTGCTCCCCAACAAAAGGGGCCAGCCCAGAATCTCTAGGCTGCTTTTCATCTTCCTTTGACAGCCTCTCACCTACTTCAACAAATCTGGAACTACCACCTTTATTTTAGCCACTAACCTTCATCATGTCCACTCTGGCCTTCATTCACTAGGGCCACAAGTCTCCGAAGTGAATGTGTCCAGCGATTGCTCCCCAACTGAAGGTGCCAGCCCAGAATCTCGTGACTGCTTTTCATCTTTCCTTAGGAGCCTCCTAAATGTCCCTAGAAATTTGGGGCTACCACTTTTCCTTGGGCCACTAACATTCATCATCTCCTCTCTTGGCTCAATTCAATCGTTTCAAAGCCGAGTCTCCAAAGTGACTATGTCCAGCGATTGCTCCCCAACGAAAGGGGCCAGCCTGGCCAGCACTGAGCTTCTTAAGGGATGAGCCTCTTTGCATCAATGTTCTAGCCCTGTAGGTCTTCCTTCCGACAGCATTTATGGTCTGGGCACCATTCTTCTCGTGGAGAGATTTCTCTTTTCTTCTGAGTTGTGTTCTCTGTAGTGTTGTGTGTAGTGTTGGTCTGTTGTGTCTGTTGGCTTGGAGCTGCTCTGCCCAGGGGCGTGGAGTCAGGGGGAGATGGGATAGCAAGAGGAGTCCATGGTTAACATGTTGACGTGCCTTGACTCTTCAGGCAATGTTTATACCATCATCTTGGATGGAGCAGCCATCCTCGGCCTAAACGACGAGGACAGTCGTTTTAGTGGTGTTTTGTGGAGCTGACAGGAGTCACGTGGGAGGGTCTGTTCAGCAGGAGCGCAGCAGGCAGAATCTCAAAAGTGCCAAGGCTTGGATGTGTGGGGCTGGACATTTGGTGTGTGGTTCTGAATGACAGGTTCTAGTTGGAGTCTCCATGGTATTCCGTAACTGAAGCAACACCTCTGGGTTTGTGAAGCTGTTGATCAGTATCTGGGTGACTTGTCCAATAACTCTGTTCCAGATGCAGAGGGATGAGATTTCCACTACAGAGCGATGGAGAAGCATAGCACAGCGGCATAAGAAGGTGGGTCCATGTGTGCAGTTAGAAGGCAGATATGGTGTCCTTGTGAATACATTATGGTCTGGTTCTCTCTCTTTTGAAGGTGTGCAGCGAGGAGGGCAGCGGGATATCGGCACCAGAGGGAACTCAGGTGAGGTGAGCGATGCTGAGGGGGCTGCAGCAGCAGTTATTGTTCAGGTGTTGTCATGGTGGTGAATTTACAAGCAACCCTTGTTGTTTGGTTTCACAGGTGGTACTTGCACCTCAAAGTGGCAGCCCACAATGACAGAGGGCTGTCGGAGAACGAAAATAACGGACTGCACGCACTTTATGAAAGTGATAACGCAGACCCTTTATTAGTGCTATTCCAAGCCTTATATACCTTCTCACTCTTAAGCAGTGATTTTCCACTAAAAAGCACCTTCCCTTTATCTTATCAGTTCAGCCTCTACTCCCTTTACTTCCCAGCGCTTGCCTGCTATTTTGCAGCTGTTCTGCCTGCTATTTTTTAACTCGTTGTTTTCTTTCTCCCGTGTCTTCTGTAGCTGCTCACTGATCCCACGGCTTCTTGCATGATGTTTTTTCTCCCGTGTCTTCTGCAGCTGCTCACGGGTCCCACGGCAAAGCGATTATATTTTGTATTTCTGGTGATCCTTAAATTTCTGTCCATGATCGATCGCCGGCTGTTCCCACATTTCCCCCTTCTTTGTTTAGAACCAACACTGCTTGGAGTGATCTGTCCACTAGCTACTGCACACGTGACATAAAACACAGTATACAAATAAGAATACATAAAATCTTTCAACATATGCTAATTGATTTAAGGGATGTCTTCGGTCACTCTGTCTTGTCTTCAGTCTTTGTCCATCATGCCTGAAACTCGTCCGTTCATGTCCATCCTTGTTTACAAATCTGACAGCAACAAGTCCTGTTGCTCTTTAAAATCTCCTACAATTCCCCCTTTTTGTTTTTGTGCTATCCAGATACCTGCCATATTTTTCTTTACGATTAACATGGTTTTATTTATTATGCATGATCCTCCAATCAATATTATCATAATCATAATTAATATTTGCATACCTTGTTTACATATATCTTTAATCCAACCTGTTATACCCCACTGCTGAAACCACCCATCGAGGCCCATGCTCGTTATCTGCAACTGTTTAACTCCATCCTTCAAGTCCTGAATGCTTTTATGGATCGATGTAGAATGGTCTGACAGGTTCATACAGCACATTCCTTCAAAGTCTTCACATCCATGACCCTGTGCTAGCAATAAAAAATCTATAGCTGCTCTATTTTGAAGCGTGGCATGTCTAATAGAATCAGTGTCCAATAACAATCCACTCAAAGCTCGTGAAGTAGCGTTACTCTGCTTTGCTAACCAACATCCTAATCTATTTAGTGTTGCCAAGGCTTTGGCGGCAGCTACACCAGGTGTAAAAAGAGAAGCTATTATTATTTCTGCCTGGTTCCAAAATGTGGCCTGTGAATCACACATGGGATCAAAAACATGGTGCGATCGTCTCTTTCGATGCCGTAGAAAGTGCGAATGCTGATGTATCATAGTTATATTTGGTGTTAGTAATGTGAGATGCCCGATTGTACAAGGACCACCCCGTATAGGGGCCGGAATACCAGCCCATGCTCGATTCCCACAGATGAAAAAAAGACCCGAAGGGAGCTTCATAGGTGTATTACTGCCTACCGAAATTTTGGGAATGGTGTAATTGCACCATATGCTACTATTAGTATATGGTGATAAGGTGCTATTTACAGACCAGGATAGATTTCTGTTTTTCCCGGTATAATTAAAAAACACGCAGACAGCAGCCTGCACAGAACCCAACAATCGCACTTCCTGGGGTTGAAGGGGTGATGGGGTGATGGGGGGAAGGCGTGCGCCAACCACCCGTCTACTGACTTGTTCCAGACGTTTGGACATGCTGGCCTTACAGCCGTCGCATTACAAAAGGCAAACCACTCTGTTGTGTCTATTGGAATTCCCACCAAACATGTTGAAAAGGGATTTTGAGGAGTTGCTGTACTAAGGCAGAGAAAATCTTGTCCGGTGGCATTAGCGAGTGTTACCCAAACATTTTCATTAGGCTGTGGGACTATCCAAGCAGTACTGCTCACGATTAGTTGGATTCCGATGACGGTGGTTGTGATGACAGTGTGCGCAGCCAAGGTTTTACCCATTTCGCTGGGATCCATTGGACTCCATGATCTGTAACGACACAAGCATATCCTCGTCCCCAAGTAAGTAATCTGTACGGACCCTTCCATTCCCCTGTCTCCTGGTCACGCATTCGAATCAATATATCATGTTGATCTGCAACAGCCACCCCTGCCTTCATGCCCCGCAAGTGCAGTATAATAGGTGGGTGCTCTTGACCTTGAGGAAACCGCAAAAAGTTTAACACATAACAAGCCTTAAATAATCGTGTTTGAGGGTCCTCCGGTCCCCCTTTTTGTTTTTGCAATTGACGCTTCAGGGTGTGATGCATGCGTTCTATGATCGCTTGACCTGTGGGGAAGTGTGGGATACCAGTGATGTGTTGAACTCCCCATAATGCAAGGAAATGCTGGAGACTGGAGGCTATATAACAAGGCCCATTGTCAGTTTTTATGGTGCGCGGTACCCCATAGGCCGCAAAAGCCATGTGTAAATGTTTTATAACATGTTTTGCCGTCTCTCCTGTCTGAGCAGTAGCCCAGATGATATGGGAGAAGCAATCCACCGAAACGTGGACGTATTTAAGTTTCCCAAATTCAGGTACATGTGTGATATCCATTTGCCAAACGTCAAGGGCGTGTAAACCACGAGGATTAACTGCTTGTTCTATTCCTGGCCCTAGTTGCTGGCAACTAGGGCAAGACTGGACAATGGCTTTTGCTTTTTTTTTTTTTTTTTTTTGAAAGTGATACATCCTGCGCATATAACGGGATTGTGAAAAAGCAATCTTTTAAGTCAATTACTATAATGTGCCAATCAGCAGAAATCTGCATTAGAGCCCGTTGGGCCAGGCCGGCAGACATTCGTAGCACGTCAACAGGAAGCCTGGCCTGCAACCTTGGTTCAGAAAATTGACCCCTTCCCATCATTTGATCAGGTCCTATTGTCCTTAAAGGGTCATCGTCCGGCCTGTCTAGGTTTCGCATGGCTTCTTCGTTAACCAGAGTACCCCACTTGTCCTTCCAAAGGAGTCTTTGCATCAGTGTCAGGATCAGGGCGGCCAGCTGATCACAATCATAAGGAGTTAATAAGTTGCCCCCGTAGATGTTGTCTAGCAGAGCGGTGGTATACGGCGCATGCAGACCATAGGTCATTACAGATTTACGAATTTCTATCACCAAATCCCAATGAAAGGCCTGGTATTCTTGCTGATTATTCACCACCACTACAGGGTAAGCATTTAACACTTCCCCATCTTTCAAAGCCTCTTTTTGAATTTTTGACCATTGATATCGTGGATCTACGTGGCCACTAGGCCTGATTTCGCCGGGGCCGTTGGTGTTCCCCGGAACTGTCGGAAGTGACGGCCAGGACGAGGGCACCGGTTCTGATCGCCTTGGCGGGGGGGGAGATGTCCTCGGGGGGGGGAAAGATGGCTTCGGCGGGGGGGGGGATGTCGTCGGCGGGGGGGAAGATGGCGTCGGTGGCGGGGGGGAAGATGGCGTCGGCGGGGGGAGAGATGGCCTCAGCAGGCGGGGAGATGGCAGAGGCAGCCTGTTGGTAGAGCCTGCCATCTCCTTATCAGTTTGCGTCGCTGCCTCCAGCAGCGGACACTGTTTTCGCCCGGTTACATGCTCTCCACCCCGGTCTGACGGCGGAGCGGACGGGACTGCAAGTGCGTGGGCCCCCAGCGCAGCCTCTGCCTCCGCCGCAGCTTTTCTCTCTGCCATCACGCTCTTAATTGCCTCAGACATTAGCCTCCAGGTAATTGCCAGCCCTTCTGCGTTTTTATCTCCGCGCGAGACTGCCTCCCACAAGAGTTTGCCCGCTTCATCCCACACGGCAGGGTCAAATGCCTTTGATGTTTGTACTGGCAAGCCTTGCGTCCGGAGCCAGTGTAACAGGCGCCGGACGGCATGTTCATCGTATTTAATCCCTCTCTTAGAGAGGATATGCAGCAGGAGTTTGGCTATCGCCGCTTCTTCTGGAGTCGATGAAGCCTGCCCCATAGCGCGCCTCAGGTGCTCACCTTTTTAAGGTCCCTGCGGATATATACCCAGCGTCGCTTCGTGTCGACCGCTGACCCTCAGCACCTCTTCGTGTAACTGCTGATCCCCTGGGCCGCTGTCGTGTCGGCCACAGTCCCTGCGGATAACCCCAGCGCCTCTTCGTGTAGGCTGCTGATTCCCTGCAGTTTCTCCCTGCAGTTTCTCCCTGCACCGCGTTGTGCTGGTTGCAGTCTCTCTCCGCAGCTTCTCCCTGCACCGCTTCGTGTCGGCTGCAGTTTCTCCCCGCAGTTTCTCCCTGAGTTTCGTTCTTCCTCGGCGTTGGAAAAATCACGTCGGGCTCAGCATTTGTCGGTCCTCGGCGTTGGAAAAATCACGTCGGGCTCAGCATTTGTCGGTCCTCGGCGTTGGAAAAATCACGTCGTCGGCGTTGGAAAAATCACGTCGTCGGCGTTGGAAAAATCACGTCGGGGTCACCATTTGTCGGAGAACGAAAATAACGGACTGCACGCACTTTATGAAAGTGATAACGCAGACCCTTTATTAGTGCTATTCCAAGCCTTATATACCTTCTCACTCTTAAGCAGTGATTTTCCACTAAAAAGCACCTTCCCTTTATCTTATCAGTTCAGCCTCTACTCCCTTTACTTCCCAGCGCTTGCCTGCTATTTTGCAGCTGTTCTGCCTGCTATTTTTTAACTCGTTGTTTTCTTTCTCCCGTGTCTTCTGTAGCTGCTCACTGATCCCACGGCTTCTTGCATGATGTTTTTTCTCCCGTGTCTTCTGCAGCTGCTCACGGGTCCCACGGCAAAGCGATTATATTTTGTATTTCTGGTGATCCTTAAATTTCTGTCCATGATCGATCGCCGGCTGTTCCCACAGAGGGCAGACAGGTGAGTGGCCAAGGTCAAGGAAGGGGAGAGGGGAATCCCCACAGGCAGGCTGTGCTTTCAGGCTCTATTTCAGTGTGTGTTTTTTTTTTTTTTTACAGGTGCCTTGTTCATGTTTGGAGGGATGAAGCTGCACACTGAGGAGGAGTCAGAGGTGAGACAATTGTGGGCTAGGCTGGTGTCTCAGAGTAAAGTTTGACATGGCCACGGGGTTAAGCATTTCTCTGTGGTTTTGCAGGTGCTGTGAGGAGCCACCCTTGGAACTGGAGGAGCCTTAGAGGTGAGCTGGGGTTGTAGCAAGGAGGATTGTGGGGCTGGTGTTTTCTTGCCAGCACTATGTTAATTTTATATCTCCTGGTATTTTAGGTACCACCAGTGATGATGGCCGCAGCATCCAGCTCTGGAATGAGCAGGTGAGAAGGGTGCCAGTGTGCTTCTGAGGAGGGGGTTGTTGCAGATGTTGTGCTCTTGGCTGACAAGATGCTTACAGCTGGTTTTTTTTTTTGAACTGCAGATGACCAAGAGGAACCTGGTGACTGGAGGACCATCCCAGTTAGGCAATGTGTGTCTTTTGTGGAGGGTGGATCCAGTTTCTGGCCATCTGAAGTTAAGTTGAATGATGCGTGCTGAGGAGCAGGGGAGAAGTTTGGGCAGTACTGGGAGGGATTTTGAAGTCAGCATAGAGGGGAGGGCTGTTGAGGAACAGTTCCCTTGGGATGGTCCAAGGGAGCGGGTGACTTCTCAACACCAGAGTGGTGTGGGCAGGGCAGCTCCAGCCCGAGTGTGTGTTGCTGTGTTGTCTGTGTTGTGTGTCTCCTGTATGTCGGAGCTTCCTCAGGTATGTTCTTGATATTCTCATGCCTTTTTGCGTTCCTGGGGCACAGCACATGCCTAGGTTGCCATCCCCTGGGTCTCAAATGCCCAATTGGGCACTTATTTTCTTGCATATCAAACCTGAAGCATGGCTAGATCTTGCATCTCAGAAGTCTCAGGTCGATTCTCTTATGTGCCGTTGTTCCAGGCTGCTTCAGCAGCTCTGTTCTCCAGCCATTCTCTTTCATGGACCAGGACTTCTTCCCTGCATCCGTGTGTTCCTCGGTCTTGATGCCAGGTTTCTTGCTCATCCATCATCACAATCTTGATGGTAGCTTCTTGTGAGGGTTCATTGTCTTTGGCTTTATTCTGGAGCTGCCACAGAACCTCCTTGCCGCTATATTGTGGCCCTGTAGGTCTTCTTCCTTGATAGCATCTCTGGTCCTGGAGTCCTCTATCTTGTGGAGAGTTTTCTCTCCTCTTTCGAGTTGTGTGTTGTGTCATGTTGTCTGTAGAGTTGATCTCTGTGTGTGTGGTGGCTTGGAGCTGCTCTGCCCGGGGGTGTGAAGTCAGGGGTAGGTGGAATAGCAAGAGGAT